>JARQOD010000004.1:397467807-397504089 GCA_033576555.1 Oophaga sylvatica
GGGCTCAGGAAGGAGCCGCGCTCCGAAACGCGCGTTGGGGTGGATCTGGGTCCTGATCTGAAGGCTGAGCTATACTTCTGTTAAAGGTATTATTACACTATAGGCTGGGTTCATTATGTCTATATTATCTAGCACTATGCTAGTACTGCAAGTGGTCTATATGTGCAGCACATGTGTGTAGAAAACTTTGATTGTATCATCAGCTATTTGGTCTTGACCAGATCCTCATGGAGGGATTAAACTGGCATTCCTTATGACTTTCCCCAGATGTTCGAATTACCTATCCTATGTAATTTTAAACATACGTTGTTAATAAAGTAATTTTTATGGGATTTTTTGGCTGCTATTTCCTTCTGTGTATTGGCTTATCCCTGAGATTACTGCAGGGCTCCCTCTAGTGGATATGGTGCCTGCTGGCTACATGTACAGTCATGGCCAAAAGTTTTGAGAATGACACAAATATTAATTTTTACAAAGTCTCCTGCTTCACTTTTTCTAATGGCAATTTGCATATACTCCAGAATGTTATAAAGAGTGATCAGCTTAACAGCAATTACTTGCAAAGTCAATATTTGGCTAGAAAATGAACTTTATCCCCCAAAACACATTTCAACATCATTGCAGCCCTGCCTTAAAAGGACCAGCTAACCTCTTTTCAGTGATTGCTCCATTAACACAGGTGTGGGTGTTGATGAGGACATGGCTGGAGATCAATCTGTCATGATTAAGTAAGAATGACACCACTGGACACTTTAAAAGGAGGCTGGTGCTTGGCATCATTGTTTCTCTTCTGTTAACCATGGTTATCTCTAAAGAAACACGTGCAGTCATCATTGCAATGCACAAAAATGGCCTAACAGGGAAGAGTATCGCAGTTAGAAAGATTGCGCCTCAGTCAACAATCTATCGCATCATCAAGAACTTCAAGGAGAGAGGTTCCATTGTTGCCAAAAAGGCTCCAGGGCGCCCAAGAAAGACCAGCAAGCGCCAGGACCGTCTCTTAAAAGTGTTTCAGCTGCGGGATTGGGCTACCAGCAGTGCAGAGCTTGCTCAGGAATGGCAGCAGGCAGGTGTGAGTGCATCTGCACGCACTGTGAGGCGGAGACTCTTGGAGCAAGGCCTGGTCTCAAGGAGGGCAGCAAAGAAGCCACTTCTCTCCAGAAAAAACATCATGGACAGACTGATATTCTGCAAAAGGTACAGGCAGTGGACTGCTGAGGACTGGGGTAAAGTTATTTTCTCTGATGAATCCCCTTTTCGATTGTTTGGGACATCAGGAAAACGCCTCATTCGGAGAAGACAAGGTGAGCGCTACCACCAGTCTTGTCTCATGCCAACTGTTAAGCATCCTGAAACCATTCATGTGTGGGGTTGCTTCTCAGCCAAGGGAATCGGCTCTCTCACAGTCTTGCCTAAAAACACAGCCATGAATAAAGAATGGTACCAGAATGTCCTCCAAGAGCAACTTCTCCCAACCCTCCAAGAGCAGTTTGGCGATCAACAATGCCTTTTCCAGCATGATGGAGCACCTTGCCATAAAGCAAAGGTGATAACTAAATGGCTCAGGGAACAAAACATAGAGATTTTGGGTCCATGGCCTGGAAACTCCCCAGATCTTAATCCCATTGAGAACTTGTGGTCAATCATCAAGAGACGGGTGGACAAACAAAAACCTAAAAATTCTGACAAAATGAAAGCATTGATTGTGCAAGAATGGACTGCTATCAGTCAGGATTTGGTCCAGAAGTTGATTGAGAGCATGCCAGGGAGAATTGCAGAGGTCCTGAAGAAGAAGGGTCAACACTGCAAATATTGACTTGCTGCATTAACTCATTCTGTCAATATAAGGCTGTGGTTCCACGGTCCGGAACCACAGCGCTTTGGACGGAGCGGAAATTCCGCACCGCCCAAAGCCCCGCCCCCTTTTTGACGCGCCAGATTTGGTGGCTGCTGGCTACATCTATAAATGATGTTACTCCCTGAGATTACTGCAGGGCTCCCTCTAGTGGATATGGTGCCTGCTGGCTACATCTATAAATGGTGTTACTCACTGAGATTACTGGAGGACTCCCTCTAGTGGATGTCTAATAATCTACACTATTGTATTTCCTAGCTACCACAAGGAACTGATGAAAACTGGCTGCAGAAACTGTACAACAACTACATCAACAAGAACCCATTGTTTGAAAAGCCAAGAATGTCCAATAGATCATTTATTATCCAGCACTTTGCCGATAAGGTAAACTGACACAAGAAGTGTGGCTGCTAATCTGTAACTAATGCATTCACTAATGTTTAGGTATTCCCTCATAGATTCACTGTGCAAAGGGATCTAGCTACACTGAACATGACTGCAAACATTATAAGAAGCCTTTAGATATTTCTTATATTTCTTTTTTATATGTCTCCCATATGATATAGTATGTAGTCTGGTGTAATATAGTATATAGAATAATATAGAAATATTGAGGTTGCTATTTGTACAAAATCACCAGTTTTCAAAAGAATAACATGCAAATACCAACATTATTACTAATACAAATCTGGTTTTTGCAATATCAATAACTTATGTGAATTATTAGCAATTAAAGGGTTTTCCACTTTTAGAAAAGTGGACCCCAATTATTTTCTGTAATGTAAAATCACAAAATCGGATAGTTTTCCCCCCTACTTGGATCCAACAATGGCTCTCCGCCTCTGCGCTGGTCCTGAGTGTTTTGACTGCAGCGGTGAGATTACGTTGATAGCTTATATCACCGCTGCAGCTAATCTGATGTACACGGCACAAGCCGCTGAGCTCAGTGATTGGTATTGTTAGTTGTGATGTTTGCTATTGTCGTGATATCACTGATGCAGCCAAAACACTGAGACTGCAGCAGTGTCAGGAAGCTGGTGTTGGGCCCAGAGAGGGAGAGCGCTGAGTTTGCTATATTACATTACATAAATTATTTTGGGTCCACTTTTCTGAAAGAAGAAAACTCCTTTAAGTACAGTGGGGAAAAAAAGTATTTAGTCAGCCACCAATTGTTCAAGTTCTCTCACTTAAAAAGATGAGAGAGGCCTGTAATTGACATTATAGGTAGACCACAACTATGAGAGTCAAAATGAGAAAACAAATCCAGAAAATTACCTTGTCTGATTTGGCAAGATTTATTTAGCAAATTATGGTGGAAAATAAGTATTTGGTCACCTAAAAACATGCAAGATTTGTGGCTCTCACACACCTGTAGCTTTTTTAAGAGGCTCTTCTGTCCTCCACTCATTACCTGTAGTAATGGCACTTGAACTTGTTATCAGTATAAAAGACACCTGTCCACAACCTCAAACAGTCACACTCCAAACTCCACTATGGTGAAGAGCAAAGAGCTGTTGAAGGACACCAGAAACAAAATTGTAGCCCTGCACCAGGCTGGGAAGACTGAATCTGCAATAGGCAAGCAGCTTGGTGTGATGAAATCAACTGTGGGAGCAATAATAAGAAAATGGAAGACATACAAGACCACTGATATTTTCCGTCAATCTGGGGATCCACACAAGATATCACCCTGTGGGAACAAAATGATCGCAAGAATGGTGAGCAAAAATCCCAGAACAACACGGGGGGACTTAGTGAATGACCCGCATAGAGGTGGGACCACCGTAACAATGGCTACCATCAGTAACACTACGCTGCCAGGGACTCAGATCCTCCAGTGCCAGACATGTCCCCCTGCTTAAGCCAGTATATGTCCGTGCCCGGCTGAAGTTTGCTAGAGAGCATTTGGATTATCCAGAAGAGTATTGGGAGAATGTCATATGGTCTGATGAAACCAAAGTAGAACTGTTTGGTAGAAACAAAACTCGTTGTGCTTGGGGAGACAGAATGCTGAATTGGATCCAAAGAACACCATACCTATTGTGAAGCATGCGGCTGGCAACATCATGCTTTGGGGCTGTTTCTCTGCAAAGGGACCAGGACGACTGATCCGTGTACATGAAAAAATGAATGGGGCCGTGTATCGTGAGATTTTGAGTGCAAACCTCCTTCCATCAGCAAGAGCACTGAAGATAAAACGTGGATGGGTCTTTCAGCATGATAATGATACCAAGCACACCGCCAGGGCAATGAAAGAGTGGCTTCATAAGAAGCATATGAAGGTCCTGGAGTGGCCTAGCCAGTCTCCAGATCTCAACCCCATAGAAAACCTTTGGAGGGATTTGAAAGTCCGTGTTGCCCAGTGACAGGCCCAAAACATTACTGCTCTAGAGGAGATATGCATGGAGGAATTGGCCAACATACCACCAACAGTGTGTGCCAACCTTGTGAAGACTTACAGAAATCGTTTGACCTCTGTCATTGCCAAAAAAGGATATACCGTATTTTTCAGACTATAAAATGAACCGGACCATAAGATGCACCCCAAATTTTCTGAAGGAAAATAGGTAAAAAAAAAAATAATGTGTCAAATGGGAATCCACCTTACAGTCCGAATTCAGCTTACCGGGGGATCTGCACAGGTGGAGAAGTTGTCACAGGGCAGCGTGGTCACAGGGGTTGTTCGGTGGTCCAGGCTGGTGTGGTGGCCTCCGGGAAATCCCATCCAAGGCTGGTACGGCGGTAGTGCGGCAGGGCTCTGCCGGCATTTTGCGATAGGTGCTGTGGTGGTGCAGCGATGGTGCTCTGTGTTGTGGTGGTCGTGCTGCGGGGCTCCGCCGGCTTGTTGTGAAAGCCCGGAGGCCCCCGCAGATCCATTGCTGTGATGCGGTGGCCTCCGAAAAATGGCCGCAGGAGGCGGCGCATGCTCAGATTGAGATCTCGGCAACGAGATCTCGTCCTGACATCTTGTCTCCTGAGATCTCAATCTGAGCATGCACCGTCCCCGGTGGCCATTTTCCCGGAGGCCACTGCATCGCAGCAATGGATCTGCGAGGGGCCTCAGGGCTTTCACAACATGCCAACGGAGCCCCACCGCATCCCAGACGACGACCGCCTAATCAGCCTGGGAAGGGAGCTGCATCGCCCTGCAGCGTCGGACCGGGACCTCCGCCACAGTTTTTGTAAGTATATTTCTACTATAAGACGCACCCCTATTTTCCCCACAAAATTTTGGGGAAAAAATTGCGTCTTATAGTCAGAAAAATACAGTATAACAAAATATTGAGATGAACTTTTGTTAATGACCAAATACTTATTTTCCACCATAATTTTCAAAATAAATCTTGCCAAATCAGACAAGGTGATTTTCTGGATTTGCTTTCTCGTTTTGACTCTCATAGTTGTGGTCTAGATATGATGTCAATTACAAGCCTCTCTCATCTTTTTAAGTGGGAGAACTTGCACAATTGGTGGCTGACTAAATACTTTTTTTTCCCTACTGTATATCTAAAAAAATGGAGGACAATGATTGTTTGTTTTCTTTCACACTTTGAAAATGTATTATCCTGTAATAATAATAAGGCCGGCGTCACACTCACCGTAGAAAAATAAGGACCGTATTGTACGGCCATATTACGCAGAAATGTTGCTGGTACATTTATCCGTATTTCATCCATTGTCAAGGTGTGGCTGCGTATTTTGCGCATGTAAGCATCCGTATGTCATCCGTATGTCCTCCGTACGGCGAGATTTTCTCACCGGCTTGCAAAACCGACATATAATGGATCCCAATGACAGTTTTGACATCACAAAAGAAAGAATAGATATATACACATAGAATACACACACACATATATATATATATATATATATATATATATATATATTAACATGTCATTGAGACACATATATATATATATATAGTTCAAACACTTCTACATAGTATAATAGCCGCTAATTCAATTGCCGGCTTTTGTAAAATGACAGAACCCGACATGAAATGACACATGGTTTACATACAGTTAACCATGTAATTTCATGTATTTTGATATATGGTTTTCACTAACAATTACATGAGTGTGTGTGCAAAATTTCATCCATGTAGGGGTTAATTAAATGTGTAAATTCGTTGAAAAAAAAATGCGTGGGCTCCCGCGGTATTTTGTCCACCAGACAGGGAAAGCCAGCGAGTGGGGGCAGATAATATAAGCCTAGGGAGGGTGCATTTTTTTTGTGTGCCCCCCCCTGGCTACTAAGATCTGCCCCCAGCCACCCCAGAAAAGGCACATCTATGAGTAGATGCGCCTTTTCTGGCACTTAGCCCGTCTATTCCCATTGCCCTGTAGCGGTGGCTAATGGGTTAAAAATGGGTTAAGGCCACCTTGCTATTGGAAGGTGACTTTATGCCAGGTTAATAATTGAGAGTTGTCAATTAGACAACTCTCAATTATTAATCCTATTGTATTAAATGTTTACAAAAAACACAGACACATTAATTAAAAATTATTTTAATGAAATAAATAGACAGTTTTTGACCATATTTTGTTTTACTGGTACTCTATCCGATTCCCTTGCTCTCCTGTAATAAAAATAACATAATAAAGCAACATTATTCTTACCTCTCCGGCGCTCTGTCAGGTCCCCCGATGTAATCCTTCTGATAGGGTTAACATGTTTACTGCGGGGACCGGAGCTAATGCTCCAGCGTCGCTGTAAACCCCCAAATGAATGAGTTCCTTTCCCGGCTGACAGGAGAGGAAGTGATTAGCTGGGAAGCTTAATTGATTGCTTCCCACGCTAATCAGTTCAGTTCATGTCAGTCGGGGACTCCGCACAGCATCAGTGATGTCAGCGGGAACCCCCGGCTGACCTGAACTGAACTGATTAGCGTGGGAAGCAATCAATGAAATGACATGGTTAACTGTATGTAAACCATGTGTCATTTCATGTCGGGTTCTGTAATTTTACAAAAGCCGGCAATTGAATTAGCGGCTATTATACTATGTAGAAGTGCATGAACTATAAATATATATATATATATACATGTCACAATGACATGTATATATATATATATATATATATATATATATTCTATGTGTGTATATGTATTCTTTCTATTCTTTATTAAACCTGTCAGTGTGATTTTACAGTATAGCCGGGGATGAATTGCCGGCTTTTCTAAAGGACACCGGTGAGTATTTCTCGCTAGTCACACGTCTGGTCCGTGTATAATCCATAGTTTTCTCGCACCCATAGACTTTCATTGGCGTACAACGGGTGTAATACGCTGACAATCGCAGCATGCTGCGGGTGTCTCGCACCGTAACATACGCCCGAGAAAAATACGCATGATCAGAGCTGCCCCATAGAGAAATATTGGTCCGAGTGTAATGCGTGGTTTTCACGCCTCTCACTCATCCGTATTCCTCCTTAGTGTGACGCCAGCCTAATAATAGTAGTAGTGATAAATTCCAATTATTCAAAAAAATTCAGCACCACTTTAGATGTAAAGGTTATTCCCAAAATAACAATTCATAGGGCTTCCTGATAAGTAAGGCTACGTTTCCACCATGAGCTTTTGGTGCAGTTTTGACTCTGCATAGTTCTGCTGAGCCAGAAACGCATCGTCTTCCAGTACCAGCACAGGGGATGGGATGTATAGAGATTTCATGCCCGCTGTACTTTTTTTTTAACTCTGCGTAAACTGACCTGCTGTGCATGTTTCAAATCTGCAGCATTTTAGTTTCTGTTGTGAGCATACTGCGTTGTCTGTGAGGATTTTCCCCATAGACTTGCATTAGATGCAAATCCCGATAAAAAACACACGCGTAGTTTTATTTTGTTTCCGCTTTGGAAACACATAAAAAATATCTCAATAATGTTTTGTTAAAGCCATACACCAAGAAGTATCAAAAACAAGACAACTTTGTTTAAAGCATGACACTCCAAAAATAGACAAAAAAAATGCAGAGTCAAAAATGAGATAAAAGCTCATTGCTAAAAACACAAGTAACCTAATTTAAATAATTAGTGCAGAAATGGTACAATGTCAAAAACTCACTAAAAGCTCACCGTGGGAATGTAGCCTAAAACAAAATGGAGGACACACTCCCTGCATTAAACCAGAGTGTGAGATTCGGCTTATCATATTATGGCAGATATTACACTGGTGGGCTACATTTACTTTATCATAAACAAAAAAAAATCACGATTTCCAACTAGCATACACTTGTTTCCACCGGCTCTTTAATATTATAGTGCATGTAATTATTTTGTTGTATGTGCATTAGATTCGTATGGCGTGTAACAGTGCTCTCATTCGTTTTCCCACTTTTCTTAATCTGTAATGGTAAAATGCAACAGTATATGATGAAAGCTGGATTCACACATTCAATTTTTGATGCACCAAAACCAACCCAAACGCAGGAGTAGAACATGAAGTACAGAAAATGGAAGACTTTTCTCTTTTGGATCCTCTGTTTAAAAATTGCATCACAAACTACAAATGGAATTGCATCAAAAACTGCATGTGTGAATCCAGCCACTACTGGATTTATGGAAGAAGCTGCTTTGTTTGAAGCTAAAACTTGTATATGAATAATGATAACTTTTACACTCTAAAAACTAAGTAGGTTTTTTGTGAAATTCACAGGTAGAATATAAGTGTGATGGATTTTTGGAGAAGAATCGTGACACAGTTTATGAAGTATTAATAGATCTGCTAAAAACTAGTAAGGTTTGTATGTTTATCATTTCATGATTCATTTTAGAGAGTTCTCAGCTTGTTGTTACCCTTTTTTAATTTTCTGCTATGCTTCATGTTATATATATTTACTACCTGATGTCGTAGGCTCTCTTCACACTATGATTAGGTCTGCTTTACAGAAGAGTTAAGTCTGTTCACAACACATTTCAGGTGACATTTCGTCATCTGAATACTTAAAATATGTGGTTGACTTTTTTGCTAAATGGCAAAGCAAAGATAACTAAGTATGATTGTCATATAAGAAAAAACCTAACTGTAATACTGACCCAATATCACAATTCTGTTGTCAGATATCCTGGGACAGTGGGCTTTCTCCCTGTCCCTAGCGTTAGGGGGCGCCCTAGCTATCCCTGCTCCACTGATTACTTCTAATAGTGAAGACACCGAGGCCACATACCTTGCTGAGCTCTTGAATCTACCCTTAGGCCGGGGTCACACTTGCTTATGGCATCCGATGCGAGAGCATCTGATGTGATATGCTAATGACCCTTGGCTCCTGCTCTGCTGCGTGCGGGAGCCGAGTGTCATGCTACTGTGCTCCGAGCCTCTCGCACAGAGCGGATCAGAGCACAGATGCGGAAGAGGCAGAGAAACCAATATCTCTATCTCCTCCATTGCCGGTGTCGGCGTTTATCACACAGCACTCAGATGATGTCTGAGTGATGTGCGCCGAGACATGGTGATGGGAGCTGCCCCGTAGATTAACAGCGGTCTGAGTGCTATGCAATGTTTTATCGCATAGCACTCGTCTGTATTCATTGCTAGTGTGACTCTGGCCTTAATCTGTTCCTTCCCCCACCAAGGGAAGAGTGGAGTAGTAGTGTATGAAAATACAAAAACCGGACTAACAAGGGAATACGTACAGGGATAAAAGAAAAAAAAACAATCGCACAAATATGCACTCACAAACAACCGAGTGGAACACCGGTGAGTGAAGGAGGGAAAAAAACAAATAGGAGAAGATGAGGAATTTCACACAACCGAAAAACCAAGCAAAAATATTTAGCTATACACGCCAAATGCTTCCTCAAACAATCAACTTCTACAGCTTCAGAGCCATGCAGCAAGAAACGAACTCTGACATCCGTGATAGCCAGAGACGAATATATACAGGAGAGGGAAGTGGCCAATACTGAACTGCTGGAAACCTTCCCTTAGCTCTCAACTGAACAGTTTAACCTCTACACTGCTAACAGAAACCTAAACATTTTAATATGATGGTGAGGTGCTTCTAATCAGTGCAGTAGTGTGGGAAATCAGACACTGCGGTCTTCTGATACCTGTCTGTCACGGTAAACCTGTGACAGTACCCCCTATTTTAAGAGGGACCGCCAGAGCTTCATGGCTGGGTCTATCATGATCTGCCATGTAAAAAAACCGGATCAACCTGACCGCATGGATATCAGATACTGGTACCTACAACCGTAATCCTTCCAGTGTACCACATACGGAAAAGACCAGCAGACCAAGTGAGTATCAATGATCTTAGCTATCTGATATTCCAAATTTCCATCAACGATGACTTTATCTTCTGAGCCATCACCACCACCTCCATCTCCAATGTATTTTTTGAGTAGAGACCAATGAAACACATTATGAATCCTAAAAGTAGGTGGCAATTCAAGGCAGAATGCTACAGGATTAGCGAAGGCCACAACATTATAAGAACCGATGAACTTGGGACCCTGTTTCAAAGAAGGGACCTTCAACTTAATGTTCTTCGAGGGTAACCACACAAAATCACCAACACTCAGGTCTGGACTTGCCAAACGTATCCGAACAGCCACACTTTTATTTGGACCCCATCTTCTTCAAATTATTAAGAAACCCTTGCAACACAGAAGTAATAGATAATGAAAACTGTTCTTCAGGTATTCCTGAAAAATTATTTCTATTAGAAGAGCTGGACTAAGGATGAAACCTGTATGCCCCGAAGAACGGGAACTAACCAGTAGTCTCATGACAACGGTTATTCACTGCAAATTCATCTACAGACAAGTAAGTAACCCAATCTTCCTGATTCTCAGACACAAAACACCTAAGATAAGTCTCGAGTACACTCCAAATGCCTCTTCAAACAACCAACTCCTCCAGCTTCAGAGCCATGCTGCACAAAACGAACACTGGCATCCCAGATAGCCAGAGACAAATATATATATAATAGGAGAGGGAAGTGGCCAACACTGAACAGCTGAGACCATCAAAACTGGAAAGCTTTCAGGAGCTCTAAACTGAACAGTTTAACCCTGCACAGCTAGCAAAAACCTGCACCATTTAATATTATGGTGAGGTGCTTCTAATCAGTGCGGGAAATCAGATGATGTCGTCTTCTGATACCTCTCTGTCGCAGTAAACCTGTGACACCCAGTGCATAGACATGGCTCACATAGATGTTTGAATGATGAAAATGTAATTACTTGGGAATATTTGGATAGTGTTTTTCGCATTGTATATTTTGTAATGCATTGTCTATCTGGATTTGTCCAGAGCTATGATTTTTGGAAGCACACGGTTCCAACAATATTCCTCATTGCCTACTTGGCTCCATAAAAGTGGATCTACAGAAAAAACTACTATGTGGTTAGCTCATTCATGAAACCCATCTCTATGATTGTAGTCTGTTTTTTTTCTTCTGTGCTGGATTGCAGATTACCTAAAATAATTTTTTACTTTGACCATTTCAGTTATCCATTAGATGAGATTTAAGGGGGTGTTCACACCCGATTAAAAGAAAAAAGAAAAACCTTGCAGCCGGCTCTAAGAAAAAAAAAAATAGTTTACTCACCACACCAAAACCCCGCGATTCTTAAAGGAATGGGACAATGAGTATTTCTTTTTTTAGAGCCTACTGCAACTTTTTTTATATACGGTATATGTATAATTATAATGTGCCCCATGTTCCTTTATATTTTATATTTCTCACACATACAGTAAGATTTTTCCAGAGGAAACATGGAATATGTAATGTGAAAATTTCAATACTGCCTCTCTTCAATAGTAAGGTCTAGATTTAGAAAATATTAAAGTAAAATCAATAAGTGCTGAGTATTAGGGAACAATTATCCTTCTCTCTATCATAATATATTTCAATAGTGTTTATCAGATGTGATAAGCAGAAAAAGAGAAACTGCTTTTTTTTTTTTTACTTATTCCAGTTTCAGCTTTGCGCAAATTTTTTTCAAGATAACACTGTAACCACTAAACCTTACAGTGCAGCTATAAAGGTAAAATCTGCAAGGCCCGTGATCAAGTCAGCAAACAAAGAGTTAAGAATGACCGTGGGCAACAAGGTACTGTAAGTTTTGTGGTTATACATTATGTAGCCATGAAAATGATTAATTTTCCTCCTTCCTTAAGACTTCTATTTTTATTTGTCAGCTCTTATGTATTTGCATTTTTCAGTTATGATGAAATAGCTCTTGTAATGTATCATTTCTGTCAGTGAAAATGCTCAGTTTTTGTAGGAAATGCACCAAGTCCATACTGATGTGTAGGCAATAGATAAGATGCGCACTCAGCAGTTGTAGGGGTGCTGGCCGGACTGGAAAGTTTCAATAATCAAGTACAAGTTAATCAGCCGCACTCACAGAAATTTAGCAAATAATGTTGTTTTTTATTTTTACATGTATAGTCATTCACCACAGTGTTCAGTATTATAATAGATGATGATGGATAAAGTGATAAATTAGATTATGTTTTGACCCAGTCTGGGTGTTTCTCAAACCTCGCTAAAAAAGAAATATATACAAAATTATTGTGCTGCACAAATATACATATGGTCATATCATAGACACAAAATAAATACAAAAATCAGGAGAAATAAAACTATAACACCCAAATATTTAAAAATAACAGATAAATAATAAATAAAAGAAAATAAACAAATAATCAAGAACAAATAATCTAGAGTATCAATAGAGTAGGTAAGGGAATACAATATCCAGATACTGACCTAAATCTAGTTATGACAATATTGTGTAGTAGCCGCATGTTAAACAGAGTGGTATGCTGTCCCAAGAGGGGCTGTGGGGAAAAAAAATCATATAAGAGTCTGTGGTATAGGGTAAAAAGTGGGATAAGCATAAGGAAAACTACTGACCATATAGATGGTTGTCCAGGGAATCAGGTATGGAACGCACCGTGCACTATCTGTGGTAATATGGCGTCATTGGTGTCAGTGGTTCTTTAGGTATGCTTTTGGAGCGGTACTTCCTGTGTCCGAGTGCCGGAAGTGAGTTGCGCATAGATGCCAGAGCGAGGTCTGGGACACAAGACATATCACACATGCGCATTAGCGCCTGAGCAGAGGGGAAAAGGGTCACGCGCAGTAGCCCTTAGGAACAGAGGATATGATATTCTGGATGGGGCTGGGCGGATAGTGTGGGGAGTGAAAGTATGATATTTCTGTTTGGAAAAGCAGCTTTTTGGTCTGGCTGGATAATGGTATAATAGATGATTATAAATGGAGGAAAATTGAGTAATAAAGAAAAAATATGTATGAAAGAAAAAATAAAGATAATAAATGATTACTTGAACTAGTTATAAAGGATTGGATGTGGTGGATCCTGATTATAGAAATATCTTATGGGAGAAATAATGATGAGAAATTGATGAATGCAGAAAAAAATAATGAAAAAATGTAAATAAAATAATAAAGTGGAGTAAATATTGTAAACAAAAAGAAGGGTAAAAAGGAAAATTGGAGATAAATAATTTGAGAATAACAAATTATGATAAAGTAGCATTAAAGTAAAGTAAAGTAAATAATGAAAATAAAAATAAAAAATGAAAAATAAAATATAAAAAATATAAAAATAAAAGATGGTTCTGGTGTGAAAATTTTTTTTGGGAAAAAGGTTGGATTACATAGATGTAATTGCCCCCAAGAGATATATCAGTGTCAATGAATATAAAAAGGGTAAAAATACGGTTAAATGAGGAAAAAGAAGAAGAACATATATAAATAAATTCTCACCAGAGGAACACTGCGGTAACATAAATAGATTTAAAATGTATAAGGATCACTAGATTATATCAAAGCATATATCATATATACATTTTACACAACAAAATTAAATAAAGCAAAACCATTCCATAGGCAGGGGGTCGTATACCAATGAGCCGATGATAGTGAGATACAGTTCTCTCTTTAAACCTTTAGGTGATAGTGTCTGTAGGATACGAATCCTGTAGGATTCCCTCTCTTGGAGTAGTTTAATGTGGTTTTCACCTATTCTGGGTCTGGTGACCTGTTCCAATGCCTGCACTCTTAGTTGTAATACTATATGGTTGGCAGCCAAAAAGTGATGGGGTAGGGAAGCCAAACCTTCTTACATCTAATGGTGGACTCATGACTAGCTTTTCTGTCCCTGACATGTTGAGTTGTTTCACCCATGCATATAAGGCTCCAAGGGCATTTGATCACTTAGATGGCGAAATTCATGTCACAGGTGTAAAAGCCTCTTATAGGGTATCGTTTCTCTGTGTGGGTGGGTAACGTTACTTGATGTGATTACATTAGAATAGGCGGCACACTGATACTGACGTGTATACAGCACTAGGACTATATATTGACATACAATCTGCCATATACATTTGGTAGATTTTCGGAATATATAATGTTGCTCACAAAGGGTCTGTATATACCATGTAGACTACCAGTCATAGCTGTTATGGATCCTTAAAGAGAATGCCCATTAAAGAGTCGTCACATCTACATTTTAACGTGTGGGGACAACCTGTACAGTGATGTGGTTTTCTGAAGTTTTGCAGTGTTTGGAAGAGAGGTGGAAATGAGTAGTAAGATTAGGATAGCAGTACTAACTAGTCCTGTGGTTTATAGTGCGGTGATGTCAAGAAGATCCTTATGGGGGCTTAAAGGGTGTGTACCAAGTTTGTAAGTAATTCCCTATCCATACTTAATGATCATTGTGTGTCCGAGCACTGGGACCCCCAACAATTCCAACAAACAGGCTTCAATGTGCCTCATCTGAATGGAGCTAATGTCAAGCATGTACATCTCTTATGTATTCATTTTCTACAGGACCCCCGGAGCTATCTGGGTAGAGCAGTTCACTTCTCCGTATCGCAAGGATCCCTGTGTTTGAACCCCACCAGTCAATAATACATTCACTATCCTGTGGATCGGCATAGCTTATATAGGTTATACAAACTGTTTTATTTTTAGCTTTGTTTAGGGGCCGATCCTTTGTACACTGCCAAGTACACCTTTTGTAATGCAGCAAAACATTCTAAACATAGATTATGCCTAACAAGCTAAAAACTTATCTACCCACTCCTACCATATTCTCCCTTACCCTTCTTGTACTTAACTTCTGATCGCTTTCTTCATGATAACTGGGAATGTGTTACACACGTATATAATAAAGTAAAGTATAAAAAAAGGGAGACTGCGTGGCAAACCTTAGTCATAGTTGGTCGTCAAGTTGGATACTACTCCAGTTATAAAAACATGAAGGAGTGCCACGTTCCTTCATGTTTTTGTAATAAAAAAGTAATAATACCCAATTATGTTAGTGTGATAATAGAAAAGAGTAATTAACTGCTTGAAAGCATTTGTTGCTTTTTGACCTGGAGTTAGTAATGAGCGAGTGTGCTCGGATAAGCCATTAACCAAGCATGCTTGTGTGCTGGAATACAAGACATGCTGCCGAGGGGACGTATTTTTCAGGCACCCCGAAGACACTCGGTTAGCACACAAGCATGCTTAGGTAACACGTTCGCTCATCACTACCTGGAATAGCTTGTACACTGCAGCTCATGTCCAGCATATGTCACTGGGTTTCTCTGTAATTTCAGTTTCGCAGCTCTCTGTGTTTACTAATGGAGACACTTAATGCCACCACTCCTCATTATGTCCGATGCATAAAACCCAATGATGAAAAGTTGCCTTTCGAGTAAGTATGCATCTTGCATGTTTTATTATTTTATGTATATATGCAATAATCAGCCACAACATTAGAACATCCTGCCAAGCATTGTGTGTTTACCTGTCATGATGCTAAAACAGCTCTATACAATCCAGGCATGAGCCTCACAAAGACCTTGAAAGTGCTGTGTGCTATCTGGCCCCAAGACATTAGTAGAAGATCCTATAAATTGTCAGGTGGAGCCTCCATGGATGGAATTTGTGTTTCCATTACATCCTACACATGCTCCATAGAATTAAGACCTGTGACATTAGGAGGCTGAGTTAACACTTCTTGCCATTTAATTTATTCAGTTTTAAACAATTTTTACAAAGTAGCAGGGTTCATTATCTTTCTGAAAGAGGGTACTGTAATTGGGGAATAATAAAGTAAGCAAAGCACTTCACACCTTTCTATGTATTTCACAAAAAAGTAATTTGCCAATAGGGTACCGCAAGAACCAATAAAATATATTTTTATTACTAGTTACTCTAAATTTCTCACAATGCCATATAACTCGGTTAAAGAAAACATAAAAAAAGGTCAAAACAAAGGAATGAGATAATTCTTAGCAAAGTAGAGGTTATCAAATGGTATGTTCACAAAGTATAATTGACAGCACCAGTGGCTATATACCTAAGCATGTATCTTGGGACACCCACGGCTTATCACATCGCTAGTTTAAATTTCATCCATGCTCCCATCTGTAGTCTGATGATCCTCAGACTGATGAGGGGAGTGTGTTGAGAAACATCACGTGCAAATGAAGAATACTTTGCATTTGTCAGAAGAACCAACATTTAATTTTTTACACGCATGAATGTGTTATGTATATGTAGACCATATGGATGACAGGCATGCACTGTAATATATGTATTGTTTGATGTTACTACACCAACATTGAAATTGCAACTCTAAGGGTGCTCTCACACTGCATTCAGGCACCCGTTCAGTGACCACATCGGGGCTTACAGCCGAATCGCCTGCAAAACGGGATTCGGAGTCTACTACGTCTGAGTTTCCAGCTCCAGTAGGAGTGCATACTCAAAAATTATGCATGGCAGAGCGCACATTTGCTCTGTTGGCACCATGGTATCATCGGCGCATAAGTCAAATCCCATTTTGCTTGGGGGTCGAATGTAAGCATTGACAGAGCCACTAAATCGGTGCCTGAACGCAATGTGAAATCATTGTAAGAAGGACAAGTTGTACAAATATGGAAATAACAGGATATACATATTAATGATCTGCAAATAATGACAAAATGGAAACACACATTTTCAAAATTAAACATTTTCAGAATTTAAAAAAATCCTCAGGCAGAATGCAGATGTATATAAAACACTGTTCTTCTACTGATTGTGGTGTATGTGTCTCGACCACGCACCACAATTGTGGGTTTCCAGGGCAATGGGGTACTCAGAGCCGAGCCCGTGAAAGTCTATGGGGATGTCACAGGTAGCGGTGGCTCGGTCTGTGGCCCTGGCGGTCAGGCGTATGTTGGGGGGTATATTTACAGGGGATATATATATACAGTTCGTGACGCCACCTGTAGTCTCTGGTAATTTGTACCAGCGCTGCTGTAGATCTCTGAGGGGATGGTGAGGCAGCTAGATGTCGGGTCCCCTACAGGTAGGACTCTTCCCTCAGGTCGATAGTTAAAGCAGGGTTGTGCAGGCATGCAAGTAAATAACTCAGTCTCACACGGTCAGCGTCTTTCCATACCTTTACTTGTAAGATGGTAAGGCAGGTCCCAGGGAGGCTGATCCAAGGAGAATGTATTTTGAGATAGCAGCTGGACAAGTTAGGGGCCTCCTTTACTTTCACAACGATGAGTACAACCAGCATGAAGCGTAGTTCCCTCTATAACTCCAGCTATTCCATAGCTGTACTGCCCAGTCAGTTTTGTGGTCGGAGCCTTCCTGTGAGAGAGCTGAATTCCTATCTTGCTGATCAGGCTCAAAGTCTTCACTCCCCCTGACCCCAGTTACGTACCGACTATTTAGGGCTGCTTTCCGCTACCTAAGGTCCGGTAAGCCTCTGGTTTTCTTACCACTAAGCGTGAAGCTTTAGTGATCCTTCGGTCCCCAGTGACCGGTAACAATGTGCAGGACTTCTTCAATCCAAAAGCACTTTTTAAATATTCCTTTCCACTGTGCCTTTCGCCTTGTCCTCGCTTGTAGCATAAACACTCACACTTGCAAAAAGTCATATAATCACTCCCTTCTTTTCCTTCCTTCAGAGTTAGTTAACAGACTCTCAGTTATCCACTAGGCAGGAGCACGTCTCTGAACCTTTCACTGTCCTTGGGACAGGAGACTGAAGTATTTCTGTACTAAGCTCTTCTTTCTTTATCAGTGTCTTCAAGTGAGGTACAGCTCTGACCAGGCTGAGGTGATCTATATCTCGCCCTTACTGGCCTCCACTTGCTGAACTGCTGGTAGAACCAGGCTGGACTGCTTCCTCCCTCCAAGTCCCAGCTAGACTCACACGTCTGCTCTGTCCGAGGACAGGAAACTGACTACTCTAATCACTCAACGAATACACCCTGACCACTCCCTCACAAGTGACTACACTACCCTAAGGGTGTGTCTAGTGTATGTTGAGTGAATGGGTATTGAGCATTGAACTGCTATCTCTCCACACATTCTCCAGGGTACTGCGTGTGCCTAACACCAGGGCTACACATATGGACTGGCCACAGGTCTCCCAAAGTCATCAGCCTAATTTATTTATTTACTAGCTGAAGAGCCCCGACGTTGCCCGGGCATAGTAACTAACTGTGGCTAGTTATAACAAATAACGACGGAAGTTAAGGGGCCTTATACCTCCTGCACCTCACCCAGTATCAGGGTTCTAGGAAGCAAACCCAGAAGTGGACCCTCTGGGTCGCGGCTCCAGAGCTCCCGAGGGCGAGTGGCCCAGATGGAGCCATCCCCTATACAGGGAGCGTTAGGGGCAGGCCCGAGGGAGATGGAACCGCAATGGCTGGAGCCAAAGGGGCGACTTAAGGCAGTAGCACAAAGATCACGAGGAGACCGAGGTAAATACGGTGTAGCGAGAGGGGCCGAGGAATACCAGGAACGGAGGGATATGCGAAGACGGCAGGACCAGGAGAACTGAGAGCCGGCAATGGCCAGTAGCTGTAAGAGAGAGAGATGATAACAAAAATGAGAGAGGACAAGGTGGGTTCGGCAGGACACCGACAGGCAGGCACAGATGAGACACAGGACGGACAGGCACAGATGTGCCACAGGGCTGGCAGGTACGGACGAGGCACAGCAGTGCCACTGGGCTGGCAGGTGCGGGTGAGACACAGGATGGACAGGCACAGATGTGCCACAGGGCTGGTAAGTACAGATGAGACACAGGAGTGCCACAGTGCTGACAGGTACGGAGGAGACACAGGACGAACAGGCACAGCAGTACCACAGGGCTGGCAGGTACGGATGAGATACAGGACGGACAGGCACAGATGTGCCACAGGGCTGGCAGGTACGGAGTAGACACAGGATGAACAGGCCCAGCAGTACCACAGGGCTGGCAGGTACAGATTAGACACAGGACGGACAGGCACAGCAGTGCCACAGGGCTGGCAGGTATGGAGGAGACACAGGATGGGCAGGCAAGGACAGAGGTAAAGGGCCTGAGAATCAGAGAGTGCACAAGCAGGACGTGCTAGCGCCAAGATGCCGCGCTGAAATACCCGGCGAGCGCCGCCATGATGGGAAGGCGCCGCCGGGTCATGACCTCCCAGGAGGCCAGGCAACTACAAAGGTTCAGCTGCGCATGTGTGGACTGCAACGCGCCGTGAGCCTGAGAAGTCAGGCTGAGAGCGGCGACGAGCCCTGTCGGAAGCGCGCCGGGAGGAGGAGCCAGCACCTGAGGTCGTGACACCCAGCTTTATATATATATATATATATATATATATATATATATAGTGTGACGTTCCACACGGTCTGTGGACAAGGATTACTCGCTTTGCTGGTCTTGGAGGTAAGCACTGGCACACTCAGGGTTAAAACAACAGTCCATTTAGTTTATTACAGCCACTATTAGACAAAATACAGTCTCTCACTGATCCCGATCAGCACAACACGGATCCCTGTCTGTTACCTGTTGGCGTTGGCCACACAGGTTCCCGGAGGCCTCTTAGCTTTCAGAGGTATCCAGTACCCATCAAAACAGTCTCTTTCTCACCAATACTTCTCACGACTTGAACACATTCTCCCTGACCCTGGTCATCATGCCACAGACTCCTTTCTGTCACCTGTTGGCCACGCAGGTTCCCAGATCCCTCTTAACCTAAGAGGTATCCAATCAACATTTTTCACTTCGCTCTGACCCCGGTCAGTGTCACTCACCGTTTTCAAGACCGTCCACTCCTCTGGCTCAAGCTCGTCGGCACTGCTTTCCCAGTCTGGGCAACATCCAGCCTGGACGTCATGGGAATTCTGTGCAGGCTGACAGACTCCCAAAACACTCTCAGTCAGACTCTCTCCATGT
This sequence comes from Oophaga sylvatica, assembly GCA_033576555.1. NCBI lineage: Eukaryota > Metazoa > Chordata > Amphibia > Anura > Dendrobatidae > Oophaga > Oophaga sylvatica. The sequence continues at coordinate 397,487,864 of JARQOD010000004.1, forward strand.
GCCAAACACTTTCCTTACATACCTGTAGCCACTCCCACAGGTGAGGTATGGATCACATGGTCAGTCACATGCTCATGAGCTTATCACAGGTCCTAAAAAACTCACAACCACCAGTGGGCGGTGTATGTGTGGTTATCCAGTCCCACCCAGTTCTCCGGCTAATCCTGTAAGCCACCCTAGAAAAATAAACTCAACTCTTGTGGGACTACAAGTCCCAGATCAACATTACTTTGGCTTACAGCGCAGAGAAGCTCGGCGACACATACCTGCCATTCACAACAATGCCGGGGACGGTTTTACCATCCAAATCACGCCTCCATGCATATCTTGAGGAGCACATACAGCGCCCCCTAGCTGCAGCATGGGTCACTACATCACAATAGATATACATACAGTGGCAGGCAGTGTCACCAGGCAGACAGACTTGCCCCGTCCCCTCCATTGCAGCACTGCCCCGTCCCCTCCATGCCAGCAGTGCCCCATCCCCTCCATGTGTGGTGGGTTTATTCTTTCCTCCCAACTGCCAGGCCAGCAGCTGGTGCACAGATCCAATCCCGTGTCCAGAGAGTTTCTGGCCTTTATGTCCCTATCAGCACATTAGTGGCAGCGAGCAGCGCAGACAAAGTGAAACCCCGGAAAGGGGCCATCACTGCTGCCGAAGAGGATGGCATCGCCCCGTGCCGCCTGCTGCTGCTTTTTTCCTCTCTTCCTGCCTGAACTCTCGATAGATGCAAGATCCTAGGCAGCTAAAGGACCTGTGATGATGTCACGACCATGTGATCAGTAACTTGCTTGGAAGGAGAAGTTAGACGCAGGGCTGTGCTGGCGCTGGAGTAGAAGTGTCAGCTCGTGTCACAGAGCAGAGTCTTATATCACATCACTGGGGGAAGTATAGTAACCCTGTATACATGGGATCAGAGGGTCCCTGCAGCAGAGTTGTGTGTGCAATGTATGTGAGGCCAAGCTGTGTGTCACAACTGTTGTTGTGTCCCTGGACCAGGGCTCTTTCCCTGTGGCTATGCGAAGTGGGGGGACTCTGTGGAGTGGGTATGGCTTGATACATACATACACACACACACACACACATACATACACTCAGCTTTATATACAGTATATAGATTTTACTCACATACCATATATAGCACTATTTATTCCACAGCCCTTTACATACATTATCAGCACTGTCCCCATTGGGCTCACAATCCTGGAGTATGGGAGGAAACTGGAGCACCTAGGAGACCCACACAAACACAGGGAGAACATACAAACTCCTTGCAGATGTTGTCCTTGGTGGAATTTGAATCCAGGACTCCAGAGCTGCAAAGCAACAGTGCTAACCACTGAGCCACCGTGCTGCACTCATATATATGCCTATGAGGTTGCTGAGGTTAGGTCGAGAGATCCATAGGCCAGTTCATACATCATGTTCCAAACATGGAACTTGTTTAACAGTCGTCTTAATTAATTCTTAGAGTGATGGAGTGCTCAGCCAAATATGGAGGCAGTCAGACTTGCATCTTTTTTTCTTGAGTAGTAATAAAGAATTAGGGTTTTTTTCCTGTTAGAAAGATAAATTATCATTGCCAGAATTAACTTTTTTTCTTGAAAATCTGCCGCCAGAGAAAATTTTAAATGAAAGGAGGCATTATCAGTGTGAGACATGTGATGTCTGTCAGTCTGCTCTCCTGATCTGCATGTCTCACACTGGTAATTCCCCATTAATTTAAAACAAGTTCTGGAGACAGATTCTCAGGAAGATCAGTGTCTGGCCCACAGCTCCTTTACATGTTAAGAAAAATGTGGATATCTCTGGAATAAGACATCGGATCGCAGATATCAAGGTATCATGTTATTCAGGTTTCTATGACCTACATGCCCATATAGATGGCTTAGGTGGGCTGATCCTACTGACAGATTCCCTTTAGTGTAAAAATGGCAATAGCACAATGTATAATTTTTGTATGTTTTGCTTATCACGTGCAGGCAGGGTTTTACTGCTAGATATTTGCTTAATAATGCTGACTTCTTTATATACTGTGTCACAGATTTGACTCGAAAAGAGTGGTCCAACAACTAAGAGCTTGTGGTGTCTTGGAAACCATCCGAATAAGTGCGCAAAGCTATCCCTCTAGGTATATCTCAATATCTACACCTATGAATACATTGTCTGCGACTGCTCCAGACTATACATGAACACCTCCATCAGGTTCCATTAAATATGACATGGTGAATAAATGGCTATCCCGGAGAACCTGCTTCTTCATCTCTCCAACTCTAAACTAAAATGATTTGTCTTCATGTAATCATAGTCATTTATTTTCAGGTGGACATATATAGAATTTTATGGACGTTACAGCATCCTAATGACACAGCAGGAGATGACATTGAGTGATAAGAAAAATATCTGCAAAGTTGTACTGCAGAGACTAATTCAGGTATGGCAAAGATCGTGTTCATAATGGTACTCAGTATGTGCAGTGAGCTACTAGTGCTGCGAGATATATTCTTCTAACTAATTTGTATATATATTGCATACAGGTGCTTCTCACTAAATTCACTAAATTAGAATATCATCAAAAAGTTAATTTATTTCAGTTCTTCAATACAAAAAGCGCAACATATGTATCATATAGAGTCATTACAAACAGAGTGATCTATTTCAAGTGTTTATTTCTGTTAATGTTGATGACCATGGCTTACAGCCAATGAAAACCCAGAAGTCATTATCTCAGTAAATTAGAATACTTTATAACACCAGCTTGAAAAAGAGTTTGTATCTCTTTTCTCTGTCATTTTCTGAGTTCCTCTCAGTTGATTTATGACCACAGAACACATCAATGTTGAATGCTCAGGAAACAAAAAGCCAAATGATGCAATTTTTATACCTAATTGTAAAAATTATTTTTAGCCCCAAATACATACATTTAGAAGGAATCTGTCATTGGGATCAACCCTCTTAAGCTGTCTATATGGGCTTGTAGGTCATAGGAAGCTGAATAAAATGATACCTTAATATCTGTGATCCGATGTGTTATTCCATAGAAATCCACATTTTTCTTATATGTAAATTAGCTGTTACAGGCTATGGGGAGGATATTGCCTGGAAGATAACTCTGCCTCCAGAGATTATTTTAAATAAAAGAAGGAGTTACCAGTGTGAGACAAGTAACTAACTCAAAACAGTAAAATTGAACTTTGTATTCTTACAAACATAATTGTTGCAGCTCTCACAGTTCTGCTGCATTGCAACACTGTGTCATGAGCTGCTTAGTTTGTGGGATGAGGTAGATCAGAGGTTAATCTTGACGGCCTCATTCTGGGATTCTGGGAGGCTTCTTATAGCCTCATTGTTGGGTCAGTCCTCTTCGCTTATACTTTGACCCTTGGCCGAGTGTTTGTGACCCTGTTGTGCTTTGTGCCTGTGCTACTGTATGCTTGTCAGGTTTTGATCTTGGTTCTGTCCCTAGTTGAAGTGTTAGAATCATAGAATGGTAGAGTTGGAAGGGACCTCCTGGGTCATCTGGTCCTGCTCAAAGCAGGATTCACTAAATCATCCCAGTGAGATGTCTGTCCAGCCACTGTTTGAAGACTTCCATTGAAGGAGAACTCACCACCTCTCGTGGCAGCCTGTTCCTCTCATTGATCACTCTAACTGTCAAAAAGTTTTTTCTAATATCTAATCTGTGTCTCCTCCCATTTAGTTTTATCCCATTGCTTCTAGTCTTTCCTTGTGCAAATGAGAATAAAGATAATCCTTCTACAATGTGACAGCCCTTGAGATATTTGTAGACAGCTATTAAGTCTCCTCTCAGTCTTCTTTTTTGCAAGCTAAACATTCCCAAATCCTGTAACCGGTCCTCATAGGACATGGTTTGTAGACCGGACACCATTCTGGTCGCTCTTCTCTGAACTTGCTCCAGTTTGTTGATGTATTTTTTAAAATGTGGTGCCCAAAACTGGACACAGTATTCCAGATGAGGTTTGACCAAAGAGGAGTAGAGGGCAATAATGACTTGACGTGATCTAGACTGTATGCTTCTGTTAATACATCCCAGAATTGTATTTGCCTTTTTTGCTGCTGCATCACACTGTTGACTCATGTTCAGTCTGTAATCTATTAGTATACCCAAGTCTTTTTCACATGTGCTGTTGCTTAGCCCTATTCCTCCTCTGTATACGCTTTTTTCATTTTTATTTCCCAGATGTAGTACTTTGCATTTTTCCCTGTTAAAAAACATTTGGTTAGTTGCTGCCCACTGCTCCAGTTTATTTATATCTTTTTGAATCCTCTCTCTTTTCTAGTATTAGCTATCCCTCCTAGCTTTGTGTCATCAGCAAATTTTATCAGTTTACCCTCAATTCCTTCATCTAAATCATTGATAAAGATGTTGAACAATACAGGGCCCAAGACAGAGCCATGTGGTACCCCACTTGATACATTTTTCCAACTGGATGTGCAGCCATTTACTACCACTCTTTGGGTCCTATCACTAAGCCAGTTATGAATCCACCTAACAGTTGCCTTGTCCATTCCATACTTAGTCATTTTTTCAATAAGGATTGTGTGAGATACTTTGTCAAATGCTTTGCTGAAGTCAAGATATAATATATCTACAGCATTTCCCTGATCCACCCAGTCAGTGATTCTGTCATAGAAGAAAATTAAATTAGTCTGACATGACTTATTAGTTACAAATCCATGCTGACTCTGGTTAAGCACTTCATTCTTGTCCAGGTACTTACATACATGTTGTTTAATAATTTGTTCAACGATCTTTCCTGGTATAGAAGTCAGACTCACCGGCCTATAGTTCCCTGGGTCCACCTTCTTCCCCTTTTTGAAGATAGGAACAACATTTGCTCTTCTCCAGTCTTCTGGGACTTCTTCTGTTCTCCAAGAATTTTCAAAGATTATGGAGAGTGGTTCAAAAATTTCTTCTGCTATCTCCTTCAGTACTCTGGGGTGTAATTCATCTGGACCTGAAGACTTGAATTCATGTATGTTAGCTAAGTGTTTCCTCACTATTTTTCTGTTTATAGATATCCTTGATTCTTCTATTCCCTTAATAGGACAGTGAAGATCAGTTGATGTTACATTTCCTTTCTGCGAGAAAACAGATGCAAAATAGGAATTTAAAAGTTTGGCCTTCTCAACATCCTTTCTTACCATTTCATACTTTTCATCCTGTAAAAATCCTATAGCATCTTTGACTTTTCTTTTACTTTTGACATATCCCCAAAATCCTTTTTTATTGCTTTTGACATCTCTTGCAAGCCTTAATTTATTGTCAGCTTTAGCTAATCTGATTCTTGCCCTGCAGGTTCTGCAGACATCATTATATTCTTCTTTAGATATGCCTCTCTCTTTCCATTTGATAAACATTTCTTTCTTCCTTTTTAGCATGTGTTTAAGTTCTGTGTTCATCCATCCTGGTTTCCTTAAATGCTTCCTATTCTTCCCTCTTTTTGGAATTGTTAATGATTGTGCTTTGAGAATCTCATTTTTCAAGATTTGCCATCCTTCTTGGACATTTTTGTCCTTAAGGATATCCAGCCATTGGATCCCTCCGATTCTCTTTCTGAGTCCCTTAAAATCTGCCTTTCTGAAATCTAACCTTGAAGTCTGAGTCTTCACAGGTCTTCCTCCTCTACTTATCCAAAATTCTAAAATAGCATGGGTCCCAGTCAATCTTACCTCCTCAACCATTTCCTCGCTGTTTATAAGGATTAGATCCAAGGTAGCAGATCCCCTTGTTTTCTCCCCTACTTTTTGGAAGATAAAGATGTCAGCAAGAGATGATAAGAATTTCCTGGACTTGTTAGTTTTGCCTGAGAGAGATTCCCAACAAATGTCTGGATAGTTGAAATCTCCCATGACCACTATGTCATATTTTTTGGAGAACTTGGCCATTTGATGCATAAAGAGTTCATCCATATCTTCAGCTTGCATAGGCGGCCTGTAGTAAATGCCTACAATGGTGTCCTTTCCATTGTTCGCTCCTTGTATTCTTACCCAAACAGTTTCCACAGAACTCCCAGTCTCTGAAGCTTCAATCTCTGTGCAGATATACACTTTTATAACATACAATGCGACACCTCCTCCTCGTTTATCAAGTCTGTTTCTTGCAAATAAGTTGTATCCTTCTATCCTTGTATTCCAATCATGTTTATCGTCCCACCAAGTTTTAGTGATTCCAATGACATCATATTTCTTTTTCTGCGTTAGTAGTTCCAATACTCGTTTGTTGCCCATGCTTTGTGCGTTTGTATAGAAACATTTTAGTTTGTGATTGGTTTCTCTTCCTCCAATATTTTTATTATTTCGATTTTTTTGTCTTCGATCTTCCTTTCCACTTCAAATAGCAGAGTTCTCAATAGCATTTGTCAGGTGTATGGATTTTTCTGGCCTTTTGCTTCCCTTCCCACATTGTTCTAGTTTAAAGCTCTCCTGATGAGTGTAGCAAGGCGACTTCCAAATACATGTTTTCCAGTCTTCATAAGGTGCACCCCATCTCTAGCAAGTAGTCCATCGTATATGTAATTCACTCCGTGATCCAGAAATCTAAATCCTTGCTGACTGCACCATCGACATAGCCAGTTGTTCACCTGCAGAATCTTTTTCCACCTCCTTGTTCCATAGCCATCCACTGGAAGGATGGAAGAGAAGACCTCCTGCGCTCCCAGTTCTTTCACTTTCTTACCTAAGTTTTCAAAGTCACTGCAGATGGTTTCCAGGTCATTTCTCGCAGTGTCATTTGTCCCTACATGTATTAGCAGGAATGGGTAGTCATCTTTAAGTCTGAAGAGTCCTGATATCCTGTCAGACACATCTTTAATTTTTGCACCTGGAAGACAGCACATTCTCTTGAGGTTATATCCGGTCTGCAGATTGCGGCCTCTGTTCCTCTCAACAGGGAATCCCCCATGACAACAACTCTCCGTTTCTTCTTCACAACATTTTTCTTTCTCCATCCAGGAGGACTCTGAGGGCGTACAAGGTTGTTCTTTGTGGGCAAAGTCTTTTCCTAATGTATTTCTTCATCTTTCTCCTGTGTGAGAGCATGGTACTGGTTTCTGAGCAGTATGGGTGCTGACTGCCTCCCGATCCTCCTGCTTCTCTGGGTCACATGCTTCCATTCCTCTGTTTCTTCAGGTGCACTTCGAATTTCTTCTCTTTCTGTACCATGAAGAGATAATTCTTCTCTGTCTAAGAACTCTTCATCTTCCTTAATGATCTTCAATGTAGCTAACCTCTTTTCTAGATTTCGCAACTTTTCCTCCAACATGGACACAAGCTTGCATTTCTGGCATGTGAAATTTGACTTTTCCACTGGTAACATGTAGCAAGAAATGCAGCTCACCACATGGCTCCTGGCCTCTTCCATGCTCTTATTGTTAAAGAGATATCAAAGTGTTCTGCTCGTCCCTTCTGTACTGCGTTGAAATCTCTGTGTATGACCTTAAGCTACTTTCTGACTATCCTCTGCCTCACTCTTATTCCCCGTCCTTTCCCTGGTGTCCAGTCTGATGCCTTACCATTAGCAGAATTCGCCTTCAACAACCGGGTAAACCAATCTACCGGTAGGTCACCATTTTTGATTAATTATGGGATGAATCCTCATTTTGGCGAATTTTCTCGAATAGATTCTGGTTGTCCGGGGGCAGAGGATGGGGTCAATCGTCTCAAGGATCTTTGGAAAAAGGTTTGTTTAAATTTCTCCAAGGATCAAGAGAAATATAAACGTTTTGCAGATAGGAGAAGGGACTCTGTTCAGACGCTGTGTTGTGGGGATAAGGTGTGGCTGTCCACACAAAATATAAATCTTCGATTGCCCTCCGCTAAACTGGGGCCTAAATTTATTGGCCCCTATGAGGTCATCAAAGTCTTGAACCTGGTAACCTACCGCCTCCGCCTTCCTCCCTCCTTAAAACTCCATAATGTTTTTCATAGATCCTTACTTAAACCCTTGGGGGCAGTGAGGTAGGATATTGAAGTTGCTCCTCCTCCAGTCTTGGTTGAGGGACATATGGAGTTTGAAGTACAACATATTGTGCATTCCAGGCGGGTTCGGGGGTCTTTACAGTATTTGGTACATTGGAGGGGGTATGGTCTGGAGGATCGGTCATGGGTACCAGCCAGATCAGTACACGGTGACCGTCTGGTTCATGCCTTCCATGCCCGGCATCCTGGGAAACCTGGGGTCCAGAGGCCCCCTGTTAATCTGGACAGCCTCATTCTGGGATTCTGGGAGGCTTCTTATAGCCTCATTGTTGGTTCAGTCCTCGTCGCTTATACTTTGACCTTTGGCCAAGTGTTTGTGACTCTGTTGTGCTTTGTGCCTGTGCTACTGTATGCTTGTTTGGTTTTGATCTTGGTTCTGTGCCCCGTTGAAGTGTTCTTCTTGTCCCTCCTGTACTGCGTTGAAATCTCTGTGTATGACCTTAAGCTACGTTCTGACTATCCTCTGCCTGCCCCTTGTGTACTGCATTAGCTCTCTCGTTTACTGACCTCAGCTTGTTTTGGATTCCGTCTCACTCTTATTACCCGTCCTTTCCCTGGTGTCCAGTGGCCCCTTTCCCCTGCTCCAGGGTCCCTGTAGCATCCTGCAGGCATCTCCAACAGCAGGACGCTAAGCCCGGCCCCCTGTGGTCACATGATCGCAGGTCCTTCATCTCCCTGCTTCTCTCAGCGTCTGATCTCACTGCACTGCTCAGGTCCCGTCGGTCTAAGCTTTCCCCGCAGCATTTAACCCCGGGCTTCCCTGTGATGTGGGTAAGTCACAAGTCACCCTGTTCAGCCCTGGCAGTTCGCCTGCACTAATAGGAACTTGATACACTAGTTGCCAGTGACATTGAAGCTGAAGTACAGAGAGGACACATGCAGATATGTCAGTTGTAACCACACACAGCTCTGCAGTGAGATCAGGAGATATTCAGTGATTTTTTTGAACTATATTCCAATATAGACGGCTTAGGAGGTTGATCCTACTGACAGATTCCCTTTAAATGTGTGTACTTGGGACTAAAAAGTCGTTTTTACAATTAGGTGGCTGCAGCCAATCCCTTATTTCTGCTCATGTCATCTACATTAGCAGATCCAGAGAACCAAGTGATTGGCTGCGGCGGTGATGTGCATTGTTGATGTGACATCTCCACTGAAGCCAAATTACAGAGACTAGAGCAACTGTGGAGAGCTGGCTCTGTACCTTTTCTTTTTGTTCTTGTACAAGTAATAAAGCGTTTAGAGACCACTTTTTTTTTTAAAGTGGAAACATTTTTAAGTTTGTAAAGCTTTAAAGCAAAATGCACAGCAGTCTACATGGTTTCTCATGCAATTAAAACCATCAAAATGTAAAAAATAACCACAGCCCTCCAATTTCTAAAGGAAAGTGTTTATTGCCATAAAGGCCGGGGTCACACTTGCAACTGCAATGCGAGAAACTCGTGCAGTCTCTCTCTCCTCAGTAACCGGCACTGCCGCCGGCACTCGGACTGGAGCATTCATCTGCATAGAAATACATGAAGCCACACACTCCGGTCCCGAGTGCCGGCGGCAGTGCCAAGTATTGAGGCGAGAGACTCGTGCGAGTTTCTCCCATTGCTGTCGCAAGTGTGACCCCAGCCAAACATGTACATCGTTTCAACGTCCAATGGGTCTTCCTCAAACTTCAATAACACAACTTGCGAGTTGAAACATTCCAAATGTTTCTATGAGATAAATGTTGTCTACGGTAGTTCTATATATGATTGCTTGCTAGCTTCACAATATAGGAAAATAATTTGAAAAACTTCATATAATTATAGTTTAAATTATGTCTTAAATCTTAAAATTTATAAATATATATAACTTACGTTAAAGGGGTATTTCAGTGTGAAGAACTTTTCAACAATAACTTTTATATTTGTGGGGTTTTCTTCACTTGGACCCCCATTAGAAAGGAGCAGCAGTGTGCATGATTGACTGCCACTCAGTGGGACTGCTGGAGTGCAGTTTTTGACTTTTACACCAGTCCAATACGTAATGAATCGTGTTAGATCTCAGACTTCCACCGATCTAGAAGTTATAACTTATCCACTTCTAGTCTTAGGCCCGAGTCACACTACCATATAACATGGCCGAGTGCTATGTGATAAAACATGGCATAGCATTCTGCCCAGTGTTATTCTCTGAGGCAGCTCAGATCTGAAATTATTTTCTCATGCCGATTCAACATGTGAGAACAATTGCAGCATACTGCGATTTGCGGCAAGAATCAGCTCACTTGCACCAATGCACATCTATGAGTGCATGTAAAAGATCTCACGGCACTCAGATATCAGTTCAGTGCAAAGTACGCCGACGCTGGCAGCAGAGGAGATGGAGACGCTGTGCTCTGATCCTCTCATGCGAGAGAACTGCAGCACATTAGCATGACACTTGGCTCACACTTGCAGCAGAGCAGGAGCCGAGAGTCATTAGCATGTCGCATCGGATGCGAATACGCTAGTGTAAGGGCCCCGTCTCACATAGCGATGCACCAGCGGTCCCGACAACGATATGCACTTGTCAGGATCGCTGGTGTGTCGCTACATGATCGCTGCTGAGCTGCCAAACAAGCAGCTCAGGCAGCGATCAGGACAGCGACACTGCGGGTACCGTCGCTTAGTAACCCGCAGTGTACGTTGGATACCAGCCCGCTGGTGCAGGGAGCTGGTAACCAAGGTACACATCAGGTTTCCAGGCGCTGCGCGGTGCCTGGAAACCCGATGTGTACCTTGGTTACCAGCTCCCCTGCAGCAGTGCGCTGGTATCCAACGTACCCATCGGGTTTCCAGGCACAGCCCCGATCCTGGAAACCCGATGTGTACCTTGGTTACCAGCTGATCGCTGGTCTCCTGCCTGCCACACCAGCGATGCGTGCTGGCCAGCGGGAGACTAGCGATAAAAAAAAAAGTCCAGGCATTTCTGACACAACCAGCGATTCACAGCAGGGGCCTGATCGCTGGTACGTGTCAGACATAGCGAGATCGCTGCTGAGATCGCTGTTGCGTCACAAAACTTGTGACTCAGCAGCAATCTCGCTAGCAATCTCGCTATGTGAGATGGGGCCCTAACTCTTGCCTTAACTGTTTTATCTGCTTTACATCAACATTGTAGTCTGACATTGTGTCCCACAGAACAAACAAGGTTGTGCACACCTGCTGAAAAAAAGACAAATAACCACACTTCTGGCAGCATGTCATTCTGACCACTTATACAACAGTTATGGATACAAGTAGTGAACATTGATATGAGTTTAAATATTGGATTTAAAGGGAACCTGTCATGTCATTTGTAGCAACTAACCCCCAGTGTGTTGTTAGTGAGGCAATGTGCATCACTAACACGTTTTTTTCCATTAAAATTGCCGCTCTAATCCTTATCAAAAATCACTTTATATGGTTATATCTTACCAGCGCGTGTAGTCATAGGTGTGTGCTTCATTGTGTTCAGTCAGGATTGTCGCCGCCCTCACAATTTGAATTATATCCCATTGTTTTCGCCAAAGTCACTATATATCCCGTGCTTGCGCAGTTTATTGTGTTGCCGCGCTTGCGCCATATGCATGCTGCGCATCACAATCAGTGCAGCTGGGAACTACAAACAGCTTTAGTGCGCACGGATAGACAATGTGCAAGCTTGGCTTCACAATTACATATGTCGCAAGCGTGACAACACAATAAACTGCGCAAGCCCCGGGATATACATTGACGTTGGCAAAAACCACAGCACATAATTGAAATTGCGTGGGCGGGGACAACCCTGACTGAATGCAATGAAGCACACCCCTAAGACTAAAAGTGCAGGTAAAATATAACTATGTAAAGTGCTTTTTGATAAGGATTACAGCGGCAATTTTAACAGAAAAAACTTTTATGTGATGCACATTGCACCACTAACAACACACTGGGGACACTTTAGATTCTATAAATGACATGACAGGTTCCCTTTCAAGAAGTATTCCCATCTCCAAGATCCTATCACAATATGTACAGTCCCTGACAGAAGTTATGTCGCTTATCCATGTTATGTAAATCAAAGCTTATAACCTGACGTTAAATTCATCCATTGCTTTTATAAATTACTCTTTTGAAAGCTGAAACCCTCCCAAATTTGGTTTAGGTTAAGAAAATGAATTGGCATGAATGCTGAAATATTGAATTATTGGCATGAATGCTGAAATATTGATCATTTAATGAACATAGAATGGTCTGATTTTGGCAAGACAAAAGTTTTGTCACCCACAGAAAGTAATATGATATTCAAACAAATAATTATCTTAAAATACAAATATATGATGCATAACATTGGTGAATGAAGTTGTGGTGCTATTAGAGTCATATTTAATATTTTGTGTGACTTCTATGAGCTTGAAGGACTGCATTCATGCTGTTCAACAATGATTCATACAATTTATTAATGAAGTCATCAGGAATAGCAATGAATGCAGTCTTACATGCCTCCCAGAGTTCATCTAGATTCCTTGGTTTTGTCTTCCAAGCTTCCTTTTTCATCCTACCCCAAACATGCTCAATGATGTTCATGTCTGGCGACTGGGCTGGCCAGTCATTGAGCACCTTGATCTTTTTTGCCTGGAGGAATTTTGTTCTAGAGATGGAAGTATGTGATGGAGCACCATCCTGCTGCAGAATTTGACCCCTTTTATGATTTGGATTGTAAGAGGTAGCTAATACTTCTTGATATTTTAGGCTATTGATATTGCCTTCCACCTTGCAAATGTTTCGCACACCCCATACTGAATTTAACCCCAGACCATGATCTTTCCACCACCAAATTTAACTGTTTTCTGGGTGTATTTTGGATCCATATCGGCTCCAGTAGGTCTCCTGCAGTATTTGCGGCGGCTGTGGTGTAATTCTACTGGAGATTCATCAGAGAAATCCACCTTCTGCCACTTTTCCAGCGTCCATCTGTTTAGCAGGCTGTGGAACTTTGCAAATGCCACATGGTTTTTTGTTTGTCTTTTGTTTAGTGCTGGCTTCTGGGCACTGAATCGACCATGGAGGCCATTTCAAGACAGAATCCTACAAACTGTTCTAGTTGACACAGGGACTTGAGGTGACCAGGCCTGTTGGAGCTCTGCTGCAGTGGAAGAGGGGCTTGCTTTGGATTTTCTAACAAACAAACGTTCTCCTGAGCAGTTGTCTTGCGGGGTCTGCCGGACCTGGGCTTGTCAAACCCATCTCCAATCTCTTCAAATCTTTTTTTAATTCTTTGTACTTGACGCTGAGACACACCAAAGGTGCCAGCCACCTCTGCAGTGGATCTGGTCTTCAGCCTCTTGATAATCAAGGATTTGGTCACAGGGTGGATTTTTGGCATGTTGTCAGAGCTGAAGTTGCAGTGAAGGTCTGGGGTGCTGGTTTTCTTTTTATGCACACCCACTAATTAACCGATCATTTACTGAACACTGGTGAGGATGTAAATTAGGATTGGGTGCATTATATGACCAGGTGACAAAACTTTTGTCTTGCCAAAACCTGACCATTCTGTGTTCATTAAATGATCAATATTTCAGCATTGATGCCAATTTATTTTCTTAACCTAAACCAAATTTGGGAGGGTTTCAGCTTTCAAAATAGTAATTTATAAAACCAATGGATGAATTTAACGTCAGGTTATAAGCTTTGATTTACATAACATGGATAAGCGACATAACTTCTGTCAGGGACTGTAGTAGGTGTAATAATATTAATATTAACAAATACCTCTGATTAGAAATGTAGCATGGTTTTTCTGATTCGCTATGTCTCTTTACTCATGTGCAGACATTGCAGGACCTTAGGTATCCATGGTTAGGACCAGGGCTGTGGAGTCGGTAAGCCAAACCTCCGACTCCTCAATTTCCAAAACACCGAATCCAACTCCATGAATCCAACTCCCTCATACATGGCTCGTGTTTAAGTTTAAGTGATAAATTTACTGTGGTAAAATGGTAACATCAGGCTTTTATTCATTATTATGATACAATAATCAAGCCATTTAGATTGAGCATAAAATATATTTATTGGAAAACAACTTTAGAACAAGAAAACTTTTGCATATTTACAATATATTATACACTATGCAATAAGTGGAAAAAAAAAACAGTTTTCAACAAAAACATGCTGAATAACACTTGTGCAGTCTATAAATTTGTTCTGAGAAATAGTATCGCCTCCATCAGATCCTCAGATGACCTCAAATCTGACCTAATTATTTTAAGGATAGAGAACAACCTCTCTACTAGAGTTGAGCGATACTTTCCGATATCCAAAAGTATCGGAATCGGAATGGTATCGCCGATACCATTAAAATATCGGCGATACCCGATACCGATACCGGAAATCCAATGTAAGTCTATGGGAACAAAATATCGTAACTAAAAAAAAAAACATTCTTTCTTTGTAAACACTAAATATACACACATAGAATACATATATATATATATATATATATATATATATATATATACATGTCATTGTGACATATATATACATATATGTATAGTTTATACACTTCTACATAGTAAAATATCCTCTGATTCAATTGCCAGGTAAAGCCGGCTTCTGTGAAAAGACAGAAGCACCCGACATGAAATGACACTTGGTGTACATAGGGTTAACCATGTCTTTTCATGTCGTTTGCTATCTGATTTGCACAAACAATTACATCAGTCTGTGTGCAAAATTTCACACCTGTAGGGGTTAATTAAAGGTGTAAATTCGTTGTAAAAAAAACGGACTTTTTTGCTACGAATTTACACCTTTAATCAGATAGCAAAGGACATGAAAAGACATGGTTAACCCTATGTACACCAAGTGTCATTTCATGTCGGGTTCTGCATTTTCACAAAAGCCGTCAATTGAATTAGCGGCTATTATACTATGTAGAAGTGTATGAACTATAAATATAAATATATATATATATATATATATATATGTGTCACAAATTCAATGACATGTATATATAATATATGAGGTGTAAAATTGCTGAAAAAAAATGCGTGGGCTCCCGCCCTATTTTCGCAACCAGACAGACAAAGCCAGTGAGTGGGGGCAGATAATAATAGCCCAGAGAGGGACCATTATTTTTGGCCCCCCCCCTGGCTACTAACATCTGCCCCCAGACACCCCAGAAAGGGCAAATCTCTAATTAGAATTGCCCTTTCTGGCACTTTGCCCGTCTATTCCCATTGCCCTGTAGCGGTGGCGAATGGGTTAATAAGGGGTTAAAATGACCTTGCAATTGAAAGGTCACTTTAAGCCAGGTTAATAATTGAGAGCTGTCAATTAGACAACTATCAATTATTAATCCTATTGCATGAAATAAAAATAAAACACACACACTTTAATTAAAAATCATTTTAATGAAATAAAGACACATGTTTTTGACCATCTTTTATTTTACTGCAAAAACCATTTCCTGTAATAAAAATAAAATAAAAAAGCAAAATTATTCTTACCTATCCCATGCACAGTCAGGTCCCACGGTGTAATCCTTCAGAAAGGGTTAATGTTTACTGCAGGGACCGCAGCTAATGCTGCAGCCTCACAGTAAGGGTGAGTTTCCACGGTCAGGAAACGCTGCGTGTTTGGCGCTGTGCGCTGGCGCAGCGCCAAACACGCAGCGTCCAGATGTTACAGCATAGTGGAGGGGATTTCAAGAAATCCCGTCTCCACTATGCGTAACAATACGCAGGTGGCAAACCTGCGTAAACGGACATGCGGCGCGTCTTTTTAGACCGCAGCATGTCCTCGCGTATTGCGGCGACGGTGCGTCGCCGCAACATAATTAACACAGGGCTATGTAGCCCTGCGCTCTTTCCGGAGGTGTTCCGGAGGTGTCCTGAACACCTCCGGAAAGATCGCGCGTCATAAAGGGGGCGGGGCTTAGACGGAGCGGAATTTCCGCTCCGTCCAAAGCGCTATGGTTCCGGACCGTGGAACCATAGCCTAAACCCCCAAATGAATGAGTTCCTCTCCTGGCTGACAGGAGAGTAAAGGCTGGGTCTCACATAACGATACACCAGCGATCCCGACAACGATATGCACTTGTCAGGATCGCTGGTGTATTGCTACATGATCGCTGCTGAGCTGCCAAACAGGCAGCTCAGGCAGCGATCTGGGACAGCGACACTGCGAGTAACATCGCTTAAGGGCCCGACTCACATAGCGATATCGCTACCGTGATCGCTGCTGAGTCA
>JARQOD010000004.1:397504189-397559907 GCA_033576555.1 Oophaga sylvatica
TTTAAGATCCATAACATGCTAATAAGAAAAATAAACACTGGCGCTAAACCTGAAAAATGTGTATATCTCAAGGTGAGCGTAAGAAACTATGAACACAAAAGGAAAAAAAAAATGAAAATCTTAGTGGCTTAGAAGCTGTTGGCAATTAAAAGTAGGCTCTGTGCTAACCTACTAGGGTTAATAAACAAAAAATATAAAAATAAATGCTGCGCTAACTAGGAACACCTGATAGAAACTAACAGTATTGGACAAAGAGAATAAAAAGAGGAGAACTCACTGTCAAAAGTAGGATTGCTCGAAAATTGTAGATTATCGACTTTGGGTAAATGCTAAAATAATAATAAAATAACCAGTGAATTATTAAATAAAGCAAAATGTTAAGTTATACCTCATATATTGTACTTACTAGTACCTATGAAATGGATACTCACAAGATGAAGCTAGATGTGTACATGGATGATAGAACACACTGAGTGACCAAATTCAGTGGTGCCACAGTAGGAGATTGTATATACTTGCGTAGATAGGATAAATGCCTATAACAGATGGAACTTTGCTAGTAATTAACTGCTTATTCGAAGTAGTGATTAGTCGCAGTGATGTTATACTCACTGCGGTGCCAGAGGGAGAAGTATATATCCCGACGTGGACTTTAAGAAGATGAGTGTCTGTACCAAGTAATTGCTAATCCTGGGAGCTTGCTATAATGAGCGTTAGAAAATGATTGTATGTTCATGCAGCGGGTTCATATGATAATGGCAAGTGCCATTGTACTCACTGAGTGAAGATTGGATCTGTGTGACTGCAGGAAAAGCCTCTGCATAGAGAGCGTTGGTGCGGTGGAGGTCGGCAAAACAGCTATAGCTCTGATGAAGAGGGATAGCAGTCCCTAGAAACGCGTCAGCCGAACTTAGCCCCTGTAATCTTATGCAATCTTATGTGCGCAAGACAAATTGGTGACGTCACCCCATTGTCCCGCCCCTTCTTGTCGCTACCTCGGCGCTGCTTCCGGCCGGGGCGCGCCGAGTGTTTTGCCGACCTCCACCGCACCAATGCTCTCTATGCAGAGGCTTTTCCTGCAGTCACACAGATCCAATCTTCACTCAGTGAGTACAATGGCACTTGCCATTATCATATGAACCCGCTGCATGAACATACAATCATTTTCTAACGCTCATTATAGCAAGCTCCCAGGATTAGCAATTACTTGGTACAGACACTCATCTTCTTAAAGTCCACGTCGGGATATATACTTCTCCCTCTGGCACCGCAGTGAGTATAACATCACTGCGACTAATCACTACTTCGAATAAGCAGTTAATTACTAGCAAAGTTCCATCTGTTATAGGCATTTATCCTATCTACGCAAGTACAGTCATGGCCAAAAGTTTTGAGAATGACACAAATATTAATTTTTACAAAGTCTACTGCTTCACTTTTTCTAATGGCAATTTGCATATACTCCAGAATGTTATAAAGAGTGATCAGCTTAACAGCAATTACTTGCAAAGTCAATATTTGGCTAGAAAATGAACTTTATTACCCAAAACACATTTCAACATCATTGCAGCCCTGCCCTAAAAGGACCAGCTAACCTCTTTTCAGTGATTGCTCCATTAACACAGGTGTGGGTGTTGATGAGGACATGGCTGGAGATCAATCTGTCATGATTAAGTAAGAATGACACCACTGGACACTTTAAAAGGAGGCTGGTGCTTGGTATCATTGTTTCTCAGGAATGGCAGCAGGCAGGTGTGAGTGCATCTACACGCACTGTGAGGCGGAGACTCTTGGAGCAAGGCCTGGTCTCAAGGAGGGCAGCAAAGAAGCCACTTCTCTCCAGAAAAAACATCATGGACAGACTGATATTCTGCAAAAGGTACAGGCAGTGGACTGCTGAGGACTGGGGTAAAGTTATTTTCTCTGATGAATCCCCTTTTCGATTGTTTGGGACATCAGGAAAACGCCTCATTCGGAGAAGACAAGGTGAGCGCTACCACCAGTCTTGTCTCATGCCAACTGTTAAGCATCCTGAAACCATTCATGTGTGGGTTGCTTCTCAGCCAAGGGAATCGGCTCTCTCACAGTCTTGCCTAAAAACACAGCCATGAATAAAGAATGGTACCAGAATGTTCTCCAAGAGAAACTTCTCCCAACCCTCCAAGAGCAGTTTGGCAATCAACAATGCCTTTTCCAGCATGATGGAGCACCTTGCCATAAAGCAAAGGTGATAACTAAATGGCTCAAGGAACAAAACATAGAGATTTTGGGTCCATGGCCTGGAAACTCCCCAGATCTTAATCCCATTGAGAACTTGTTGTCAATCATCAAGAGACGGGTGGACAAACAAAAACCTAAAAATTCTGACAAAATGAAAGCATTGATTGTGCAAGAATGGACTGCTATCAGTCAGGATTTGGTCCAGAAGTTGATTGAGAGCATGCCAGGAAGAATTGCAGAGGTCCTGAAGAAGAAGGGTCAACGCTGCAAATATTGACTTGCTACATTAACTCATTCTAACTGTCAATATAAGCTTTTGATACTCATATGTTTGCAATTATTATATTTCTGTCTGTGATAAAGACATCTGTCAAACACACATAAAAACCAGAGGGCAGCAGATCATGTGAAAATATAATATTTGTGTCATTCTCAAAACTTTTGGCCATGACTGTATATACAATCTCCTACTGTGGCACCACTGAATTTGGTCACTCAGTGTGTTCTATCATCCATGTACACATCTAGCTTCATCTTGTGAGTATCCATTTCATAGGTACTAGTAAGTACAATATATGAGGTATAACTTAACATTTTGCTTTATTTAATAATTCACTGGTTATTTTATTATTATTTTAGCATTTACCCAAAGTCGATAATCTACAATTTTCGAGCAATCCTACTTTTGACAGTGAGTTCTCCTCTTTTTATTCTCTTTGTCCAATATTGTTAGTTTCTATCAGGTGTTCCTAGTTAGCGCGGCATTTATTTTTATATTTTTTGTTTAAGATCCATAACATGTTTCACAAGTCCTTATTGAAGAGGTTTGTCGAGTCAGTGGTTCCTATGGCTGCGCCTCCTGACCCTGTTTTGGTTGAGGGCAATCTGGAGTATGTGGTTGAGAAAATATTGGATTCTCGTTTTTCTAGACAGAAACTCCAGTATTTGGTTAAGTGGAGAGGTTATGGTCAGGAGGACAATTCTTGGGTGTTCGCTTCGGACATCCATGCTAGGAGACTGATCCGTGCCTATCACCAAGCTCATCCTGATCGGCCTGGTTGCACAAGTGAGGGTTCGGTGACCCCACCTCAAGGGGGGTACTGT
Organism: Oophaga sylvatica; assembly: GCA_033576555.1. Taxonomy (NCBI): domain Eukaryota; kingdom Metazoa; phylum Chordata; class Amphibia; order Anura; family Dendrobatidae; genus Oophaga; species Oophaga sylvatica. Next base: position 397,507,514 of record JARQOD010000004.1, read on the forward strand.
TATGAATGTGCTAGAGATGGTTTCTGAGCAGAGGCTCCCTCTGGTGTTTACAGACAGTACTGAACCTTTCAGCGAGGAGTGGCAATCTTGGTTCACTGACTGGTCTGATATAAGGGAGGTTCCCTCCCATGATGGTTGCTGGTGATCAATTGTTCTTGTCTCAATTGTGGTTCCTGGTTCATTTGGGATTTTGCTGGAGTCTTGCCTGCAGCTCCTGCTTTCAGATAAGATATTTTTTGCTTTTCTATTTGTGCTTGCTTTTTGCATTGTTTTCTGCACTTTTGTGGAGGTCAGCCAGGTCCCCTCCTGGGGCCTGAGCTCCTCACAGTTTATCTGCAGCCACTGTTATTTGCTCATTTGCTTTTTCCTGTTTTTTCAGCTGCTGCGGCTTGGTTTTTGTTCACACTGAGATCTGATTTAGTGGGTGGCGAGATCGTGTGATCTCAGTATTTTTGTAATCAGAATTGTTGATTTTTGTAGGGTTTTCTGGGTTGCAGAAAGTAATCTCTCCTGTCCTATCCTATTTAGTCAGCTTGTGGCCCCAGCGTTTTCTCAGTCTATTTTCTGCCTATGTTTGTATTTTCATCTTGTCTAACCGCCATTATATGTTTGGGGGCTTCCTATTTTCTTTGGGGATCTGCTCCAGGGCAGATAGCTTTCATCTTTCTGCCTTTAGGTGTAGTTATCTCTCAGGCTGTGACGAGGCGTCTAGGATCAATGTAGGAACGCTCCACGGCTACCTCTAGTTGTGTCGTTAGTTTAGGAATCTGCAACCCATCAGTTACCAACATCTCAGGTGTTCGGCTGCCCTGCTGTTGTTCCTGTCCTCCTCAGCTACCGAAACATAACAAGCAGTAGACTTTGTAAAAATTAATATTTGTGTCATTCTCAAAACTTTTGTCCATGACTGTAGAGATGTGTCTGCTGCTAGAACTCTGTGTGGCATTGACCTCGTCTCTAATCTGAGCTGCTGTAAATCTGCGATTTCTGAGGCTGGTGACTCGGATAAACTTATCCTCAGAAGCAGAGGTGACTCTTGATGTTCCTTTCCTGGGGCAGTCCTCATGTGAGCCAGTTTCTTTGTAGCGCTTCATGGTTTTTGCAACTGCACTTGGGGACACTTTCAAAGTTTTCCCAATTTTTTGGACTAACTGACCTTTATTTTTTAAAGTAATGATGGCCACTCATTTTTCTTTACTTAGCTGTTTTTTTCTTGCCATAATACACATTCTAACAGTCTATTCAGTAGGACTATCAGCTGTGTATCCACCAGACTTCTGCACAACACAACTGATGGTCCCAACCCCAATTATAAAGCCAGAAATCCCACTTATTAAACCTGACAGGGCACACCTGTGAAGTGAAAACCATTTCCAGTGACTACCTCTTGAAACTCATCAAGAGAATGCCAAGAATGTGCAAAGCAGTCATCAAAGCAAAAGGTGGCTACTTTGAAGAACCTAGAATATAAGACATATTTTCAGTTGTTTCACACTTTTTTGTTAAGTATATAATTCCACATGTGTTAATTCATAGTTTTGATGCTTTCAGTATGAATGTACAATTTTCATAGCCATGAAAATACAGAAAAATCTTTAAATGAGAAGGTGTGTCCAAACTTTTGGTCTGTACTGTATAACATACTGTATATGTCTGTAGACTGTAAGCCCACAGGGTTCCCCACTTTCTTTACCAGTCGGGCATTGCTAGTTTGTTCACCGTATTTTAGATTTGTGTTTTGTTTGTAACCTCTCCTCATGTACAGCAGCATGGAATCAAGGGGGCTCTAAAAATTATTATTATTATTAATATTTATTTCTATAGCACCATTGATTCCATGGTGCTGTACATGAGAAGGGGTTACATACAAATTACAGGTATCACTTACAGTAAACAAACTAACAATGACAGACTGATACAGAGGGGAGAGGACCCTGCCCTTTCGGGCTTACATTCTAAAAATAAATAATAATATCAACCACTTGCATACAGTGGGTATGGAAAGTATTCAGACCCCTTTAAATTTTTCACTATGTTTCATTGCATCCATTTGGTAAATTCAAAAAAGTTCATTTTTTTTCTCATTAATGTACACTCTGCACCCCATCTTGACTGGAAAAAAAAACAGAAATGTAGAAATTTTTGCAAATTTATTAAAACTGAAAAACTGAAATATCACATGGTCATAAGTATTCAGACCCTTTACTCAGACACTCATATTTAAGTCACATGCTGTCCATTTCCTTGTAATCCTCCTTGAGATGGTTATACTCCTTCATTGGAGTCCAGCTGTGTTTAATTAAACTGATAGGACTTGATTTGTAAAAGGCACACACCTGTCTATATTAAGGTACTGCCACACTAAACAATCCCGCTAGCAATAACGATAACGACGTATACTAATGCGATTGCTAGCGGGATTGTTTATATATCGCTGAGTGCGGCTTAACTTAGCGATATCGTTAAGGACGCTATCGCGGTTAGCGATCTCCTTAACGACTTTAGCGGTACAAAAGTACCGCTAAATCGCTAAGAAAAGGTGCCACACTCAGCGATAATACTTACCCAGCGGGAGCGCCGACGATAAAATAGGGTCCGGAACGATTCCAGCGACGAGCGAGATCACAGCAGGATCTCAGCAGGGAGCTCGTCGCTGACAGATGCCGCACACAACAACATCGCTAACGGGATCGCTAAATAGTGACGTTTTTTAGCGATCCCGTTAGCGATGTTGTTTAGTGTGGCATACCCTTAAGACCTCACAGCTCACAGTGCATGTCAGACCAAATGAGAATCATGAGGTCAAAGAAACTGGCCAAGGAGCTCAGAGACAGAATTGTGGCAAGGCACACATCTGGCCAAAGTTACAAAAGAATTTCTGCAGTACTTAAGGTTCCTAAGAGCACAGTGGTCTCCATAATCCTTAAATGGAAGAAGTTTGGGACCACCAGAAGTCTTCATAGACCTGGCCGTTCAGCCAAACTGAGCATTCGTGGGAGAAGAGCTTTAGTGAGAGAGGTAAAGAAGAACCCCAAGATCACTGTGGCTGAGCTCCACAGATGCAGAAGGGAGATGGGAGAAAGTTCCACAAAAGTCAACTATCAGTGCAGCCTTTATGGCCTTTATGGCAGAGCGGCCTGATGGAAGTCTCTCCTCAGTGCCAGACATATGAAAGCCCGCATAGAGTTTGCTAAAAAGCACATGAAGGACTCCCAGACTATGAGAAATAAGATTCTCTGGTCTGATGAGACAAAGATAGAACTTTTTGATGATAATTCTAAGCGGTATGTGTGGAGGAAACCAGGCACTGCTCATCACCTGCCCAATACAACCCAATAGTGAAACATGGTGGTGGCAGCATCATGCAATGGGGGTGTTTTTCAGCTGCAGGGACAGGACAACTGGTTGCAATTGAAGGAAACATGAATGCTACCAAGTGCAGTGATATCCTGGATGAAAACCTCTTCCAGAGTGCTCTGGACCTTAGACTTGGCTGAAGGTTCACCTTCCAACAAGACAATGACCCTAAGCACATAGCTAAAATAACAAAGGAGTGGCTTCAGAACAACTCTGTGACCATTCTTGACTGGCCCAGCCAGAGACCTGACCTAAACCCAATTGAGTATCTCTGGAGAGACCTGAAAATGGCTGTCCACAACATTCACCACCCAACCTGACGGAACTGGAGAGGATCTGCAAGGAAGAATGGCAGAGGATCCCCAAATCCAGGTGTGAAAAACTTGTTGCATCATTCCCAAGAAGACTCATGGCTGTACTAGCTCAAAAGGGTGCTTCTACTCAATACTGAGCAAAGGGTCTGAATACTTATGACCATGTGATATTTCAGTTTTTCTTTGTTAATAAATTTGTAAAACTTTCTACATTTCTGTTTTTTTCAGTAAAGATGGGGTGCAGAGTGTACATTAATGAGAAAAAAAATGAACTTTTTTGAATTTATCAAATGGCTGCAATGAAACAAAGAGTGAAAAATTTAAAGGTGTCTGAAAACTTGCTGTACCCACTGTAAAATGGATAAATAATGACAATTTGTGGCATATAAGGTTAATAAAATTAGACAAAAAAGGAAGCGAACTACTGAATAGTATTTATTAATGAAATGATTTTCATTTGTAAATATTCGTCTATTTCTTCATTCACGATTTTCTTCATTTACACAATTTCATTTTTAAGTGTAACAGAACCTATTCTTAAAAAAGGTGCTCTCTGGTTAAAAGCTGGAGAATTATGTGTACAAGAGATAATGGCGCAGTCCCCTAAGGCCGGAGTCACACTGGCGACAGAATCGGACGACTGCAATACGATGAAATATCGCATTGCAGTCGGACCTATGTTAATCTATGGAGCAGCTCCCAGTATCAGATTTTTCGTGGTCCGTTTTAATCGTCCGAGTGCAATCGCAGCATGCTGCGATTGTCACCGATTGTGGGTCGACTATCGCCAATGCAATTCTATGGGAGCAATGAAAAATCGGATTACAAACGAACCGCACGTGTGACTTGCGATTAAATCGCATCGGTGTCCTTTAGAAAAGCCAGCAATTCATCCCCGGCTATACTGTAAAATCACACTGACAGCTTTAATAAAGAATAGAAAGAATAGATATATACACATAGAATACATATATATATATATAGATATATATATATATATCTATATATATATATATGTCATTGTGACATATACAGGTCCTTCTCAAAAAATTAGCATATAGTGCTAAATTTCATTATTTTCCATAATGTAATGATTACAATTAAACTTTCATATATTTTAGAATCATTACACACCAACTGAAATTTGTCAGGTCTTTTATTGTTTTAATACTGATGATTTTGGCATACAACTCCTGATAACCCAAAAAACCTGTCTCAAAAAATTAACATATTTCAACCGTCCAATAAAATAAAAGTGTTTTTAAAAAAAAAAAAAAAAAAAATCAAATAATAAAGTTCAGTTATGCACTCAATACTTGGTCGGGAATCCTTTTGCAGAAATGACTGCTTCAATGTGGCGTGGCATGGAGGCAATCAGCCTGTGACACTGCTGAGGTGTTATGGAGGCCCAGGATGCTTCGATAGCGGCCTTAAGCTCATCCAGAGTGTTGGGTCTTGCGTCTCTCAACTTTCTCTTCACAATATCCCACAGATTCTCTATGGGGTTCAGGTCAGGAGAGTTGGCAGGCCAATTGAGCACAGTAATGGTCAGTAAACCATTTACCAGTGGTTTTGGCACTGTGAGCAGGTGCCAGGTCGTGCTGAAAAATGAAATCGTCATCTCCATAAAGCATTTCAGCCGATGGAAGCATGAAGTGCTCCAAAATCTCCTGATAGCTAGCTGCATTGACCCTGCCCTTGATGAAACACAGTGGACCAACACCAGCAGCTGACATGGCACCCCACACCATCACTGACTGTGGGTACTTGACACTGGACTTCAGGCATGTTGGCATTTCCTTCTCCCCAGTCTTCCTCCAGACTCTGGCACCTTGATTTCCGAATGACATGCAAAATTTGCTTTCATCAGAAAAAAGTACTTGGGACCACTTAGCAACAGTCCAGTGCTGCTTCTCTGTAGCCCAGGTCAGGCGCTTCTGCCGCTGTTTATGGTTCAAAAGTGGCTTTACCTGGGGAATGCGGCACCTGTAGCCCATTTCCTGCACACGCCTGTGCACGGTGGCTCTGGATGTTTCTACACCAGACTCAGTCCACTGCTTCCTCAGGTCCCCAAGGTCTGGAATCGGTCCTTCTCCACAATCTTCCTCAGGGTCCGGTCACCTCTTCTCGTTGTACAGCGTTTTCTGCCACATTGTTTCCTTCCAACAGACTTCCCATTGAGGTGCCTTGATACAGCACTCTGGGAACAGCCTATTTGTTGAGAAATTTCTTTCTGGGTCTTACCCTCTTGCTTGAGGGTGTCAATGATGACCTTCTTGACATCAGTCAGGTCGCTAGTCTTACCCATGATGGGGGTTTTGAGTAACAGTCCAGTCTAATTGACAGCTCTCAATTATTAACCTGGCTTACAGTCACCTTTCAATTGCAAGGTGGCTTTAACCCCTTATTAACCCATTCGCCACCGCTACAGGGCAATGGGAATAGACGGGCAAAGTGCCAGAAAGGGCAAATCTAATTAGAGATTTGCCCTTTCTGGGGTGTCTGGGGCAGATGTTAGTAGCCAGGGGGGGCACAAAAAAAATGTACCCTCCCTAGGCTATTATTATCTGCCCCCACTCGCTTGCTTTGTCTGTCTGGTGGAGAAAATACAGCGGGAGCCCACGCATTTTTTTTTCAACGAATTTACACCTTTAATTAACCCCTACATGTCTGAAATTTTGCACACATATACTTATGTAATTGTAAGTTCAAACCATATATCAAAATACAGGAAATGACATGGTTAACTGTGTCTAAACAATGTATCATTTCATGTCGGCTTCTGTGATTTCACAAAAGCCGGCAATTGAATTAGCGGCTATTACAGTATGTAGAAGTCTAGGAACTATAAATATATATATATATACATGTCACAATTACATGTATATATATATATATATATATATGTGTTCTATGTGTATATATCTATTCTTTCTTTTGTGATTTAAATACTATTCTTTTGGATCCATTATATGTCAGTTTTGCAAGCCTGCGAGAAATTCTCGCAAGTCGGATGAAAATCGGATGTTTCAAGGTACACACACATGCGACTAAATCGCATCTTTGAAGGAAAATCGGATGCCAGAAGGATGTGTGATGTTTTCATTTTGTTCCGATAATCAACCGACTAAAACGGTCCGATATTTTGTAGTTGTGTCTGACCCCGGCCTTATAGTTACTCTCAAGCTGATGTCCATAATTCCTTCTCTATAGTCATGACCTACACAATACATGAAGAGTAAAGGCTCGTTTACACAGGCTGATCTGATTTCAGCACGTGCCGATCAGCTATCTACAAGTTGACCAGCGCCATGAGCAGATGAAGGCAGCACAATGTTGTCCACGACACATCCTCCATTTAAAAAGGACGCTGTGCTGCTAATAAGGAAAATAATCATTAACAATTCTATCACCGAACTGTTCATTGAGCGATTGCTGATCCTCATCTCCTCTAAACTGGCCTTAAGCCATTTGGCTCCCAACAGACTGCAGAAGAAATGACATTTCCTGAGTGGACGGCGCCATTCAGCAGCATAGGTTTTATCTCTCTAAGATTAGATCTCCTGTTAGATAATTTCCCTCTTTAAATGATCTTCATATTGAGGCACATGGTAAAAGGTACATAATAATGAACAAAAATATTCATGTCAAAATAAAATACCACTATAAAAATATGACAATTTGTATACAATTGGTTTTCATTTTCATTACCTACAAAAGATATAAAGGAATAATCTATGAAAACATATACAAGAATGTATAAGACGGCAGAGCTCTACAACTCACTAGCACGCAGTCTATTCATATACAGCCATGTAACTCCTGTTTTTAAGGGATATGAAAATTACTTTTTCTTTTACGTATGCAAATTGCCTCTTCAAACAAAGAGGACTTGTACTCTATAGCGCCACCTATTGGAAGTAGCGATCCTACAAGTCACAATCAACCCTTTAATGAGTCTTGTAATATGACTTAGGATAACTTTACGTAATGCATGCATTTTGGATTAGAAATAATTGTTGCAATTGGGTTTTATTAAATATTTTTCACCGTTTGCCATCTATAGCCTCTGTGATGCACTATTACTGGCTGCAGAATGAGTTAATTGAGAATCTTTCAGTGAGCTTTTTATGATTGAAAGTTGGTAACTCTTTAATATTGCTTTTACTGAGCTTGCATCAGCTGATTTAGTCTGTGGCTACACAGCTACATGTGTTGTGTAAAAGCAATTCTCAGGCAATTTAGAGCTGCGATTCTGCTGTAAAAATATGACCAAATTGCAGACAAGTTGCATACAACACCCAGTTGCATGTGACTTGCATTGAAGTTTTTAATTAAGTTGCATATGACCAGCAACAGAAAATCCAACTTGTTTGGAAATATTTGCGACACTATTGGAAATGAATAGATGCCATGTCGCAATGTGACACCACAATCTCAAAGTCATGTGACATGTCGTCATGAAGCCTTAGGCCTCTTTCACACTTCAGTCGTGCGACGTCAGTCAAAATCCGCCAAAATTTGAAATTGGCGGATCCGCCAATTTTTTTTTGGCGGATCCGCAATTTTCCCATAGACTTGCATTAGTGATGGATTTTGACGGATGGTCGTCCGTTAGGTCCGTTTTTGGACGGATCCGCCCAAAAAATTGGCGTCCGTCATTTCAAAAAAACGTTCAATGCAACGTTTTTTTGACCGCCAAAATAGCGGACAACGGCGGATCCGCCGCATCCGTTTTTGACGGAATCCACCTGCGGATCCGTCGCCTCTATTTAAAACCATAGTAAAATGCAGAAAACAGTGTCCGGGGTGTGTCTCCTCTCTCTCTCTCTCTCTCTCCCACCTTTGTGTAGCCCCAGCCTTAAGGTACTGCCACACTACACAATCCCGCTAGCGATCTCGTTAGCGTCGCATACTAATGAGATCGCTAGCGGGATTGTTTCTATATCGCTAGTAGCTACCTATTTTAGCGATATCGTTAAGGACGCTATCGCGGTTAGCGATCTCCTTAACGACTTTAGCGGTACAAAAGTACCGCTAAATCGCTAAAAAAGGTGCCACACTTAGCGATATATACTTACCCAGCGGGGTGCCAGCGACGAAAATAGGGTCCGGAACGATTCCAGCGACGAGCGAGATCACAGCAGGAAGCTCGTCGCTGGCAGATGCCGCACACAACAACATCGCTAACGGGATCGCTAAATAGTGACTTTTTTAGCGATCCCGTTAGCGATGTTGTTTAGTGTGGCATACCCTTTAGTCTCTGGCCACGTTCACACGTTCAGTATTTGGTCAGTATTGTACCTCAGTATCTGTAAGCCAAAACCAGGAGTGGGTGAGAAATACAGAAGTGGTGACGTGTTTCTATTATACTTTTCCTCTGATTGTTCCACTGCTGATTTTGGCTTACAAATACTGAGGTAAAATACTGACCAAATACTGAATGTGTGAACATGGCCTCATTCTGCAATCAGCAATGACCAGGGAAACAAGCAGCCTTTTTTAAAAGCCAAATAGCGTAACATTTTTAATGAATCTTTAATACTATTTTTAGTCCAAAATATATTAATTTAATTAAAAGAAAATTCACAAAGATGTCCACATCCTTTAATTCTTAGGTCTCCTTCACATTATTCAGCTCTGAATTATGGTTGAAATATACAGACATATTAATGATTTTGTTTCCTTTTCCAGCTCAGTATTTTGTTGCGGGGGAGAACAAGGGCCGACATTGCTAACAATAGAACATGCAATATATTTCAGAACCCACATGAAAAACACATTTATGTGCTGACAACTATTGATTCAGGAAACTTATAGGAAAATACATAGGAAATGTGCCTGTGGTAATAAAGTCATCCAATAAACGACAGATTCAACAATAAATTCCAAACATAAAATTCCAAAAACTTCAACAATAACAGTTAAAATGTCTAATTACAAAAACAATGGCACAATACCAAACAATGCACAGAAATGTCAAGCAATCAAGGAGAATTCAGATAGAAGCAAACATTGCTTGGGAAGGTGTCTCTTCTAGCTAAGGTGGCCATATATCTTAGGTAACTTTCAGTGAACCCCATAATTTTGGCGGAACCAGACAACCATCTAATGTATATGGGGGTGTTTTGACTCTCCCTGACAGCTGATATGAAGAAAAGGAAGATTGGGCATGAGGAATAAAACATGCCCAGTCCTCTAGTAAGGAGAGGTAAAGGAGATAAGCTGCTGCTGGAGAGGTTAACTGTACCTGTGTATATGGGAGAGATAAACTGTACCTGTATTTGGGGGAGAGGTAAACTGTACCTGTATATGGGGGAGAGGCAGGGTGGATAAAAATCAATGATTTTTTTAAAAAAATCAAAAAAATCGGATTTTTTTGATTTAAATCGGATTTTTTTGATTTAAATCGGATTTTTTTGATTTAAATTGGATTTTTTTTCAATAAACTGCTTTTTGAGGAAATATATTTTACCATCCAAAGGTTATTCCATCATGAGATAAAGCTGAGTTGTTTAACTCAGTAGAATAAAGGCTGTATATGTGTAACATTCACAATGCCATGCTCTTCCAGAGGTTTCTGTAGGATTAGTGGGCAGTTTCTCTCCTATGTTATCACAGACGCTCGCTTTACTTACGCAGTTCTCAAAAGCGGAATTTGACTCCAGCCTCTTCTTCACGGCAAAAATGTTACAACATGAACAGAGTTGAGAAAAAGACCTTAATCCTATTGTTCTACAAACCTATGAATACAGAATCAACCCCTTCAGTGCCAAGTCCAAGAAGTTAGACAATATGTTTCTGATTGTTTGGAGTGTAATAGATCTGCACAACACAAGAAGAATGTGAATCTAAGTGTGAGGAGGAGGAAGGGCAAGCAGACAAGAAAATGATCACGTGTGACTTCTCTCCTCCGTTACTAGGTGTTTGTAATAACAGAGGATGTAGTTTAGGCTCACAGAGCGGAGCCATTTTGTTGGGGACTGCCAGTGATACTGACAAGTAGGCTGTCACTGAGGACGACCGGCAGCATCTATTCTGTTAGTTCATGCTGCTCGCTGTATTATAAACTGAGCACAGATACGTGGAGAGTATCACACACTGGGATTATTCACAGCACATGACACACTGCATGTATCTAGATACAGGGCTGAGTGTAGTGTATCGCATTATGGGATTAGATACACCGGTCTGGGGCATATCGCACTTGATGAAATTAGATACACCAGTCTGGGGCGTATCACACATGATGAAATTAGATATACCGGTCTGGTAGAAACTTTGATTTAAATCACTGATTTAAATCAAGCCTTACTGACTAGTGATTTAAATCGTGATTTAAATCGTGATTTAAATCAGTTTGATTTAAATCAAATCCACCCTGGGGAGAGGTAAACTGTACTTGTGTATGGGGGAGAGGTAAACTGTACCTGTGTATGGGGGAGAGGTAAACTGTACCTGTGTATGGGAGAGAGGTAAACTGTACCTGTGTATGGGGGAGAGGTAAACTGTACCTGTGTATGGGGGAGAGGTAAACTGTACCTGTGTATGGGGGAGAGGTAAACTGTATTTATGTATGGGGGAGAGGTAAACTGTACTTGTGTATGGGGGAGAGGTAAACTGTACCTATGTATGGGGGAGAGGTAAACTGTACCTGTGTATGGGGGAGAGGTAAACTGTACCTGTATGTGGGGGAGAGGTAAACTGTACCTATGTATGGGGGAGAGGTAAACTGTACCTGTGTATGGGGGAGAGGTAAACTGTACCTATGTATGGGGGAGAGGTAAACTGTACCTGTATGTGGGGGAGAGGTAAACTGTACCTGTGTATGGGGGAGAGGTAAACTGTACCTATGTATGGGAGAGAGGTTAACTGTACCTGTGTATATGGGAGAGATAAACTGTACCTGTATTTGGGGGAGAGGTAAACTGTACCTGTATATGGGGGAGAGGTAAACTGTACTTGTGTATGGGGGAGAGGTAAACTGTACTTGTGTATGGGGGAGAGGTAAACTGTACCTGTGTATGGGAGAGAGGTAAACTGTACCTGTGTATGGGGGAGAGGTAAACTGTACCTGTGTATGGGGGAGAGGTAAACTGTACCTGTGTATGGGGGAGAGGTAAACTGTACCTGTGTATGGGGGAGAGGTAAACTGTACCTGTGTATGGGGGAGAGGTAAACTGTACCTGTGTATGGGGGAGAGGTAAACTGTATTTATGTATGGGGGAGAGGTAAACTGTACTTGTGTATGGGGGAGAGGTAAACTGTACCTATGTATGGGGGAGAGGTAAACTGTACCTGTGTATGCCTGTATGTGGGGGAGAGGTAAACTGTACCTATGTATGGGGGAGAGGTAAACTGTACCTGTGTATGGGGGAGAGGTAAACTGTACCTATGTATGGGGGAGAGGTAAACTGTACCTGTATGTGGGGAGAGGTAAACTGTACCTGTGTATGGGGGAGAGGTAAACTGTACCTGTGTATGGGGGAGAGGTAAACTGTACCTATGTATGGGGGAGAGGTAAACTGTACCTGTGTATGGGGGAGAGGTAAACTGTACCTATGTATGGGGGAGAGGTAAACTGTACCTGTGTATGGGGGAGAGGTAAACTGTACCTATGTATGGGGGAGAGGTAAACTGTACCTGTGTATGGGGGAGAGGTAAACTGTACTTATGTATGGGGGAGAGGTAAACTGTACCTGTGTATGGGGGAGAGGTAAACTGTACCTATGTATGGGGGAGAGGTAAACTGTACCTGTGTATGGGGGAGAGGTATACTGTACCTATGTATGGGGGAGAGGTAAACTGTATTTATGTATGGGGAGAGGTAAACTGTACCTATGTATGGGGGAGAGGTAAACTGCACCTGTGTATGGGGGAGAGGTAAACTGTACCTATGTATGGGGCAGAGGTAAATTGTATTTATGTATGGTGGAGAGGTAAACTGTTGTGAATGTGTTAGAAATGAATTCTGAGCAGAAGCTCCCTCTGGTGGTTACAAACAGTACTGAACCATTCAATGAGGATTGACAATCAGGAGTTACAGACTGGTCTTATATAAGGGAGGTTCCCTCCCATCATGGTTGCCGGTGATCAATTGTTCTTGTCTCAACTGTGGTTCCTGGTTCACTTGGAAGCTTGCTGAGTCTTGCCTCTTCTCCTGCTCTCAGATAAGATATTTTCTGTTTTTTGTTTTTGTGCTTACCATTTGCATATTTCTCTGCATTTCTGTGAGGTTAGCCAGGTCTTCCCCCCCCGGGGGGCTTGGGCTCCTCTCAGTTCTTCTGGAGCCACTGTTATTTGTTCATTTGCCTTTTCCAGTTTTTTCAGTGGCTGCGGCTTAGTTTTGTTACACCAGAGAACTAATTTAGGTGGTAGAGGTCGTGTGATCTCAGGTGTTTTTGCAATTAGCAGAGTTGGTATTTTTTATGGTTTTTTGGATTGCAGTAAGTGTCCTTCCTATCCTTTTCTGTCTAGGAAGATTGGGCCCCAACGTTTGCTCATACTATTTTCTGTCTGTGTCTGTATTTCCTCTTGTCTAACCGCCATTACATGTTTGGGGGCTTCCTATGTTCTTTGGGGATCTGCTCCGGGGCAGATAGCTTTCCTCTTTCTATCTTTAGGTGTAGTTAACCTCTCAGGCTGTGACGAGGCGTCTAGGACCAACGTAGGAACGCTCCACGGCTGCCTTTAGTTGTGGTGGTTAGTCAGGGTACTGCAATCCAGTAGATTCCAACCTCTCTGGCGTATTGCCGTTTTTGCCTGCTCTCCTCAGCTACCAAATCATAACAGTATCACCGGCCAAACTGAAAATTATATGGTACTCAACAGAAGGGAAAAATAGTAAAAGGAAAAAGAAAAGAGAAAGTTGTCAGAAATTTTTTTTTCTCTGTTTGTTGCATTTTTTCCCTCTTTTTCTCTGGGTGCGCTGAGGAGGATTTTTTTTCTCTCAATGGAGTTTGCACGGTTGTCTGGCCGTGTGGATCAGCTTGCCACTGAAGTTCGGAGTATTGCTACCTATCTTGCAGGGTTGCCGGTTGTGGAACCTAGGATCCCCATGCCAGATTTATTTTTGGGGGATCGAGCTAAATTTCTGAATTTCAAAAATAACTGTAAGTTGTTTTTTGCCTTAAAACCTTAGTCCTCAGGGAACGCAGCACAGCAGGTTCAAATTTTCATCTCTCTCCTGCGCGGCGATCCTCAGGATTGGGCTTTTTCCCTGACACCTGGGGATCCTGTTTTGAGTAATGTTGATGCATTTTTTCTGGCTCTGGGGTTATTGTACGATGAACCTAATGTCACTGATCAAGCTGAAAAAACCTTGTTGGCATTAAATCAGGGGCTTGAGGACGCTGAGTTGTACTGTCAGAGATTCCGAAAGTGGGCAGTCCTGACCAAATGGAATGATGATGCTTTGGCAGCCCTTTTTCGGAAGGGTCTGTCAGAGAAAGTAAAAGATGTTATGGTGGGTTTCCCTGCTCCCCTCTGGTCTCAAGGATTCTATGTCATTAGCGATTCAAATTGACAGACGTTTGCGTGAGCGTAGAGGTATGCGTGGAATAGTGTTGCCTTGTGAACCAGCTTCCGAACCCACGCAGTGTGATAGAGTGGCTTCTGGGGCACAGCGTCATGAGTTTCGAAAACGCAATGGGTTATGTTTCTACTGTGGTGACGCCTCTCATGCTATTTCAGTCTGTCCTAAGCGGGGAAGACGTTTTGCATGCTCAGTTGTCTTGGGTAGTGTTCAGACTAAATTTCTGTTGACTGTTACCCTGATTTGCTCCCTGTCCACATTTTCTGCTCAGGCTTTTGTTGATTCGGGAGCAGCTATTAACCTGATGGATTTTGATTTTGCTAAACGTTGTGGGTTTCCCTTGATACCCCTACGGAAGTCTATTCCCCTACTAGAGATTGATTCTACCCCTTTGGCTGAGAATAAACCCCAGTTCTCTACCAGGTGATAATGAGGGTTGAACCTGATCATCAGGAGAGTTGCAAATTTTTGGTGCTGTATAATCTGCATGACATTATTGTACTAGGTTTCCCTTGGTTACAGTCTCATAATCCTGTTTTGGATTGGAAATCTGTGTCTGTAACCAGTTGGGGCTGCCAATGTGTTAATGCCAACACTCCTGTTTTTTCTGCCTCTCCCCAGGCTCAGGATGTTCCTGACTTTTTGACTGATTTTTCTGATGTGTTTAGCGCAAGTAAATCTGCATCCTTGCCCCCATAGGAGCTATGACTGCGCTATTGAATTAGTGCCTGGTAGTAAATTCCCTAAAGGTCGCCTTTTTAACTTGTCTGTACCTGAACATGACGCTATGCGGTCTTATATCAAGGAATCATTGGAGAAGGGTCATATCAGACCATCCTCTTCACCCTTGGGTGCCAGTTTTTTCTTTGTGGCCAAAAAGGATGGTTCATTAAGGCCGTGTATTGATTATCGTCTCTTGAACAATATCACTGTGAAATATCAATATCCGTTACCCTTGATTTCTGACCTGTTTTCCAGGGTGAAAAGTGCTACTTGGTTTACCAAGCTTGACCTCAGGGGGGCGTATAACCTTATTCGCATTAAGCACGGGGATGAATGAAAGACGGCGTTTAATACCCAGAGGGGCATTTTGAGTACCTAGTGATGCCCTTTGGGCTCACTAATGCTCCTTCCGTCTTCCAGTCCTTCATGAATGACATTTTCAGGGATTTTGTGGATGAATTTCTGATTGTTTATTTGGATGATATCTTGATTTTTTCCAATGACTGGGACTCTCATGTGAAACATGTTCGGACTGTGTTCCAGATTTTGAGAGAGAATGCTCTGTATGTGAAGGGATCAAAGTGTCTTTTTGGCGTACAGAGGATCTCATTTCTGGGATTCATTTTGTCCCCATCTGTTATTGAAATGGACCCGGTCAAGGTTCAGGCCATCTGTGATTGGGTCCAACCTACTTCATAAAAGGCTCTTCAGAGATTCTTGGGTTTTGCCAATTTTTATCGTAAATTTATTGGTAATTTCTCTGTTATTGTTAAACCATTGACTGATTTGACCAAAAAGGGTTCTGATATGGTGAACTGGCCTCCTGAGGCAGTCTCTGCGTTTCAGGAACTTAAGCAGAGATTCACTTCTGCTCCTGTTCTACGGCAGCCTGATGTTTCTCTGCCATTTCAGGTGGAGGTTGATGCCTCTGAAATTGGGGCAGGTGCCGTTTTGTCCCAAAGAGATCCAGAGACCTCTAAAAGTAACCCTTGTGCCTTTTTCTCTCGAAAATTTTCTCCAACTGAACGTAATTATGATGTGGGTAATCGGGAGTTATTGGCCATGAAGTGGGCTTTTGAAGAGTGGAGACATTGGCTGGAGGGAGCCAAACATCAGGTGGTGGTCCTCACGGATCATAAGAATCTGGTTTATCTGGAATCAGCCAAGCGACTTAATCCTAGACAGGCCAGGTGGGCCTTGTTTTTCACACGTTTTAATTTTGTGGTTTCCTTTCTTCCTGGCACTAAGAATGTTAAGGCGGATGCCCTCTCGAGGAGTTTCCTTGCGGACTCTCCTGAGTTATCTGATCCTGCTGTTATTTTAAAAGAGGGTGTAGTTCTTTCCGCCATCTCGCCCAATTTGAGACTGGCTCTGGAAGGGTGTCAGGAGGATAAACCCGAGCGCTGCCCTATTGGGAAATTGTTTGTCCCAGACCGGTGGAAAAAGAGTGTGATGTCTGAGATTCATTGTTCCGCGTTGGCCGGAATTTTAGGTACCAGAGACTTGGTTAGTCGGTCCTTATGGTGGCCTACTTTGTCTCGTGACGTCAGGGAATTTGTGCAGTCCTGTGGGACTTGCTCTCGCTCCAAGCCTTGCTCTCGCTCTAGTGGTTTGTTGATGCCATTGCCTGTGCCCAAGAGACCATGGACCCATATCTCTATGGATTTCATTTCCGACCTCCCTGTTTCTCAGAGAATGACCGTTATCTGGGTGATTTGTGATAGGTTTTCCAAAATGATACATCTTGTGCCATTACCTAAGTTGCCTTTCTCCTCCGAATTGGTGCCTTTGTTCCTTCAGCACGTGGTTCGGTTATACGGCATTCCTGAGAACATTGTGTTTGACAGAGGAGTCCAGTTTGTTTCCAGATTTTGGAGGACTTTTTGTTCTAAACTTGGTGTTCAATTGTCTTTCTCCTCGGCTTTTCATCCTCAGACCAATGGACAAACTGAGAGAACAAACCAGACATTGGAGACTTATCTGAGATGGTTTGTGTCTGCTGATCAAGATGACTGGGTCTCTTTTTTGCCTTTTGCTGAGTTTGCTCTTAATAATAGGGCTAGCTCTGCCACTTTGATGTCACCATTTTTCTGCAATTTTGGGTTTCACCCTCGATTTTCTTCGGGACAGGCTTCTGTCTGTCCAGGTGTTGACTCTGTTGTGGAGCGTATGCAGCAGATTTGGGACCAGGTAGTGGAGAGGTTGTCCCTCTCTCAGGAGAGGGCCCAGCGGTTTGCCAACCGGCATAGGACTGATGGTCCTCAGTTTGAAGTGGGGGACTTGGTCTGGTTGTCCTCAAGAAATATCCCTATGAGAGTTGCATCTCCTAAGTTTAAGCCTAGGTTCATTGGACCTTATAAGATCATGGAGATTCTTAATCCTGTTTCCTTTCGTTTACTTCTTCCAGGGACATTTAAGATCCATAACGTGTTCCACAAGTCCTTATTGAAGAGGTTTGTCAAGCCAGTGGTTCCTATGGCTGCGCCTCCTGACCCTGTTTTGGTTGAGGGCAATCTGGAGTATGTGGTTGAGAAAATATTGGATTTTCGTTTTTCTAGACAGAAACTCCAGTATTTGGTTAAGTGGAGAGGTTATGGTCAGGAGGACAATTCTTGGGTGTTTGCTTCGGACATCCATGCTAGGAGACTGATCCGTGCGTATCACAGAGCTCATTCTGACCGACCTGGTTGCCCAAATGAGGGTTCGGTGACCCCTCCTCAAGGGGGGGTACTGTTGTGAATGTGTTAGAAATTAATTCTGAGCAGAAGCTCCCTCTGGTGGTTACAAACAGTACTGAACCATTCAATGAGGATTGGCAATCAGGAGTTACAGACTGGTCTTATATAAGGGAGGTTCCCTCCCATTATGGTTGCCGGTGATCAATTGTTCTTGTTTCAACTGTGGTTCCTGGTTCACTTGGAATCTTGCTGAGTCTTGCCTCTTCTCCTGCTCTCAGATAAGATATTTTCTGTTTTTTGTTTTTGTGCTTTCCATTTGCATATTTCTCTGCATTTCTGTGAGGTTAGCCAGGTCTTCTCCCCCCCCCCCGGGGGGCTTGGGCTCCTCTCAGTTCTTCTGGAGTCACTGTTATTTGTTCATTTGCCTTTTCCAGTTTTTTCAGTGGCTGCGGCTTAGTTTTGTTACCCCAGAGAACTAATTTAGGTGGTAGAGGTCGTGTGATCTCAGGTGTTTTTGCAATTAGTAGAGTTGGTATTTTTTAGGGTTTTTTGGATTGCAGTAAGTGTCCTTCCTATCCTTTTCTGTCTAGGAAGATTGAGCCCCAACGTTTGCTCATACTATTTTCTGTCTGTGTCTGTATTTTCTCTTGTCTAACCGCCATTACATGTTTGGGGGCTTCCTATGTTCTTTGGGGATCTGCTCCGGGGCAGATAGCTTTCCTCTTTCTATCTTTAGGTGTAGTTAACCTCTCAGGCTGTGACGAGGCGTCTAGGACCAACGTAGGAACGCTCCACGGCTGCCTTTAGTTGTGGTGGTTAGTCAGGGTACTGCAATCCAGTAGATTCCAACCTCTCTGGTGTATTGCCGTTTTTGCCTGCTCTCCTCAGCTACCAAATCATAACAGTAAACTGTACCTATGTATGGGGGAGAGGTAAACTGTACCTGTGTTTGGGGGAGAGGTAAACTGTATTTATGTATGGTGGAGAGGTAAACTGTACCTGTGTATGGGGGAGAGGTAAACTGTACCTGTGTATCGGGAAACAGATCACAAAAAAATTACTTTGCCGAACAACATGGGCCAACAATTATCTAAAGTGTTCAACTGACAGCTATGTAAAGAGTATGTCAGGCGTAGTGATGGTATCTTTTCAGCAGAACAGAGGCAGAAGAAAGCACTACTGCAGATAATATTAGGGTTTTAGAGGCAGCAACTACAACACCCAACATTCTGTGTTCTTTTATAGCTCAGAAAAGCGTGGCAATCGGAACTTTTCTATGCTTTAAAAGCCAAGTGCACACAGCAGACAGATGGTGAGCATAAAAAAGGATAACAGAGGTACAGATGAAAAATTCTGATAGTCAGCTTTTAGGTAAATCTCGGCAGAGAACACTTTCTATTTTCTTCATGTCTGAGAATATCAAGCATCAAATTTATCTCTACTAATTCCATCTATTACTGAACAGCGGAAATCAATTGATAGATTTTTTTTTAGACTTAAAGCCTCATCTGCAATCAGCCACAAACATCATTATTGTACATGGGTTTGGACCCAATGCATCTTAAAATACCAGCTCCAATTCATTAGACTGGGATTCTTTGCCCAAGGATCTAACATTGTAAGAAAATACTGGTGCTATATTCTCCTGTAATTAGTGATTTGCAATAAACTGTTTTCTCAAGAACCTTCCATCTTTACTATTACATCCTTGGAACAATGAGATGACGATAAACAGTCCGAACATTACTACGTATCTAAATATAGGTCCGTAGGGAGTTTATCCGAGATGAATTCCTGGGAGGGCTGTACATATTCTCTGCCAGGAGCTTGTGCAGCCTTTTATATTCTAGATCCTCTTAAGGAATCCAAGTTTCAGACTGCTGGGAATCTGGATGGTTTCCAGAGCATGGGGGGACGGGCTGAATGGGAAGGTCACTTGGAAGAGGTATTTGCTATCCACCATTAACTGTGATCCATCTTCCCGACTGCTTAGCATGGACTAAAGAAATGAAATAAAAAAGTATAGATTTACAAAATAATAAGTAACATTTACTTACGAATAAATGTACAATACAAAATAATATTGTGGTACCGTGTTAGCCAGAAAAATCGATGTAAATACTTATGTCCCCCCAAAAATGAGAAAGATATTCAAGGAGTGATACCTTTATTGGTTAACAACAGAAATTATATTTGCAAGCTTTCAGGGCTCAAAAGGCCCCTTCATCAGGCTATATTATAAGTGAAATACTGAGAAGAGATGGCAACATTTAAATAGGAATTACACAAGGATATGAGGTGATGCTTGCTAGTGATAGACCAAGGAAATCAAATCACTAGCAAGCATCACCTCATATCCTTGTGTAATTCCTATTTAAATGTTGCCATCTCTTCTCAGTATTTCACTTGTAATATAGCCTGATGAAGGGGCCTTTTGAGCCCTGAAAGCTGGCAGATATAATTTCTGTTATTAACCAATAAAGGTATCACTTCTTCAATACTTTTCCCCTTTTTGGGGACATAAGTATTTACATCGAATTACAAATAAACAAAAGGGTGAATAAAACTTGCATGTAGAGCGGCTCAAATAGTATGGATGTATGGTTAGATGTATAAATGTATGGATAGAAGCTATACCTGGACTATGAGTCCTTATTTTCTAATAATATCCCCTCCTTTAAGTAGAATAAATTAATACTATAAATTATGATTTATTATAATAAATGATGTTGTATAACTAACATTGGTAACCGTATATGTATAGATAGATAGATGCCAAAAAAAAAAAATACAGCAGCACTTTGTAAGCTCTAAGAACTGAATATATGAAATTTGGACTGCATTTCTGATATAAGGCATATTCTTAAAAAACTGACTTGGCGCATAAATTGGCCAATTCCTGAGAGCTCACCAGCCATGACAAGGCGTACCTCTCTTGGGACCCTAACCTAATTTTTATCAAACATGCCCCTCCTGTGCTAAAACCCTACAAATCTACAAGACAGGTAGGATACAGCACTAATTAAAAATTTCCTTAGGCTGATGGGAGAAGTGCACAGTCAGAAAAGGAGGCAGTCAACACCACCAATAGTATACTACAAAAAAACAGCACCTCCAAACATAATAAAGCAAATACGAACAGACACAAGCTGCTATGACGGCATAAGATTTTTGTAGTGTACTACTGAAGGTGGTGACGGCCTCCACATTTCAAGTAGCACTCCCAAAGTTCTTATATTCTTTGTTTGCTTACATCTTAGTGCTTACAGAGTGCTGCTGTATTCTTTTGATTGTAACGTATGAAGTCATAGCAGCTTGCACTGGTTCACACTTGCTGGTCAGTTTATTTGTAGATAGAAAAATAGATAGATTAGATAGATAGATAAATAGATTAGATAGATAGATAGATAAATAGATTAGATAGATAGATAGATAAATAGATTAGATAGATATTGCCAGCATAGACGATACATTGTCCTTCTATTTTGTAAACTGATGCAATGTTAGAAGTAACACAGCTTGGAGAACTGATACACTGCATTTTTATGCTTGATGTGGCCTGTAAGACATGTCGTGGGTAATTGCAATTTAAATATTTACTTAACTGTTATACATAAGACAAACTACTGAAGGGAGATTGGCACCTGCTAGCAATTTATAGCAAACTTCTGTTAAGTCACCAGTAAGTGAAAAGAATCATGGGAGATGGCAGCATTACACTACTTTACATGCTGCTACACTTGAGTAGATATCTTAACGTTTGCTGCACCTGCACATGATTTACAAGTCAACAAACTGCTTTTGTGGAACTCTTTGTAAATATACCAAATACATGACAATATTTTAACTAATCAATAAAAGTCAAAATAGTTTGGTCTTTTTTCAAAATCTTATTGGAGGTCACAGATGGGGAATGATGAAAGGGCTTTCCAGTTATAAGGTTTGAACATTAATTAGCTTCCTCTTATGGAAAATAATTTTTCTAAATACATTTTTTAACCCCTTAGTGACAGAGCCATTTTGCAGCTTAATTGACAGGGCCAATTTTTACAATTCTGACCACTGTCACTTTATGAGGTTATAACTCTGGAACGCTTTAACGAATCCCGCTGATTCTGAGACTGTTTTTTCATGACATATTGTACTTCACGTTAGTGGTAAAATTTCTTTGATATGACTTGTGTTATTTATGAAAAAAACGGAAATATGGCGAAAATTTTGAAAATTTAACAATTTTCAAACTTTAAATTTTTATGCCCTTAAATCAGAGAGATATGTCACACAAATTTCTTAATAAATAACATTACCTACATGTCTACTTTACATGAGCACAATTTTTTTTTGTTACGAAGTTATAAGGGTTAAAAGTTGACCAGCGATTTCTCATTTTTACAACACCATTTTTATTTTAGGGACCACATCACATTTGAAGTCACTTTGAGGGGTCTATATGATAGAAAATACCCAAAAGTGACACCATTCTAAAAACTGCACCCCTCAAGGTGCTCAAAACCACATTCAAGAAGTTTATTAACCCTTTACGTGCTTCACAGGAACTGAAGCAATGTGGAAGGAAAAAAAATTAACATTTAACTTTTTTTGCAAAAACTTTACTTCGGAACCAATTTTTTTTATTTTCACAACTGTTAAAAGAAAAAATGAACTACAAAATTTGTTGTGCAATTTCTCCTGAATAAGCCGATACACCATATGTGGGGGTAAACCACTTTTTGGGCGCACGGCAGAGGTCGCAAGGGAAGGAGCGACATTTGACTTTTTCAACGCAGAATTGGCTGGACGCCATGTCGCGTTTGTAGAGGCCCTGATGTGTCTAAACAGTGGAAACCCATCACAAGTGACCCCATTTTGGAAACTAGACCCCCTAAGGAACTTATCTAGATGTGTGGTGAGCACTTTGAACCTCCAAGTGCTTCACAGAAGTTTATAACATAGAACAGTGAAAATAAAAAATCATATTTTTTCCACAAAAACAATCTTTTCACCCCAATTTTTATTTTCCCAAGGGTAACAAGACCCCAAAAGTTTTTGTGCAATTTGTCCTGAGTATGCTGATACCCCATATGTGGGGGTAAACCACTGTTTGGGTGCATGGCAGAGCTTGGAAGGGAAGGAGCGCCGTTTGACTTTTTCAACTCAGAATTGGCTGGACGCCATGTCGCGTTTGTAGAGGCCCCAATGTGTCTAAACAGTGGAAACCCCCCACAAGTGACACCATTTTGGAAACTAGACCCCCTAAGGAACTTATATAGATGTGTGGTGAGCACTTTGAACCCCCAAGTGCTTCACAGAAGTTTATAACTCCCGGACATGAAAATAAAAAGTCATATTTTTTCCACAAACCTGATCGTTTAGTCCCAAATTTGTTATTTTCCCAAGGGTAACAGGAGAAATTAGACTACAAAAGTTGTCGTCCAATTTGTCCTGAGTACGCTGATACCCCATATGTGGGGTGGGACCACTGTTTGGGCGCACGGCAGGGCTTGGAAGGGAAGGAAACCCCCCACAAATGACACCATTTTGGAAACTAGACCCCTTAAGGAACTTATCTAGATGTGTGGTGAGCACTTTGAACCCCCAAGTGCTTCACAGAAATTTATAAACGTAGAGCCGTGAAAATAAAAAATCATTTTTTTCCTCAAAAATTATTCTTTAGCCCGCTATTTTTTTTTATTTTCCCAAGGGTAACAGGAGAAATTGGACCCAAAAAGTTGTTGTGCAATTTTTCCTGAGTATGCTGATACCCCATATGTGGGGTGAAACCACTGTTTGGGCACATGGGAGTGCTTGGAAGGGAAGGAGCGCCATTTTGTAATGCAGACTTTGATGGAATGTTCTGCGGGCGTCATGTTGTGTTTGCAGAGCCCTTGATGTGCCTAAACAGTAGAAACCCCCTGCAAGTGACCCCATTTGGAAACTAGACCCCCCCAAGGAGCTTATCTAGATGTGTGGTGAGCACTTTGAACCCCCAAGTGCTTCACAGAAATTTATAAACGCAGAGACGTGAAAATGAAAAATCATTTTTTTTCTCAAAAATGATTTTTTTAGCCAGCTTTTTTTTTTATTTTCCCAAGGGTAACAGGAGAAAATAGAACCCCAAAATTGGTGTGCAATTTGTCCTGAGTACGCTGATACCCATGTTTGGGGTAAACCACTGTTTGGCGCACGGCAGGGCTCGGAAGGAGGGAGCGCCATTTGACTTTTTGAAAAGCCAAAGTCGTGTTGGAGACCCCCTGATGTGTCTAAACAGTGAAACCCACACAAGTGACCCCATTTTGGAAACAAGCACCCTTAAGGAACTTACTAATGTGGGTGAGCACTTGAACCCCAGAGTTTTCACAGAAATTTATAAACCAGAGCTGTGAAAATAAAAAATCATTTTTTTTCTCAAAAATGATTTTTAGCCAGCATTTTTTATTTCCCAAGGGAACAGGGAAATTAGAACCCCAAATTGGTGTGCAATTTGTCCTGAGTACGTGATACCCCAATGTCGAGTAAACCACTGTTTGGGCCATGGCAGGGCTCGGAAGGAGGGAGCGCCATTTGACTTTGAACGCCACGTCGTGTTGGAGACCCCCTGATTGCCTAAATAGTGAAATCCTCAATTCTAGCTCCAACCTAACCCCAACCCTAATCCTACCTAATCCCAACGCAATTCCAACCCTAATTGTAACCCTAACCTATTGTAACCCTAACTCTAATTGTAACCCTAACCCTAATTTCAACCCTAACCCTAATTGTAACCCTAACCCTAATTATAACCCTAATTATAACCCTAACCCTAAGTTCATTTTGCGTTTTACCAGCCCGTTCAACACATAGCATTGACGGGCTGGTAACGGTATAGCATAACGCGATCGCGTTATGCTATACCCGCTAGCGCAGAGGAATCAGCAGATGATTCATCTGCGCTAGCGGTGACGGAGCCCAGACGCTGCAGCCCGCGTCCGAGGCTCCGTCACTGAATGATGGCACGTCGCAAACCCATGCTTTACGG
Organism: Oophaga sylvatica; assembly: GCA_033576555.1. Taxonomy (NCBI): domain Eukaryota; kingdom Metazoa; phylum Chordata; class Amphibia; order Anura; family Dendrobatidae; genus Oophaga; species Oophaga sylvatica. The sequence goes on from JARQOD010000004.1 coordinate 397,532,135, forward strand.
CATGCGTCGCGATGCGCCCTCAAATGGCGGTGAATGGCAGCGTTAACGGACTGCGTTACACCACGTTATACTGCGGTGTAACGCAGTCCGTCTAACGGACTGCCATAACGCAGTATGAACCCAGCCTAATTATAACCCTAACCCTAATGCTAACCCTAACCCTAATTATAACCCTAACCCTAATTATAACCCTAACCCTAACGGAAAAATGAAAATAAATATAATTTCTATTTTTATTATATGCCCCTAACTAAGGGGGTGATAAATGGGGGGGTTATGTACTGTTTTTTTATTTTGATCACTGTGATAGTTTATCACAGTGATCAAAATGTACTTTTAGAGAATGAATGAATATTTTTTTGAATTTGCCGCCAGGCAGATTCGGCGGGCGCACTGCGCATGCGCCCGCCATTTTTTTTTTACTGGATGAAGAAGCCGGCCTGAACGGAGGCCAGGGGGAGGATCGGACCACGGAGGGGGGGATCGGAGGACATGGGACCCCTGCAGGTACAGGGGGGGAGATCGGGGGTCCCGGGACACTATTTCTCTCCCCTCTGATGTGCGATCACATCAGAGGGGAGAGAAATTTACAGGCAGGATCGCGGCTGTTATTTCTCTTTTGCGATCGCCAGTATATGGCGATCCCAAAAGAGTGGTGACTGGGGGGGCCCCTATTATGTTCTCTGGGGTCTCGGCTACCCCAGGCAGCCGAGACCCCAGAGAAAATCGCCCATCCTCCCGTCACCTCGCGGTGATGACATCAGAGGACAGAGAAATTAAATGGCACATTGTTTTTGTTTTTTTTTTGTTGCGGTCGCCGTTACAGGGTTAATAACGGCGATCGCAACATCGGTGTCGGTAAAAACCGACCCGATTCATGTTCTCTGGGGTCTCGGCTACCCCCGGTAACCGAGACCCTGGAGAAAATGCGCCTCTGGGGCGCTATAGGCTTTTTCCACAGCGCCGCTGTGGTTTAAGTACCCTTAATGACCGACGTTAAAAGGCGTATCGGCGGTCGTTAAGGGGTTAAACGCGTGGTGCCTACAGTGAAACATGGTGGTGGCAGTGTCCTTATGTGGGGTTACATGAGTGTTGATGGTGTCGAGGAGCTACATTTCAATGATGGTATCCTGAATTTACAGATATACTGTTCTATATTGAAAGAGGAGATGCTGCCATTACTTTGTGCCCTTGGTAGACTTGGTGCACTTTTCCAACACAACAATGATCAAAACACACATCTGTTGCATTTCTGAAGAACAGGGTGAATGTGATTCAGTGGCCAAGTATGGCTCCTGATCTGAACACAATATAACATCTATGGCAAATTCTGAAGAGACGAGTTGAACATCACTCTTCATCCAGCCTTCAGGCTCTAAAAAAGGTCATTCTTGAACACGATAGAGATTACAATATGTCGCTAAAGTGTTTATTACATGCCTTGAAGATTTGGTGTTATTCCTTAAAAATTATGGCTGTCATACAAAATACTGGATGTAATTATTGTTAAAGTGGGGTGTGTTTATTTTTTAATCTACTAATTTGAGTAAAACTGAAGATTTTGGAATGAAATTTATATTATTAACCTTACTTTCATGTTCTGGTTTAAAAAAATGTTCTATGAAATTCAGTCTTGTGAAAATTTGGTAAATTGTTCTTAGTGAGACATTTATTAAAATCATACTTTACAAAGGGGGTGGTCCATGATGGTCCATGTGGGACTCGATTTTTTTAAACTAATGCATGTTGCAATTTTATTCTCATGAACAGTCCGACTGAGAAAAAATTAATTAATCTGAACAGCACTATTGAATAACATGGGTCAGTGTGCTGTCCAGTTAAAAATCAGAGAGCAGGAGACTTTAGACTGCTCGTCAGGAGACCTTAGACTGCTGTACCAAATTTTTTGTTTACAAATAAAAGGAATTGAAATTTGTAAATTCTCAAAATATCGCCATTTAGGATCTCTGTTGAGATCAAATAAATTAATCTATAAACAGTGAAAGTTACACCAATAAGCAAATACATGTGTAAAATAACTGTATTAGCATATACCGTAATCGTAATCCTAAAAGGTGTCTACTAATTAGTGTATGGTTTATACTGACAAAGCCCAAAATATGGCTATTTATCTCAACACATGTGTCTATGTAATGGGTCCCATGACAAAGGTTCACTCAAAATGTGCCAGGCTGACGTCATGCCGTAGTGACCATTATTATATTGCATGTACTTAATTGGCAGGACCAGCCAAAGAAAGAGATATGATATGTGCACATACGAAATAACACCATTGTCAGGTCTGGAAAAGTAGGAGATGTGAGCTACATATAGAAAAAATCATACCAAACGTGACAAAGTTATACAAAATCCCAGTAGCTCACTACAGTCATTATACATATTATTATTATAATATTATATTATATATTATATAATAATAATATGTATAATGACTGTAGTGAGCTACTGGGATTTTGTATAACTTTGTCACGTTTGGTATGATTTTTTCTATATGTAGCTCACATCTCCTACTTTTCCAGACCAGACAATGGTGTTATTTGGTATGTGCACATATCATATTTCTTTGGCTGGTCCTGTGGTATTTTTACTTATTGTATAAATATATAGCCATATTATTGATTTTTTTGACCCACTGAACAGACATATGTGTCTATGTACTTGGCCTTATTTCATAGTCTCTATTAGGGTGCTATGCCTCCGATGGTGTAGACATTTTGCGTTGACTCATTTTTAATCCTTATGTATTTGCAGTAATAAAGTATGTGTTTTTAACAGTAATATCTTGTTGCATTTTTTGCCATAATTTTCATAGGGGCATATCTTTAATAAGATCTCAACATGAAAGGCCACAATCTCAAAAAATGTGCAGAAGTGGAACCAAGTATCCCTCAAATCCAATCCTGAATACCGAGTAGTGTCACAGAACAGTTACACAATATCAATCATTTTTTTACACTCAGACGGTTTAGTGATACAAAGTGTTCTTTTCACCATAGCTTCGTTCTTACTATACCGTAATTGGGTACATATAAAAACGATGTCCAGCAGGTGAAAGAGGGAGAAAATATTCCTAAACCACCTGCATATCTACAGCTACTTGTATGTATTACCTGAACTTTACGAACAAATGAGGGTGTAACTCGCTTCTCAAAATCATCAATAGGAGTGTAAGAGTTCAGTATTTTAACAACCTGTAATAAATAATAAAGAAAACAATGCAATTAAATCAACATGTCTTATAACTTGGGGTGCAAATGGGTAAATAATAATGAGTCACATCTGGGATTTAGAGGGAATCTGTCAGTAGGATCAACAATCTTAAGCTGTCTATGCGCTCATGCAGGTTATAGAAACCTGAAAACAATGACACCTTGATATCTGTGATCCGATGTTTTATTCCAGAGAAATCCACATTTTTCTTAATATGTGAGTGAGCTGATAAGATCTATGAGCGGGATATAGATCTCCTGAGAATTATTATATCAAGTCATCTTTCTGTAGAGGTTATTTGCATATTTTAATTCCTAGAAGAAGGAATGATCCCCTTTAGAACACCAGTCAGAGGAATCTGACCTAGCAATATCAGATCTCCTGCTTTGTACTGAGGTGGGGGCAATATCCCAAAACACCTGTCTGCAAATGGTGTTTCTGAGTTTCTGGTTTGGCTTCTTATCCTAACTCACGTGGCAAGGCTCATTAAAGGGTCAATATTGACCTTTAGGATTGCTACATCCAATAAGTGGCGCCAGAGATCAAGCCATCCTTCTGAAGTGGCTATTTGTATATTTAAATTCCCAGAGGAGCATTATATAGCCTATAAGTCTCCTTACACCAGCTAGACACTCTCTGCAGGAAGACGTTCCCCTTTAAACCCTTAAGGGTATGCCACACTAAACAATATCGCTAACGGGATCGCTAAAAAACGTCACTATTTAGCGATCCCGTTAGCGATATTGTTCAGTGCGGCAGCTTCCAGCGACGAGCTTCCTGCTGTGATCTCGCTCGTCGCTGGAATCGTTCCGGACCCTATTTCATCGCTGGCGCTCCCGCTGGGTAAGTATCTAATCGCTGTGTGGCACCTTTTCTTAGCGATTTAGCGGTACTTTTGTACCGCTAAAGTCGTTAAGAAGATCGCTAACGGCGATAGCGTCGTTAACTATATCGCTAAATGCGGCAGCATTTAGCGATATAGAAACAATCCCGCTAGCGATCTCATTAGTATGCAACGCTAACGAGATCGCTAGCGGATTGCTTAGTGTGGCAGTACCTTTAGTATAGTTAAGCACAGCTATTTTATTGCCTTTTTGGTGGAATAAAGTTGTAAATGTTGCATGACGCTGCTGAGTGCACGACTACAGCTTACAGACAAGTCTCATAGGAAATGACCTAATAGCAATACACAAAGTCACATTTTAAATTGTACCAATGAACAGGTCAAATATATGCAGTACTTATTGCACACTGCAAAAGCTATTAGAGACATAATGCCATAAGGTTGTGTCACAACTGGCTGTTATGGTCATGGGAAATGGCATTTCAATGAATGTGATGTCACTGGTCATGAGTTTGCTCTGGCGCTGAAGAAAGTATTTCCCAAGACTACAAGTTTATTTGAAATATCTGAGTTTTACAACCTCCAGTGAAATACAGTTTTATGAAATACACTGCAGTCTTGGAAAGCCCTTAACCCAGGAGAGGTCTGCATCCACTCTTGGAGAATATCAATTCTTTCGTGTTATTCAAGCATTTGGGAGAGACTTCACTCATGTAATTTATTGTATACAGATGAATAGAGGGACAAAAGAAAACTATGATAAAAGAGTGGGAGAGTAACATTACCTGGACTGTAGAAAGCGCAGAGCAGCGATCACATATTTCTTTAGCATCCTCATCTTTGATTTTTTTGACTTGTAACAACCATGCCGCTTGGGAAAGAGGTTCTAGGGTTTCCTTGGCTGCACTACCATGCAGATTCTTTCCTTGTAGCCATTCTTCCAGATAGCTTATATTACATCTAGACAAAAGTTAATAACATGGGTGAATGGTAAAGTTTGTATTAAGTCAGAAGGATGCACATGAGGTCACACATGGGGCAGTCTAGCAGGCCACTAAAATGCATTATGTTTCCTACAAACGTCATCGTTAGAGCAATTAAAACAAGTTGAGTGAATCCTAAGGTGCTGCATCACCTACAATAGTAATGCGAATGACAACCCATAATCATTGTAGATGATCCTCCTTACATGGTAAAATAGCAGCATTGCATAATAGTGTACTGCTGGACGATGTTTCATAGTGTTATCTGAAACAAGGGTAATATGTAGCATAGAGACATCCTGTGTGTTTGTTATGTTGCCCATGAAAAGTGACCCCCAACCTGGTTCTAATAAATAGTATAATGAAATATATGTCTCTCCTCACTACAGGCACTGGCATTATTACTAAACAAAGAGTGCATTAGGACAGAGCTCCGTCCCCAATTTTGGTGTACAGGCAATTCTCCACACATATCTAACCTCATAATTCCCTTATGCACATTAAATATGAACCAGGAACAAGTCTGCTGTTATTCTTTTCTACACTATGTGAACAATTATTTTGCAATTTGTATTTATAATGATTAATCTTATGATTGAACAATTACAGTGCTGTTGGGCAATCCAAAAGGTTCATAAACCAGTGTAATAGGCCAAATAAACCCCTACCCAGATTAAACATGGACATAGTTTGGCCCAGCCCAGAGTATACACCGGGGGATAAACTGTCCTAGGCCAAACTATACCTAGACCAAACTATACCCCTCCGGGCTACAATATACCCCTCTATTATATGAGCCCTTGGAAATGAGATAGATTTTAGATGCCATTCTTGAATAACTTAAAACGGACTTACACGGGGTGGGAAGGTATTTGTGTTGTTAATCACATGATGAAGATTGATCTTACAAATACAATGTGACAGGTAAGGGACAACAATCATTAATAATAATAATCTTTATTTTTATATAGCGCTAACATATTCCGCAGCGCTTTACAGGTTTGCACACATTATCGTTGCTGTCCCGATGGGGCTCACAATCTAGATTCCCTATCAGTATCTCATTACATCTGAGATACACTGTTGTCCATTAAGATCAGTGCTTTTACCTTAAGGGTATGCCACACTAAACAATATCGCTAACGGGATCCACGTCTAGCGATATTGTTCAGTGCGGCAGCTTCCAGCGACGAGCTTCCTGCTGTGATCTCGCTCGTCGCTGGAATCGCTCCGGACCCTATTTCATCGCTGGCGCTCCCGTGGGTAAGTATCTAATCGCTGTGTGGCACCTTTTCTTAGCGATTTAGCGGTACTTTTGTACCGCTAAAGTCGTTAAGAAGATCGCTAACGGCGATAGCGTCGTTAACTATATCGCTAAATGCGGCAGCATTTAGCGATATAGAAACAATCCCGCTAGCGATCTCATTAGTATGCAACGCTAACGAGATCGCTAGCGGGATAGCTTAGTGTGGCAGTACCCTTATTAGAGTGCAATTGTAAATTGTTCTACCACTTCACTGGTTTTCTCACCCTGTCTCTGATTGGTTGTAAAGTGTGCAGATGTGTAACTACTGAGAAGTGCGGTAGATTCTTAACCTCATTATATCTATGGAAGTCTAATATTTTTACTGATTGAAGTTTTTTTTGGTTCAAGTAATAAATACTATGTGTTTAAAATTTAAGTCAGCTATCTTCTCACATAACTTACCTGACAAACCTCAATCCCCAATAAGTAATTCTTGTGTACATCACTCAACACTGCTGATATCAAGGGCGGTATATTCTGGCATGAGGGGGTATGAAATGGCATAGGCCAATTTATACCCTGGAGTATAAATTGGCCCAGGCCATAATATAGTTGGGGTATAATCAAACCTACGGCACTTTAAACCAGGGTGTAGTCTGGACTCGGGGTATACTATGGCCTGTTACACCGGAATATTTAAGAAAGTAAAAGTGAGGTTTTGTATTTCTGAGGACAAAGTCTTTGTGTGTAGAATTATTGGGCATCTAAAAGTGTGCATCATTTTTATCAAAATAAATGAAAAACGTAAATGTTACAATCTCATTTGTTTGCTTGTTATTCTCACTTTAACAGATGAACACAAACAACTCAAAATGGACAAAATAAATTTTTGACATTAAAAAAATATATATAATTGACCAATATAGCCACCCTTCTATTCAATAACAGTCATAAGCTCCATCCATGGAGTCCGCCAGTTTCTTAATCTGTTGACGTTCAACTATTTGGGCAGCAACAGCCACAGCCTCCCAGACACTGTTCAGAGAGGTGTATTGTTTTCCTTCACAATAAATCTCCCATTTCAGAAGGGCCCACAAGTTCTTACTAGGGTTTAGGTCAAGTGAGTAAGGGGCCATGTCTTTATTCTTTCATCTTTATGGCCTTTACTGGAAAGCTAAGCAGATAATTACTTCAAAGCATGCAATGGACCATTGTCATGCATACAAATCATAGGTTTCTTGAAAGGTACAGATTTTTTCCTGTACCACTGTTTGAAAAAAATGTCTTCTAAAAACTGGCAGTAGGTTAAGGAGTTGATTCTGACTCTATTTTCAACCTGAAAAAAGTCCAACTAGCTCATCTTTAATAATACCAGCTCATAGCGATACCCCAACCTTCACCTTGCTGGCGTCTGAGTCAAAGTGGAGGTCTCTATCCATTACTGATACAAACAAGAGTCTCTCTCATCTCATCAGTCCATAAAAAAGAAAAATCTATTTACAGGTATTTCCTAGCCCAGTTTTGATGTTTCTACTTCTATGTCTTGTTCAAGGGAGTCGGGTTCAGCCTTCCTTACCTCGGCCATGTCTCTGAGCACTGGACACCTTGTACTTCTGGACACTCTAAGCCTTAGAGTCTAAGGAGATTGCAGTTGTGGAATATGATGGCACTGAAGGATAATGGGCTCCTGGTTGCTTCATATTTGATTCTCTTTTGGCAGATAATGTGTATCTTTTTTTTTCTCAACGTGTTTATTGCAACCCTGTTGACTATTGCTCACACTCCAAAATCGTATCAATTTTAAGAGTTCTGCATCCCTCTGTAAGACTTGTAACACATTTTTGACTTTTCAGAGTCAGACAAAATGGGTCACAAAACAGATTTAACTGAGGAAAACAAACTAATAATTCTGCACACTTTGATAAAGAGCATTGCTATCCTTTCCACTCTCCCTCATTTTACACAGATACACATCACCTGATCTGCTTCATCCAATAATCATTTAAGTTTATACAGTTTGAGGTTGGAAAACATTCAAAAATGACAGCATGGTCAAAATACTCACCTAATAATTGTGCACACAATGTATATTATATGTATGTGTGTGCTTTCTTCATTAATTATTATTATTATTATTATTATAGTGCCATTTATTCCATGGTGCTCTACATGTGAAAAGGGTGTACATAATAAAAATGAGCACAGTAATCTTAAACAATACGAGTCACGACTGATACAGGGGGAGAGAGGACCCTGCCTGTGAGGACTCATGGTCTACAAGGGATGGGTGAGGATACAGTAGGTGAGGGCAGAGCTGGCCATGCAGTGGTGTGGTGGAGCGAGGGTTACTACATGCTGTAGGATTATTGGAAGAGTTAGGTCTTCAGGTTCCTTTTGAAGGTTTCCACAGTAGGCAAGTTCATAAAACACTATTTCACATTGGTATTGTTAGTGGAAATTAACTAAAACTAATTAATCACTGCAATATACTGTAAATATTAAATGGATTTTCCTGGTACAAAAATATGGAGAGAAAATAGCATTCTGACAGTTCATGAAATGAGTTCACCTAACCCCGAATTACATTACCGTTTTGGATTCCGCAATGCTGTGCACATGCTGTGTGAATGGCAGCATGCAGCATGCTCATTCTTTTTGCGGAATCGCGGCGATTCCGCCGCCATAGGAATGCATTGAACCGCTTACTTTCCGCATGTGGCTATGCCCAGCATGCGCAATGTAAGCGGTTCATGTGCGGATGGTACCCAGGGCCTGGAGGAGAGGAAACTCTCCTCCAGGCCCTGGGTACCATATCCCTGTTAAAACAATAATTAAAATAAAAAATAGAGATATTCTCATCTTCCGGCGGCCCCCGCAGCCTTCCCGCACCTTAGCGACGCTCCCGGCCAATCCTGTTCCCAGTAATGCCTTGCGAGAATCACCCCAGATCACGTAGCGGTCTCGAGTGATGCTACGTCATCTGGGGTCATTGTCGCTAAGCATCCCTGGGAACGCGATTGGCCGGGAGCGTCGCTGAGAGGCGAAAGGCTGCGGGGGCCGCCAGAAGGTGAGAATATCACGATTTTTTATTTTTTTAAATTATTTTTAACATTAGATCTTTTTACTATTGATGCGGCATAGGCGGCATCAATAGTAAAAAGTTGGTCACACATGTCAAACACGTTGTTTGACTCGTGTGACCAACCTGTCAATCAGTTTTCCAAGCGATGCTACAGATTGCTTGGAAAACGCTAGCATTCTGCAAGCTAATTACGCTTGCAAAACGCTAGTTTCTGGCGGGAATACACATACCTATAAAATGCATATTTTTCGGGGCAGGGAGGTGCAGGATTGCCGCGGAAATTCCCGCGGCAATTCCGCAACATGTACACATAGCCTTATTTTGCCTGTTTAGCTCCCTTTCAGCCATCTTTCTGGTCTATTATTACTTACATTCTAGAAGATCTGTTAGTGCTCCTGTGTGCCTCTAGACTACAATTCCCACAAGGCAATGATCACTGGCTTTTCTGTTGGAGCTGAATCTGCCCCAGCTCATTCACTCAATTACCCACACGCTACCACTACAAAGCACAAACCTAAAGGCCCCGTCACACATAATGAGATCGCTAGCGAGAACGTTGATACGTCACGGGTTTTGTGACGCAATAACGATTTCGCTAGCGATCTCGTTACGTCTGACAGGTAGCAACGATCAGGCCCCTGCTGTGAGACTGCTGATCGTTGCAAAGCTTCCTGGACCATTCCTGGGTCGTTGCGCTCCCGCTGGGCAGTGTGCATCGCTGTATTTGACACCTAACCAACGACTTTGTTAGCGATTCAGAACTGAGACACGTAGGCGTGCATAAATTGGACTTTTCTGCGCTCCTCGTCCCCGATTGGTGGTCGCTACAGCGTTCTCATTTCCCGTCATGCATAAAGAAAGCAACAGAATATCGATTCCATCCTTTGTTTCTGACCTTGTGCTGGATTGCAGATCTTAGCAGAATTCTCCGGGCTGTGTGGAGTCACAGTCGAAGAACACTACAATCCACAAACCAAAACGCTTGTCAGGAACAAAGCCCAGATGAATGGATACAGAGTCACAGCCGAAGAACGCTGCTACGATCCGAAACCAGAACGCAGACAGGAACAAAGGGACGGAACTGCTACAACGTGGTTTTATTTTAAACCTGCCGCCCAATCAGAACGCAGTAGCGTCCACCAATCGGAGATGATTGGTGACACAGTACAGCCCCTATCAAGGTGTGGATCGTTGAAATAGCTGCTGTGTGAAAGCGTCCCAACGAGCAACGAGATGGTTAGTTAGATCGCTGGAGCGGCCGAAATCGTTGGGAAGTTCTGCATGTTTGACAGCTCCGCAACGATCACGATACGGCTCTCCAGCGATTTCAAAACTGTGACGTAATAACGATCTCGCTAGCAATCTCGTTATGTGTGACGGGGCCTTTAGACTCCTTTAGTCTCAAGAAAGCTAAATCCCTGCCCCTGTTTAACTCAGGTGTCAGGATCACATGTGACAGCTCTGAAACACTGGAGAATTTTAAGGGGAAACTATAATCAGTATGCACCCCTCAAGCTGCCAACCAGCGGCGGTGAGGTTATGCAGAGCAGGAGGACTACCTGGCACGAGACAACTAGTCCTCTAGTGATAATCTTCTAGTGAAAAAACACTGATTTTATTGAAAAGTACAACAAGCAGTCCCGTAAGTGACACATTGCTGGAATCAGCGTCTCTGCCACTACATCATGCTGCACTCAGATTAAATAGCAAAACCCTGTGGACAGGTTCCCTTTAACAACATGTAAACTATGAAGTTTCTAAGCTTTACAATTGTGTGTGTAGGGTAATTTAATAAATGAATTCTGAGTGCAGCTAAATTTTGGCTCTACAATGCCCATGTGATGATCTAATAAATCATCATATTGGCCAGGTGACAGATACTTATTTTAGAGATCACTGGTTCTGACGCCTCAGTAATCTACCTACATACGCATAGAAATCTTACCGAACTATAGTATGCATCCATTTAAATATTACTGAGCACAAAACTGAATGGGGTTTTATAAAATCAGAAAAAATGGTCAGCATGTTTTCCAGAAACATTATCACTCTTTTTCATGGGCTGTATCTAGTTTTACAGCTCAGCTATTTACCTGAAAGGGTCTAAAGCTGCAATGCTCAGCACAACCCCTGAACAAGAGTGCCACCTAAGCCATGATGTATTGCTGTACTGAGGTCTATACATACACAAAAGATAAAAATATAAAGTTCATTGATGAGAAATTATTTCTCTAAACTTTTATATTATACAAGCTCATAAACCTTTTACATTTGACACAATGAACTTCGTACCTTATCTGCATTCCTTTTCTACAAGAACACATGTCCTTCCGCAGGAAAAGACTATTGAGCGTGACAGTGGAAATCAGGAAGAAAAGCTGCTTTACAGTCTGCTTCTGGAGCTCAGCATCCATGCCGTGCTGACACATAGTAGTGTAAAAATAACTCAGCTGCTGGAGTATTGAAGTCATAGTATATGCATCTGTATCATCTATACTGGACGAACGCTTGCGGAATCCTGTAGGCTTTGCCACTGATATCCCATGAAGACTTTCATATTCCAGCATCCCAGGTACTAGAACACAATACATGATACATCAGTCTACATCACAATCCAACTACAGTGCCTTGAAAAGGATTCGTACCCCGTGAACTTTACAACATTTTTCACATTACACCCACAAACGTAAATGTTTTTTATTTGTTTTTTTTATGTGATATGTCAATACAAAGTAGCAAGTATTTGTGAACTGTAAAGGAAATAATATACGGTTTTCTAAATATATATTTGAAAAATATAAATCTGAAAATTGTGATGTGCATTTATATTCAACCCCCTGTAGTATGATACCACTAAATAAAATCCTGGGAAACTTCACGGTGTATGAATACTTTTACAAGGCACTAGTACTAGTTATGGGTGTTTTCTTTACCAATCATTGGCTGCAGATTATTCTCCATCACAGTGATGAATTGGTGGTAGATCCGAATAGCCAAATCACTGATAATCTGCCTGTATTCTGATAAATCAAAGTTCTTCAGACAGTTCTTATTCTGAAGTGGAGCATTATATTTCATGAACTCCTGCAAATAATAAATCATGCAACAATATTAAATTTACTTTTTCATACAGATAGTGCTGTAGACATTGTGTTATTGCCTGAAAATCACATATAGGGCTCATACTCACTTGAGCCGAAAACGGAGGATTTTCAGCCGATAAAAAATCGGATTCAAATCGGACCAATGTTATTCAATAGGTGACATCTCATTTGCGATTTTTTTCTCATCCGAAATCGGTGTGCGAAAAAAATCACAACATGCTGCGATTTGATGCGATTTTGGCATGATAATCGCTAATGCAATAGATGGTGCTATAAAAAAATCGCATGCAAATCGCATGACAATTGCACATAATTGGACCATCCTGAAAACTGACCGTTTTTTTTTTCCAGCAAGTGAGTATGAGCCCATAGAAACTAATACAAAAGAGAAGAGGAAATTCTTCCCATATAAGTCATTTAGACTAGACACACACACATACACATAAAAAGTGGCCAGGGAGGGATTTCTTTGCAGCACAATGCGCTCTTGTAAGAGCAGCTGCATAGTACGAATTTATGGTCATCTATGTGATCAAGTAACGTAAAAAAAATTCCAAGAACTGGGAGCCAAAGTATACAACAAATAGTGTAATGGAGAGATAGCGGCCACCTCTATGTAAATGTCTAAGTGAGAGTATGAATACTAATAATATCAGTGTTTGGATCAGTTCTGGAAATGTCTGATGGATATGTAGTGAATTCTCTTAACGATATAACTCCTTTGTTACACAATAACATAAAATTAATCAGTCTGCACTTATTTGACAGAAAATATAAGAACAATATAATATAATAAGAATAGTCTGAGTTCCAGAGCTGGCTGTGTTGTATTTGCACAATATACAATATTTTGATCATACTCCAGCTCCGATAGTGCTCAAATGCTATGAAGTCCTATGGAAAGAGTTTGCCTTGTGTAGTGGTAAGTTTCTCCATTAGGTAAAATAGCAATATGCTTACCAAACCCATTATGGTCCTCAAACAGAAGTATTTCTATATGGTCACGTTCACACATTCAGTATTTAGTCAGTATTTTATATCAGTATTTATAAGCCAAAACCAGGAGAGGAACAATCAGAGGAAAAGTATAATAGAAACACGTCACCACTTCGGCATTTTTCATCCACTCCTGGTTTTGGCTTAGGCTGCTTTCACACATCAGGCTTTTTTAATCAGGCGCGATCCGGCATGTTTCTAAAAAAACCGATCCGGTAACGGATGCGTTTTTTTTTTAGCATTGACTTACATTAGCGCCGGATCGCGCCTGATGTCACTGCGTTGCATCGGTTTTTGGCTGGATCCGTCGGAATTGTACATTCTCTCTCTCTCTCTCTCTCTCTCAGAATAAAGTGTTGCAGCAAGAAAGACTAAATGTGAAATTGTTATGGGTGACATTCTCAAGCAGAATACTCTAGCAGGTATCCTCAGTGTAGAGCCCGCCAGTTGTACATGTTGTATTACGCCTATCTGACTACATGGAGAGTGGTCGCAGTATTGTCAAATGCAAGATGGAATGATTCTTTCCCCTATTATGTCCCTATAAATTAGTTGATTTAGCTTAACTGATCAGATTCCCAAAAGACAATCTCAATAAATGGTGTTTGTTGGGATTGACAGACTAGCACTTTTTCAAAACTGGAAATTAACTTTATGTTGCTGGATGATAATATCCCATCTCTTGTGCAAAGTAAAACATTTGTCCACCTGCACTGTGGGGTCCAAGACAAATTTTACACTCATTGATCTAGTCTACTTGCACCACACAATTTAAAGGGAACCTGTCACCAGGAATAACACTGTTAACCTGTAACTATGGGGTTAATCTGCAGGCTAACAGCGTTATGATGCTGTCCAGCGCTTGCACGTAGCAGGAAGAAAATGATCTTTATTCTCCCTGCCAGCAATTCGTTTTCAGTCGTAGGGACGGCGCGGGTTCAGTCGCCACTCTGAGTATACACGGTTTTAGCGGCCGCTCTGTATGCTCAGAGCAGTGACTGAACCCTCCCGCCCCTATGAATGAATACCGAATGCTGATGGGGAAAATAAAGATCATTTTTTCCCCGCTGCATTCGGCTACGTACAGACGCCGGACAGCATCATAACGCTGTTAACCTGCATATTACCACCATATATTCAGGTTAACAGTGTTATTCCTGGTGCCAAGTTCCCTTTAAAAAGATACCTCCATTGTACCCATGAGTAAAAATTTACACAGGCATTGTCCCCTGTCTTTATCTACTTCCTGTATTCTGTGTTTGTATTGCACTGCACTAGGTCAGAGTTTCCCTTTTATCTTTCCTTTAATAAAACATCCTTGTAGTTTAAAAAAAATGAAGAATTTATTATAAAGTCAAAATTTTTAATGTATTTAGAATCTATCTTTAAAAAAAACTTCAAAATTAAAAAAAAGGAACAAGAAAGCTCATAACCTGCTATCAAGTCTCCTGAGGCTGCCACAGGTGGATATAAACCAGCAGACGGTTTAGTTGAGACACAGCCACTGATCTGTATAGGAAGGCCTTTTTTACCCACATGATTTTTGAAGCATATATTTGCATCTCTGAGGTTTGATGTACGACTTACCTCTTCTCCGCTGTACTGCTTCAAACAGTTGAGGAAATGGTGGACGTTGGATAGCCAGAAAGACAACATTTCAAAATCATCATCATGTTCCTACAGAATGAGGAAGGACATTAATTTAAAAAGAAGAGACTAATATCCTAAGAGATTAATTAAAAAAGCACTCCTCCTCCCATCAAAGTTTTTATCCTCTCAATATATTGCAGTCATCATATTATATTGCACTGTGAACTTAAAATTGCCCCTTTTACCTTTCTACCCAGTTATTTCTTCTCATTTCTCTGCTCAATGTAGGAACAGGAAGTCACTGTTCCCTGCAATAGACATCCCCCTCTTCAACTTCTGACCCAGCTATTCTATTCCCCCCTTACACTCCCTCCCCCGCAAGACACTTTACAGTGATGACTTCTGCAGTGAAAATATACTTCTTATTTCTACATAAAGCATAGAATATTTAGTCAAGTGATGACACAGATCCAAATAAAAAGAGAAGAGTTAAGTTGGTAGAAAGTCAAAATTATCAATTGAAAGTACACAGGACTACAGTGGGGCAAATAAGCATTTGATACACTGTCGATTTTTAAAGTTTTCCCACCTACAAAGAATGGAGAGGTCTGTACTTTTTATCATAGGTACACTTCAACTGTGACAGACAGAATCTAAAAATAAAAACCTAAAAACCAGAAGATAACATTGTATCTGTATAACTGTCATTTATCCATGACTTGTTCATCATCAACAAACTCTCCTTCCTTGGCATCACCGAAACCTGGCTCACCCCCTCTGACTCAGCCTCACCAGCTGCACTCTCATACAGTGGATTCCACCTATCTCACACCCACCGCCCCAGCAACAAACGTGTTGGAGGAGTTGGTTTGCTCCTGTCTGATGCCTGCTCCTTTAGCCCAATTCCACTACCCCCTCTGCTACTATTCCCTCGTTTGAGGTGCACTCCGTCCGCATCTACTCCCACTCCAACCTCCAGCTGGCTGTCATCTACCGCCCCCCAGAACTAGCCATCTCCACCTTTCTCGACCACTTCACCACCTGGCTACTTCATTTACTCTCTGCTGACTTCCCCACTATCATCATGGGTGACTTCAACATCCCCATTGACGCTTCCACCCCAGCTGCCTCTAAACTTTTATCGCTCACTGCCTCCTTTGACCTCACTCATTGGTCCTCTGCGGCCACTCACAAAGATGGTCACATACTGGACCTTATCTTCACCCGCCTCTCCCCATTGCCCCTCTTAGCTGCTCAGCCCTGTTCCTCCAAAACCAACTTCTCCACCATGACAGAAGATCAGCTCTCCACCCTCCTATCAAGATCACACCTCACCACTTGCAGGTTGACCCGCTCCCATCCCACCTGATCCCTAGCCTCGGCACAGTCTTCACCCCTACTCTAACACACTTCTTCAACCTCTCACTTACAAATGGTGTCTTCCCCTCATCCTTCAAACATGCCTCGATCACACCCTTTCTCAAGAAGACCTCTCTTGACCCATCCTCTGTGTCTAGCTATCGCCCGATATCTCTTCTCCCTTATGCCTCAAAACTACTGGAACAGCATGTCCATTTTGAACTGTCCTCACACCTCTCCTCCTGCTCCCTCTTTGACCACTTACCATCAGGCTTCCGACTGCATCATTCAACTGAAACTGCCCTAACTAAAGTCACCAACGACCTACTAATCGCCAAGAGCAAGCGACACTACTCTGTCCTCCTTCTCCTGGACCTGTCTTCTGCCTTCGACACTGTGGACCATTCCCTCCTGCTACAGATTCTCTCATCTCTTGGCATCACAGGCTTGGCCCTATCCTGGATCTCATCATATCTAACAAACCGAACATTCAGTGTCTCCCTCTCCCACAATACCTCCTCACCTCGCCCCGTCTGTCAGTGTTCCTCAAGGCTCAGTACTAGGACCCCTACTCTTCTCCATCTACACCCTCGGCCTGGGACAGCTCATAGAATCCCATGGTTTGCAGTATCATCTCTATGCCGATGACACGCAGATCTATCTATCTGGACCTGACCTCACCTCCTTACTGACCAAAATCCCACAATGTCTGTCTGCTATTTCCGCTTTTTTCTCTGCTCGCTTTCTAAAACTGAACATGGACAAAACAGAATTCATCATCTTTCCCCATCTCACTCTACCCCCCCCACCAGACCTATCCATCAATGTCAATGGCTGCTCACTTTCCCCAGTCCCGCATGCTTGGTGCCTCGGGGTGATCCTCGACTCTGCCCTCTCTTTCAAACCACATGTCAAAACCCTTGCCTCCTCCTGCCGTCTCAAACTCAAAAATATTTCCTGGATCCGTGCATTCCTTGACCATGCAACTACAAAAACACTAGTGCATGCCCTCATCATCTCCCGCCTCAACTACTGCAACCTCCTACTCTCTGGCCTCCCCTCTGGCACCACTCCAATCCATCTTGCACTCTGCTGCCCGACTAATCCACCTGTCTCCCCGTTATTCCCCAGTCTCTCCTCTCTGCCAAGCCCTTCATTGGCTTCCTATCGTCCAGAGGCTCCAGTTCAAAACCCTAACTGACATACAAAGCCATCCACAACCTGTCTCCTCCATACATCTGTGACATGGTCTCCAGGTACATACCCACACGCATCCTTCGATCCTCTCAAGATCTCCTCCTCTACTCCCCCTGATCTCTTCTTCCCACAACCGCATACAAGACTTCTCCCGTGCCTCCCCCATACTCTGGAACTCTCTACCCCAACACATCAGACTCGCGCCTACCATGGAAACCTTCAAAAACAACCTGAAGACCCACCTCTTCCGACAAGCCTACAACCTGCAGTGTTCCTCAGTCTACTGAACCACCGCACGACCAGCTCTACCCTCTCCTAGTGTATCCTCACCCATCCCTGTAGACTGTGAGCCCTTGCGGGCAGGGTCCTCTCTCCTTCTGTACTTGTGTGTGCCTTGTATTGCTCACGTTTATTGTACATGTCTATATTTGCTCCTTTTCACATGTAAAGCGCCACTGAATAAATGGCGCTATAAAAATGTATAATAATAATTGTATGATTTTTAAATAATTACATTGCATTTTATTATATGAAATAAGTATTTCATCATCTAACAACCAGCAAGAATTCTGACTCTCACAGACCTGTTAGTTTTTCTTTAAGAAGCCCTCCTACTCTGCACGCGTTACCTGCATTAATTGCACCTGTTTAAACGCGTTACACTTGTCCACACACTTAATTAATCACACTCAAACACCTCCACCATGGCCTAGACCAAAGAACTGTCTATGGACACCAGGGACAAAATTGTAGACTTGCACAAGGCTGGGATGGGCTTCAGGACAATAGGCAAGCAGCTTGTTGAGAAAGCAACAACTGTTGGCTCAATTATTAGAAAATGGAATAAACGAAAAAAGATTGGTTTGGTACCGTGTTAGCCAGTAGAAAAAAATATATAGAGTGCTTTCAGTGGGAGAAGCAAAATAGGAATCTTGTGGGTATGAAGATGAAGAGACGTAAGCAGTCTCGAAATCTCGCCCTCTAATATCTTAAACTATATTTTGTTAGCCATTAAAAGGTATCATACCCACAAGATTCCTATTTTGCTTCTCCCACTGAAAGCACTCTATATGTTTAGAAAATGGAAGAAACACAAGATGACTGTCAACCTTGCTCGGTCTGAGGCTCCATGCAAAATCTCACCTCATGGGGTAAGGATGATTGTGAGAAAGGTCAAGAGGAACCTGGTTAATAACCTGAAGAGAGCTGAACCACAGTCTCAAACATTACCGTCAGTAACACACTATGCCGTCATGGATTAAAATCCAGCTGGGCACACTAGGTCCCCCTGCTTATGATAGCACATGTACAGGCCCATTTGAGTTTCACCAATGATATTCTGGATGATCCATAGGAGGCATGGGATAAGGTCATGTGGTCAGATGAGATCAAAATAAAACTTTTTGGTATTAACTCCACTCTCCGTTTTTGGAGGAAGAAGAAGGATGAGTACAACCCCAAGAACATGGTCCCAACCGTGAAGCATGGTGGGGGAAAGATCATACTTTGGGGTGCTTTTCTGCAAAGGGGACAGGATGACTGCATTGTATTGAAGGAAGGATGGATGGGGTCATTAATTGTTAAGTCTTCTAGCATGACAATGACCTGAAACACACAAAAGGACAAATAAAGGAGTGGCTCCGTAAGAATTATTGGACTGGCCAGTATGCAGACCTGAGCCCATTAGAAAATCTTTGTAGGGATTTTCTGGATTTTTTTTTAAGATTATGTCTCTCACAGTTGAAGTGTACCTATGATAAAAATTACAGACCTCTCCATTCTTTGTAGGTAAGAAAACTTGCAAAATTGGCAGTGTATGAAATACTTATTTTCTGCACTATATATAATATGATGACTGCAATATATTAAGAGGATAACAATTTTGATGGGAGTGCTTCTTTAACCCCTTTGGATACATCGAAGGTTGATAGGTACTTAACAACTCTGTACATATGGATATATGATGGCGCCTTTGTGCGATTGCTGCCAGATGTCAGCGAATTCTGACAGCTGACACCTGGCACTTTAACCCTAAAACTGCTATTGCAGCATTTAGAAGGCAGGCAGAAGGAGGGAGCCCCCTGTGCCCACCAGACATCACTCCCACAACGTCATCTCAGGGGCCCAATCGTTGCCATAGTGACCTGATGTCGTTATGACAGTGCGCAGTGCATTATTTAACTAACTTGTGTCTGCAGGGCTGACAGGTTATAAAGCATAACAATGCTCCTGCATTGCAATGCTTTATAACAGCGATAAGACTGCAAAAGTGAAAGTTCCATAGTGAGACTACAGTAAGTAAAAAAGTAAAAAAAAAAAAAAAAAATTGTAAAAATATTTTTTGAACCCCTTCATCCCCAAGGGTAGTTTGCACGTTAATGACCGGGCCAATTTTTACAATTCTGACCACTGTCTCTTTATGAGGTTATAACTCTGAAACGCTTCAACGGATCTTCGCGATTCTGAGATTGATTTCTTGTGACATATTGTACTTCACGTTAGTGGTAAAATCTATTCAATGTAACTTGCGTTTATTATTGAAAAAACGCAAATATGGCGAAAATTTTTAAAATTTTGCAATTTTCAAACTTTGAATTTTTATTCCCTTAAAACAGAGAAATATGTCACACAAAATAGTTAATAAATAACATTTCTCACATGTCTACTTTACATCAGCACAATTTTGGAAACAAAATTTTTATTTGTTAGGAAGTTATAAGGGTTAAAAGTTGACCAGCGATTTCTCATTTTTACAACAAAATTTACAAAGCCATTTTTTTTAGGGACCACCTCACATTTGAAGTCACTTTGAGGGATCTATATGGTAGAAAATACCCAAAAGTGACACCATTCTAAAAACTACACCCTCAAGGTACTCAAAACCACAATCAAGAAGTTTATTAACCCTTCAGGTGTTTCACAGGAGCTGAAGCAATGTGGAAGGAAAAAATGAACATTTACTTTTTAGTCACAAAAATGATCTATTACAAACATTTTTTTTATTTTCACAAGGGAAAAAGGAGAAAATGGACCAATAATTTCTCCTGAGTAAGTCGATACCACATATGTGAGGGAAAACCACTGTTTGGGTGCACGGCAGGGCTTGGAATGGAAGGAGCGCCGTTTGACTTTTCCAAACCAAAATTGGCGGGAATTGAGATTGGACGCCATGTCGCGTTTGGAGATTCCCTGATTTGCCTAAACAGTGGAAACCCCCCACATGGGACCCCATTTTGGAAACTAGACCCCCTAAGGAACTTATCTAGATGAGCTGTGAGCACTTTGAACCCCCAAGTGCTTCACGCAAGTTTATAATGTAGAGCTGTGAAGAAAAAAAATCATATTTTTTCCACAAGCATGATGTTTTAGTCCCCAATTTGTTATTTTCCCACAGGTAAGAGGAGAAATTGGACCACAAAAGTTGTTGTCCAACTTGTCCTGAGTACGCTGATACCCCATATGTGGGGGAACCACTGTTTGGGCGCACGGCAGGGCTCGAAAGGGAAGGAGCGCCGTTTGACTATTCCAAACCAAAATTGGCTGGAATTGAGAACGGACGCCATGTCGCGTTTGGAGAGCCCCTGATGTGCCTAAACAGTGGAAACCCCCCACATGTGACCCCATTTTGGAAACTAGACCCCCTAAGGAACTTATCTAGATGAATGGTGAGCACTTTGAACCACCAAGTGCTTCACGCAAGTTTATAATGTAGAGCCGTGAAGAAAAAAAATCATATTTTTTCCACAAGCATGATGTTTTAGTCCCCAATTTGTTATTTTCCCAAGGGTAAGAGGAGAAATTGGATCACAAAAGTTGTTGTCCAACTTGTCCTGAGTATGCTAATACCCAATATGTGGGGGGAACCACTGTTTGGGCGCACGGCAGGGCTCGAAAGGGAAGGAGCGCCGTTTGACTATTCCAAACCAAAATTGGTAGAATTTAGAACGGACGCCATGTCGCGTTTGGAGAGCCCCTGATGTGCCTAAACAGTGGAAACCCCCACATGTGACCCCATTTTGGAAACTAGACCCCCTAAGGAACTTATCTAGATGAGTGGTGAGCACTTTGAACCACCAAGTGCTTCACGCAAGTTTATAATGTAGAGCCGTGAAGAAAAAAAAATCATATTTTTTTCCACAAGCATGATGTTTTAGTCCCCAATTTGTTATTTTCCCAAGGGTAAGAGGAGAAATTGGTCCACAAAAGTTGTTGTCCAACTTGTCCTGAGTACGCTGATACCCCATATGTGGGGGGAACCACTGTTTGAGTGCACGGCAGGGCTCGAAAGGGAAGGAGCGCCGTTTGACTATTCCAAACCAAAATTGGCTGGAATTGAGAACGGACGCCATGTTGCGTTTGGAGAGCCCCTGATGTGCCTAAACAGTGGAAACCCCCACAAGTGACCCCATTTTGTAAACTTGACCCCCTAAGGAACTTATCTAGGTGTGTGGTGAGAACTTTGAACCCCCAAGTGTTTCACTAAAGTTTATAATGCCCTGGCGTGAAAAAAAATATATATTTTTTTTTCCACAAAAATGATGTTTTAGGCCCCAATTTTTTATTTTCCCAAGGGTAACAGGAGAAATTGGACCACAAAAGTTGTTGTCCAATTTATCCTGCGTACGCTGATACCCCATATGTTGGGAGGAACCACTGTTTGGGTGCATGGCAGGGCTCAGAAGGGATGCAGTGACGTTTTGGAATGCAGACTTTGAGGGCATGGTCTGCGGGCGTCATGTTCCGTTAGCAGAGCCCCTCATGTGCCTAAACAGTGGAAACCCCCACAAGTGACCCCATTTTGGAAACTAGACCCCCTAAGGAACTTATCTAGGTGTGTGGTGAGAACTTTGAACCACCAAGTGTTACACTAAAGTTTATAATGCCCAGGTATGAAAATAAAAAATCCTACTTTTATCCTCACAAAAATGATGTTTTAGTCCCCAATTTTTTTATTTTCCCAAGGGTAAGAGGAGAAATTGGACACCAAAAGTTGTTGTCCAATTTGTCCTGAGTACACTGGTACCCCATATGTGGGAAAAAACTGTTTGGGCACAAGTCGGGGCTCAGAAGGGAAGTCGTGACGTTTTGGAATGCAGACTGATGGAATGGTCTGCGGGCGTCATGCTCCGTTTGCAGAGCCCCTGATGTGCCTAAACAGTAAAAAAAAAACACAAGTGACATAATTTTGGAAAGTAGACTCCCAAGGAACTTTTCTAAATGTGCCCCACTTCTGGAACTAATCTTTCCTGTAAAGTAAATTAGTAGTGCATGGAGGTGTGGTACAATTTGAAACAATCCTTCATACACAGGCCAGGTTTTTAGGGGCAGGTGTCGCATTGGTAAGTGGTGTCCTTGCGTATTCCCCTTTTGTAACACACTCGGCACCTTTTTTGCGGCTTACCTTTTTTTCCAGTTGGCGGGACCACCCCCGGGAAATGCTGACCTGGTATGATACGAGCACCTTCAGTTCCGGAAGTACTGGGGCTCGCTCTTTCCTGAGCGCTAAACATCAGGGCCTTAACCACTACCTCCTGAAACTGAAGGTACGTCGTATCGCTGTTGCGTTCACATCGTGACAGCAGGAAAGCGTTGAGCATTGCCATTTGGACGATGTGCACGGACAGCTTTCTGTACCACACCTTGGCCTTTCTCAAAGCACTGTACAGTTGGAGGAGTTGATCAGAGAGATCAACACCCACCATGTATTTATTGTACCCCAGTACACAGTCCGGTTTGCGGACCTGTGTAGAGGTACCCCGTACATTGCTGAGGGCGCTGCCATCACCATGTATGGTGGTCAAGAGAAGGACATCCCTCTTGTCCTTGTACTTGACCACCAACAGGTGGTCGCTACATTGGGTTCTGCTCTCACCCTTTCTGGGCATCTGCCAAAGTAGCGTCTTCGGGAGGCCTCTCTGATTTTTGCGGACAGTACCGCAGGCTGCGGTACCTCGCGCAGAGAGGGATTTGTAGAGTGGGACGCTGTAATAAAAGTTATCGGTGTAAAGGTGATAACCTTTATCCAGCAGTGGGTGCACCAAATCCCACACAATTTTCCCACTCACTCCCAGGACGGGGGGACACTCAGGGGGTTCAATCCTGGTGTCCTTTCCTTCGTAAACTCTAAAGCTGTAGATGTACCCTGAGGTACTCTCACACTGCTTGTAGAGTTTGATTCTGTACCTTGCCCTCTTGCTGGGCAGGTACTGGCGGAATCGGAGCCGTCCCTTAAAATGAACCAAGGACTCATCCACGCAGATGTCCCTTTGGGGCACGTACACTTCAGCAAACTTTTTGCTGAAGTGTTCGATGACCGGCCGAACTTTGAACAGACGGTCAAAGTTGGGGTCATCTTGTGGGGACACTGTGCATTATCATTATAATGCAGGAATTTGTGGATGGCTTCCGGGCCATGACCATTCGGAACAGTGGAGTGTTGTATAAAATATCAACAATCCAATATTGCCGAAGTTCTGGCTTCTTCAGAATCCCCATATGGAGGACCAGGCCCCAAATGTTATGTTACGGTAGCTGAGGAGTGCAGGTAAAAAAGAAAATACACCAGAGCAGTTGGAATCTATGGGATTGCAGTAACCTGACTAACCACCACAACTAGAGGCAGCCGTGGAGCGTTCCTACGATGGTCCTAGACGCCTCGTCACAGCCTGAGAAACTAACTACACCTAAAGATAGAAATAGGAAAGCTATCTGCCCCGGAGCAGAACCCCAAAGATAATAGAAAGCCCCCAAACATGTAATGGCGGTTAGACAAGAGGAAATACTGACACAGAAAGAAAATAGTATGAGCAAACGCTGGGGCCCAAACTATCTAAATAGAAAAGGACAGGAAGGGTACTTACTGCAATCCCAGAAAACCCTGAAAAACACCAACTCTACTAATTTCAAAATCACCTGAGATCACACGACCTCTACCACCTAAATTAGTTCTCTGGTGTAACAAAAACAGCAGCCACTGAAAAAACTGGAAAAAGCAAAAGTACAAAACACAGTGGCTGGACTAAACTGAGAGGGCAGAAGCCCCCGGAGGGGACCCAGAAGGCCCCCACAGAAGTGCAGGACCAAATGCAAAAATATAGCAAAAACACAAAATAAGAAATTGTCTTATCTGATAGCAGGAGATGCAGACACGACACAGCAGGCTACAAGGGAAACTGGAAAGAAGGATTCAGACCAGAACAATTGATCACCGGCAACCCTGATGGGAAAATGATTCCCTTAAATAAGACCAATCAGTAACACCTGATTCCCAATCCTCACTAGTACCGCTTGTAACCACCAGAGGGAGCCTCTGCTCAGAACTCATCTCAAACCCATTCACAACACCCAAAACTGCATCATTTCACCTGCGTCTACAGGAGACCAGTTGGAAAATGATGACACGGAGTTTTGCGCCAAAAATTGCCGAGCGTACAAATTACCGTATATACTCATGTATAAGCCGACCCCTGTATAAGCCGACCCCCCTAATTTTGCCACAAAAAACTGGGAAAACTTATTGACTCGCGTATAAGCCTAGGGTGAAAAATGATTATGCCCCCATATGATGCTCCACAGATTATGCCCCCATATGCTCCAGATTATGCCCCCATATGTTCCACAGATTATGCCCCATATGTTCCACAGATTATGCCCCATATGCTCCATATTATGCCCCCATATGTTCCACAGATTATGCCCCCATATGCTCCAGATTATGCCCCATATGTTCCACAGATTATGTCCCCATATGCTCCATATTATGCCCCCATATGCTCCAGATTATGCCCCATATGTTCCACAGCTTATGCCCCCATATGCTCCAGATTATGCCCCCATATGCTCCAGATTATGCCCCATAGTATAGGCCTCATATGCTGCTGCTGCTGCAAAAAAAAATGACATACTCACCTCTCGTCGCTGGGGGCCAGGTGCCGGTGTCCTGAGCAGGCGGGGACACCGGCGCGCTATGGGGGACAGGTGCCGGTGTCATCGCTCGCTCAGGACCCCCGCACCTGAGATATTTACCTGTCCTCACTGCGCGCTGCTCCCTCGGTCTGACTCCTGGTTGTGAATGATATGGCAGGGGCGGGGTGCGCAATAACGACGTCATCGCGCCCTCTGTCTGATCATTCACAGCGTCAGCCAGAGGAGTCAGACCGAGGGAGCGACGCGCATCGGTGGCACGGGGACAGGTAAATATAGCTATACTCACCCCTCCGCCGCGCGTCCCTGCAGCCTCTCCTCCCGGCGCTCTCCGCAGCGCTTCCTTCCTACAGCGGTCACATGCTACCGCTCATTAAAGTCATGAATATTCACATATTCATGACTTTAATGAGCGGTGCCATGTGACAGCTGCAGGAAGGAGCCAGAAATCGTGGGAGAAGCAGGGGGGCTGCAGAGACCGCGCCGGTGGAGGGGTGAGTATGATCCGACACCCCCGCCGACCCCCGTATATGACCCGCGTATAAGCCGAGAGGGGGACTTTCAGCCCTAAAAAATGGGCTGAAAATCTCGGCTTATACATGGGTATATACGGTAGTTTGCTCCACCATGAAGTTAATAAAATCCTCAGAGAAAAAGAATTTGAAAAAGTCTATTTCTCTGAGGCCCGTGGTGTCAAACTTGATTCCTGATTCTGCAACAAAATCAGGAATCAGTGGCTCGTAATTTTCGGGGGGCGGGGTCCATACGGGGTCCGAAGAGGGGTGCGCTGGTTCATTTTCAGGGGTGGGCGCTGCCTCATCTTCTGTCCTGGGGCGTCTGCGTGGCGGTTCCGCAGGACCCGAGGAGGAAGATGAGGAGGAGGAAGAAGAAGAAGAGGATGAAGAATCTGAAAAGTAAAGAAATGTGGGATCCTCTCCCTCGCTATCAGTGTCGGAGGCAAGGAAAGCGTATGCCTCCACCACTGAATAGCGCTGTTGGGAAGAACGTGACGAGCGGGACATTTTTTTTGTGAATGTGGTGCTTTGTGTGTACTTTATTTATAACTATGTGTGTGTGGGGGGGATAGTGGTTGGTGCAAACTATTCTGATAGGAAAAAGTTAAAAGAAAAGAAAGCGAATACGGAAAAAAAATGCCTGTGAAAAAAAGTCTAAACCAGCAGGCACGAGCTCTGATAAGTGACCGGTGTCACTTATCAAAGTTCCGCGGCTGCTGGATGTGCGCACGGGAGTGGCGGAAAGGGGAGTGAAAAAAAAAACGGCAGGAACGAGCTCTGATAAGTGACCGATGTCACTTATCAAAGTTCCGCGGCTACTGGATGTTCGCACGGGAGTGGCGGAAAGTGGGGTGAAAAAAAAAAAAAACGGCAGGCACGCGCTCTGATAAGTGACCGGTGTCACTTATCAAAGTTCCGCGGCTGTTGTAAGTACGCACGGAGGGGGGTGCAAAAGAAAAACGAGCACGAGTGTTGCTCGGCGGCTGCTTAATGTGCGCAAAGGGGGGGTAAAAAGAGGGGAAAGGGAAGGGGGGAATTGGGGTGGATCGGGCAGGGATCGGAGCTCAAAAACTCAGGTTTGTAGTCTCTTCTTTCTTCAGCAGGAGTTGTGGTGTCACAGGCTAGGAGAGCACAGGAGGAGATCTGGCGTGTGACCGCTCTCCAGGAATCCTCAGCAAGTGTGAGGGCCCCTGCAGGGCGGTCACACAGGTCAGATCCAGTTTGCAGACAGGTCACAGAGCGGTCACCAAAAGCGCTGGGGGCCTGTCTTGGTGGGGTTGATGATCACATCAATCCCACCCCAAACAGAGGAGACCCCTTTTTTTGCCCGGGTTTCTAGGCAACGGCCTAGTTTTAAAAAGGGGCTCCCCTGCTCCATTCCCATACAGGGGCACCCGGCCCGGTCAACAAGCAGGGGACAGAGCGGTCACACCGCTGCTGTGCCGTGATTGGCGCAATTTTTCGATGACATCGATCGCGGGCCCAAACAGCAGCTGCATGCCCTGCTGGGCCCGGGCCAGGCTCCGGCCTTGGATCATGCTATTACTGCACCGATCCAGGTAGGGACAGGCAGGGACAGCGCGGATACACCGCGGCTGTGCCCTGCCATTGGGGGCGATGATGTGAACGGGGGACGTTTCCAAATTTTTGGGGGGGGGGTCTGGACGTTTCTAGGCCCAGGCCTAGGAAAAAAGTACCCAAAA
>JARQOD010000004.1:397560007-397724390 GCA_033576555.1 Oophaga sylvatica
GATGTCTCCATTAACTAGGTCCCTCCCGGGATGGCCGATGGGCAGGTGGGATTCTACGTCTCTGCGACTGACAAAGACCCCTGGGTAGAGGCCCGGTTCTCTAATGAAGCCCCAGCCCTTCCGGAGCTGGAACTCTGTCACACACCCCTGCCGCCACGGTTCCCTTAGAGTACCTTTTTCCCGGCGGACACTTTCCTTATCCGCAATCAGCTGCTCGTACTGCCGCTGCCGATTCCGCTGCGCTTCCCGCTCTTCCTCCTGCCGGCGTCGCTGTTCCTCTTCGCGACGCTGCCACTCACGTTCCCACTGGGCGGCGTAGGCGACGTCATCCAGGCGCGCCATCTCATCCCAGTCGACGTCTGGTAATGATGGACAGGACCCCTCCGTGTCCCTACCGGGGATCGATCATCTGCTGCGGCCTCCTGGCCGGGCGGGCGCTCCGGAACTGGCGGTACCTCCTCAACCTCCTTCGCCTCCACCGCTTCATCGGTGGGATCAGGGTCGGTACTTTTGGGGGTAGCCTCCGGTTGCTCCTTAGCCTTGGGCAGCAGAAGTCTTGGTAGTTCAAATCGTGGGGGGTCGTCGAGGGGAGAGAACACCGCGTCCCACAGCCGCCGCTGTATCAGGGTACGCCGGCGTCTCTCGATCTCCTCCATGCCAGGTTGTTGCGAAATCATCTTCTTTAACCTGGCATTTTCCTCTCCAATCTCCAGCAAGGCTTGCTGCAGGTGCAGGACCACAGATGGTTCCGGCTCCAGTGGCAGCCTGGCTGGGGAACGGGGCCTGCCCTCCACCGCCTCCCCGCTCGGCCGCACACGTCCTGCCTCCATGATGCTCCAGAACAGTCTCTCTTCTTCTTTCAGAGCCGTCCGGACTCTTCCGTGGAGGCGGGTTTGCGTCTCCTCCTCTTCGCAGGGAAGGTGAAGAGGAGGCGGACCTCCTTTGCTGTAGGGCAGGATCGCATATTGTAATAGCACTTTGAGAGGGCAGGCATTCTCTTCGCGCCACAGGGGGGCACACGCCCACGAATCCACGCCCACCTTCTTCTCCAGCGCCTGAGGGCGCGAATTTGGTGGCAAAATGGCGGATTTTAGCGCCAAAAATAGCAAACAGTCCTTTTTCACAAAAACACCTCCACAGGCACACAGGGCTCACAATTTTGCGAGTTTCGCATCCTGTTCGTGACGCCAAGTTGTTTTGACCCGCCACCACAATTGTGGTTTACCCGAGCAATGGGGTACTCGATGCCGAGCCCATGGAAGTCTATGGGGTTGTCACAGGTAGCGGTGGCTCGGTCTGTGGCCCTGGCGGTCAGGCGTATGTTGGGGGAATATTTACAGGGGATAGGTATATATACAGTTCGTGACGCCACCTGTAGTTCTCTGATCATTAAGACCAGCGCTGCTGTAGATCTCTGAGGGGATGGTGTGGCAGCTAGATGTCGGGTCCCCTACAGGTGGGACTGGTCCCTCAAAGTCTATGGAATTAATGATGTCGGGTGCAGGTAAATAAATCAGCCTCACACCATCCAGCGTCTTTCCATACCTTTTACTTGTCAGATGATAAGGCAGGTCCCAGGGAGGCTGGTCGGGTGGAGGATGTGCTTTGAGATAACAGCTGAACAGGTTATGGGCCTCCTTCACTTTCAAAATGGTGAGTCCGACTAGCATAGAGCCAAGTCCACTCCGAATACTCCAGCTAACTCCTTAGCTGTACTGCCCGGTCAGTATTGTGGTCGGAGCCTTCCTTTGAGAGAGCTGAGTTCCTACTGTTGTCCTGCATCGACTCAAGGTTCCCACTCTCCCTGACCCCAGTTACGTACCGACACTCCAAGGGCTGCTTTCTGTGACCTAAGGTCCAGTAAGACTCTGGTTTTTCTACCACTACGCCTGAAGCTGTAGTGACACTTCGGTCCCCAGTGACCGGTGAACAATGTGCAGGATAGTCCAATCCTTAATGCACTGCTATAACTTCTTCCACTGCGCCCTTCGCCCTGTTCGCGCTTGTAGCATAAGCACTCCACACTTCCTAAGGTAATGCAAGTCAATCCCTTCATACTTCTTCCCAGAGCTTGCTAACAGGTGCTCAGTAATCTTCTAGTTCAGGAGCACGTCACTGAACTCCACTGTCCTTGGGACAGGAGACTGAAGGTTCTGCTGCTGACTCCTCTCTGAGTCCAGACTGAATGCCCTGTCCGACGACAGGAAACTGACTGACTGACTGACTTCACTAGCCTTTATAACCTATGGGTGTGTCTAAGTGTGTGATGGAGTGAATGTTTATTGAGCATTAAACTGTTACCTCTCCACACATCCTCCAGGGTACTGCGTGTGCCTTCACACCAGGGCTACACACACACAATAGTTAATAAATAACATTTTCCACATGTCAACTTTACATTAGCACAATTTGTAAAAAATTATTTTTTGTTAGGAAGTTATAAGGGTTAAAAGTTGACCAGCGAGTTCTAATTTTTCCAACAAGTTACAAAACCATTTTTTGGGACAACATCACATTTGAAGTGACTTTCAGAGGCCTATATGACAGAAATATTCAAAAGTGATACCATTTTAAAAATTGCACCCTTCAAGGTGTGCAGGTGTGCTCACAACCAGATTCAAGAAGTTTATTAACCCTTCAGGTGCTGCACAGGAATTTTTGGATTATGGAAGGAAAAAATGAACATTTAACTTTTGGTCACAAAAAGTTTATTTTAGACCCCAATTTTTTTATTTTGACAAGCATAACAGGGAAAAATGGACCACAAAATTTGCTCTGCAATTTCTCCTGAGCATGCTGATACCCCATATGTTGGGGAAAACCACTGTTTGGGCACATGGCAGGGCTCGGAAGTGAAGGAGCGCCATTTGACTTTTTGCATGTAAAATTTCCTGGATTAATTAGCGGGTGCTATGTTGCGTTTGGAGAGCTCCTGATGTGCCTAAACAGTGATGGTAAGCACCTTAAATCCCCAGGTGCTTCACAGAAGTTTATAACATTGAGCCATGAAAATAAGAGAATCGCATTTTCCCAAAAAAATGTTTTTTAGCCCCCAATTTTGCATTTTCACAAGGGTAACAGAAGAAATTGCACCATACAATATGTTGTGCTATTTCTTCTCTGTATGCTGATACACATTATGTGGGGTAAAATTACTGTTTTGGTGCACAGCAGGGCTTGGAAAGGGAAGAGCACCATTTGACTTCTTGAATGCAAAATTTGCTGGAATAATTAGCAATGCCATGTTGCATTTGGAGAGCCCTGATGTGCCTAAACAGTGGAAAACCCCACACGTGACACCATTTTGAAAGCTAGATCCCTCAAGGAATGTATCTAGATGTGTGGTGACCACCTTCAACCCCCAGCTGCTTCACAGAAGTTCATAAAGTAGAGCAGTGAAAATAAAAAAAATTCACATGAAAATGTTATTTTAGCCCCAATTTTTTATTTTCACAAGGATAGCAGAAGAAAATGGACTAAAAAATTTGTTGTGCAATTTCTCCTGAGTACCCCGATATATGGTCGAAAACTATTTTTGAGGCACAGTGCAAAGCTCAGAAGTAAAGAAGCGCCATATTGGAGTTCACATTTTGATTGACTGGTTTGAGGATGCCATGTCACATTGGCAGAGCCCCTGAGGTGTCAGAACAGCAGAAACCCCCATAAGAGACCCCATTTTGCAAACTACACCTCTCAATAAATTCATCTAGGCATGCAGTGATCATATTGACACCACAGGTGGGTCACAGAATTTTATACCATTGGGCAATTAAGAAAAAAATAATTATATTTTTACCACCAAAATTTTTGTTTTAGCCCAGATTTTACATTTTCACACAAAGAAATTTGTAAAAATGGAACCAAAATTTGTCCTACAATTTCAGCTGAATAATAAATTATATCCATAAAAGAGAAAAAAATTATTAAAAATAAAAAATATGTATGTAAAATTACTCAATCATAAAAACATAATGAAAATTAAATAAATAAAATATATATTCAAACAAAGATAATTATATAAAAAACCTTTATTGAATCGTGGTATAACACAGTACATATAAAAATAAATAAATAAAACACACGCCGATAATAGTCATATAGATGGCACAAGAGGTATATATGATCAGTGAATAATAATAAAGTTCAGCATACAATTCATTTAACCAAGAGCTATATATAAAGCCAAAAAATAATAAACAGGTAAGAAATGGTGAATGTAATTGATATCAATTAAATAATGAATAAAAATGAATGTCATTAATATAAAAAAATGAATCATAACATTAATTCATTAATAAAGTGCAAAAATGTGCTGATAATAAGGACAATCACCTAAGTGGTGTAAAGTTTACAAGAACATGTGCAAATATGCTAGACTAAAGTGCAATACTATGGTGCAAAAATACCTCAAAGCGACAAGACTGAACTCCACACCTAATGCAAAAAAGAATCTATATATACCCATTTAAATGCTGATAGTGCCAAAAAAAGTGCAAAGTGACACTCAAACTCACAATGGAAATTATCCCTTAGAAAGTTAGTCACAATAATATGTGTAAAAGTGCAAAATAAGGGCAAATTTCAGCTGAATGTAGAGATACCCCAAATGTGGCTGTACAGTACTGCTTAGCCATGCGGTGAGACTCCCGAGGGATGGAGCGCTATTGGCGATGGAGATGGAGGAAAAATGATGAGTTTAGATTTGTCCACATTGAGTTTGACATCAGGAGCAACGGTAGAGACTCCGTGCTAGACCTGGGCAGGGGTAATAAAGAACAGTTCTTTTTTAATTCAATCAACTGCTGCTTTAAGACAGGGACTTTTCGAAACCATGAAACCCTTTAATGTACTTGCATACAGACATGTAGTTTGCAGCACATAATTGTGATTATTGAGTTAATTAAAGAAAGGAACATGCTTAAAATAAGTCTGATTTCTAAAAGTGTGATGTATTTCCAGATGAAGATAAATATAACTATACACATGGAACAGGAAACATAGCGTGCATTACCCTCTGCATCCATTACAGAGGTCTGCAGGGATTAGATGGAGCCGCTTATCTTGCCTAATGCGTCCTATTGTCGACTACAAGCCATTAGCTGCTATGGATGGTAATAACAAGGAGGAGGTCAGGTGTAATGCTCTGTCTGTTTCTTGCAGCTCACCAGAGACGTGAAGGATGTGTGATCAAACGTTTCTCGCTATCCTGTTTGGTCCATGTTCCAAATGCAGCAGGGAAAAGCCATTGCGGACCGTTTACATAAAGACCGAGCCTGTCACCGTCTGCTCACTATGTGTGGAACTGGTATGTTCATGTAAATCCGAAAAAAAATGAAAATCAGTCATTACAATCACAATACAGAATGCATTAACCTATATAATCAAAGCATTGGAAGTGGTTGATAAAAAGTGAAGGATGAATACATTGTTCATGACCTCGGATACTTCATTGGAGGCAGGGGCGGACACAGACAGAACAGGGTACTCTATATGAGCCCCTTGAAATCTAATAGATCATCATAATGCACAATTCCATTAACTGTAGAGGTGGAAATGGGCCCCCTTACCTTTTGGGCCCCAATGGTATGTCCGCCCCGATTGGAGGGCTCCATATATAAATGTCTCACCTCTACTTCCTCTTTGCCATATGAAGGTGCTGAAGTGATACCCGGCCATCTGACCACTACTCAGTCCTAAATAATATGTACAGTTTTGCAAACTATTTTTCATTACTTCAATGCATTTAAAATAAAAATGAAGCGACTTTGCAACTAGTCGTCATTATAAAAAAAACACCACCATTTGTGTGTGCACATATTTGTGCCTCCCTAAATATAATCTATAGACATTAGGGCTCGTGCAGACGACCTTATTATCAGTCTGATTGCAATCCGACAAAACATCGGATCGCACTCGGACCAATGTTAGTCTACAGGGCCATGCGCATGTCTGGAGCACGTCCAGAGAAAATTATCACTGCATGCCTCAGTTTAATGTGATATTTGGATTACGTTCGACCATGTAAGTCAATGACTCCTTGAAACCATCGGACTGCACTCAGATGACACCCGAGGGCAGTCCGACTTCCACGAACTAACAGAATGGAGAAGATTGAAAACATTTTCTCCATCTTCTCCTCAACCCAGAGAATCGGAGCACACTATGATCAAAGTTTGTCCAGAGAGTGATCAGCATAATCTGCCCGATTCTCTTGGATGAGAGAATATACGCTCGTGTGACCCCAGCCATAGGCTAGCAAAGAAGGGGGCAGAGTGGAGTGCGCTAACTCCTGACTATAGGCATGGTTTATTTGTAATGCTTTACCATGGAGACCAACATTATGTTTTTTTAACAAGATTATTTGCAAAACTTCATTATTTTTTACTTTGGATTCATTGGAACAATAAAAGCCACATATCCCGTAAGTGTCAACGTCATAGAGCATCGGTCAGCGTGATTGTTTTTCAGTTTCGGATAAAAGACACTTTATTTATTTAAATCTTACAAAATTAAAAGCATTTTGGTGTGACAGGATTCTGCAAAAAAAGGTTACACATTACATTCTTCTAACGTCCAAGTTCTACTTGGAATCTGATGCAATGAAGTAAAACAACAAGACGGAATGTTCTGCAGTCAGCGCTCTGTTTTTCAGCAGATGACTTGGTTCAAACGTTAAGTGACATGCAGAACTGTGCAAAAGGTTTAGGCTGGTATGAAAAACTGCTGCAAAGAGAAAATGCTTTCAAAAATAGAAGTGTTAATATTTTATTTTTATCAATTATCAAATGGACAGTGAGTGATTAAAAGATAAATCTAAATCAAATCTTAATTAGGCGTGACCACCCTTTGTCTTCAATATAACATCATTTTTCCCAGGTACACTTGTACACAATTTTTGAAGGAACTTGGCGGGAAGTTGTTCCAAATAGAGAACTAACCACAGATCTTCTGTTTATATGTGCAAATCCTTCTGTTTTCTCAATGTAATCCCACCAGACAGACTTGATGTTGAGATCAGGTCAAAAGTGGGGGCCATATCATCACTTCCAGGACTCCTTGTTCTCCTTCATGGTGAATATATTTCTTAAAGGGAACCTGTCAGCTTGTTTCTCCGCAATAAGCTGCGGCCACTGCCTTTCGATGCTTATCTACAGCATTCTATAATGGTGTAGATAAGCCCCTGATCTAACCTGAAAGAGAAGAAAAACAAGTTATATTATACTCACCCAGGGGTGGTCTGGTCCGATGGACGTCGCAGGTCCGGGTTCGGCACCTCCCATCTTCATGTGATGACGTCCTCCTCTTTGCTTTGTGTCGCGGCTCCTGCGCAGGCATACAGATTTGCCCTGTTGCGGGCAGAGCAGAGTACTGCAGTGCGCAGGTGCCGGACCTCTCTGACCTTTCCCGGCGCCTGCGCACTGCAGTACTTTGCTCTGCCCTCAACACGGCAGATCAGTACGCCTGTGCAGGAGCGCTCCAGAAGCAAGGAGGAGGACATCACTGCTAGAAGATGGGAGGCGCTGGACTCGGACCTACGACGCCCATCGGACCGGACCGCATCGGACCACCCCCCCCCCGGGTGAGTGTAATATAACTTGTTTTTCGTCTCTTTCAGGTTCGATCCGGGGCTTATCTACAGTATTATAGAATGCGGTAGATAAGCCCCAAAAGGCAGTAGCCACAGCTTATTGCGGAAAAACAAGCAGACAGGTTCCCTTTAATGACCTTGGGGTCGTTATCCTACTGCAGTAACATTTTGTACAGTTCTGTGGTTTGTTTATAAAGCACATTTTCCCTGTGCTGACACAGTAGCTGCCTCTACAGAGGTAAGAATTATGTAATAAGCAACAGCATAGTTAATCTATTTCATATAAATCAGTACCCACTAAAGTTGGCGCACAGCTGTGCATCATCTTCGACACTAAAACTAACCACCTAAAATACATGTCCACACTATCATTTTGTCACTTTTGCCTTAGTTCACCCCGGCAGCTAATTTTTCTGTTTGATCAGATTTTTGTATCTGCCAGGGTGCTCATACACCAAATAACCTATTACTATGTCCGCATTCACACATTGATGTGACACGTCCATGCGCTCTTTTCTCGGACAGCACATGAATCCATAAAGTTCACTGGTCCATACATCTGTTCCAAAAATGGATCTGTGCGTCTGATACGTGAGACTTAGAGCATGTCCTATCCTCAACCATTTTTCAGCTGAAATAGATGAATGACAAAATACATAATATTTATTTCAGCATTGCATCTATGTTTCATCCTTTCTTTTTACTGATCTATTGCTAAGAGTCAATGGATAACAAAAAAGTTTCCACATTTCACTTCATTTTTTAAAATGGATGAGCAATGGAGGCAAATCAGATGACATATGGAGAAAAAAACAGTCCATTTTACAGTTGTAAAAATACTCACAGATGTGTGACCAAACCCTTAAATGGAATTTGTCATTTGGTTTTTGCCACCTAATCTGAGCATAGCATTATGTAGAGACAGAGACCATGTTTCCAGCAATGTGTCACTTATTGGGCTGCTTGCTGTAAAAAATCACTATTTTACTAGCAGGAAAATATCACTAGATGACCAGTAAACCTGTTGCCATGTAGTCCTCCATACTCATGAGCTCTATATAACCCCGCCCACAGTAC
The DNA here is from genome assembly GCA_033576555.1 of Oophaga sylvatica. Lineage (NCBI taxonomy): Eukaryota > Metazoa > Chordata > Amphibia > Anura > Dendrobatidae > Oophaga > Oophaga sylvatica. Next base: position 397,568,673 of record JARQOD010000004.1, read on the forward strand.
TGATTAGTAGTTTTCTACCTATACACAGTGTACACAGAAAGCAGCCAGTGGTGTGGGCGGTGTTATTCCGAGCTCAGCATTCAGAGAACTGATAGATCTGAAGCTGATAAAATTGATTTTATCAAAACTGCAGCACAAAACCCAGTATGTGACACATCACTAGAATCAAGTCTCTGCCTCTACATAATGCTGCTCTTAGATGGGGTAGTAAAAACATGGACACAGATTCCATTTAAGATGACAACTGCTCACTCTTATGAAAAATACAATCACTCAAATAAACATGATTGAATAGTCTACTTGATTCTCCTTTGAAAAGTATTTATTAGTTTGTAGCATGTGTGCTCCTACTGGTGCGTATATGTACATATTGTCGAGGCTAACAGCCGGCAGGTCACACAGATCTCACCCTGCAACCAGTTGTCAAGGGAACGCAACCCCGCTGCCTCCAACTGTGACGGCAATTACACAATTGGCTGATGAGTGATGGACGAGGCCGAGGCTGCTTCCACTACTTGGCCAGTTATTTGGGAACTTAAGTGAGTGTATGCTATATACACCTCCGATTCCAATGCATGGAATATATATATACCCCCGACCTGTCACTGCCTGCTCCACAATAACAAAAAAAGACCACCAGTAATAGCTGTCACCACCAATTAATTATACAAGCCAATTGGACATTCATAACAGATAGCTTCAGGGATGCGGTTCACAGAACAAGAGGAACAGAACTATTACATTTTCTGTTTATTCCAGAAAGATAGGCTAGTGTTTATGAAAATATACATGATGATATCGAATGGGAACAAAACAGTAAGATAAATACAATTACATGAAATAAAAAGTAATAACAAAAGAACATTACTAAACCTGATGTTACGAATGCGTTTTTTTCATCCCTTCGCTATGACGCCGAAAATATATCTCCCCTAAATATCGGATCAATGCAAACCCCAATATTTATCACTGACTACTGGCTCCAAAATGTTTAAGAAGATTATTTGATCAGAGGAAGCCCTATCCTCGGGAAAGGTACTTCTCCGCCTCTGCGTAAACAGATTTCAGTCTTGTTATCTTCTTCCCAACAAATCTCCCTGCTGTAATTATCTGGTCACTGCGGGAGGCCCTTACTTCAACAGAGATGGAAGTGTCAGCTCTCTTTCTCTTCCCTAGTTATAACTTGTTTTTCTATTTCCATAATTAATCCCATATGTTCAAGGTGGAGTTCTTCTTCAATGGAGGTTGAAGAGTTAGTTCTTTCTCTCTTCCCTTATGTTCAATGTGTCCTCTCTCTGGAGATGTCTGTATGGATTTTAATTTTTGCTAACGACACATATGAGTACACACATGGACAAAATTGTTGGTGTCCTTCTGAGAAAGTAAGAAAAAAGCCTCAATGGTCACTCAAATAAATTGAAACTGATGAAAGGAATTTTCAATTTAAATGTACAGAATATCAACTAATGAAAATGGCCCGTACAAAAATGATGATACCTCTAGAAAAGATTTAAAATAATTTGACCATAGGGACATGTGAAACTAAGATATGTCCTGTGATTAGCATGACAGGTGTCTACAAACATGTAATCAGCCAGTCTGCCTAATTAAAGGGTGAGAAGTAGTCACTGTGTGTTTGATACTGAACATGGACCAAAGAAAGCTAAAGGCACTGTCACACTTAGCGATCGCACCAGCGATCATGACAATGACAGACCTGGCGAGATCGTTGGTGCGATCGCTATATGGTCGCTAGTTAGCTTCCAAACACAAAGATCTCATCAGAGATCAGCGATCTGTATAAAGACCTCTGCGGTCGTTGGGAAAACCTAGTCCGGTCTGCACCGCTGGTAAAGTCGTCCATAAAGGGTGTCACACTCAGCGATTCAGGCTCACCAACGGGACACCAACGACCAAAAAACGGCTCAGAACGTTCATGAACAATCAGCGACATCGCAGCGGGGGCCACATCGACGTCGCTAACAAGATCGTTGCTGCGTCATAAAATCGCTGATGCTTAAGCGATCTCACTTAGTGTGACAGTACCTTAAGGAGAGAGTTGTCTCAGGAGATTAGAAAGAAAATTATAGACAAACATGTTAATGCTAAAGGCTATAAGACCATCTCCAAACAGCTGGATGCTCCTGTTACTACAGTTGTAATAATAATAACAATAATTTTACTTTTATAGTGCCAACATAATCCACAGCACTTTACATTTTAGAGGGGACTTGTACAGACAATAAAAGACATTACAGCATAACAATAATCACATAAATCAAAAGAGACCAAGAGGAATTAGGTCCCTGCTCACAAGCTTACAATCAGTTATACATATTATTCAGAAGTTTAAGGTCTATGGGACTGTAGCCAACGTCCCTGGACATGGACATAGGAGCAAAATTGATAACATATTGAAGAGACTGATATTATGAATGTTAACCAAAGAGCCCAGAACAACTTCCAAAGAGATTAGAGGTGAACTCCAAGATCAAAGTACATCAGTGTCAGATCCCAACATCTGTCACTGTCTTGGCTAAAGAGAACTTCATAGAAGACGACCGAAACAAATTGTTGAAAGCAAATAATAAAAAAAGCCAAACTGAATATTAACAAACCACAAAGTTTCTGGGAGAATGTCTTAGGACAGATGAGACAAAACCTGTAGCTTTGATGCAAGTGACATCAGCTCTTTGTTCACAGATGCAAAAATGAAGTATAGGAAGAAAAGAACATTGTACCGACTGTAAAACATGGAGGTGGCTCAATTTATTTAGGGACTGCTTTGCTGCATATGATAGTGGGTGTGTTGAATATGTGCAGGGTACAATGAAATCTCAAGACATTTAAAGCATTTTGGAGCCAAATGTGCTGCCCAGTGTCAGAAAGATTGGTCTGAGTCACAAGTCATGGGTCCTCCAACAGGTTAATGACCCTAACCACACAGGTAAGAATATCCAAGAAAGTTTTGGACTCTTCTAAAATGGCCTGCTATGATTCCTGAACTAAATCCTATTGTAAGGAGATGAAACACACAGTCAGGAGAAAAATATTTAGAATTGAGAGTCCCAGTGTTGATACCTTTTAATGGCTAACTGAAAAGATGGTAACAAATTGCAAGCTTTCGAGACTAATCAGGTCTCTTCATCAGGCTAAACTAATACAAAATCTGAAGAATCACATATTTATGCACAACACAGCACAGAAAAAATGCAATAGGTAAGACAAGTGACGTAAAGCAGAACTGTCATTATGGGAGATAGAGATGAACATAAATATTGGAACAGTTCATAGATAAGGAGTGTGAAAGTTTTATTGGGGTCTGGTAATGTTTTGTGATGTTCTCACAGGGTCTTTGGAGTAAATTCCTTAATTGATGTAAAACGTCATAAATCCGTGTGACAGGTTCATTCCAGCATTAAGAGTGTCAAAGGTCACCATCAATTTGTATTCGCAAACTCTTCTGTGTCTCTGAGATGTGAAACTACCTTTCAGTACAAGTAATTTCATATCCATCATGCTATGACCAGGGGAGCAAAAATGTTTTGCCACAGGTAGATCCATTCTTTTTTCTCTTATTGTGTGGCGATGAGAATTCATCCTTGTTCTCAGTTTTTGCCCGGTCTCTCCCACATACAGACCCCCGTTGGACATTTAGTACATATAGTTAGGTACACCACATTAGATGTAATGCAGCTGAAAGTACCTGGTATCTTGTAGTCCCGATGGGAGTTGGGGATCTTTATCTTGTCCATGGTCATTATAAATGGATAGGTTTTGCATTTCTTCTTGTTGCAAGGAAAGGTTCCTGCAGCTGTTGGGGAGGACAGGGAACTTCTGACAATGATGTTTCTTAGATTTGGGGGCAGCCTAAAACACAGTAGTGGGGGGTCTGGAAATATGGATTGTAATCGGGCATCTTTTTGTAGTAAAGGTTGTAGTTTCCGTGTAACTCCCCTTAGCACCTCCAGATTTGGATTGTAGGTGACCACTAGAGGCACCCGGTTATTTTCTTCTTTAGTTTTGTAATGTAGCAGGTGATTCCTTGATATTCTGGTGGCTCTTGTAATTTGGTTTTCAATTGTTCTTGGATGGTAGCCCTGATTTAAAAAGGTCTTTCTAAGGCGACCAAGTTGTTCATCTCTATCCATGGGGTTGGAACATATACGGTTGTATCTGATGGCTTGGCTGTAGACAATAGAGTTTTTTATGTGTTTTGGATGGAAACTGTCCCATTTAAGGTATGTTGGACGGTCGATTGGCTTCTGATACAGGGATGTCTCTATTTCATTGTTCTTTAGTTTAATGATGGTGTCCAAAAAGTTAATTTCAGTGCTGGAGTAGTTGAGTGTTAAATTGATGGTGGGATGAAATTGATTGAACTGTTCATGGAACGTCTTTAGCTGTTGCTCAGACTCCGTCCAGATGATTAAAGAAGGCACTCTTCATACCTGAGACAGCAGGATCAGTTTGCTCAGGAGGAGTGGGACAAAATAGCTTTGTACAGGTGCAGAAGTCTCATTTAGAGTTAGAGAAATTATTTGTTTGCAGTGATTGCGTCAAAAGGTTGTGCAACAAAATATTAAAGCAATCCTGTCCGCAGGATTTTGCTAAATAAACTACAGACAGTGTCAGGTTGGCACCATTATACTGGTTAAAATGATACCTGTGGTGAAGAAATCCATCTTGTGTTTGATGTGTAATCAGTGTTAGAAGTTTTCAGTTAATGATATGCCTGTGCTCCAGGGCAGGACTGCAAGCAGAGTCTTATCTTCCTGCCCTAAGCCAGAGAAAAAGACTGCCCACAGGACACCCTGAAGCACAAACATGTTCCTCATCACAGACAGACTGTTTGTGCTTCAAATATACTAAAGGTACTGCCACACTAAACAATCCCGCTAGCGATCACAATAACGACGCATACTAATGCGATCGCTAGCGGGATTGTTTCTATATCGCTAAGTGCGGCCACATTTAGCGATATAGTTAACGACGCTATCGCCGTTAGCGATCTTCTTAACGACTTTAGTGGTACAAAAGTACCGCTAAATCGCTAAGAAAAGGTGCCACACTAGCGATATATACTTACCCAGCGGGAGCGCCGACGAGAAAATAGGGTCCGGAACGATTCCAGCGACGAGCGAGATCACAGCAGGAGCTCGTCGCTGGCAGCTGCCGCACTGAACAACATCGCTAACGGGATCGCTAAATAGTGACGTTTTTTAGCGATCCCGTTAGCGATATTGTTTAGTGTGGCATACCCTTTAGAATTGATTCATGTTTTGAAGACAATGGGTGTTCATACCAAATATTAAATTGATTTACGTTTCTCATTTCACTTTGCATTTTGTTAATTGATAAATAGAACTATTAACACTTCTATTTTCAAAAGCATTCTTACTTTGTAGCATTTTTATGCACTCTTCAACGCTGAAATTGCAACACCAAAAAAGAAAAGTTGTGGAATTAAGGAAATTAACATGTCGTTAGACATGGTTTGCAAATAATGATATAATGGAGGCAACATTTTCAAAACATTTCGATTTATTCAGTATCAAGTATGATCATTATGCTTAAAAATACACTTGCTGACACACCTTTGCTGCTATCAATGAGGTTATTAATAGTTGTGTGAGGAATGCTCTGCCTCTCTGAATGCACCTGGGCATATAAATAATCAAGATTCTCTGCTGGCAGCTACCTTTGCAATAGCCGACCAATAACATCTCAGATGTGCTCGATAGGAGACAAGTATGGAGATGCTGAAGCACTGTAAGGCCACACAGGCTATTCAGAGAAGCATCAGCAAAATTAGGTCTGGCATTGTCATATTAAAAATCAGCTCCTGGACACTTTTTAGAGATGGTCATATCACTGGTTCCACCACCAAATCAATGTGTTAAGCTGTTATTGTACCTGGAATGAAAACTAGAGGGGTCTGGCTACCGTACATTTGTCATTCCACACCACAAAACCAAAAGTGTGACCAGTGTGATGTTTCCTCATGAAGGCCTCTTCATGGCATTGCCAAAATGCAGGGCCGGTTTTAGACAAAGTGGGGCCCTGGGCAAAAGTTTAAAGTGGGGCCCCAAATGCTCACATATTGCACCATCACACAGAAACATTTAGGTTACATTACATGAGCAGGATGCGGATACAGTTGGCGGAGGGGTCTGGAGCCAGTGCTGGCACCATGGTCCCCATATTCAGGGGCCTCATATTGGCCAAGTGGTCTGCGACTATTAGCAGGACGCAGGGGCGTTGCTAGAGTCAGAAAAGATCGGGAGCCCAAGTGAGCCGCCCGCCAGGGCCTTTGGGAACTCGGCACCGAGCCCGTTGATTCCTATGGGGGATGTCACGGTAGCTGCAGCTCGGTCCGTGGCCCTGGGCGCTCACTGAAAAAGGGGGATATTTACAGGGGAGTTGAATATTGGTATGGGGATTCGTGACGCCACCTGTGGTACCTGGTCAGGGTGACCAGCGCTGCTATGCAGATCCACTGAAGGGTTAATATTGTGCAGCAAGATGTTAGGCCTCCCACAGGTGAGGCTGAGTCCTTCAGGGCAGATGGATGTGTAGGGATGCAGGACAAATGGGGACCCGGCAGTTAGGGGTAATAAGGTATACACACACACAAGTCACTTTGGTACCTTTACTGAAGATGTTGCAGGCACTCCCCGGAGCACTGTAGGGTGAAGGGTGCACATCCAGATTCCTCCACTGAGTAGGTGTGTGGCCTCCTGTTCCTTGCCCTTTTAGTAATGAAGACCTGGCCTGCATGTAGCTGGGCCTAACTTAGTCTCCGTCCTGCACCTGGCTGACCTTGTGGTTGGACCCTTTCCTGAAGTACACAGTTTCTATTTGCCATGCACGGCTGGACTCCGTCCTCCTGGCCCGGTTACGTGTCAGCTCTGTGGTACGCCTGGGACTTGTAGTCCTCCAGGAACTCCGGTGTTCTCCTAATGGGTCGTGGAGATCCCTATAGGCTCAGATCCCGGCGTCCGGTAAATACTTGCTGAGGTGAGCTATGAAGGCTCCTCTGCCTCATTCACTTTCCACTCGCCTTCGGCCTACCCGGGCCCTCACACGATCACACACTGGCAGTTGGTGGACTGCCTCTTCGCCGCTCTCTAAGCATCGGCAGGCTTTCTCACTGAGCTGCACACACTCGTTTCAGCTCTGACTAGACTGGAGTGGTTTCAGTTCCACTTTACTAGCCTCCACTCTATTGAACTAAACTGCAGGCTGCAAACTTCAGTCTGACCGAACTCAGAACTCAACTCTCAACTGAACTTTACTGCAAACTGCAGCCTTCAGACTGACTCTCTTTCCTGTCTTCACCCTCCTTTATATGTCTAAACAGCTCCCTCTGTGGTTTAGATGGTGATGGGTGTATATAATGACCTCTAGTGGTGTATTCCTTCAGTGCACCCTTCTGGAAGATATGAATCCAGTCACAGCTGGCTCCACACAAGCTTTAAGATAAAAAGTTGGCCCCAACCCCCTCCTACATTTTTTTTAACACTGCAAATAACACCGTGATAACTGAGTACAGATAATGTACTAGATGTCACCTGTAATCCTATGTAACACCACAGATAACACAGTGATAACTCTCCGAGTACAGATAATGTAGTAGATGTCACCTGCAGTCCTATGTAACACCACAGATAACACCAAGAAATTCCATGCCCACTATGCGTGCTCTGACACCTGCGGCTTCCCTGCAGAGACGGACATGTGGCGCGTCTTTCCAAACCGCAGCATGTCTATTTATCTTGCTGTTATTCCGCACGGTTCAATGAACACATGCAGAATCACCTGCGTTCAAAAGCTGGCAGCGTTTTGGATGAAGCGGACATGTGCTGACCATGGGGACGTAGCCTTATTGCTGCTCTGGAAAAAAAAAACAATTTCTGGCTGTGCCTCACCTGCTTTTTGGGAGTGTGGAGTCAGTGAGAAGCTGAAGGAGCCTGACAGATGGTGGAACTCAGCCACAGTGTGTACTGACCTCCTTCTGCAGAGGCTGAAAACAGGAGCAGAGAGCGGGAAGCTGTCCTGGCTGGGACGAGGAGCTAAGCAGACAGGGACGTGTGCACATATGGACCCTGGAGGGAAACATCGGGCAGAGCACTTTGATCCTGGCCTCGGCCTGAATTAAAGTGCCTAACGATGCGCCTGGCAGTACGCCACTGGATGGGGGCCTTTGAGGGAGTGGGGAACCTACGCATTTGCCTAGTCTGCCTGCCCCTTTCCTCGCCCTTGCTTAGAGAATGTCAGAGTCCAATTCTCCTTTCTGAGAGTGTTCGCTGCAGGTCATCTCTGTGCCCAAAGAATATTAATCTGGTATTCCACACATGGACATTGACATCTCCGTACAGGTTTTTCCAGTACCGGAAATGTCAGGACGTATGAAACCGGCCTAAGAGTGGCCACCACTGGACTCACAACAAGGTGCAGCAAGGACTAGAAATTTGTTCCTCCAATTGTGTAGGTACTTATTGCTTAGGGAATGTCAGAGTCCAATTCTCCTTTCTGAGACAGCTCGCTGCTTGTCACCTCTGAGCCGAAGAATATTAATCAGGTATTACTGCATTACTGCAGTTCCAAGTTGCAAGCACCCTTGTTTAAACCCACTTAGACTTGAATTGCAAAGGCCGCTGGTCCGGACAGGACTCTGGTTGTGCACGGTGATGGTGGCATACATGGTTTGTACCTACATGTCTGTGTCAGGAAAGAATTTCAGTAGTGGCCTAATAACTTCAAGGACCAACGGAGGTGTTGGACAAAGGTAAACAAGTGGCTGCAGAACGGTTGGTAAATGTGGGCCATTCCATGTGAATAGTAGCCACTGATGACTGAGGACTCCCTCCTAGTTTAGTCCTGGAGCCCCGGCTACTTGTTGAACATCTTTCCTCTGGTTTTTACTTTTACACAAGACTCTGTGTCTTCTGTATTCTGCGGCTCTGTGTCTCAATCTTCAATCTTCTCTCTGTAGTATGTTGTGTAGGACATACTGTACAATGTTAATGCCCCCATCACAGACTGAGCCCTATAAAAATTTTGGTACCAGAGTTGATATTATGACATCTGCTCTCTGTATATGGAGCCCCCTATACTTCCAGGTCTAGTTGTGGAATATTCAGGGTAGTAGTGATCACTCCCATCGTGTAAGGTGAAATCCAGGAAACAAACACACAACATATTATATTTATATATAATTATATATAATTTTTTTTTTATTGGAATAGCAGTAAGCAGCATTGTAATGAAAATATTACTGGCCCTTTAAGAAATTATTATTATTAGTTATTATAGGTCCATTTATTCCATGGCGCTTTACATGTGAGGTGGGGTATACATAATAAGTACAAGTACAGTAATCTTAAACAATACAAGTCACGACTGGTACAGGAGGAGAGAGGACCCTGCCCACGAGGGCTCACAATCTACAAGGGATGGGTGAGGATACAGTAGGCGAGGGTAGAGCTGGTCGTGCAGCGGTTTGGTGGATCGGTAGTTACTGCAGGTTGTAGGCTTGTCAGAAGAAGTAGGTCTTCAGGTTCTTTTTGAAGGTTTCCATGGTAGGCGAGAGTCTGATATGTTGTGGTAGAGAGTTCCAGAGTAGGGGGGATGCGCGGGAGAAATCTTGTATGCGATTGTGTGAAGAGGAGATAAGAGGGGAGGAGAGAAGGAGATCTTGTGAGGATCGGAGGTTGTGTGCGGGTAAGTACCAGGAGACGAGGTCACAGATGTATGGAGGACTCAGGTTGTGGATTGCTTTGTATGTCATGTCTAGGGTTTTGAACTGGAGTCTTTGGGTAATGGGGAGCCAGTGCAGGGATTGACAGAGGGGAGAGGCCAGGGAATAGCGGGGGGACAGGTGGATTAGTCGGGCAGCAGAGTTTAGAATAAATTGGAGGGGTGTGAGAGTGTTAGCGGGTAGCCACAGAGCAGGAGGTTGCAGTATTCAAGGCGGGAGATGATGAGGGCATGGACTAGGGTTTTTGCAGATTCTGGGTTGAGGAATGTATGGATCCGTGAAATATTTTTGAGTTGAAGTCGGCAGGAAGTGGAAAGGGCTTGGATATGTGGTTTAAAAGAGAGATCTGTGTCAAGGATAACCCCGAGGCAGCGAGCTTGTGGGACTGGAGTGAGTGGGCAGTCATTTACTTTAATGGATAGGTCCATTGGAGGGGTTGCGTGAGATGGGGGAAAGATGATGAATTTTGTTTGTCCATATTAAGTTTTAGAAATCTAGCTGAGAAGGGGATGAAATAGCGACAGACATGAGGGATTCTGTTTAGTAGGGAGGTGATGTCTGGTCCAGTGGTCCAGAGATGTAGATCTGTGAGTCATCAGCGTAGAGGTGATATTCAAAGCCGTGAGATTCTATGAGTGGTCCGAGGCCAAAGGTGTAAATGGAGAAGAGCAGGGCCCTAGGACTGATCTGTGGGACTCCGACGGATAGGGGCGTGGAGAGGAGGTGGTGTGCGAGTGGAGACACTGAATTTCGTCTGTTAGGTATGATGCGATCCAAGATAGGGCCAAGTCTGTGATACAAAAGATGAGAGGGTCTGTAGTAATAGGAATGATCCACTGTGTCAAGGCAGAGGACAGGTCCAGGAGGAGGAGGACAGAGTAGTGTTGCTTGGTCTTAATAATGATTGAGGCATGTTTAAAGCTTGGAGGGAAAACACCAGTTGTTAGTGATAGGTTGAAGAGATGGGTTGGGTTGAAAACTGTGGTGAGGTTTGGGATGAAGTGGGAGGGATCAGGTCAAGTGCACAGGTAGTGAGATGTGATCTTGAGAGTAGAGTGGAGAGTCGATCTTCTGTAATGGTGGAGAAGTTGGTTTGGAGGAGGAGGGCAGGGCAGTTAGGAGGAAGGGCTCTGGGGGTTGTTGACCAAAACTGTGTCTGTTAATAAATCTTCTCATTGAAAAATGAGGCAAAATCTTCAGCTGAGATGAGGGGGGAGGGAGGAGGTGCTGGGGGCGGAGGAGAGAATTGAAGGTGTTGAATAGCTGTTTAGGGTTGTGAGACAGGGAAGATATGAGAGATGAGAAGTAGGTTTGTTTTGCTGCAGCGAGTGTGGCCTTGAAAGTAGTGAGGGACTGTTTGAATGTGATGAAGTCTTCATTGGAGTGGGATCTTTTCCATCTCTGCTCAGCAGCCCTGGAAGCTCGCCTCAGTTCTTTGGTCAGGCTGATGTGCCAGGGCTGTCTGTTGATTTTGCGAGCTTTGGTATGTGTGAGAAGGGTGACCGATTCCAGAGCTGCAGCTATTGTGGTATTAGAGCGGCAGCGGCATCCGCATTGTATAGGGAACTTATGTCTGTAAGAGGGAGGAGGGATTCAGACAGTGAATGTAGATCGAGATGTTTAAGATTTCTGCGAGGGTGTGCAAGTTTGTGGGGTGGGGATTGTGTACTTGGAGAGGAGAGGGACGAGAATGTAAGTAGGTTGTGGTCAGAAAGAGGAAAAGGTGAGTTAGAGAGGCTAGATAGGGAGCAGAGGTGGGTGAAGATGAGTCTAGTGTGTGGACATCTTTGTGAGTGGCTGCAGAAGACCATTGAGTGAGGCTGAAGGAGGAAGTGAGGGATAGAAGTTTAGTGGCATCTGAGAGGGAATTGTCAATGGGGATGTTGAAGTCGCCCAAGATGATAGTGGGGATGTCAGTGGAAAGGAAATGAAGTAGCCAGGTGGTGAAGTGGTCAAAGAAGGTGGTGGCAGGCCCTGGGGCGGTAAATGACAGCTAGTTGAAGGTTGTAGGGGGAGTAGATGCACACAGAGTGCACCTCAAAGGAAGGAAGGGTAACAGAGGGTGGCAGTGGGATTGGGGTGAAGGAGCAGTTATCTGACAGGAGAAAACCAACTCCCCCACCATGCTTGCTGCTCGGGCAGGGGTGTGTGGAAAAGGTGGAATCCACCATACGAGAGTGCAGCAGGAGAGGCTGCGTCAGAGGGGGTGAGCCGGGTTTCAGTGATGGCGAGGAAGGAAAGTTTGTTAGTAATAAAACGATCATGGATGAAGGAAAGTTTGTTGCAGTCAGAGCGAGCATTCCACAGAGCTCCTGTTAGTGGGACTGGGGAAGCTGGGGCCGGGCAAATGGGTATAAGGTTGGAGAGGTTACGGAAATTTGTGATAGAGCGTGGATGGGAGGTAGAAATGACTGTGGGAATGTGATATAGCTGTTCGTTCACACAGTGACTTGCAGCGAACTGCAGGCACAGGGGGGGGAGGAGAGGGGTGACTTTGCTCTGTGCTGGCAAAACGATGGGAGTCGTAGTTCTATGGGGAAAGTTCTAGAACAGCACAAGAACTGGAGCTTCCAGTATCATCACACCTCCCCCTCTTAGAGTGCGCTAAGGAGGCATGACCTGTCGGTAATCCGCCATGCGCACCTCAGCGGGTTCGCCACGCCGGGACAACCCATCGGCATTGGCTTGGGCCAGCATGTCCAGGAGGGGGTCCTCCTCCCCGTCCTCGGGCAGGTTGCAGACCGGTAGGACGCAGGCTTCACGTTCGTGATGGGCCTTCATCATGTTGACGTGAAAGGCCTTGCGCCTACCCCGAGTGTGGTCAAGCGTGACCACGTAGGTGACTGGGTTGAGCCGTTGGTGCACGACGTACGGGCCTTCCCAGGCTGCCTGAAGCTTATCCGTTGGTACGGGGACCAGCACCCGCACCTTTTGACCCACCTGGTAGGTCCGCTCCCGGGCGTTCTGGTCGTACCAGTGCTTCTGGTCAGCCTGAGCCTGCGTCATGTTGTCATGCACCAGCTGCGTCAAGGTCTGCATCTTGTCACGGAAGCGCATGACATAATCCACGATGGACACTTCCGTGGGGTTTGGCTCATCTTCCCAGGATTCTCTTATCAACCCAAGGGGTCCCCGGACTCGCCTGCCATACAGGAGCTCAAAGGGGGAGAACCCCGTCGAGGCCTGCGGGACTTCTCTGTAGGCAAATAGCAGGTGTGGGAGGTACCGCTCCCAATCGCGTCCCTGGGTCTCAACCAGCATGCGGAGCATCTGTTTGAGGGTACCGTTAAAGCGCTCACACAAACCATTGGTCTGTGGGTGATACGCACTCGATACCATACGCGTCACCTGCATTTTGCTGCAGAGACCCACCATTAGGCGAGACATAAATTGGGTCCCTTGATCGGTAAGCATCTCCCTGGGAAATCCTACCCGTGAAAAGATGGTCACCAGTGCATCCGCCATCTTATCTGCCCTAGTTGAGGACAGAGCTACTGCCTCCGGGTACCGGGTAGCGTAGTCTACCACAGTAAGAATGTATCGCTTTCCAGAGCTGCTGGGGACGGCCAGCGGGCCCACAATGTCCACCGCGATCCTCTGGAAAGGCTCCTCTATCCTCTGTGGGAATGTGGTGAGGAAGTCCAGGATTTGGAGAGATATCGCCGGCAGTGAGGAGGAGCAGAGAGAATGTTAGCAGGTGGGAGCAGGAGAGGGCATGAGGGGGCTGTCTGTGTTTGGAGATAGAGGATTGTATGTTGAGAAACAGATCTGAGGATTGAGGAAGAGATGAACAGTTCCTTGCTTGGTGTAGGGATTAGGGGCTTAGCAGCAAGTGAAGGATTATAGGGGTGAGAGTGAAAGTGAACAGAAACATTGTTTACAGTGACTGTATCCAGTTACCTTCAGTTCCAATTCTGGATTAATTCATATCTCATACTTGTAAAATACACACTTATGGAATACACACTGCAGACTAATGACTTGGCAGACTTGTGCAATGCAATATATGTGCTGCAAAGTGCAATCAGGTGTGAAGCAGAGAGGAGTGGTCTGTGGACATCTTGGTCAGACAAGAGTCCACCAGATGCATATGATCAAGCCAAAGTAAGCAAGGTCATAAATAACACTGGGCTAAAGCAGGGGGTTAGTTGAAAAACATACCATGTGGAAACTATGAGCAGAGGTAAGAACAGGCTGTGTAGAAAGCTGTGTAGAAAGCTGGGTGACGTACCATAAGGATACTATGAGCAAAGGTAAGAACAGGCTGTGTAGAAAGCTGGGTGAAGTACTTATGGAATACACACTGCAGACTAATTAAATTATGATCACAGTGACTCTCAGATTGGACCACCTGAGAGCCACTGAGACTCAAAGATCAGGAGGAAGGCAAAGAAACCCCCCCAAAGAGTTCTGCTTCAGGGGAAAAAAAAAATCCTTCCTGACCTCATTGCTGAAAATCAGATATTTCCCTGGATCTTGTGTCCTGCTGCATATTGCTGTATATAACATTGGGTTACGTCATGTGCACAACGGCCAAATAGCTGTTGGCTGAGCACTTGTCCTATAGGATAAAATCTGCGATGGAGGCTCGTGAAATTAGCCAAATGTGTATAAGAGCACCTCCACAGTTTCCGAGCTCTCCACCTGCACACTGCCACTGGAAACTGCCACTGTCCCTGGTGTTATGTTTCGGTAGCTGAGGAGTGCAGGTAAAAAAGGCAATACACCAGAGCAGTTGGAATCTATGAGATTGCAGTACCCTGACTAACCACCACAACTAGAGGCAGCCGTGGAGCGTTCCTACGTTGGTCCTAGACGCCTCGTCACAGCCTGAGAAACTAACTACACCTAAAGATAGAAAGAGGAAAGCTATCTGCACCGGAGCAGATCCCCAAAGAACATAGAAAGCCCCCAAACATGTAATGGCGGTTAGACAAGAAGAAATACACAGACAGAAAATAGTATGAGCAAACGTTGGGGCCCAAACTACCTAAATAGAAAAGGATAGGAAGGGCACTTACTGCAATCCCAAAAAACCCTGAAAAGCACCAACTCTACTAATTTCAAAAACACCTGAGATCACACGACCTCTACCACCTAAATTAGTTCTCTGGTGTAACAAAATCAAAACAGCAGCCACTGAAAAAATGGAAAAAGCAAATGTACAAACATCAGTGGCTGAACTAAACTGAGAGGGCAAAAGCCCCCGGAGGGGACCCTGAAGGCCCCCACAGAAGTGCAGGACAAAATGCAAAAATCAAGCACAAAAACAAAAGAAGAAAATGTCTTATCTGTTAGCAGGAGATGCAGACACGAAACAGCAGGCTACCAAGGAAACAGGAATCAAGGATTGAGACCAGAACAATTGATCACCGGCAACCCTGATGGGAAGGCGACTCCCTTATATAAGACCAGTCAGTAACACCTGATTCCCAATCCTCACAATCTTCACTGGACAGTCCAGTACCGCTTGTAACCACCAGAGGGAGCCTCTGCTCAGAACTCATTTCAAGTCCATTCACAACACCCTGGGTTCTCCATCACCGAGAGTTGCCTGCTGTTTACCGGGACCACAGACTATAACTATATAAGAGGTTGGTAATGGTAACAGTGGTAGAAAAAAACCCACACTGTTTTACTCTAACCCTGTGTTGTCTGTGTAGTATGTTGCCCATGGGAAGATAGAGCGGACTTTCAGTGGTATGAGCCCTGGTCTTTCTAAAGGCAGCCGGGCCAGCGGACAAGAGCACCCACTGACCCCGTTTCTCTACACTTAGCAGCAGTGGGATACTACTCAGCCCGGTCGAACCAGGGGAGCTGCAGGGGGCTGGTGTTCTCACACACAGTCCAGGGCTCCACAGCCAGGGAGGCATACAGACAGACCCAACAGACCATTGATGAGGTATGCACAGCAGTTTTGGATGCTACTATGTCCAAACACACCAACTCGACCTTGGGAAGAAGACCAGAATGGATTTATGACCTCAGCAAGAAACGGAAACTACAGGAGATGTTCCAGCTTCAACGGATTGAATGGGAGTTAATCCAGGAACTATGGAATGCGGAGGAAGCCATGCGTGCACCCAATGGATACCAGTTGCTACTCTTCAATTAAGTGTAGAGTTTATTGTCATATGGAGGACTTGGAATATGCTCTGAGGAAACTGGATGATAGAATCTTTTGTGTCATAAAGGTGAGACCTCTTACATTTGTGACTGTGCATAAAGACATGTTGTGAACTGCTCTCCATAAGTGGAGAAGGATGACCGTAAGCCTATCATGTATGGTTAATTAACCCCTTAATGTCCAATGACGTGCACAGTCCGTCATAGCAAGGTGTCAGTTCCGGCACCAGGACGGACTGTGCACGTCATCCCTTTGATCTACCACTGCGTGTAAACACGCAGTGGTAGATCAGTGCCGACAGCTGTCACAGACAGAGGACAGGCACGGCAAGCGGTGCGGGGACCTTTGCCGTCGGTTCCCCGCACCTACAGCGCTGTGCTTGGTCAGTCAATCTGACTGACCAAACACAGCAGCGATCGCGCAGGAGAAGCTGAAATTTCAGCTTCTCCAGCGCGATCAGTGCAGGAGCCGGCGCTGCAGTGGCCGAGCTTCCTGCACTAACAGCCAGGAGCGGCGCCCCTACCGCCCCTGGCTGTTAACCCCCTGACTGCTGATCGCAGCGCTCAGGGGGGGAGGCAGAGGTCAGGAGCTCCCTCTGCCTCAGATCGGCGCCCTGCAATGATGACCCGGGGGTTGTCATGACAACCTCCGGGTCATCTAGCTACGGAAAGCTGCTGTGATCATGCTCACAGCAGCTTTCACATAGGTACAATCATATGCTGGAGCATTGCAATGCATTGTAACTGCAATAAAAAGTAAAAAAAGTGAAAGTCCCATAAAGGGACAAGTTAAAAAAAAATCATTTTTTTAAAAAAATTGTAAAAAAAATATTAAAAAATAATTTAAAAAAAATCCCCTAAAAAATACACATTTTTATGTAATAAAAAAATAAAAAACAAAAAAACTACACATGTTTGGTATCGCCACGTCCGTAAAAATCCCATCTATAAAAGCGTAACCATAGTTAACCCCTTCAGTGAAAGCCGTAAAAAAAAACACAAAAAAGTAGTAAATTATACTTTTTCCAAGCGGTATAGTCATACCGCTTGGAAAAAGTGCAATAACACGCGATCAAAAAGTCAGATATAAATAATCATGGTACCGCTGAAAACGTCATCTTGTCCCGCAAAAAAAAAGCCGCTATACAGCATCATCAGCGAAAAAATAAAAAAGTTATAGCTCGCGGAATAAACTGATGCAAAAATAATTATTTTTTCTATAAAATTTTTAATTGTGTAAAAAACGCCAAAACATAAAAAAAATATATAAATGAGGTATCGCTGTAATCGCAGTGACCCGAAGAATAAAGCTGCTTTATCAATTTTACCACACGCGGAACGGAGGGGAAAAAAAAAAAAACAATTCCTGAATTGCTGGTTTTTGTTCATTCTGCTTCCACAAAAATCGGAATAGAAAGCGATCAAAAAACGTTGTGCCCGAATATGGTACCAATAAAAACGTCAGCTCATCCCACAAAAAATAAGTCCGCAGATAACTGTCGGCTGAAATATGGAAAAATTATAGCTCTCAAAATACGGCGATGCAAAAATTTCTTACAAAAAATTATTCCAAAAAAAAGCATCTTTTAGTGTGTGACAAGCTAAACATGAAAAAAGGGTATAAATCTGGTATCGCTGTAATCGCACCGACCCGAGGAATAAAGTCGCCTAATCACTAATACAGCACGAGGAACGGTGTAAAAAAGAAAACCAATTCTTCACCTTTTGTGGATTTGTTTATTGTGCCTCCCAAAGATCGCAGTAAGGCGATCACATTGGTTCCCCCCCACAATTGGGAATATCAGCGTACTCAGGACAAAATGCACATCAACTTTTGGGGCCCTATTTCTCCTGTTACCCTTATAAAAATAAAAATTTGGGGGCAAAAAGGTCATTTTTGTGGAAAAAAATATGATTTTTTTATTTTCACGGCTCTACGTTATAAACTTCTGTGAAGCCCTTGGGGGTTCAAAGTGCTGACCACACATCTAGATAAGTTCCTTGAGGGGTCTAGTTTGCAAAATGGGGTCATTTGTGGGGGGGTTCTACTGTTTAGGCACATCAGGGGCTCTCCAAGCGTGACATGACACCCGCAGACCATTCCATCAAAGTCTGCATTTAAAAACGGTGCTCCTTCCCTTCCGAGCTCTGCCATGCGTCAAAATAGTGGTTCCCCCCCACATATGGGATATCAGCGTACTGAGGACAAATTGCACAATAGCTTTTTGGGTCCTATTTCTCCTGTTACCCTTATAAAAATAAAAATATGGGGGCAAAAAGATTATTTTTGTGGAAAAAAATATGATTTTTTTATTTTCACGGCTCTACGTTATAAACTTCTGTGAAGCACTTGGGGTTCAAAGTGCTCACCACACATCTAGATAAGTTCCTTGGGGGGTCTAGTTTCCAAAATGGAGTCACTTGTGGGGGGTTTCTACTGTTTAGGCACATCAGGGGCTCTCCAAACGTGACATGACACCCGCAGACCATTCCATCAAAGTCTGCATTTGAAAAAGGCGCTCCTTCCCTTTCGAGCTCTGCCATGCGTCAAAATAGTGGTTTACCCCCACATATGGGGTATCAGCGTACTCAGGACAAATTTCACAATAACTTTTGGGGTCCTGTTACCCTTTGGAAAATAACAATTGGGGTGGAAAGATCATTTTTGTGGAAAAGATATGATTTTTTAATTTTACTGCTCTACGTTATAACCTTCTGTGAAGCCCTTGGGGTTCAAAGCTCTCACCACACATCTAGATAAGTTCATTGGGGGGTCTAGTTTCCAAAATGGGGTCACTTGTGGGGGTTTCCACTGTTTAGGCACACAGGGGCTCTCCAAATGCGACATGGCGTCCAATCTCAATTCCAGCCAAAAATGTCAAATGGCGCTGCTTCCCTTCCGAGCTCTGCCATGCGCCAGAATAGTGGTTTACCCCCACATATGGGGTATCAGCGTACTCAGGACTAATTGCACAATAACTTTTGGGGTACTTTTATCCTTTGCAAAATAAAAATTGGGATGAAAAGATCATTTTTGTGGAAAAAATATGATTTTTTAATTTTACGGCTCTACGTTATAACCTTCTGTGAAGCCCTTGGGGGTTAAAAGCTCTCACAACACATTTGATAAGTTCCTTGGGGGTCTAGTTTCCAAAATGGGGTCACTTGTGGGGGGTTTCCACTGTTTAGGCACACAGGGGCTCTCCAAATGCGACATGGCGTCCAATCTCAATTCCAGCCAAAAAAGTCAAATGGCGCTGCTTCCCTTCCGAGCTCTGCCATGCGCCCAAATAGTGGTTTACCCCCACACATGGGGTATCGGTGTACTCAGGAGAAATTGTACAACAAATATTGTGGTTCATTTTCTACTGATACCCTTGACAAAATTGTGTCGAAAGAAAAATTTTGGGAAAGAAAGTTAAATGTTCATTTTTTCCTTCCACATTGCTTCAATTCTTGTGAAGTACCTAAAGGGTTAATAAACTTCTTGAATGTGGCTTTGAACATGTTGAGGGTGCAGTTTTTAGAATGGTGTCACTTTTGGGTATTTTCTGTCATATTGACCCCTCAAATTCACTTCAAATGTGAGGTGGCCCCTAAAAAAAATAGTTTTGTAAATTTTGTTGGAAAAATGAGAAATTGCTGGTCAACTTTTAACACTTATAACTTCCTAACAAAAAAAAAATTTGGTTCCAAAATTCTGCTGATGTAAAGTAGACATGTGGGAAATGTTATTTATTAACTAATTTTTGTGACATATCTCTCTGATTTAATGGCATAAAAATTAAAAGTTTGAAAATTGCAAAATTTTCAAAATTTTTGCCATATTTCCATTTTTTTCATAAATAAACGCAAGTTATATTGAAGAAATTTTACCACTATCATGAAGTACAATATGTCACGAGAAAACATCTCAGAATCGCCAAGATCCGTTGAAGCGTTCCAGAGTTATAACCTCATAAAGAGACAGTGGTCAGAATTGTAAAAATTGGCCTGGTCTTTAACCTACAAAATGGCTTGGTCGTTAAGGGGTTAAGATGGGGGAGCAATGTGAAGAAACCAGATTGTATCTTAATTTCCAGATAACCATGTTTTTGAAAACCCACAAGAATTGACTTTTATCTGTATATTGGCTTGTGGATTTAAGTGTTTATGTCTGGTGGGTCAACAAGACAGACTTGCGTACGATTTAACATACTATGTAAAGGTACTGCCACACTTAGCGATCTCGTTAGCGATCACGATAACGACGCAATCGTTGGTGTGATCTCTTTTAGGTCGCTAGTAGCTGCCAAACAGGAGATCTCATAAACGACTCATCAGCGATCTCTTTAACGACTTTGGCGGTCGTTAGGATGTCATTAGCATGTACTGAGCGCTTCTGATTCATAGGAATTTCCAGCATCGCTCCTGCTCTCTGCGTCCTGCTAGCCTGCTTTGCAACTTCTGCGATCCTTTCTGTGACGCAAAAGAGAACTTACAGATATTGCATCCACTCCGTGACGCAAAAACAGTATATGCGTCACAAACGAGGTCGCTCGTGGTTCACAAAAGGTGCCAAACACAGCGATATAGGCTCACCAGCGGGACGCCAACGATCAAAAAACGGTCCAGAACTCTAGTGAACGATCAGCGACATCACAGCAGGGCCACATCGTTGCTACATGCCACACACAACGAGGTCGCTAACGAGATCGCAAAATAGTGACGTTTTAGTGATCTCGTTTGCGATCTCGTTTGCGATCTCGTTTAGTGTGGCATACCCTTTAGTCTGTAACAGTGACTTGTACATAGTGTGTGTTTATCTGTGTTTAATGTGAGCTGATATGCTAATTGTGTATTGTATTCTATAACCAGTTTGTTGACTTCAAAGATAGATAGGGAAAGGCTGTGAGGATGAATTGAAGCACACTTTGTAATTCTAGAAATAGCTTACATGTCTCAGGTATAAAAACAAGAGATAGAGAGAGCAGATCAGATCTCATCTCATCACACAGAGCTACCAGTCGGACATTCTGCACAACACTCAATGGCCGAGAGACAGGACTGCAGCTAATTCATAATGGCACCATCACTAGGGACACGATTCTATGATTCTAAGGGAAACAACCTAGGGGTTTTCGGCTCCGGTTGGAAGGACACAGATCTGAGCCAGTGACCATCTCTGAACCATGGATATGTTTGGAGAAAGCCAGGTTTTGGGACCCGCTGGTCGCCTGGTTCCATGGAGATGGTCGGATAAGCCAGGTGGTGACTCTCGTGTCAACTGGCTTTGGGACTTTGTATGGACATTATGGACTGTCATCTCCCTACGCTTGTTGTTATCTCCTCTCTTTGTGTATATCACCCTGTTTTACCCTAACCCTGTGTTGTCTGTGTAGGATGTTGCCCACGGGGATATAGAGCGGGCATTCAGTGGTATGAGCCCTGGTCCATGCAGTCTTTCTTAAGACAGCCAGGCCAGCGGTCAAGAGCACCCACTGACCCCGTTTCTCTTCACTATGATTCTGATTTGGGGACTATCCATAATTCTGGTGTAAAACACCTTAATAAGTCACAACATTTTACATACAGTTGTGCTCAAAAGTTTACATAGCCGGACTGAATTTTTTCTTTCTTGACCTTTTTTCAGAGAATATGAATGATAACACCAAAACTTTTTCTCCACTCATGGTTAATGGGTGAAGCCATTTATTGTCAAACTACTGTGTGTTCTCTTTTTAAATCATAATAACAACCCAAAATATCCAAATGACCCTGATAAAAAGTTCACATACCCCATTTCTTAATACCGTCTATTGCCCCCTCTAACATCAATGACAGCTTGAAGTCTTTTGTGGTAGTTGTAGATGAGGTTCTTTATTTTCTTAGATGGTAAAGCTGCCCACTCTTTTTGGCAAAAAGCCGTTAGTTCCTGTAAACTCCTGGGCTATCTAGAATGAACTACGCACTTGAGATCTCTCCAGAGTGTCTCAATGATATTGAGGTCAGGAGACTGAGATGGCCACTGCAGAACCTTCACTTTGTTTTGCTGTAGCTAATGACAGGTTGACTTGGCCTTGTGTTTTGGATCGTTGTCATGTTGGAACATCCAAGTAGGAATGGTGTTCCTTTCATCATAGGCCTTGTTGACCTCTCTCCAAATGTAACATTTAAAATTCATGAAAAGTTACTCCAATGTTACTTCAGTCCGACTGGAGTAACAGTTTTGGAAGCATACCCCTCATTAAAGGGAACCTGTCATATCCCAAAACACTATGAACCAACAGATATGGGGTTAATCTGGAGGTTTATAGCATTCTAAACCCACGCAGCCACTGCACTTAGTGTGGCTAATGAGAGGAAATTAACTTTATACCTTCAGGCAGCCTCCGGCTTTCAGTCACAGAGGCGTAGCTTCTGTCACCGCTCAGTACATAGTGAGTGGTGTCTGTAACTGCTCCCGGTACTGACTGACAGTCGGCTCTGCCCTGATATGCTGCAGGGACATCTATCAGTCAGTGCTGGGGTATGCTTACAGCCACTGCTCACTGTGTAAAGTACCTTTTACGACTGGCATGTACAATGCCAGTCATAGTGAATTGCCCCTAGTTCCTGGTCAGCTTTTTATACTATGATTTCTCTGAAAAGCCATAGCATTTCAGAGTAAGACTATGTTCACATGCAGCATTTTTTTCAGTAGCCAAAACCTGTTATATTAGCAGTAAAAATGCTGTGTTCAAAGTGCCTGTTTTTCAGCGTTTTTTGTGGTCTTCTTTACACTTTTTTCAGTTTTTTGGGGGGTTGCAGCTGTTTGCTCTGTCTACAGTATTCACACTATCAGTATTTGGTCAGTTTTTTACCTTAGTATTTGTAAGCCAAAACCAGGAGTCTGTGATAAATACAGAAGTGGTGACGTGTTTGTATTCTACTTTACCTCTGACTCAAATTAAAGTGCCTAGTGATGTGCCTGGCAGTACACCACTGGATGGGGGCCCTTGAGGGAGTGGGTGCCCTACGCATTTGCCTAGTCTGCCTGCCCCTAACGCCAGCCCTGCCAATATGGTTCCCAGACCAGTCTCTGGTTTTATGCGCGTGTGACTCATCACTGAAGATGGTAGACCACCTTTCCAGCCTCCATTGCCGTATTGCTCTGCAGCATGATAGCGTTTGAGGGTAGTGCCATGAGTAGGGTTGAGCATTCCGATACCGAAACCCGGTTCCGATACCTGAAATCCAATGTAAGTCTATGGGAACAAAATATCGGAATTAAAAATATTCCGATATTTTGTTCCCATAGACTTACATTGGATTTCAGGTATCGGAACCGGGTTTCGGTATCGGAATGCTCAACCCTAGCCATGAGGTCAATGAAGAGCCCATCATGAAGAACGTCACACTGGTTTTAAGCTCATGACTATGGTTCGAGGCGGAATTATGTATGGTTCCGGACCCTACTATTCTTTATTCCAGGTACGCTAATAGCTCGGAGTTACATTGATTTAGTTATGGAACCAATTGTGTGGTCATTTTTTTTTAAGCGTCCCAGAAGTCATTTTTCAATATGACAAAGTCAGGCCGCATGGTGCTCATGCTACTTTGAGGGCGCTACTAGCAGCGGATCTTCATGATTTGCCCAAGTCCATTCAGCATGGCAGAACATTCCTCAAACAGCCATTAATAAACTTATTGATAGCATGCCAATGTATTTAAGTGCATGTATTTCTTAGTGTGGTACTTATACTCGATACTGAGTAAACCAAGATATTTAGAAAATTTAGTTTCCATTTTTTTCATCATTTGCATATCATTAAGATGTCTGTCCTGTGAGTGCCTAAGTTCTAAGACTTTTCCATTTTGGCGTTGCACTTTTAATTTTGAGGATTGCATATACTACTGAGAGGTACAACCTAATGTCTCCTTTGTAAAGTGACTCTGATGACCATGCAGTGCATAGGATTTTGTAACACATCATAGTTAATTTGTATTAACTAAAATGAAAATATTTGAGAATATTCTATTCTGCATGAGATCTAAATATTTACATCTACATATATATTTGTGTATTACAATATTATTATAGAGGATAACGGTCTTTCCCTTATCTAGAAATAGAAAATATTACAAAAATGCTCTTTTGTAGTTTGCCAATTAAAGCTATTCTTGTTCCAAAAAAAAAGACTTGTCTCCAGCCAAGCAGCTGCTGCTCCAGCATCCCTGATAGTGCAGCCATCCCCATCATACACTGCTCTGCTTCCACCTCCCTCCTCTCCTCCAACCTTCTCTCTCTTGTTTATCTCAAGATGGCAACCGAGGGACTGCAAGAGAACGAGACCCTGGCCTCCCTGAAGAATGAGGCAGAAAGCCTGAAAGGGAAGCTGGAGGAAGAGAGAGCGAAGCTGCATGATGTGGAGCGTATGTATTCATGCCTGTGTCTGTGCCCTGTGACAGCTGCTGGGGACTCAGCTGGGAAGTATCAGAGTTGGTGACATGACAGAGGAGGGAGGCAGAAAATCTGTGGAATTCTGCAATATTATCTTTGTATCTGCATGTCTTGTCGTCAGTGTGTCACCCCATGTACTATCCCAAATCATCCCCTCAGATCCGCAGCTTTCCCAGGACTGCGATCATTTGGACACGCACGATTCATGAGTCATGCAATCCACACGGTACTGTATGGAGGTCTGACTGGTGAATCCGGTCCTACTATGTGTGGAGGATATTAGGAAATACAGTGTCACATGTTCCATTGTTATGGTGTTACGTTATTCAGGCAGGATGCAGAAACAGTAATAATGGGATGATACATTACAGAGATGGCCGTTGTTCACTGCTGGTATTCTGCCAAATCACATAAGGGCTCCTGCACTATTATTATTATTATTACTTAGCACCAACATAATCCATAGATCTGTAAAAAGATTGTCCCAATTCATATTTCCATGGGGCAACGCCATATTGTGAACACATGGTGCAATGATCAGAGACTAAAAGGCCATACTGTCATTAGACCAAAGTCAAATAGTCTAAACTGCATGCACCCTACAACAAACCTTTATCGCCTATCCACAATGCAAAATAATAAACTTCAATGATTAAAGTTTCTGATTTTGGAGGAATCTCTGTCAGTCTGTACATACTCAAGAGAATCTTTTAGTAAGATCAACCACCAAACAGCACATAAGGGCATGCAGGTCTTAGAAATATAAAAGAATCATTACCTTTATATCTTCTAGCTGTTGCTGCATTCCAGAGAAATTAGCATTTTATTAGCATTGGGAATGACTAGCCCCTGCCTCCATTGGCTGTTTCCCTGCCCAGCAACAGCCTCCTTAACCTGATTGCTAGTTCATTGTCTAATTTCCATGTCTGATTTAACCTGATAGTTTTCCATGAATGATTTAACCTGATTGATAGTTCATTGTCTAATTTCCATGCCTGATGCATGATGTCACACAGACAGTGAGCTATCATTCAAGTTAAAGAGGCTGGTGCTGAACATCCTTGGGAAGTAGGGGCTAGTTAAGTGCTCAGTCACACCCAAAGCACTTATCACTAAAATGCTAATTTCTTGGGAATGCAGCAACAGAGAGAAGAAATAAAGGTGTCAATGGATTTATATTTCCAAGACCTGCATGCCTTTATGTGCCTTTTAGAGGGTTGATCTTATTGACAGATTCCCTGTAAATGCTGTGTCAGGATGCATGTGTGACCATCGCTTCATTGCGACCATCAGGCAGGCAGCATTTGGAGTGCCAGTTATAATTATTCCGCTATTTTGTTGGTAGGTGATAAACGTTGTGACATAAATTGTCATAAACAGCTTAAACAATCTCGGTGGTTTTATAATCATGAGACGTGCCAACAAGTTTCTATTTTTATGCCACATTTTATTCAACATGGATGAATTAAGCAGATAATCCATTCTTGATTAAAGGGGTTCGTTTCATCTCAGTGAGACTGCAGGTCTCGGGGCGATCAGCTCTTCACCCTGGGTCCTGCTCCCGACAACCCTAACAGACACTTGATTGTGCGAAGGAAAATGCAGAAAGCCAGGCATTATTTCTTCAGTGTAATAAAAAGTGCATTGAACAGTGAATATTGATGAGGTGCAGCAGCAAACGCCACCTTTGGACTGGTGTGGCACTGTTTTTAAAAGAAAGCCGTCATTTTTTTATATTTTGTACAATCCGTTTAATGTCTATTTTTATATGCATAAAATGATTGAATAATAGAACAGAAATTATTCTATGAGAGCTCAGACATAAAACAGAAATGCTCTGTATGAGAAACACAAAGAGAGAGAAGCATTATAACAGTCTTAGCGGGGGGGAAAAATCCATTTGGGTCCGTCTAGTCTCCCGTGCGGCTCGGTCCCCGAGCTGACATCCTGCAGCCAGTGCCTGATACATACTGCTGGTGGATCGATCAGCTTTTATCATCTGTCAGGTTCCCTTTTTAGGCCCAGTGATTGACATGGAGCCATGAATAATCCCTCCTTTATTACTGAAATGGCATACATATAGGATTTGTTCTTGGTAACAGTGACCCATATTATCGTCCGAGCTGGGGGATCTCAGACTGTGAGTATTTCTATGTAATATAGGTCAGCTAGGAATATATGAATAGCAGTAAATGCAAATGTAGTAACGTACAAACAATAACAAAGTCATGTGTCCCCGTAAAAGACCTGGTGTCTCACTGAAAAGATAAATGTGATGTATGGTATCACTCAAATAGAGGAAGGGTAACTTGTGATGTGAAATTCCCAAAACAGGACAAGATCCGATAACAAGCAAACAATTGTATAAGAAAAGCAATCTTTATATAGTGCAAACTTATTCCGCAACGCTACAATTCAGAGGATACGTGTACAGTACAACCTAAAGCTGGTCATGCACCTTATACAGTACATGTATCTCTCTCCACTCCCCCACACACATGAGCGTTCTACTTCACCAAGTATTATGTGTTCAGGAGGGAGAGAAAGTAGATGCCAGACTCTTCTGGCAGCAGCATATCTTGCGGAGTTCAAAAAGCATCGGCTTGTGGAATTTAACGGCCCAACTCTTATATACCCTGACAGGGGAGAGTCAGGTGGCCCCATACATAGATGGTAGTCCCATCCCTTCGTTTAGATGGATGACTGATTTTATTCCAGTGTGTATAGGATCCAATAATTGGGCATTACGGAGTAATAAACTAACCACAATTCAAACCATAAGATTTAGGACCCCGTTCATAAAAGGTTAAAATCTAATGGCATGTTTGCTCCATGTTGAAATCCATATGAATGGCATCCAAATATAATTTAGATTTGACACGACAGGTAAAATGCTCATGAGATGTTTTTTAGTTCACTTGTGTGACTCGTAACAGTAGTGAAGAGAAGCTGGGTGAGGTGTGAGATGATAGGGTCACTAATACAGGTTATAGGGGGGAAGAAGAGGGGAACCTGGAGAGAAGTGCAGGAGGTATGAGGGTCTAATTGCAGACTAAGGCTACTTTCACACATCCGTTTTTTGCCGTCAGGTGCGATCCGGCGTCGCGCAGGATCCGGCTAATATTATGTAAAAACGGATGAGATGGATCCGGTTTTCGGCCGGATCCGTCTAACGGATCCGACCAAAAACCGGATCCATTTCATCCGTTTTTGTATCCGTTTTTTGACGGATTACGACGGATCCGGTTTTTAAAAACGCCCCTTGGGGGCTTCCAAACGTGATTGGCTACTGAAAACCTATATATACACTGTTCCTACAGCCCATCTTTGACAGGTTGTAAAGGAGCAAGTGCAGGTTGGAGAGAAGAGCAAGTGGCTGGTGAAGATGGACATTGTGATAGGAAACATTCTGAAGAATTTGGTGGATTTCACAGTGGAGGCGAATCGTTTGAAAGCGATTGTTCTGGAGAAGGAGAGAAAGAGACAGCAGCGCATCATGCGTCAGCGACGACACCGTTTCTGGATCCACCCCATCACAGCCCAGAGAATGACGCGTGGGGTGTATTCTACACTCTACATGGAGCTACGAGGAAACCCTCAGAAATTTTTTGCATATGTTAGGATGAAAATGGAGAACTTCTCCATTTCACCGGTGGAGCGTCTGATGGTGACTCTTCGGTAAGCCATATTTATTGGATCTGCTTGCTTCAGAGCACACTTGTCCTGGAATGTTGTTGCTGGTAGTTAGTATACGGCCATCTGACTCAGCTTGAGCAATTGGAGATACTATAAAAATAATTTTTTTTATAGTATCTCCAATTGTTATAGCTGAGGTCTGGTATGTAATGCTATGATTTGAAACTCATTTTTTTTTTATTCACAGATTCCTTGCAACTGGAGAATCTCTTTCCTCACTCCATTTCCAGTACAGACTTGGGATTTCCACCATATCTGGAATTGTAAAGCACACATGCCGTGCATTGTGGGACTCTTTAGTTGAGGAATTTATACCACAGCCCACAACAGAAAGCTGGATTGAAATTGCTGAAAAGTTTCTACAAATATGTCAGTTTCCTAATTGCCTTGGCTCTGTGGACGGGAAACATATCCTGATTGTCAAGCCAGCAGTATCTGGATCCGAATATTTTAATTACAAAAAAAAATTTCCATTGTCCTCATGGCCATCGCTGACGCTGAATACAAATTTATTGCTGTCGATATTGGGGCCTATGGCCGCTCCAATGACTCACAAGTCTTCAAACTGTTAGTAATGGGCCGTCAGCTGTATGGAAACACCTTCCAGTTCCCACCCCCTAGACCACTGCCTCAAACTTCTGGCCCGCCTATGCCTCTTGTTTGTGTAGGGGATAAAGCCTTCCAGCTGTCAGAACACCTGCTGAAACCGTACTCCAGCAGAGGATTGACACCAACAAAAAGAATTTTTAATTACCGCCTCACAAGAGCCAGAAGAATGGTGGAGTGCGCTTTTGGTATTCTGACAGCCAAATGGCGTGTCCTATTGACTGCTATCAAACTAAAAACTGAAACTGTGGACGAGGTAATCAAAGCTTGTGTGGTTCTGCACAATTTTGTTATCTGCAAGGAACCGATTTCCATTGAGGACAACTCTGAAGAAACCACCTTGCATGATTACCAGAACATTACCAATAGAAGTTCTGTGACTGTTTCCCGAATGAGGGACAAATTTGCAGAATACTTTGTCACCTGAAGGAAGAATAGACTGGCAGGATGACAGAGTTTGAAAAATTGCTCTGTTACCTTAAGTCATGTACCTTGTGTACCCACAGTATACCTTTTCAAACCAAAATTGTCTACCTTGTTGTGGGTTATGTACAGTATTTTACCTTTTGGCCAAAGTTGTGTCTCTGGTTGTGTATTACCCAAAGTATTTCACCTTTTAACCAAAGTTATGTACCTGGTTTTGTATACTCAATAAATTTTACCTTTATTTTACCTTAGAAATAAATGACAGACAACAATTTTAATCAACCAATTTTACATTTATTGTATTTTCAATAAAAATGTTTATTAACATATTTTTGTTTCAATGTAAAAGAAATGTTTATTAACATTTTTTTCAATGTCAAAGAAATGTTTATTAACATATTATTTTTGCAATGTCAAAGAAATGTAGAAATGTTTTTTAGTAAAAAACATGTTACAACCATAATTTTTTTATTTACACATACATTTACAAATTGGTGCAGTGTGGGGTGGAGATACTGATGGAGGGGCTGAGGGACACTTCGACATTGGGAGTGTGGAGAGAGGACTGGGATGCTGGTGGGGAAGGATCAGGTAAAAGAGGTGAAGGGGTGGAAAAAGAAATGGAACTGGTGGACATGTGGGAGGCAGAACAGGTGGGTGGTGGAGAGGAGGGTTGGGCAGGGACTGGAGGAGCAGATGATTGTGGATTAGGGAAAGGTGGTACGGGGAAGGATGTTGGTACGGGCAGGTTGCTGGAAGTGGGCAGGTTGCTGGAAGTGGGCAGGTTGCTGGTACTGGGGAGGTTGCTGGTACTGGGGAGGTTGCTGGTATTGAATAGGAGGGGGAGGAGGGACAGTGGCTGGAGAGGGGCAGGTTGGGAGGAACTACTGGGGTAAGTGGAGGAGGTTGGGAGGTAACCTGCGCTAGAGCAGCGTGGCAAGTATGCATTACATGCATCTGCTGGCTAGGAGCTCAACTACAGACTGGAAAAAGCTGTGGTTTGGAGAACTTCTTGCTTCTGAATGCATGGTTTGCAGAAGTGTCTTAACCTCCAGAATGCTGATGTTGAGCTGATTAAAGCCTGCGACCATTTGCTCTGACAAGACTTTATGACAGTTCTGGAAAGATGCATTCAGATGCAAGAACTCGGGTGCATAGCTCCTATCCTGACCCCTCTGCTGCTGCCGCCCAATAGCCACTGGTGTACTAGAGGTGGCAGCAACAGAAGGGTGGGGTAAGGGGAAATCTATCTCCTGACCAGTAGCCTTATGCAATGCACTCGGCCACGATGCTCCAGCGCTGGTGGAGGGGACAGAGGGCTCACATGTCAGGGAAGGCTTGGAAGGTGCAGATGGGCCGGGGCGGTCGAAGTGTCCCTCGGTGGCGGACTCCTGAGGGATCGCTCCAGAAGGTTCCAACTCTGCAGGCTCCCAAGTGCTAGTCACCGTTCTGTGGAATAAAGAGAAAAATACAATTAATATACTGATATTGAATGGCCCTGGCTGAAAAAAAAAATTAGTTAGACATGTTAACATTTTTTTTTACATGGGGTGTGTAATATTTACCTTCTGGTGACCATTGCTGCCTGGAGGAACGACAGGTCTCGTGCGTACTTGTTCTGTACTTGCTCCTGCGTCCTCCCGATCCACTCGGGGCCCGCATCTCTTTGTTGAACTCCTTTTGAAGCGATCCCTCACAGACCGCCACCGCTTTACAATTCTCTCCCCCGAAACGAGAAAGCACAAATTGGTTAGTATACAACATCAGTGTATCCCAAACTCCAGTCCTCACGGCCCCCACGGGTTATGTTTTCAGGATTTCCATAGTGTTGCACAAAAGGAAATCCTGAAAACATGACCCGTGGGGGCCACGAGGACTGGAGTTTGGGAAACACTGCTTTACATCCAGCAACCTGAACTGTATATACTTACGCTCTTCAATCTGGGCCCGAGCATCGAGGTCCTCCCAGCGGTCCACGAGTAGTGAACAGATTTCCTCCCAGAGCCGACGGGTCACAATGAGATCAGCATGGCGGCGGTCCCCCATGTTCCACAGTGGCTCCCTTTCTCTGACCAGATCAATGAGGTCCACATCAATCCCCCCTCCTCACTGTCAGAGTTGGGAGCACGCTGTGAAGCCTGTTAAAGAAAAAGAGAAAAAAAATTAGACTCCAAACTACCAAGTAAAAAAAAAAAAGGGAAGAAAAAATTAAAACAAAAATGTAAAAAAAGAAAAGCCAAAAAAAAAGGTACAGTTATACTTACACGATGGAGACCGCCGCGTCGCCCATGCCGACGGCCCTGGGAGGCACTGCGAGGACCTCTTACTGGAGCACCAGATTCAGAAGACTACAAAAAAAAACAAAAATTATGTGCTTGGATGTAGGCATATGTGTTGGGTTCAGTGTGATGTCTGTACTAAATAGTTTTCTATGTGTTGTGTGTAGTGTGATGTTGTGTTTCTGCGATGCATGCAGGAAACTTACGAATTGAGAGCCCACTCCGGGTATCTCTCCACCCCTTCGTTCTTCTTCTGGGAGCTCCTCTTCAGCTTCAGTTTCCTGGTATAAATAAAAAATAATGCAATTAATAGATATATCACAGAGATGCATTGTGAATTAAAAAAAAAAAATAATAATTTTTTTTTACCTGTAAACGCTGACGATGCGAGGGAGGGCTCCCAGAAGAAGAAGACGTGGTGTCCTGCTGCTGCTGCCGGCTGGACTGCATTACTGTTGATGGTGGTGCTGCTGCTGTCGAGCGGCCTCTGCTGTGGAGTAAAGAGAATAAACTGCCATGAATATATTGATATTGCATGGCCCTGGCTGAAAGGGGCTGTGTGTGATATTTACCATCTGGCGTCTGCTCCCGTAGACTCCTGCTTGATCCCAGGCTCCATTTCTTGGGCTGGTGGTGGTGGGGGTGCTGCTACTGCTGTTGTAGTCGGCGGCCTCTGCTGTGGAATAAAGAGAAAAAAATGCCATGAATATATTGATATTGCATGGCCCTGGCTGAAAGGGGTTGTGTGTGATATTTACCGTTTGGCGTCTGCTCCCATACTCTCCTGCTCAATCCTGGGCTCCATTTCTTGGGCTGGTGGTGGTGGTGGTGCTGCTGCTGTTATTGTCGGGCGGCCTCTGCTGTGGAATAAAGAGAAAAAAATGCCATGAATATATTGATATTGCATGGCCGGGGCTGAAAGGGGTTGTGTGTGATATTTACCGTCTGGTGTCTGCTCCCGTACTCTCCTGCTCGATCCCGGACTCCATTTCTTGGGCTGGTGGTGGTGCTGCTGCTGCTCTATCCTCCTCCTGCCTTCTCCTGCGGCTGGCTCCTCTCTTCTTGACTGGCTGCATGGTTATGGCTGAGGGTCCCACTGGCATGGTTTATATATGTTTGCTGTGGGCTGGGCTACTCTGAGCATGCTCAGACAAAAAAAAATGGATCCGGCTTTTTTCGGATCCGGCACATTGCGGGGCTCATAGACTTTCATTGTGACAAAAAGCCGGAAGCGCCGGATTAGGCACTTCCGGCTTTTTCGCCGGAGACAAAAAACGTTACAGTTGCCGTTTTTTCCAGACGCCGGAATGAGACAATTAGCCGGATCCGGCAAAAACCGGATGAACCGCAAGGTCATGCGGCGCGATCTGGCGCTAATGTAAGTCAATGGGAAAAAAACGGATCCGGCATTAGATTTCGCCGGGTCCGGTTTTAAGAAAAAATGCCGGATTGTGCCAGACGGCGAAAAATGGATGTGTGAAAGAGGCCTAAGAGATCATTTCATAGCTCTTACGTGTGTGATAAACCTGCACTTCAGGACTAAAAAGGGCTCAAAAAGTATCAAAAAGTATTTTTTTATTATTGGATGGTGAAGAGATGAGATTGCATGCATTTCATCAAGTTGAAAACATATTCTCTAGAGTTATTCCACCCCAAATAGCATTACAGACTGCATAGAATGCACATATTTCCCTCATGGGTAATGATCCAGGAACTTAAAAATACAAACTGTTTTGGGCTCCATTTATAAGACCTGGACAGTCTTGGGTTTGAATGTGTGAATTTGATGATTTGCCATACCACATCAAAGTCTGGATCCAATAAATAAAAAAAAAAAATATATATATATATATATATATATATGGCTATATACTTTTATACAGTACTTCCTAATGCTGTAAGTTTGTAGGGAGGTGTTTTGAAATACTTTATAAATATATTTGCTATCAAACTTATTTAACCCCCATTGAAAATTAAATTTTTTTAGCAATATTGTGAAGAAACCAGATTGTATCTTAATTTCCCAGACAACCATGTTTTTGTAAATCTACAAGAATTGACTTTTTATCTGTATATTGGCTTGTGGATTTAAATGTTTGTCAGGTGGGTCAAGAAGACAGACATGCATACGATTTAACATACAATGTAAGTCTGTAACAGTGACTTGTACATAGTGTGTGTTTATCTGTGTTTATTGTGAGCTGATATGCTAATTGTGTATTGTATTCTATAACCAGTTTGTTGACTTCGAAAGTAGATAGGGAAAGGCTGTGAGGATGAACTGAAGCTCACTGTGTAAATCTATAAATAGCTTACATGCCTCGGGTATAAAAATACTCAAGAGACAGAGAGAGGAGATCTGATCTCATCTCATGACACAGAGAGCTACCAGTCGGACATTCTGCACAACACTCAACGGACAAGAGACAGGACTGCAGCCAATTCATCATGGCACCATCACAAGGGACATGGATCTATGATTCTAAGGAAACAACATAGGAGTTTTCGGTTCCGGTTGGAAGGACACAGATCTGATCCAGTGACCATCTTTGAACCATGGATATGTTTGGAGAAAGCCAGGTTTTGGGACCCGCTGGTCGCCTGGTCCCATGGAGATGGTCGGATAAGCCAGGTGGTGACTCTCGGGTCAACTTGCTTTGGACGTTGTATGGACAGTATGGACTGTCATCTCCCTACGCTTGTTGTTATCTGTTCTCTGTGTGTGCTGGGAGCTGTGACGTGTCAACTGGCTTTGGACTTTCTACGGACTCTATGGACTGTTCTCTGTCATCTCCCTATGCTTGTCAGTATCTCTTCTCTGTGTGTATATCACAGGTGGAATATCGACCCTGGGAGCTCTGACGTAACATCTACCATTATCCAGGCGAGTCAGCGGAAGGGTTAGGCCCTGTAATGTGCACCATGTTGGGGGTAATTGTTGGGATTGTTCTGTTTGCTATTGGGTGTTGTGGATCAATAAAATATTGCCACAAAAATTTACCCTAACCCTGTGTTGTCTGTGTAGTGTTATGCCCACGTTTAACAGGAGAGCGGATGTTAGGCGGGACAATCCCTGGTCCATGCAGTTTCGGCTAGCAGACTTGGGTGCCCGCCAACCCCCCGTTTCTCCACAAATATTTACAAACTTTCTGCTGTTTGCAATAAATCAAGGAACCAAGAAAAATGCAAATAGCTCAAAACAACTAATATAACAATTGGTTTCTCCAAATTCAACCAAAAATGTCACTTTTATTCACTTCTGCAGTCTCAAAATTAGTCAGCCCCTTCATGATATTTTTAGCACTTATTAGAGCAGCCTTTGGTTGTTATGACCTACTGCAAACATGATGCATAGCTAGACACCATCTTCTGGCTACGTTCCTGAAGAATCTTAAACATTTCTCATTAGCAACGGCCTTCCAATAATCATGGATTGCCAGGACAGAAGCCCAAAAATATAGAGACATTGCTGCTTTAAAAAATCAATGAAAAAGATACAAAGTGATAGCATAAGACGGTGCCAATAGAGGAAGCTACTACTCACTGCCACCAGATTCTTCAGGTAGCAGGTGGTTAAAAGTCCTCAATGGGCTGCAAAAGACCTGCAGCAAGATTTGATGGCAACAGAAACTAAGGTTTCAGTCTGCACAATAAGGGGCCTACTAAATGCTGAAGGTCTCCATGTCCGTACTCTAAGATGTACAGCTATACTGACCCAAAAACATAAGAAAACACCTCCTCAAAATGCTCAAATCCATATAAATGAGCCATAGAATTTGGGGATTGTATTCTGTGGAGCTTTGAAACAAAGCTGGAAGTTTTTATGCCTATAGATCAGCAATATGTGTAGAGAAGGGAAAATGAAGCATACGCTGAAAAGAACACTCTGCCTACAATGAAGCATGGTGGTGACTCACTGAGGTTGAACGGCTGCACTTCTTCCTCTGGCACTAAAAGAAAATAGTGTATGCAGGGCAAAATAGATTTAATCAGGCATGCCGTCTGTGAGGAAGCTGAAGCCTATGTGTCATTGAACTTTCCAACAGAACAATGTTCCCAAACATGTCTCAAAAATCACCAAGCCTTCGTTTCAGAAGGAGTCCTGAAAGATTTTGGAGTGGTTGTCAAAGTCAGCTAGTAGAATTTGAAGCAGGCAGTTGCAGCATAAAAATCTAAGAATATTAGTGAACTAGAGAGCATGACCCATGAGGGTTTAAGATTCTTCAGGAATGCTGCCAGAATCTAGTGTCTGGCTATGTCTCTTGTTTGCAGCAGGTTATAACAGCCAAAGGATGCTCTACTCAAGAAATTTGAGACTACAGTAATCATTCAAAGTGACATTTTGTGTTGAATTTGAAGAAACCCCTCCTTATATTAGTGTCATGGTCTGTATGATATAGGAAAGATGTGTATCTTTGTACCGTGTTATCCAGTAGATAGAAAAATATTTAGACTTGAGAGTCCTCAGTGGTTGATACCTTTTAATGGCTAACTGAAAAGATGGTGACAAATTGCAAGCTTTCGAGACTACTCAGGTCTCTTCATCAGGCAAAGACTAATACAACATCTGAAGAATCACATATTTATACACAACACAGCACAGAAATAATGCAATAAGACAAGTGACGTGAAGCAGAACTGTCATTATGGCAAAGGGATGAACATAAATATTGGAACAGTTCATAGATAAGGAGTGAAAGTTTTATTGCCCTCTGATTGGGGTCTGGTATTGTGTTTTGATGCCCCTAGAAGGTCAGAGAAGCAGATTCCTTAATTGATGTAGAAAGACATGAAACCTTGGGATATATTCATTCCAGCACTAAGAGTGTAAAAGGTCATCATAAGCTTATATTCCCAAACCTTTCTATCTCTCTGACCTTTGACACTCTTAGTGCTGGAATGAATATATCCCAAGGTTTCATGTCTTTCTACATCAATTAAGGAATCTGCTTCCTGACCTTCTAGGGGCATCAAAACACAATACCAGACCCCAATCAGAGGGCAATAAAACTTTCACTCCTTATCTATGAACTGTTCCAATATTTATGTTCATCCCTCTGCCATAATGACAGTTCTGCTTCACGTCACTTGTCTTATCTTATTGCATTATTTCTGTGCTGTGTTGTGTATAAATATGTGATTCTTCAGATGTTGTATTAGTCTTTGCCTGATGAAGAGACCTGAGTAGTCTCGAAAGCTTGCAATTTGTTACCATCTTTTCAGTTAGCCATTAAAAGGTATCAACCACTGAGGACTCTCAAGTCTAAATATTTTTTTATGGTCTGTATGGATGTTCTTGTCTGGTGCCTCCGGGGTTAATGCTGGTGACCTATCTCTGGCTGTGGGAGGGCTTTAAATAGCCTCTTTTGGGCTCTGTCCGTTGTCAGTGATACTCCTGCCCTCGGCTGAGTTAGTGCCTTTTCTTGTGTGATCCCCTGTTTCTGACCGTTTGTTGTTTGCCTGGTATTGACTCCTGCTTCGTCTTGTGACTGCCCTTTTGCCTGCTCACCTGGTACCTCCGTCGCCCTTCCCGGTTTCTGACACTTGGCTTGGACCTGACCATTCTCTTGTCTCTCGTTCTGGTACCCCCGCTGACTTCTCGGAATTGACCTCGGCTCACCTGACTTTTCCTTTTCCCTGCTGGTCCCCTCCGCTTTCTGCTATCTCCTCGGGGAGCCGTAGGTTGGCTCCGCCCCTGACCCTTATTCACCAGTCACGTGTCTCAGGTCCTACACGCCAACGGTCACGCCCGTCCCGGCTAAACCTGCGTGCCCTGAAAACCAGGTTATACTTGTACCCGGGTGAACACGTGGACTGACCTGATTGTGCATCAGTCATGGTGTCCCTGATATTTAGCTCTTTTGAGCAATTTAAATTGTTATTTTTGGATTGGTTTATTACAAACAGCGGAAAATGTGTACAGTGGTGGCCAAAAGTTTTAAGACTGACACAAATTCTGTTTTTCATGAAATTTGCTGCTTCAGTGATTTTAGATATTTTAGTCTGATGTTTCTATGGTCACTGAAGTACAACTCTAAGGCCTCTTTCACACATCCGTCTTTTGTATCAGGCATGATCCGTCCTATGCCTGAAGGGACGGATCCGGCGCTGAAACAAAAAAACTGATGCAACGGATCCAGTTTTTTGCTGGATCCGACCTGAACTTTTGAACCCAGAAAAAGAGGGTTTCTGATGCCCGGAGACACTGGAAAATGTAGTAGTATGTAGTAGTAGTAGTAGTAGTAGACCTCGATTTCCAGAATCCGGATCAGACTTTTGCTGGATTGCACAAAAGTCTGATCCGGTTCCATTGAATTCTATTGTTTCCGGCCGCCTGATGCGCCGCATCAGGCAGCTCCGGCAAAAAAAAACAAAACGTTACATGCTCCGTTTTGTCCGGCCGCCGGAATGTACATTTCCGCCGGATCCGGACAAAAACGGATACAACGCACTGACATCAGGCACCATCCGGCGCTAATGAAAGTCAATGCAAAGAAAAACGCATCCGGCATTACATTTCGCCGGATGCGGTTGGACAAAAAAATGCCGGAGGGCGCCGTCAGGCGCACAACGGATGTGTGAAAGAGGCCTAAGCACTTCATAAGTTTTTAAACTTTTATTGACCAATGCATCACGTTTATGTAAAGACTCTATAATTATAAAGTTGTCCATTATTTTTCAAGAGGCTCCTGGGCCAAATCATGACTGATGGCAACTCATTTCTGCCTAATCAGTGCTCGGAGTTTCTTACATTTTTTTGCATTTTTTGTCCACCTGATTTTTGAGGAATGACTATAGGTTTCCCAATGGGATTGAGATCTGGTGAGTTTCCTGGCCATGGATACAGAATTTCAATGTTTTATTCACCAAATCATTTATTTATCATTTTTGCCTTGAGACATGGTGCTCTATCATGCTGGAAAAAGCATTGTTCATCATCAAATTGCTCCTGGATCATTACATATAAGGTAAACAGTATTCTGTTTAACTGACCTACAAATCTACAGAAAGCATATGGTGATAAATATTATGTACGGTATGTAGAAAATTGATGCTTAGGTACTTTAGTTTGCTTTTCTATTTTTGTTAAACTATTGCAATATTTCTTTTGACATCAAAGTAATTTCTCAGACAACCGCTGGTGAAACACAGTAAGGATATACAGTACTGTAGAAGACAGATTACTTTATTGCACAGATTGTTGAGACATTAAGAAATTAATTCTGAAGATTTTCAACTTAGAGAAGTTTGATCTCCCAACACCAGACCCCAGACTTTCTTATAGTAGGTTTAACCTTCATTTAAAGGTTAGTTTTCACCTGGCAGGTAAACCACTAACTTCAGTGGTTCCCACATGTCATCAATAGGTCTCCCATGTTGCCGATGCATATTCTAGCTAGAGAATATTTAATTCTGTCCACTGATGAAAGAATTCCAGTTATTAGTATGTTACCATCCACATTTATTAAAGAGAACCTGTCACATTGCATATGTAGTCTGATCTGTGGACAGCACAGTGTTTAGAAAGAGAAACTGATATATAGGTGTGGTGGAAACATTTCAGTATAACTTGTATTTTATGAACTGAAATCCTTGGTGTTTATCCTACTGTTGATTGACAGATATCTCTACATGCACAGTCATACAGGGAAGACTGTCAATCATCAAATAGGACCACCCACTGGACTCATAGAGACACCAAGGATTTTAATGAATAAAATTAAAGTTTTACTGAAACATTTCCAACAAAAATGTATATCAAATATGATTCTGATCAGCTCCTGCTCCTCTATAACCCCCTGCCTGTAGATCAGATACAATTTTCAACATGACAGGTCCCTTTAACTAGTTTCTTAACAAATGAATCTAACCTCTTTGTAGACTATAAAACGTGTATGCTTAAACCATAGAGCTACATGTAAGGAAATGTTGAGAGAATGAGTGGACTATTATAGCCGTATCACCACCATACTGCTGAGATGCATACCGAGAACCCAATACTGGCAGCAGTGAACATTTTGTCAAGTCCCTGCCAAAATATCCTTTACAGCCTGTGTGACCGCGCACTAGAAGAACGACTCGATTTGTCATCGCTGACATAAAACAAACATTTCCCTGACCAGTATCAATGCTATGGAAAAAAGCAACTGTATTGTGAGATTAAAGTCACCTTAGAAAATTATGTAATAGTTATGTAACAGAAGACTAGGCTGACTATTACTGTACTTGGGTGTGACGGATGATCTGGAATGAGGAAAAGAACGGTTGTGTTGTCTCAGCAAAACATGGCACTTAATTATTTTGCGTTATTGATTTCCTTGTCCTTACTAAATATAGATGTTTTCATCATGTGTTATCAAGAGATTTTGTTTTGTATATCATTAGTGGTATTTAAGGTTTGCATATCAATCTAGGGGTGAGCACAAGTACAGTATTAATAATGTACAATACCTTCATCTACTCAGTCAATCAGGCAAAGTCATGGCATCAATCTAATTACAGTATAAATTGCTATTTTGACTCTTAGGCCTGCGTCAGACACAACGTATAAAAATACGGACCGTATTGTACGGCTGTAATACGCAGAAAAGTTCCCTGAACAGTGATCTATATGTCATCCGTTGTCAAGGTGTGGGCTGCGTATTTTGCGCATGTAAGCATCCGTATGTCATCCGTATGGTATCCATATGGCGAGATTTTCTCGCCGGCTTGCAAAACCGACATATAATGGATCCCAATGACAAGTTTTACATCACAAAAGAAAGAATAGATATATACACATAGAATACATATATACAGTATAGACCAAAAGTTTGGACACACCTCATTCAAAGATTTTTCTGTATTTTCATGACTATGAAAATTGTACATTCACACTGAAGGCATCAAAACTATGAATTAACACATGTGGAATTATATACTTAACAAAAAAGTGTGAAATAACTGAAAATCTGTTTTATATTCTAGGTTCTTCAAAGTAGTCACCTTTTGCTTTGATTACTGCTTTGCACACTCTTGGCATTCTCTTGATGAGCTTCAAGAGGTAATCACTGGAAATGGTTTTCACTTCACAGGTGTGCCCTGTCAGGTTTAATAAGTGTGAATGGGAAGTGTGTCTATTCCCATTGCCTTTAGCCGTGGCTAATGGATTAATAATGAGTTAATGCCACCTTGCTATTGAAAGGTGACATTAAGCCGGGTTAATAATGGAGAATTGTCAATTAGACAACTCTCCATTATTAATCCTATTGTATTAAATGGTTAAAAAAAACACACACACATTAATTAAAAATTATTTTAATGAAATAAATACACATAGTTTTTGACCACATTTTATTGCACTGGTAATCCTTCTGAATCCCTTGTTCTCCTGTAATAATAATAAAATAAAAAATAAACAATATCCATACCTCTCCGGCATTCAGTCAGGTCCCACGCTGCAATCCATCTGAAGGGTTTAACAGGTTTACAGCAGGGACCAATGCTAATGCTGCCAGCCCTGCTGTAAACCCCCACAAAATGAATTAGTTCATCTCTGCACAGCCTCCCCGGCTCACAGGAAATGAACTGATTAGTGTGGGAACCTTAATTGATTTGTTCCCATGCTATTGAGTTCACTTCAGGTAGGCCGGGGACTCCCGCTGACACCACTGATGCTGTGCGAAGTCCCCGGCTGACCTGAAGTGAACTCAATAGCCTGGGAAAAAATCAATTAAGCTTCCCACGCTCCTGAGTTCATCTCTGGTCAGCTGGGGAGGCTGCGCAGAGACAAACTCATTCATTCTGCAGTGGTTTACAGCAGGTCTGGTAGCATTAGCATCGGTCTCTGCTGTAAACCTGTTAACCCATCAGATGGATTGCAGCGTGGGACCTGACTGAACGCCAGAGAGGTATGGATATTGTTGCTTTTTTATTTTATTTTTATTACAGGAGAACAAGGGATTCAGAAGGATTACCAGTGCAATAAAATGTGGTCAAAAACTATGTGTATTTATTTCATTAAAATAATTTTTAATTAATGTGTGTGTGTTTTTTAACCATTTAATACAATAGGATTAATAATGGAGAGTTGTCGAATTGACAACTCTCCATTATTTAACCCTGCTTAATGTCACCTTTCAATAGCAAGGTGGATTAACCCATTATTAACCCATTAGCCACTGCTAAAGGCAATGGGAATAGATGGGCTAAGTGCCAGAAAAGGAGCATCTAATAATAGATGTGCCTTTTCTGGGGTGGCTGGGGGCAGATGTTAGTAATGAGAGTGGCACAAAAACAATGCTCCCTCCCTAGGCTATTAATATCTGTTCTTAGCCACTGGTTTTCCCTGTTTGGCAGAGAAAATACTGCGGGAGACCACGCATTTTTTTTCAACGAATTTACACATTACATTAACACGTACATGTATGAAATTTTGCACACATACACTCATATAATTGTTAATCAAAACCATATATCAAACTACATGAAATGAAATGGTTTACTGTATGTAAACCATGTGTCATTTCATGTCGGGTTCTGTAATGATTTTACAGAAGCCGCGGCAATTGAATTAGCGGCTATTATGCTATGTAGAAGTGTATGAACTATAAATATGTATATATGTGTCACAATGACATGTATATATATATATACTGTATATATATATATATATATATATACTGTATATATATATATATATATATATATGTATTCTATGTGTATATAGCCATTCTTTCCATTCTTTATAAAACATGTCAGTGTGATTTTACAGTATACTGCACTGAATTGCTGGCTTTTCTAAAGGACACCGGTGCGTATTTCTCGCTAGTCACGCTTGTGGTCCGTGTGTAATCCGTATTTTTCTCATCCCCATAGACTTGCATTGGCGTACTACGGGCTGTAATTGTCTCGGCCCGTAAAATACCGGCGAGAAATATACCGATGGTGGGAGTTGCCCCATAGAGAAACATTGGTCCGAGTGTAATGTGTTGTTTTAACGCCTCTCACTCGTTCGTATTCCTCTCTAGTGTGACGCCGGCCTTATTCTCCTTACTTGTGTACTTAAATAATACAGTCACCCGGTCACGAAACTTGAATTCAACTTTCCGACCTTGTGCCAGACATTACTGGCTTGTGTTACTCCATCGCCATACAGGCACATGACACTATGTTATTACTGTCTTGTGAAATGTTGTCTCTTCCAGAAAACTGATCTAATACATCATGGGCTTTCTTCCTCTTTGTGATTACTCGTCTTGGACATGCTGTACATGTCAAAAATCAATCAGTTTGCCAACATGATCCACAATTAAATTTCATCCTTTTTTTGAATTTTTTTTTTTCATTTGCATTTATTTATTTTTTAGATTGAAAAATACCAAAGTGCAATTCAATATATAAAAGTAAGCAGAATAAGGCCCTGTGCACACTTTGCGTTTTTAGATGCGTTCCCGCTGCATTTTTCAACGTGCGGAAACGCATCCAACCCGCAGCACAGTGCACTACCAATGTAATCCAATGGGAACCGCAGGTCTGCTGTGCACATGCTGCGGAAAAAAACGCGCGGTTTCGCCGCACTTTATTTTCCGCAGCATGTCAATTCTTTGTATGGAACTGCAGAGGTTCGGCGCCCATTGACTTGCATTCAGTCGGGCACTTCCGCAGCAAAACCGCAGGTCTAAAAAGATCTGCGGTTTTGCTGCGGGTGAGGCCCTGTGTACACTTTGCGTTTTTAGATGCGTTTCCGCTGCGTTTTTCAACGTGCGGAAACGCATCCAACCCGCAGCACAGTGGACTACCAATGTAATCCAATGGGAACTGCAGGTCTGCTATGCACATGCTGCGGAAAAAAACGTGCGGTTTCACCGCGATTTATTTTCCGCAGCATGTCAATTCTTTGTGCGGAACTGAAGCGGTTTGGCGCCCATTGAATTGCATTGAGTCGGGCACTTCCGCAGCAAAACCGCAGGTCTAAAAAAGATATGCGGTTTTGCTGCGGGTGAAACCGCTGCAGTTCGGGAGGAGGGAAGTGTGTGGGCGTGTATAGTGTGCGGGGCTATGTGTGTGGGCGGTGTGTGGGCATGTATAGTGTGCGGCACTATGTGTGGGCGGTGCGTGGGCGTGTATAGTGTGCAGCGCTATGTGTGGGCGGTGCGTGGGCGTGTATAGTGTGCGGCGCTATGTGTGTGGGCGGTGATTGTGTGCCGGTGTCTGCGTGATCGGTGTGTAGGCCTGTGTGCGGGATCGGTGTATGTGCGGCGGTGTGTGGGGCT
Organism: Oophaga sylvatica; assembly: GCA_033576555.1. NCBI lineage: Eukaryota > Metazoa > Chordata > Amphibia > Anura > Dendrobatidae > Oophaga > Oophaga sylvatica. Next base: position 397,612,245 of record JARQOD010000004.1, read on the forward strand.
GTGTGCGTGATCGGTGTATGTGCGGGGCTGTGTGCGTGATCGGTGTGTGTGCGGGCTGTGTGTGTGTCTCCGCGTATGCAGGCATCGTCGGATGGGACTACAAGTCCCATCCTGCTATGCCTGCTACAGTGACAGTGACTGACACATTAGCCAATGATGGGACAGTAGTAGTCCCATCATCCGGCTAATAATAATAATAATCTTTATTTATATAGCACCATCATATTCCGCAGCGCTTTACAGTTTAACAGTTTCAAGACACAAGTCATAAGTAACAACGTTAACAATACAATAATTAAAGCAAAATAAGCCGACCCTGCTCGTGAGAGCTTACAATCTACAATGAGGTGGGGGAGATACAAAGTACAGGTGTGTATATACAATGGTGCATTTACAATGATGGTCCAGCCATCTTGAGGGAGTGAGGGATGGATGGAGATAGTGAATGAGCTACACATACACACTTACACATAGAATGACTTTGATTAGTGAATGTGATAGGCCGCTCTGAACAAATGTGTTTTGAGGGAGCGCCTGAAACCATGCAAATTGTGGATAGTCCTAATTTTTTGGGTAGAGCATTCCAGAGGATTGGCGCAGCGCGGGAGAAGTCTTGGAGTCGGGAGTGGGAGGTACGGATTAGTGCAGAGGTTAGTCGAAAGTCGTTTGCAGAGCGCAGCAGTCGGTTAGGCCGATAGATAGAAATGAGGGAGGATATGTAGGGGGGTGCTGCACTGTGGAGAGCTGTGTGGGTGAGAACCAGTACTTTTGAATTGGATCCTATAATGAATGGGCAGCCAGTGTAAGGACTGGCGAAGAGCGGACGCGTCCGAGTACCGATTAGCCAGATGGATGACCCTGGCTGCTGCATTAAGGATGGACTGGAGAGGGGATAGTCGAGTAATGGGGAGGCCAAGTAATAGAGCGTTGCAGTAGTCCAGGCGGGAGTGGATCAATGCTACAGTGAGGGTTTTTGTTGTTTCCATGGTGAGAAAAGGGCGGATTCTAGAGATGTTCTTTAGGTGTAGGCGGCAAGAGCGGGCAAGAGATTGTATATGGGAGGTGAAGGAGAGATTGGTGTCAAACATAACACCCAGACAGCGAGCCTGCTGCCGGGGTGTTATTATGGTGCCGCCCACGGAGAGGGAAATGTCAGATTTAGGGAGGTTAGTAGACGGCGGGAGCAGAAGAAGTTCAGTTTTGGAGAGGTTAAGTTTCAGATAGAGAGCGGACATGATGTTGGAGACTGCGGACAGACAGTCAGTGGTGTTCTGTAGTACAGCGGGGTAAGGTCGGGGGATGACGTGTATAGTTGTATGTCATCAGCATAAAGATGGTACTGAAAGCCAAATCTGCTGATGGTCTGTCCAATTGGGGCCGTGTAGAGAGAGAAGAGAAGGGGGCCAAGGACTGAGCCCTGGAGTACACCGACAGTGAGAGGAAGAGGAGATGATGTGGAGCCAGAGAACGAAACACTGATGGAGCGGTCAGAAAGATAGGAAGAGAACCAGGAGAGAGCAGTGTCTTTAATACCTAGTGACTGGCGCCTAGACAGTAGGAGACGGTGGTCAACCGTGTCGAAAGCTGCAGAAAGGTCGAGAAGAATGAGCAGAGAGTGGTCACCGTTACTTTTTGCTGTCAGACGGTCATTGGTCACTTTGATGAGTGCAGTTTCAGTCGAATGTAGGGGACGGGAGCCGGACTGTGAAGGGTCTAGGAGGGAGTGAGTGGAGATGTAACGGGTAAGGCGGGAGTAGACTAGGCGCTCCAAAATTTTAGAGATGAAGGGGAGATTGGAGACAGGTCTGTAGTTGTTTGTGCAGGAAGGGTCGAGAGCGGGTTTCTTTAGTAGTGGAGTAATGATGGAGTGTTTGAAGGAGGATGGGAAAATGCCAGAGGAGAGTGAGAGATTAAAGATTGTAGTTAGGTGAGTTGTGACAACTGGAGAGAGAGACTGGAGGAGATGTGAGGGAATGGGGTCGGTAGTGCATGTAGTCGGACGAGAGGAAGAGAGGAGTCTGGAGACTTCTTCTTCTGTGATGGGATCAAATGTGGAAATTGAGCCAGGGGAAATGCAGGGAGGGATGGGAGTCACAGCACTTGGTGGTTGAGAGCAGATTTCCTGACGGATAGTATCTATTTTTTCTATAAAGTGGGAGGCCAGGTCGTCAGCACAAATGTCTGTGATAGGGGCTTGTGCTTTTGGCCTGAGGAGGGAGTGAAAAGTGTCAAAAAGTTTCTTGGGGTTGTTGGCTAGTGAGGAGATCAGGGTGGTGAAGTGGGTCTGTTTGGCGAGGTGAAGGGCAGCGTTATAAGTTCTTAACATGAATTTAAAGTGGATGAAGTCTTCTGGTGTGCGGGTTTTTCTCCAAAGGCATTCAGCACTCCTAGAGCATCGCTGAAGAAGTTGAGTTTGCAATGTGAGCCCAGGGCTGTTTTACTGTGTGTTTGGAGGTTCTGAGGGTGAGCGGTGCTACTTGGTCAAGGGTGCTTCTAAGAGTGTCATTGTAGTGATGAACAGCCAGATTAAGACAAGAAAAAGAGGAGATTGGGGACAGCGATGAGTGTAGGGAGTCTGAAGGGTTAATGGCTTGTAGATTTCTGAATGTGTGGTAGGTAGGAGTGCGCTGGGGTGGTCGAGGATTTGTAAGGGTGAAGGAGAAAATGTTGTGGTCAAAGAGTGGAAGCGGTGAGTTATTTAGGTGGGAGATTGAACAGAGGCGGACAAAGACCAGGTCAAGGGTGTTACCATCCTTGTGTGTCTCAGAGGTTGAAAGCTGTGAGAGGCCTAGAGAAGTGGTTAGTGATAGAAGCTGAGATGCAGATGTGGCTAATGTGCTGAATGTAAAAAAAAAAAAAACACGTACATGACATACACATAACATATAAGTAAAAGAAAACTGACTGGCACATCCAAACCAGTGTGAATTAGGTGCAAACCAGGAGCAGCTACCTCCATAGACAATATACAAAAAAAGGTTGCACTCTATCGTGCCAAAGCAAGTCAATGTGAAATATGAAACATGAATAGCAATATGGCTTTTGAATATTAGAAAAAAATGAATGAGACGCTTTGCACAAAATTTGGCCAAATAATGCCTGCCCATACACCAACGTCAAGGTGGTCTCAGAACGTATGGGTCCCTGTCTATATGAACATACCTCTATTAGGCTGATATCTGAATTCCTGGGTGAATGTGGACACCTCTGTCAGTAAAGCTTGCCTTTTCTGGGTGAGCAGGAACCTGCTATAATTAAAATCACCACATGGTGATGGGCGGAGTGCTCGGTCAGTAAGGCCAAATTTTGTGCAAAGCGTCTCATTCATTTTTTTCTAATATTCAAAAGCCATATTGCTATTCATGTTTCATATTTCACATTGACTTGCTTTGGCACGATAGAGTGCAACCTTTTTTTGTATATTGTCTATGGAGGTAGCTGCTCCTGGTTTGCACCTAATTCACACTGGTTTGGATGTGCCAGTCAGTTTTCTTTTACTTCTATGTTAGCTTACTGACCGAGCACTCCGCCCATCACCATGTGGTGATTTTAATTATAGCAGGTTCCTGCTCACCCAGAAAAGGCAAGCTTTACTGACAGAGGTGTCCACATTCACCCAGGAATTCAGATATCAGCCTAATAGAGGTATGTTCATATAGACAGGGACCCATACGTTCTGAGACCACCTTGACGTTGGTGTATGGGCAGGCATTATTTGGCCAAATTTTGTGCAAAGCGTCTCATTCATTTTTTTCTAATATTCAAAAGCCATATTGCTATTCATGTTTCATATTTCACATTGACTTGCTTTGGCACGATAGAGTGCAACCTTTTTTTGTATTGTAACATTTTCAGGGGATTTAGCTCTGAGATCGCTGTCTGGGTAGACAGAGTGGCACGGAAACAGTTCATTCAGACAGCAGTTCTGATGAAAACTGGCCGCAACCAGCTTTATTAAAGTCCACAGCAAACAGATAAAAACAAATCATAAACAGAAGACCTAGGCTTGTCTAGCCACTAATTACACATAGATAGATTTCCCTATCTATCCGGGTCCAGACTCTACCAGTCTGTGCCCAAAACAACACATAAGTTCAGTAGTTACCAGCGTTTACCAGCATTTACCAGCATTGAGGTTCACAGAGTCTCCTCCTTGTGTCTGAAGGCACCTTCAGCGTCCAGACTTGAGAGAGCTCCCTCCTATTCAGCCGCTATTCGCACGGATTCTCACTGAGACTACTCCTGTGTCCGGGGGTACATCGAGCACCCAGACTGAGATAGCTCAAACTCCTGGAGACACCTTCTTGTGCCGGGACACCTTCCTGTGTCCAGACTAAGCGTGCTCCCACTCCTGGAGACTGCTTCTTGTGCCGGGACACCTTCCTGTGTCCAGACTAAACTAGCTCCCTGTCTGTATTCCCAGACACCTACTTCTGGTTTCCTAATTATCACCTGAGTGGCCACAGGTTTGAGCTGCAAACGTGTACTTGAATGGATGGTGTAATGACCTTTCTCCACCACTAGTTTTACAAAGGCACACATTTCCCTTATACAAGTCAGCAAAGTACCTGTGAAATGTACACCCCATTCAATACATACGCTCTCACTGTCTCACATATCCCCCCCCTCTTCTCCAGACCGGAGGGCTGGTCATCCAGACCGGAGGGCTGGTCAACAATCCAAAAGAGACAGTGAACTCCGGACCAGTCATCTCCATCATCAACTTCATCTTCACTACCGTCCATTTACCTTCCAAGGCCACTAGCATCCACACAGGATCCAGTCTCTGACCTTTCAGGCAGTCAGGCTTCACTCGGCCTCACCAGGCCTCACACAAACGGTGTCCCTTACACCAGGGAACAGGAAACAGGCCTCATCTGTCTCCAATTAAGCAGGGTTTATATACCCTTACACACACCCACACACACACACACACGGGACCTGACCTGATGTCATAGTCATGTGTTCAGACTTGTGTGTGTGTAAAAGGACCTGTGTGATGTCACAGTCATGTGACTAGTCAGCTGGGGGAAGGAACATGGACAGTCAAACACCCACACTGAGCCATTAAAGAATGCCAGCCAAGGGCTGCATTACATATTCCCCCCTTTTTCAAACTTGTAGGGTTGAACACAAAATACATCCAATCACATCAACCCACAGTTCACACAGAGACCATGTACTTTTCCATTGCTCTGTTCAGCCCCCCGGAACATTAGTCAATGACATTCGCTCATTCCTTAGGGACCTACCGTCTGTCATTGTCACAGACTTCGTCCAGTCACATTTCTGGGTCGTAACCTTGTCAGGTCTCCCCTTCGCTCCCAGCGGTCAATCGTAACCTTGTCAGGTCTCCCCTGGGTATCTAAGGTCCGGTTAGACTTCGTACTGTCCCGTACTCTATCGGGTCGTCTGTATGGGCCTCTCAAACCTGAGTTACTGGAGGTCTCACTACCTCTAAACCCACGCCCACTACCCTGAGTAGACGGCTGCCATCTTCTGTTGCTCAGATGATGCTGTCTATCTACTCGCTGTCTAGTGAGATTCAATTGTTCTACCTCTCGCAGGTAGGTCACACGGTACGCCACCAGCATGCGCACATATTCCAGACTTTCTTCCGTTCCTATAGCGTAGAATGACACCATGCCGTCTTCATCTGGTATCCAGTCCCGACGATCACGTGGACTGCTTACTTTCACCACACCAGACTTCTTCACCATTATCTGCATGGCTCGGCCATTTCTCCCAATCAGCTTTCTCACCAGAACATGAGGCACCCGGATGACCTTTTCCCTCAGACTGTGAGCACTTCTCATAAGCTTCAGTTGTCTAACGGCTTGTTCTGTCTTCAACCGGAGAAACCGCTTTGTGCGAATACATCGCCAGTGCATGTCACTTAGGATTGCCACCCTCTTCACTGTAACTTCAGTCGTGGACAAGACCACCAGCTGTTTAGCTCCTGAGGTCGAGTACACCTTACAGGCTCCCACGGCCTTCCTAAACGCTTCATGCACAGACTCACGGGTGCATTCTTCTCTCAAGTCCTCGGGTACATCTACGAGGCATTTGTACCGACACGTTTCGGTCTCACCAGTGGTTTCCAGACGATCAATCAACTCAGGGTTCAGGGACAACTGACTGTCAGCTTCTTCCCCCTTTACGCTTCTTCTGAGCTGACTCACAGCTACAAATTCGTGAATTTCCGTCCTGACCACTTCCATTTCACATTTATCTTCCGTTACCACACTCTTAGCTCTCCTCAGATCTATCTTCTCTTGGCAAAAGGGAGCGAGTGCAACGTGTTTGCCCTTTTCTTTCTCCAAGGAGGCTTTGTTCATCGAGTGACACTGTATCAGGCGACTTTTAAGCCCGAGAACTTCTTCCTCTAGTTCCGCCATTCGCCTCTCAGCTGCCCGTCTCTGAAGCTTCTCTTGCGTCCACTGGGCTTGTAACCACTCCTTGAGCTCCTTGATCTCGGCTCCGACATCCACCGAATCATCTGAACTCACATCACTCGAGGAAGTATCTGCTTTACACCTCCCATCTCCAGTGGCCAACTCCTGGCCCTGGTCTGTAGCTTCTCTGATGGACTCCTCCATCTTTTCCCGCTCAGCTTCCATCTGTCTGAGTTTTTCCTTAAGGCACATCTCCGCCTTCTGGAGAGTATCACAGGACATCTGTAGCTCCTTCACCTGAGCTTCCAGACCTAGGGTCTTTCTGCGCAGATCACCATTTTCATCACGGGTGTCCTGCAGAGTGGTCTCAACCACCTGGCGCATTTGCTCTGCATCCATCTTATCCTCTTCTAGTTTTTCTTTGACCCTGAGGAGATCCACATAATCTTTCTTCATCTGTTGCAGTTCCCTACTGCGTTCACCACACTCCTTCTTGGAGTGACACAGCTCCTGGTTGAGCTGTTCGCGCAGTCGTTCTAGGATTTGTTCACTTCCAGAAACTCCATCCTGCAGCGCCTCCTTCTCACGCTTCAACTGCAAAACCTCTTCCTTGATTTTGCGGCGGTCCTCTTTAATGGCAAAGAACATATTCTGCCACAGGATAACTTCCTCGTTGCTTCCTTCTAGGACTCGCTGGTCTGAGGACACGTCCTCCAGGTTTTCACATAATTGCAGCATGTCACTCTGATACTGCAGCCGAATAGGTTCCAGCTCTTGGCCATGACTGGCCCCCTCTTCTTCTACCTCTAAAGGAGAATCCACACTTGAAGCATAGGCAGACAGTACTACATTCTCTTCATTTTCATTTTTAGCGAGTACTACCGGAACAACCTTTTTGTGGCCCTTGCGCCGTCTACGACGAGAGGAGGACTCTCTTCCCTCGTCTAGCCTCTCCTGACTGAACTCACTTTTTACTTTCATAGTGTCCCAGTCAGCTACGGGGTCTGTGTCACTCCCCATGGTGTTGTGGACTAACAGGTCACCTCCCACTTTGACGTCACCCCCTTCTACTGGAGCTACCCCGTTATCAACGGTCACATTGTCATTTTTAGGAGGTACCAACCCGCCACCAGTAACAATTTTCAGTTTTCCACACTCTACACTCTTGTGAAAATCCGCCCCTTTTTTAGACTCCGCCCCCTTTTTAACAACCACACCGGCAGGGTAATTTTTACACAAAAAATCAGCAGTAGTCTTAGGACTCAGTTCACAACATCTCTTACCACCTCCCCGGGCACTCTGTGACAACACTGGCACCCCCGGAGAGTCCATAGAATGGTCCACTGCCTCCATTCTATACGGTGCCCACAGCTCCCGCACCATGTCCAGTTGCATGTCCAGTAGACATTTCTCAAATATGCGGTCCGACTTGTCAGACCCATTCGCTGCTCCGTTCACAGCCATCGCGGAGCACTGTTCACACCAGAACTTCACCGCTTTCCCTTGAAAAAATCTTCGTGGCCCCGCCGAGCCACAGCAAAACTGGATTTGAGTGCGACGACAATCTTCGTAACCCCCACCGAGTCACAGCAAGATGCCTTCGTGACCCCACTGAGTCACAGCAAGATGCTTGTATCCACACTCGTCGTCCATGCTGTCAGACTTCTCTGTCTCAACAACGGCAGTCTTCACTCAAGACATACACACTACACAGCTTTTTTTCCACAGAAAGTTCAGCTTGCTGTGCAAACACCCTTTTTTTTTTTTTTTCCTTTGCAAAGTCTATTAGGGCTACTGTCTCTTTAAGACTGCTCCACAGACATTTCTTTTGCTGCTGCACATTCCACAGTCATTTTCACAACAAGTTCAGCTTTGCTGTGCATACATTTTCTCTCTGCAGACCCTATCAGGGCCACTGTCTCTCCAAGACTGCTTCAATAGACGTTTCTCTTGACACACTTTTTTTTTTTTTTCTCTGCTGCTATTTCAACAGACTTCACCTTTATTGCTGTCTCTAAGCCACTGTGCCGCACGCACATTCCAGCACCAATTGTATCAGCCACTGTGCTGCCCCAGCATTCTCCGCCAATTGTAACATTTTCAGGGGATTTAGCTCTGAGATCGCTGTCTGGGTAGACAGAGTGGCACGGAAACAGTTCATTCAGACAGCAGTTCTGGTGAAAACTGGCCGCAACCAGCTTTATTAAAGTCCACAGCAAACAGATAAAAACAAATCATAAACAGAAGACCTAGGCTTGTCTAGCCACTAATTACACATAGATAGATTTCCCTATCTATCCGGGTCCAGACTCTACCAGTCTGTGCCCAAAACAACACATATGTTCAGTAGTTACCAGCGTTTACCAGCATTTACCAGCATTGAGGTTCACAGAGTCTCCTCCTTGTGTCTGAAGGCACCTTCAGCGTCCAGACTTGAGAGAGCTCCCCTCCTATTCAGCCGCTATTCGCACGGATTCTCACTGAGACTACTCCTGTGTCCGGGGGTACATCGAGCACCCAGACTGAGATAGCTCAAACTCCTGGAGACACCTTCTTGTGCCGGGACACCTTCCTGTGTCCAGACTAAGCGTGCTCCCACTCCTGGAGACTGCTTCTTGTGCCGGGACACCTTCCTGTGTCCAGACTAAACTAGCTCCCTGTCTGTATTCCCAGACACCTACTTCTGGTTTCCTAATTATCACCTGAGTGGCCACAGGTTTGAGCTGCAAACGTGTACTTGAATGGATGGTGTAATGACCTTTCTCCACCACTAGTTTTACAAAGGCACACATTTCCCTTATACAAGTCAGCAAAGTACCTGTGAAATGTACACCCCATTCAATACATACGCTCTCACTGTCTCACAGTATACACATAACATATGACATACACATGACATACAGAACATACACATGACATACAGAACATACAATGACATACAACACGTAACATTGAGCACATACTCACCTATTCCCCGACGCCATCCATCTGTGTACCACTCTGCCGCCAGGAGAGAATGATGTCACTTCCATTCATTCTCTCACGGCAATGCTGGGTGAGAAAATTCCCACGCAGCATTGCCATAAAGTGAGAAAATGAACTCAGGTAACCTCAGGGATGTACTGCAGGAGCCATTGTCTCCTGTCAGTGCATCACTGGGAGGCCCTACAGAACAGTGGCATCACCTGATGTCACTGTTCTATTGGGGAGACCGTCGTGGGACACTCGTTATTAATTGGACTGCGTCGGACAGGGAGTATACGGTTGTTTTATTTTTTTACGTTTTATTACAGGAGATCGAGGGCGTCGCATGGATCTGAGCGTGTAATAAAGATATGAAAACCGTGTTGTGTTTTATTTCATTAAAATAATTTATTCTTGTGCGCGTGTTATTTTTTAACCCTTTATTAATATAAGATTAATAATGGATAGGCGTCTTATTGACGCCTCTCTATTATTAACCGGGCTTAATATCACCTTACATTAGCAAGGTGATATTAACCCCTTATTACCCCATATCCCACCGCTACAGGGGAGTGGGAAGAGAGGGGCTAAGTGCCGGAATTGGCGCATCGTACAGATGTGCCAATTCTGGGGCGGCTGGGTGCTGGTATTTTTAGCCAGGGGGGTGCCAATATCCATGGCCCCTTCCTAGGCTATGAATATCAGCCCGCAGCCGTCTGCCTAGCCTTTCTGGCTATAAATTATAGGGGGACCCCCACATCATTTTTTTTGGGGGGGTCCCCCTATTTTAATAGCCAGTGAAGGCTAGCTGCGGGCTGATATTCATAGCCTGGGAAGATCCATGGGTATTAACCCCTTCCCAGGCTAGAAATATTGGTCCCGGCTGTCGGCTTTCCCCCTCTGGCGCAAAAAATTGCGCGGGAGCCCACGCCATTTTTTTTCCTATTTTTTTATTAACTATATTGCGTTAAGATTTTGTGTGTGCGTGCGCGTGTGTCTTAAACTATTTATGTACCATTTTATCTATCATCTATCCACCTATATATCTTTCTGTCTATCTATATAGCTATCTTTCTATATATATTTCTAACTATTATCCATCTATCTATGTATTTTCTATCTATCTATCTATCTATCTATCTATCTATCTATCTATCTATCTATCTATCTATCTATCGGTATCTATTATCTATCTATCTGTCTATCTATCGATATCTATTATCTATCTATCTCTATCTGTGTGTGTGTGTAATGGAGTGTGGGTTGGACAAATGTAAAAGAGGAGGTTGGACAAGAAATGACATCACAAACCTTTTTTTTTGTTAAACAACATATCTTTATTTAGCTGTCAAAACCGCATACAAAAATGCATGAGAAAAAGCATGAAAAACAGCTTCAAAACCGCGTCAAAAACCATGTCAAAACCGCGCCTGCGTTTTCTGCCAAGAGGTGCTGTTTCGGCGCGGAAAAATCCGCAGGCAAATCCGCAATGTGTGCACAGGCCCTAATACTCCATGCAAAAAAACACCACTTTAATACCTTATATTTTATTGTATCAATTTGTCTTACTTTTTGTAACTAACGAATTTGAGAAAAGAATCAATCTGTATGGCTGTGGTTCCACGGTCCGGAACCACAGCGCATTTGATGGAGCGGAAATTCCGCTCCGTCCTAAGCCCCGCCCCCTTTTTGACGCACGCTCTTTCCGGATGTGTTCAGGACACCTCCGGAACATATCCGGAAAGAACGCAGGCCGCAACGGGCTAGGACATGCTGCGGTCTGAAAAGAAATCCCCTCCACTATGCTGTAACATCTGGACGCTGCGTGTTTGACGCTGCGCCAACGCACAGCGTCAAACACGCAGCAATTCCGGACTGTTTCCTGAACGTGGAAACATACCCTATGCATTCTGATAATACCTGCTGATAGCTACTGATAAGCTCATTATTCTTCCACTATTGGAAAAAAGAATAATGAGGTTCTATTAGGCGCCGGCAGACAGTATTATCAGCATGATTCTTTTCTCAAATTTGCTTATTTATTAGTTACAAAAACACAATGATTCAATAAAATATAATAAGGTATTAAAAGTGGTGTTTTTTTGCATGGAGAATTATTTTAATTACTTTTAGACATTATATATTTAATTGCACTTTTATATATTTTTATATTCAGAAATGAGAGCTCATCCATGCTCATTCTTGATACAAAATGCATCAGTGCAAAATGTTTGAATTTCAGTAGTCTAAGAGTATATTCACACATTGCGTTTTGCAGGTTTTTTTTAATGCATTTTTTTAATGTAAATTAAAACTGCATTTTAGTGTACCAGCAAAAGTTATGATATTTCAGAAATCTCATTCACGCGATTGCTGTTTTTCCTGACTGAATTGGAAAACTGCTGCTTTTTTGACAACTGCAGCAAGTCAATTCTTTCAGTGTGTTTGCTGCGTTTTTTCACCATAGAAAGCAATGAGTAGGTGTAAAAACACAGCAAAAAAAGGCAACCATGCATGTTTGCCACTTTTTTGGTGAATGAAACTAACTTTATTAAATATGTACTGTAGACAAATGACACATGTAATCTACACCAAAAATGCTGCAAAAACTGATTTCTGCAAACAGCTTCTTTACTGCCGTGAGAGCAGGTTTTTTGGCGACAGAAAAATATGTGGCAAAAAAGCATCGTGTGAACATAACCTAATACCTGGACTAGACATAGCCCAGATGAGGAGGCATAATAATCATTAAGACAGGAGGAAAGGGAAGAGACAAACTCTGTTTTCAATGTACAAATATCCGGTAGGCATCATGTCCCTAAAAGCAATTTTCAGTTGTCTATTAGATTGCATATAAAGAACTGCGCTACAAATTTCATAGCTGAGAATTACGGGTGGACTGTGAAGATAATGGAGAATTGGGGGGCCCACTGCCATGTGTGTATGTATACCCGTGACCCCTGTCCATGGATGCACATGGACTTATCATGTGGGATGGTTACTTGGTTCTCACAATGAGAATGTACTGCATGTGGTGGTAAGGTAGATGTGTTTATAATGCAATAATATGTGATTCACTCTGGCTGGTTAAGGCCATGTTCACATGCTGAGTATTTGGTGAGTTTTTCCCTCAGTATTTGTAAGCCAAAACCAGGAGTGGGTGATAAATACAGAAGTGGTGACGTGTTTCTATTATACTTTTCCTCTGATTGTTCCACTCATGATTTTGCTTTATAAATACTGAGGTAAAATGCTGACCAAATACTGAACGTGTGAACATGGCCGATAATATCAGCGCTAGCCCAGGACTTCCATACTGCACATCTTCCTCCTGACAGAAAGCAATAGTTTGCCAGCAGCCTCTACGATTGTATGGGTGAATTTACTAATTATTTCATGAACAACATAACATCTTTTTGTTCTCCATGTTTCATATGGCGCACTGTTATTTTGAGAAGATTTAAAAAAAACTTCATAGATTTGATTCCATTTTGGATGCTGGCGTCATTTTTCTTCTCACTTTATTGGCCCTACTGCTGGCCGTGTCGTCCTCGTTTCCAGGTGAGCTGCCTCCCTCATACATGAGGCAGACCTTCCTGTCAGTCTTTATAGTGAAAACGACTTGTGGTAAGAAACACCTAGTAAATAATGTGTTCATGCTCACAGAGATAAGCCAGTAATGTATTCTATGTGAAATGCTGACCACCGAGTAAAAATTCACTACAGTCGTGGAAAATGTCTCTCATAGCACAGTGTTTTTATGAGACACTTACGCCTTTCAGTAATGGCTGCCCTGTCCCTTTTAGTGCATCAAGTGGCTGAACGGGTGGAGTCTCTGGGCCAGTTTGTCATGAAAACGAGGCGGACACTGAAGGGCCATGGTAATAAAGTGCTCTGTATGGACTGGTGCAAAGACAAAAGAAGGATTGTCAGCTCCTCTCAGGTAACTAATCCACATCCGAATCTTACAGAAGATGGGCGTGACTGAGAATCATGGGTGGTTCTTGTCTGTCGTATGACTACACAATAAGTCATGTACCCAACTAAGTACAGAATAATAAGACTTTCTTATGACATGGACAATACAGTTGTCCTTTATTTAACAGGATCTTTTATATGAAATTAATAATGTGGCATTTTGCAGTGTAAAGCAGTTTTTTTCTCTATCACTCCCAAGTTGCCGTTGTCTCATGACTGGAAATTTCTTTGGGAGCCATAGTGGCAATCTGTAAGTCATCGCAGGTTCCGGTCCCAAGTCAACTTCTGTTATTAAAATCAACTATTCCCCAGGGAAGTTGTCATCTGTCAGACTAGTGTTCTATAAGGTGACGAGTGTTCAAATGAAGCGTCATTCATGTAATATACTGTATGTCCAGTCTAAAGGCCTCCATACATGTAAGACTAATGTCTGCCGATATGGGTGGGCTTTCCAACAGTCTAATGCGTATGGGGGCCTACCGACTGTCTCCCAATAGATGATGTGGGGGGGAGATAAGGATACGGCATTTCTGATTTTGGACTGCTTGATCCTGTTGTTTTCAGGGAGATAAGTCACCACCAGAAAAGTCTGCTGGCAACTCTCTCCCAGAGAAAATAGGAGCACTCGGCAGAGCAATCACTCCTGACTGTAGAGGAGTTGGGAGATATGGCCGCCAGCCAACTGATCAGCTGAAACATTGCTCAGCTGACAGCTATCTATTGTCTATCAGAGCGAGCTCTCCACCCTGGCTCTTCAGTGGGGTGATGAGTAGGTGGTCCCACTCTTTAATGCCAGTATTCCCTATACAAACAAGTATTCATATATTAAATCAATATTTAAGACCCCGGGAGAAGAATATGTACTCTGTGAAGCCTGACAGACATTGGGATTATGATAACTCCACAGCTGAGACCATATCCTGGGCCCAGATACAATACAAATTTTTGATACAAGAATGAAAACTCAATCATTATGGTTGGGTGCTGAAGACAAGATAGACAGACACACTAGATAGAATTTCTTGTATTTTATCATGTAGTTGATGGTGTTTTCTAGTCTTATTATTCTTTCTACATTGAACTGAACATGAGACATCAGCCTGCCTTATTGATCTGCTGTTTATCTACTTATATTTATGATTTTCTATCTATTTTTTTCTTATATAGGATGGAAAAGTGATTGTGTGGGATGCTTTTACTACAAATAAGGTTTGTCACATTTTCCCAATGTATATGTATGACTCAGTATAGTTTGGTCATTAATTTACAAGTGGAGGCCATAATACATTATATAACATGTCTACTTGTCATTATGCATAAAGATCATGTGTAATAAAGTATCACATCAGTTCCTAAGAAGAATCACAATAGTGCATTGGCAATTTCCAACTTCAGAAAAACAAATGCTAAGTGATTAATTAACAAATGAACCTTAAGGGTATGTGGAGATAATCAGTAAACGCTGCGGATTGGACGCTGTGTACTTCAGCAGGCTCCAACCCGCAGCGTCCAGATGTTACAGCATAGTGGAAGGGATTTCAAGAAATCCCATCTCCACTATGCATCCAGAGACGCCCGCGGCTCATCCGTGGAGACGGACATGCATCATGTCTCCCCAGACCGCAGCATGTCTATTTCACCCATACAATGTATTGGACGCAATGAATACATTGCGCTGTGTCCAAAGCACTGCCAGTTCCTGATCGTCTGCACATGCCCTTACATACCTATTGCTGATGCAGTCACTCAGCTGCTTCCTGCAGGTCTTTGTTTACTTGGTTGCAGTGATTCTCTCTTTACACATGTGACCCCTGCAGTCAGTCATTGACCTCGTCAGTGGCAATGAAGACTTTATCGCTGCAGCCAAGTAAAAACTTAACAGGTAAGTAAATGTTCATTTAAACCCCTTTGAAGGGACATAGTTCACAAAGTTTTGTTCGAACCAAGACTAGGATGAGCTGTCCTTAATAGAACCACTAATAATATAATTTTTTAAAACCGATAAAATTATTTTTTATAGAAAAATATATATTTTGTAGATTGCAATACATATTGTAAAGAGAACAAAAAATAAATAAACATCAAAATACTTGGAGGAAACTAGTAAAAAAATGAATAAATTATTGAAGAAAAATAAAGTCAAGGGGTCATTAGGACCCCTTTCGCAGTTCTAGTTAAAGGGGTCTTCCCCTATCAAGTTTTATATCCCCAAACACTCATTTGCTTCTACAAC
This sequence comes from Oophaga sylvatica, assembly GCA_033576555.1. NCBI lineage: Eukaryota > Metazoa > Chordata > Amphibia > Anura > Dendrobatidae > Oophaga > Oophaga sylvatica. The sequence goes on from JARQOD010000004.1 coordinate 397,627,815, forward strand.
AGCACACAGCTGGTACTGCCCTCCCTGGTTCAGTGTGGGCTCTCAGTCACTGTTCTAGTCTTTGTTTAAAGACTGTACTGGTGACATCACTACTACCGCTCACGTCACCGCTTCAGCCAATCACTGAAGTTGGTGGCTATGATGAGATAGACACGATGAGTCACTGAGCTCAATGATTGGCTACAGCGGTGATGTGCATTGTATTCATGACCTCACTACTGCAGCCAGTAAATAGGACTAACAGCTGGGTCTGCTGTTTTAAAGGGATATGAGCATTTGGGGACATAAAACTTGATAGTCAAAGACTATTTTAAGAGAGCATAATTGTCTTTAACCCCTTTCTGTCATTGGGCGTAATAGTATGCCAACGTCGGACTTCCCGTTTGGTGCGGGCTCCGGTGCTGAGTCCGCATCTTTCTGGGCACATGTCAGCTGATCTATACAGCTGACATGTGCCCGCAACAGCCTCGGGTGGAATCGCAATCTACCTGCGGATTTTAACTAGTTAAATACTGCTGTCAATCTCTGACAGCAGTATTTAACTCGCCCATCGGTGACCCCATCACATAATCACGGGTCACCAATGGGTCAGCATGACAACCAGAGGTCTTCAGCAGACCTTTATGGTTGTCATAGCCAGATTGCTATGAGCACCGCCCGGTGGCATTTCTGCTACACACAGGCGATCTGATCATCGCCTGTGTAGCAGAGGCGATCGAAGTGGTGCAGCTTCTAGTCTTGCATGGAGACTATTAAAGCATGCAAAAAGTAAAAAAAGTTTTACAAAATATTAAAAAAAATATGAAAGTTCAAATCACCCCCCTTTTGGCCCATTCAAAATAAAAACAATAAAAAAAAAATCAAATATACACATATTTGGTATCGCCGCGTTCAGAATTGCCTGATCTATCAACATAAAAAAATGAATTAACCCGATCGCGAAACGGCGTAATGAGAAAAAAAGTCAAAACGCCAGAATTATGTTTTTTTGGTCACCTCAACATTGCATTAACATGCAATAACAGGCGATCAAAAGATTGTATCAGTACCAAAATGGTATCATTAAAAACGTCAGCTCGTCATGAAAAAAAAATCTGTGAACTTGTAATGACCTGGAGAATCATAATGGCAGGTCAGTTTTAGCATATAGTGAACATGGTAAAAAAAAAACCTCAAAAAACATTTGTGGAATTGCACTTTTTTTGCAATTTCACCACACTTTGAATTTTTTTTTTCGTTTTCCAGTACATGATATTTTAAAACCAATGGTGTTGTTCAAAAGTACAACTTGTCCCGCAAAAAACATGCCCTCACATGGCCATATTGACAGAAAAAACAAAAAGTTATGGCTCTGGGAAGAAGAGGAGCAAAAAAGGAAAACGCGAAAACTGAAAATCTCTAGTTGTTAAGGGGTTAAAGGGAATCTGTCAGCTGAATTTCACCCCCAAAACTATTTATATGCGCATGTAGCTGTTTTAAAGACAAGTTCAACAATACCTTAACATGACCAGTCCATTCTTCCAATACTGAGAAATCAGTATGTGAGCTGATATTCCAATGAGGCAGTAGATCTGAAGCCTCTGTCACACCAGCTCAATTTTCTACTCAGCATCACCTACTGTTTCTTGACTGACTGCTGATTTGCCTGAAGTCACATAGCATAGACTGTCAGTCAAACAGGAGGATGCAACGCTGGGCAGGGAATAGAGCTGGAGTGACAGAAGCTTCAGATTTACAGCCTTATTTACATATCAATTCAAAGGCTGATTTCTCAGTAAAGAGGGAATGGACTCTCTAGGTAAAGGTATTGCTGGACCTGACTTTGAAAGAGCTACATGCGCAAATAAATAATTTGGGATGTGAAATCCTGCTGATGGGATTCCCTTAAAATGTATTTCTGCAGCCAGTTGGACGTTCTGCTTCACTAGTTCATAATGCTGTATGACACAACCGTACCCCCATAGCCTAACTAAAGGGTTACTGAATGAATTAGGCCTGTTTATTACTTACTAAATAGCTATAATACTATAACTTTAGGGGCTGAAGAAGGGCATTCTGAAACCTGTCTTGCACACTGTGAGAGCTTTTCTAAACACTGGCCTTGCCTTCCTATTTACTAAGATATGGTTATTTTGAATGTATATCTACTTCAAACACATGTGGCTAATATAACTGGAGAGTGGAGACGAGTGTGCTGGGATGATCCTAGATCCTCTGCAATACATAACTGCAATTAGACTGTATATCAGAAGACTGAGAGCTATAAGAAGAATGGCGTACATTCAGGGCTACCGTTCTAAAATTAAATTCAAAGCAAGTAATGCTGTAACCCATCAACATGTAGCACATCAAAACCCAACAGACTATTACATAATACCTCATCTATGATGTCACAGTATGTCTATACAGACATGGCCAAAAGTGTTGGCATCCTTGAACTTGCAATAATTTTCTGGGAAAAATACGTCATATTCTGGGACAATTTCAAGGGTGCCAACACTTTTAGCCATGACTGTATGTAATCCATATATACAGCTGATATTACCCTCAGTTAAAGCACTGATCGCATATGTAACAATCACTTAATAATCACTCTTATGTCTTTTTTTAAATTGAAAAATGTAAACATAAAAGCAATTGTTAGTTTTTACAATCTGTACTCCAAAACAATATTTTATCTCATTGCGTTACGTAATGCATGTAACCCGAGCATTTAATCCTTTCTACCTTCTTCCATTAGTGGCAGACAGGAGAGGATATAATGTAAGAGCACATCCATGCGTTAGTAACTAATAATACACATCAGACTGGTGGGTCAATGGCTTTCACTAGTTCAGTTGTGTAATTTTTAGTAGCTTGTGGTCAAAATCAAGTACAGTGGAGGCAACATTTTCCATTGTCAGACTTTTTTGTTCTAAAGGGTGTGGAACTATTCTCTTGTTCTTGGTGCTGTAATGTGTATTGCATAACAATAAAGGTTAAAAATAATACAGAACGAAATGTGATTTTCATAATATTTATATTATAACACAAAATATACTTTATGTGAATAGACATTTTATTTATTTCAATTTTCCCTGTCTTTTAGGAGCATGCAGTCACCATGCCGTGCACCTGGGTGATGGCCTGTGCGTATGCCCCTTCTGGTTGCGCCATTGCTTGTGGGTAAGTGTTGAAAATTTAGTGTTGCTGAAGTTTTTTTTTTCATATGTTGTATGCTTGAAAATAAAATTACAAACATAATAATAGTATGCACAATCCCAATTGCAAAAAAAGTTGTGGCATTGTAAAATTTAAAGAAAAAAAGTTGGTAATTATTTGGAAATCTCTTGTAGCCATATTTTATTCACAACAAAACATAAAACACAGATTACAAGATGAAAGTTACAGTAAAGATGTATATCTTTGTACCGTGTTAGCCAGTAGATAGAAAAATACCATCTTTTACCATCTTTTCAGTTAGTCATTAAAAGGTATCAACCACTGAGGACTCTCAACTCTAAAGATGAAAGTTAGACATTTTTCCATTTCATTTGAAAAAATTCACTTATTTAGAAGTTGAGCAACAAATTTCAAAAAACTTGAGACCCGGCCATGTCTGTCATTGAGTAGCATCCCCTCTTATTCTTACAACAGTCAGTAACCATCTTGGAAGTGAGGAGACCAATTGCTGGGGCTCTGAGAGAGGAATATTGTTCAGTTCTTGTCTCATATAGGTTTCCAGCTGCTCAATAGTCCTGGGATCTTCTTTGCTAAAGTTTTTGTTTCATAATGCACCAAATATTTTCTATTGGTGAAAGGTCTGGACTGGTTCATCACCCGAATTCTTCTTCTGGGAAGCCATGGTGTTGTGATGGATGCATTGTGTGGTTTAGCATTGTCTTGCTGATATATACAATGTCTTCCTTGAAATAGACGTCGTCTGGAAGGGAAGATATGTTGTTCTAAAACTTGTAATATATAGATGCAGGCTTCATCCTAGGAGATGATTCACATTTAATAGGTTCCCAGCAACCGGAGATCGCCTTATTGTTGGCTGCTGGGCATGCATGAATTGACTAAATTATGTGCTAATCATCTCCATTTTTTCTTATTCTACAGAACAGTAATGCAATTCAAACTTTGAGTATTTCATGTTTACATGTTTGAGAACTACAGAGTGCAACTTTATTTATGTATAGAGATGGCTCCTCTTAGTTTGCACCTGTACACACTAGCTTTCTCTTTGGAAGTGACAGTCAGTCTTTTGCAATGTTTGTTTATTGAAGTACTACCTGAGGGCCTGGAGATCATGAGCATCCACTACTGACCGTCAGCTTTGTTCCTTGTTCACATGGATTCCTCCAGAATCTCGGAATCTTTTAATGATATTATGTACTGTAGATGATGGGATATTTAAAAAAATATTTAGAGTTGAGAGTCCTCAGTGGTTGATACCTTTTAATGGCTAACTGAAAAGATGGTAACAAATTGCAAGCTTTCGAGACTACTCAGGGATATTTAAAGTCATTTAATTTTACATTCAGGAACATTTTTCTTACTTGTTTCAGTCTTTAGACACAGTTTTTCACACATTGGTGAACCTCTGACCATCTTGGATTCTCAGAGACTCTGCCTCTCTAAGAATCTCTTTTTATAAAAAGCCATCAGCTTCTGAATGGGTTCATTTTTTTAAACACAAATATCTAACTTTTAACTTCTGATATGTGTTCTATGCACTGACGAACACAAACTGAAAAGGATCCATGTGCAAGAACATTATATGGGCCCTTTGCAGTCCAATAGCTCATCATAATGCAAAATTTCACCTGCTTTGGAGGCGGAAATGGGCCCCCTTACCTCTTGGGCTCCTGTGCGGCTGCACAGCTTGTGTTTTGACCCGCACCACAATTGTGGTTTACCAGAGCAATGGGGTACTCAGAGCCGAGCCCATGGAAGTCTATGGGGTTGTCACAGGTAGCGCTGGCTCGGTCTGTGGCCCTGGCGGTCAGGCGTATGTTGGGGGGGAATATTTACAGGGGATAGGTATATATACAGTTCGTGACGCCACCTGTAGTTCTCTGATCACTAAGACCAGCGCTGCTGTAGATCTCTGAGGGGATGGTGAGGCAGCTAGATGTCGGGTCCCCTACAGGTGGGACTCTTCCCTCAGGTCGATAGTTATGGTGGGGTTGTGCAGGGATGCAATCAAATAACTCAGTCTCACACATAGAAGCTTCTTTCCATACCTTTTACTTCAAGTTGTTCAGGCAGGTCCCAGGGAGGCTGTTCGGGGTGGATGAATGCACGTAGCGGTAACAGTTGAGCAGGTTACAGGCCTCCTTCTCTTTCCAAATGATGAGTGAGTCCAAGCTTGCCTGTAGCTAAGTTAACTCTATAGTTTTCAGCTTTTCCCACTAGCTGTACTGCCCGGCCGGTTTTGTGATAGAGCCTTATAAGTGGTGAACAAAGTACTTTCTTTTGCCGCGCTCCGGACTCAGAAGTCTTGTTCTCCTGACTCGGTTACGTACTGGCACTCTAAGGGCGGCTTTCTGCAACCTAAGGTCCAGTAAGACTCTGGCTTTTCTATCACTATGCCTGGAGCTATAGTGACGCTTCGGTCCCCAGTGACCGGTGACAATGTGCAGGATAATCCGATCCTTAAGGCACTTCTGAATCCTTCCCACTATGCCCTTCGCCCTGCTTCTGCTTTCAATGTAGCACTGAAGCGTGAAGATAGAAAGTCAGTTTTCTTCCTTGGTCTCACTGAGTAACTCTCAGTTTCCTCAAAGTTCAGACTGAGTAAAAGGTAACTCTGACTAGACTCGGGATGATAACTAGTCATCCGTTACTAGACTCCACTTCGTTGAATTGGCAGGAACTAATCTTCTGCTCACCCAGAGCTCTGACAGGAATCCTCACTGTCTAAGAAGAACTAGCCCTGACTGCTCTGTACGATGACAGGAAGCTAGACTGACTCTCTCCTGTGCTACACGTCACTCCCCTATACACCCCTGTGGGTGTGTCTGAAGTGTAAGTGAGTGTCAAGCTTTAACTGTTACCTTACTGTGCATTCTCCAGATCCTGTGTGCCTTACATACCAGGGCTACACATTCCCCTTGGTAAAATACAGCACTCCCGGGCTGTGAAATATAAGAAGAAAGACATTTTGTTTTCCATTTAAACAAGTAACATTTTAAACTCTTCCCATCAGGGAGGTACGGATTTCTTGAACGTTGCATTATAACAATAGGCATAGAAAAATACAAAATACTAAATAGACATTTTCATATAAATAGATGACAATATTCTTGTGAAGGACCCGCACCAAACCTTCAACGTGGGTCCTGGGTGGGCTGCAGGACATCTGGATGCAGACCTCACTCAGTGCCTCACCATACGGGTTTTATGTTCAGAGGTAGGTGTGCTGGTAGAGAATGCACAAAGTGCAACTATATACAAGATCAGTTCTTGGGCTGGCTCAGTCCTCAGCCTCAGAGTCCATCATGAAACATTTTCAAGTAATTTACATATCATAACAATACTTTATACAATTATCCATACTTAGTAAACTAGTTTGCTAGGACTACTTTTGATAACGAATAGGTATTTTCCCTTTTGTTGTACGTTCTGATCTACGTGGAGTAGCTTCAGGTATATTAATCTCTAACCCAACTGTTCTACGTAACGGCAAACTATAGAACTGCCTCAATCTTTCTATGGATCTGGCAAGCGTACTGATGGCTGGGCGGTGTGAGTCAGCTTCACCAGGGGTTCCCATAGCATGGGGCGCTGTGTAATACTATTGTAGGAACTCGAGGATTCTGATAGCGTGGGGCAATGAACAATCAGAGACGGGTTTCTTTGAATGCAAATAATGTATTTGTGAAACAGCAAAACACCCAAAAACAATATTCAAACAACCCGTAGTGACATGCAATGAGTCCATATATATAGACACAAGTCCAGTTATATGAATCCGGATATATAAGTCCTTGAACCTCTATAGCGAGGGTGGTAAAGTTCTTACGACGGAGTCCTCACACAAATGTGACCACAAGGTAAGTCTGATGCACAGGTAACGTGGCTGGATTTACACACTGCTGGTGTGTGAAGAGTCAGATCCAGGTATGCAGAAAACACAGGGAGGTCCAGGAACAAGTTAATCTCAGTTGTGGCTTAATTCAGTGAAGTCCAACAACAAGTTCATATGTCAGTAAGGTTCCAGTAACAGTTCCAACAGCTCTCACCAGAGGTAATGCACGAAGGGTTAAACAGCAACAGTTCAGAAACACAGTTCTTATCAGATGGAGTGAACCAAGGGTTAAATTCCCAAGTCAACAGTTTAGTGATAACACAGTATGTGCAACTTACATATGCAGAGAATGTCCAGAGCCATGGGTAGAAACTGCTGTAGCTGAGAAACACCTGAAGATAAGGTTATGCACTTTCCCAGTAAATACACCAAAAGATCTGTGAGGAACAAAGCAGCTGGGTTGCAGGGAAACGGAAGCAGAATATTCCAGCAGTGAAGCCAGCACCTGAGCCGGGTTTTAAACAAACGAACAGGAAGTAGGGCACAGAAAACAGCAAACTCCATTTTAACAAAGGGCAAAATCATTGACAAAGTTACCTAGAAAACCCGGAATACTGACATTACTCCCCCCTAAAGACGGCCTCCGGACGGTCCTGGACCAGGCCTGTCCGGGTATCTCCGATGAAACTGAGCAATCTTCAGAGGCGCATTGATGTTACTTACTGGTTCCCAAGAATCATTTTCAGGAGAGTAACCTTGCCATCTAACTAGATACTGAAGCCGGTTTCTATGAAGTCTCGAATTAACAATATCCTGTACCACGAATTGTTCTTCGCCATCAACCAACACTGGTGGAGGGGGAGGTACGATACGTCCCTGAAACGTGTTAGGAGAGACTGGTTTTAATAAGGAAACATGAAATACTGGGTGTACCTTTAAAGTCCGTGGTAGCTTCAACCGACAGGCAACAGAGCTCACAATCCCAGTGATCTTGAATGGACCGATGAATTTCTGTCCCAGTTTCTGCGAAGGAACACCCAATTTTAGATTCTTGGTGGACAACCAAACTGAGTCTCCTACCTTATACATAGGTGCTGGTTTCCGGAATCTATCGGCCGACTTTTTGTAACGCTCCTGTGCTGTGGTCAGGGAGTCCTTCAAAACTTCAAGATTACGTTGCAACGCCGTCACTCTGTCTTCAACCGCTGGTACCGAAATCGTAACCGGAGACCTAGGCAAAATACTTGGATGATAACCCAGGTTGGCAAAAAAAAGGCGTTACCTTCGTGGAACTGCTTTGGGAGTTGTTGTACGAAAATTCCGCTAGAGGAAGTAGCTTCAGCCAATCGTCCTGCAAATGACTGACGTAACAGCGTAGATATTGCTCCAAGGTTTGATTTGTCCGTTCGGTCTGCCCGTTGGTCTGAGGATGGTATGCAGAAGACAAGCAAACATTAATGTGGAGCGCAGAACAAAATCCTTTCCAAAATCTAGAGGTAAATTGTATTCCCCGGTCAGAAATGATGTCATCTGGTACCCCATGCAGCCGGAAAATGTTCTGGATAACTAGATCTACTGTCTCTGTAGCTGAGGGAAGACCAGCACACGGAATGAAATGAGCAGCTTTCGTTAAACGATCTACTACCACCAAAATAGTATTTTTACCACCAGAGGTGGGTAACTCCACAATAAAGTCCATCGAAATAGACCCCCAAGGGCGAGACGGTACAGGTAGCGGTTTAAGAAGACCAGTAGGTGAAACGCGAGGAACCTTGTACCGGGCACAAACTTCACAAGAGCGGACATAGTCATTCACATCCTTCAAGCAGGTAGGCCACCAAAAAAAACGAGTTAACAATTCCTGCGTCTTCTGTACCCCCCTATGACCAGCCAATTTAGAGTCGTGGACCAATTTGAGAACTCGAAGTCTTACAGCCTCTGGACATAAATACATCGATCTCTAAGCCACACACCATTCCGAAGGACAAGATTCACATTGTCAGGTGGAGCTGCAAGAAATACGTCACCGTCATAGGCCAGCTTGATCTCCTGCCACAAGTCCCGGTTCCGGAGCACTCCAACGAAATTGGCCTCCGACAAGATGGTCTTCGACGGGGTCCCAGGCACGGAATCCACGGTATGGATTCGGGATAATGCGTCAGCTTTCCCATTACGTGAACCTGGGCGGTACGAAATAATAAAATTAAACTGGTTCAAGAACAAACTCCACCTAGCTTGTCGAGGAGAAAGACACCTGGCAGACTTAAGGAATTCCAAATTGCGATGATCCGTGAGTACTACTACCTGCTGAGTTGCCCCCTGCAAATGGTGTCTCCATTCCTTAAAGGCAGAAATAATTGCCAAAAGTTCCTTATCTGCCACATCATAGTTCAGTTCTGCAGAAGATAACCTACGAGAGAAGAAGGCACACGGGTGCAGCAAACCTTTGTCTCCGGTACGTTGTGAGAGGATAGCTCCCAATGCACAGTCAGACGCGTCCACCTCCACGATAAAAGGCTGTGCAGGATCCGGATGCATCAATATTGGAGCCGTGGTAAAACAACCCTTCAGGCGATCAAAGGCTTCCTGAGCTTGCGAAGACCATTCAAACTTCTTCCCCTTCTTGGTGAGGAGAGTGATGGGACGGACAATTTCTGAAAAATTTCGGATAAACCGTCTATAAAAGTTAGCAAAGCCAATGAATCGTTGTACCTCCTTAATGTTTCCTGGTACCGGCCAGTCCAAGATTGCCTGGATCTTGCTGGACTCCATATTCAATCCCTGAGGCGAGATAACATAGCCCAAAAATTGAATTTCAGAACAATGGAACTCACACTTTTCGAGTTTGATGTACAAATGATTATCTCTCAAACGTCTAAGTACGGTCTTGACATGTTCCTGATGTTCCTGTAAGGAGTCAGAAAAGATTAAGATGTCATCAAGGTAAATTACCACATATTGGTCCAATAAATCCCTGAAAATGTCGTTGGCTAAATGTTGAAAAGCAGCAGGAGCGTTACAGAGTCCGAATGGCATCACCAAATATTCAAAATGTCCATACCGGCATCTAAAAGCTGTCTTCCATTCGTCTCCGGGCCGTATACGGAGTAAATTATATGCCCCACGAAGATCTAATTTGGTAAATACTTTGGCCTGGCGAACTCTTTCCAACAATTCTGGAATTAGGGGCAACGGGTACCTGTTACGAATGGTTACCTTATTTAACTCCCGGTAGTCAATGCAGGGTCTTAGAGTACCATCCTTCTTCTTTACAAAGAATATTGGAGCTCCCGCTGGTGAAGAAGATGGTCGGATAAACCCCTTGGCTAAATTCTCATCTATATACTCTCGTAAAGATTTTAATTCCGGAGCCGCCAACGGGTAAACATGGCCGAAAGGAATCGCTGCTCCAGGAAGCAATTCTATGGGGCAGTCATACGGTCTATGTGGGGGAAGTTGATCTGCCTTCCTTTTATCACAAATGTCTGAGAATTCCTGATAAATCAGAGGGAGAGTAGGTACCTGTATCACCTCTTCCAAGTTCTGGGTAACTGGAGCCGCCACAGTTGGACTGATGGTAGAACTGCACTTCGGGAGAAAGGTTATCTCCTTGGTTTCCCAATTGATGATTGGATTTTGTGACCGTAACCAGGGAATTCCTAAAATTACAGGAAAATGAGGAGAAGATATTAACATGAATGAAAGTGTTTCTTGATGGTCTGGTTCCATCTTACACTCCAGAGGCACTGTCTCCCGATCTACTGGTCCAGAAACTAATGGGGAACCATCCACCGTTTCCATAGTGATTGGTGAAGCTCTTAGTTGTGTCTTTATACCATGTTCCTCTGCAAAAGAAGAATCCATGAAATTCCCACCTGCTCCAGAGTCTATCATGGCAGAACTTGATATCCACTGTTCCTCCCACTGAATCTGTATAGGAAGAGAACAATGTGAATATTTCTCCCCTTGATCTTTAGGGAAGTCGGCATCAGTATTGGGGGAAAAACCGCATCTAGATGTAGACTGGTTTCCGAAACTTCAGACTCAGCGTCTGTGTTATCATAATCCCCTACTACCGCCAACACCTTGTTGGGTCGCCTAGGACATTTAGGACAATTGATGAGGAAATGGTCCGATTGACCACAATAGAAACATAAGCGCTCACGGAGACGGTGTTCGCGGCGTTCATTATTCTCACGTCTCTGCAGTGAGTCCACCTGCATAGGCACCTCCTCAGCCTCTCGCGGGTTTTTGCCTGTGGTTTCCCTGGACGGAAGAGAGTAATTAGTAATGCGATTTACAGCGGCCCATTTTTCTTGTCTGCGTTCAGTTAAACGGATATCAATACGTACACAGTGCTGTATAAACAATTCAAACTCCTGTGGAGACTCTGAACGAGCTAGCTCATCCTTGATTGCATTTGACAAACCTTTTCTAAAGATTGGTAATAAAGCATTGTTTTCCCACTGGGTGTCCACCACTAACCTTTTAAATTCAGTAACATATTCTATGACTGACCGTTTCCCCTGGCGTAAGGAAAGCAAAGCAGATTCAGCGGTAGCACGGCGGTTGGGATCGTCGAACATTTGCGCCATGGCTGCCAGAAAATTGTCCAAATTATTTAGACGGGTATCATGACTTTCAACCATAGGATTTGCCCAAGCCAGTGCACGTGATGTCAACAACATAATAATACATAGAACCTTAGATCTATCAGACCGGTAGTAGGAGGCATGTACATCAAAAAATAATATACATTGATTAACAAACCCACGGAATTGACTTCGGTCACCATTAAAACGGAATGGAGGCAATTTGGGCATACTGGTGGATGAGGTAGGCTCAGTAGGTAAGGCCTCCAGGACTCCTAACCTAGAACGTAGATCTTGGAGAGCCTGACCAAACCCCTGTGCATTGTGGTTAACCCGAGACTCCAAGTCTCTAATCTGATTGTGTGCAGCCGCCACCTCCTGCTGCAAGGAGTTAACTATGGTGAACAATTTGTCTGCCCGTGTCTCCGTCATTGCCCCAGCAGAATCCTCTTTTTTAGGCTGGAATATCCTGTAATACTATTGTAGGAACTCGAGGATTCTGATAGCGTGGGGCAATGAACAATCAGAGACGGGTTTCTTTGAATGCAAATAATGTATTTGTGAAACAGCAAAACACCCAAAAACAATATTCAAACAACCCGTAGTGACATGCAATGAGTCCATATATATAGACACAAGTCCAGTTATATGAATCCGGATATATAAGTCCTTGAACCTCTATAGCGAGGGTGGTAAAGTTCTTACGACGGAGTCCTCACACAAATGTGACCACAAGGTAAGTCTGATGCACAGGTAACGTGGCTGGATTTACACACTGCTGGTGTGTGAAGAGTCAGATCCAGGTATGCAGAAAACACAGGGAGGTCCAGGAACAAGTTAATCTCAGTTGTGGCTTAATTCAGTGAAGTCCAACAACAAGTTCATATGTCAGTAAGGTTCCAGTAACAGTTCCAACAGCTCTCACCAGAGGTAATGCACGAAGGGTTAAACAGCAACAGTTCAGAAACACAGTTCTTATCAGATGGAGTGAACCAAGGGTTAAATTCCCAAGTCAACAGTTTAGTGATAACACAGTATGTGCAACTTACATATGCAGAGAATGTCCAGAGCCATGGGTAGAAACTGCTGTAGCTGAGAAACACCTGAAGATAAGGTTATGCACTTTCCCAGTAAATACACCAAAAGATCTGTGAGGAACAAAGCAGCTGGGTTGCAGGGAAACGGAAGCAGAATATTCCAGCAGTGAAGCCAGCACCTGAGCCGGGTTTTAAACAAACGAACAGGAAGTAGGGCACAGAAAACAGCAAACTCCATTTTAACAAAGGGCAAAATCATTGACAAAGTTACCTAGAAAACCCGGAATACTGACACGCTGCTTCAGATGATTCTTCCTCTTGAGGTTCCGCAGGTTGGGGTGCTGCTGGAGTAGGTAACTCCTGAACTGGCTCAACTGGCACCATGGGCACAACTGGAGGTAGAACTTCCTCTTGTGGCTGATAAAATTGCAACACCGGAATTATTACAGCATCTCCCAGTCTCGGCCAATCTGCAGGGAAATCTCCCAGATCCGTGTGTATGACCTCTTCTTTTCTTTCTTCTTGATTGATGACAGAGTTCCCTTCACGAAACTTTAAGGGTTCTGGACACAATTTCAAATGGTCTCTGGACACAGTGGATATTGTTCTTCCTCCGTCCTTACTGATGATACAAACTTTTCTATTGTCATATTTGGAATCTTGTATGACGTAGGGTTCTTGCTCCCACTGGTTGTCCAATTTGTGCATTTTCCTTTTCCTTTTCAATACCACTTCTCCAGGCATCAAAGGCTTGGCAGGAGCATTCCTGTTGTAAATATCTTCCTGTTTTTCCCGTACCTTGTTGAGACTTTCTTCTACACAGACTTGCACTCTTCTGTATTGCTCTTGCCGATTGATGTCCCAGTTTTCAATGGCGTCATCTGCCTCTGGTTCTACCACTCCAAGTTCTAAATCCATTGGTAGTCTTCCGGGCCTTGCTCTCATAAGATAGGCTGGAGTGCAGTTAGTGGAACTTACAGGTATATGGTTATACAAGTCAACCAAATCAGGTAGTAAGTCCGGCCATCGATTTCTGTCTTCCAACGGTATGGATTTCAACAAATCAAGGACAATGTGGTTCATTTTCTCGCAAAGACCGTTGGTTTGAGGATGGTATGGTGTTGTTCTAATTTTCTTGCACCCATACATGTGACAGAATTCCTTGAATAGATCAGCTTCAAAAGCAGGTCCTTGATCGGTTAATACTTGCTCCGGATACCCATGCGGTCTGCAGAAGCTTGCTTGAAAGGTTTTTGCTGCCGTCACTGCTGTCTGATCCTTAACTGGTACAACCACCAGAAATCTAGAGTAATGGTCCACCATGGTCAAGGCGTATGAGTATCCAGATCTACTTGGCGACAGTTTGACGTGGTCCAGGGCCACAATCTCCAAGGGACGGGTCGTCTGGATAGGCTGCAGGGGTGCCCTCTGACTACCGTAGTCCTTTCTTCTGAGACCACAGGGTCCACAGTTCCGACACCACCTCTCGATGGAGCTGCGCATCCCTACCCAGTAGAACCGGCACCTCAACAGGGTCTCCAGCTTTCTCCAGCCAAAGTGTCCTGCTTGATCATGGTATGCTTCCAACACCATTTGGACGTCTGCCTTGGGGACCACTATTTGCCAGACCATCTCGTGGGTCCTGGGATTGACGTATCTCCTGCACAACTTCTCACGGTATAGGAATAACCTGCTTCTCTCGTTCCACAGGAGCTTTGCTGACATAGGTGCATCTTTTTCCAAGGAGGAACCTTCCTGTCTTAACAACTCCTTGATACGGCTGACCACTGGATCGCTGTCCTGAGTCTCTTTCCAGCTGTGATGGGGTAAAGGATTTAACGTTGCACCATACTGCTTTCTGTAGACTCGATGCTCGTGGACTACCCCATTTCGATGGAACGCAGGTAGCTCAATTTCTTCCAGGTCGTCCGATTCTTCCTCCGTGTCAGAGTCATGCGGCATTCGGGACAATGCGTCAGCATTAGCATTCTTTCGGCCTGCCCGGTACTTGATAGTAAACTGGTAATTGGACAACCGAGCCATCCAACGCTGCTCCATGGCGCCCAACTTGGCCGTTTCCAGGTGCGTTAGCGGGTTGTTGTCTGTGTACGCCGTGAACTTGTTGGAGGCCAGATAGTGCTTAAATCTTTCAGTAATGGCCCAGACCAGCGCCAGAAACTCCAGCTTGAAGCTGCTATAATTTTCCGGATTCCTCTCAGTTGGCCTGAGTTTTCTGCTGGCATAAGCGATGACTTTTTCTTGGCCATTCTGCTTCTGACTGAGAACTGCTCCCAAACCTTCATTACTGGCGTCGGTGTACAGCAGGAACGGTTGGCTGTAATCAGGATACGTCAAGATCTCATCGCCTGTAAGGATCTCTTTCATCTTTTGGAATGCTTCAGCCTGTTCCTTACCCCAATTGAAGGGAGGATTTCTGCTCTTTAGGGATTGGCCTACTAGGAGGTCCTGTAGAGGCGCTGCCTTCTTCGTGTAATCTTTCACGAACCTTCTGTAGTAACCCGTTAGTCCCAGGAACTGTCGCACTTCCTTGAGGTTCTTCGGCTCCGGCCACTTCTGGATGGCAGTGACTTTCTCTGGGTCCGGCGCTACTCCTTCCGAACTGACGATGTGCCCCAAATATTGTACCTTCTGTTTGAGTAGATGGCATTTTGAGGGTTTCAACTTCATCCCGTACCTGGACAGGGACTCAAATACTTCTGCCAGGTGCTTCAGATGGTCCTCATATGTCTTGGAGTACACAATGACGTCGTCTAAGTATAGCAGCACGGTTTCAAAATTGAGATGTCCCAGGCAGTTTTCCATCACTCTCTGAAATGTTCCTGGGGCACTGCTGAGCCCAAACGGCATTCTGTCGAACTCACAGAGCCCCATTGGGGTGGTGAAAGCCGTTTTCTCACGATCCTCCTCAGCCACAGCCACTTGCCAGTAACCACTAGTCAGATCGAGGGTAGAAAAGTAGTTAGCCGTTTTCAGAGCAGCTAATGACTCCTCTATACGTGGTAACGGGTATGCATCCTTGTGTGTTATGCGGTTCACCTGCCTGTAATCCACACACATTCTCAAGCTACCATCTTTCTTTCTAACCAGGACTTGAGGTGCTGCCCAGGGACTACAACTATCCCTGATTACTCCGGCTTCTTTCATATCTCGCAACATTTCCTTAGCCTTCTGATAATGGGCTGGGGGTATAGGCCTATACCGCTCTTTGATGGGAGGATGACTGCCTGTAGGGATATGATGTTGTACTCCCTTAATTATCCCAAAATCAAGTGGATTCTTGCTAAATACTTGGGCGTACTCTTGCACCACCCGTAATACCCCTTGCTTCTGGTGAGCGGGAGTGGTGTCCGTCCCAACATGGAGTTGCTGACACCATTCCGCCACCTGGGTTGCCGGGTCATTGTCCTCCGCTATTTGGCGGGAGTCTAAGGACTCAGCCGGGAGAATAGAATTATTGTCGACAGCATGTAGTTTAGCAATGGTTGCATAACGGGGTAAGTTTACCTCATCATCTCCCCAGTTGAGAAGCCGTACCGGTACTCTTCCATTCACCACTTCCACTACTCCCCTAGCAGTCATAAGTGTAGGTCTATGTTCTGAATGGTGGGGTTCTACTACAGCTTGGTAATTCTGTCCTCTCAGACCTATGGCTGCCCTGCACCAGATTATCATTTCACTCATTGGGGGTATCACAATGGGATTCGAGTCAGTGACCCGTACATTACCAATTTCGCCGTCTGTAAGCTTCGCTTGCTGCTGACACACCAGGGCCCGGATCTCTCTTTGGATTACTCCTTTCTGCCTTGGTCGGGCAATCTCAGCGAGCTGTTGGAGTAAGAACACAACTTCTCCCAAACAATTACTGATAATGTTAGTACCCAAAATTATATTTAAACCGTTCTCCTCATTTACAGTCTTCACTACCAGAAGCCCCTGGTCTTTCAACTCCTCTCTGCCCACTTTCACATCTACACATTTTGTCCCGAGTACTTCTACAGGAAGACCATTAGAAGCATACACGGTAAAGTCAGGGCTCGGAGGTTTAAGACTGTCCATTGACCAGAACTTAGTATATAGGGCATCAGGTATTAGGGTCACCTGAGACCCAGTGTCTAACAATGCCGGAACAGCAATACCATCTAGAATGATAGACAGGTAGGGTCGTCCACCTACATACCTGCGGTTCCAGTCTAGGGGGCCTGACGGGTCTCCTCCTGGGTGTTGGCCCTCAGACCCAGGTTCTGCCCGTTTAAAGGACACTGTGGAGACATATGACCTTTCCGGTTGCATCGGTAACAGGTGATCTCCCGACGGGGAGGGTGTTGATCAGAGGTCGCTCCTGGGGGTGGCGTTGTCCTCCTCCGGGGGGGCGACGTCTTCCTTCTTCTCCGGTTCATCCACGGAACGTCTTTTGGGCAGTCCGCTAATAAGATCTTCCCTTCTTCCTCTTTCCGCAGCTGCAGGGCACTCATCACAGCAGCCAGATTTTTAGTCAGCTGGCGCACCTCTGAGCGCAGACAGTCCAATTCACTAGGGGGTGTCACCTGCGTTTTGGTTTCGGCCACTAGCGAGGAAAAGGGGGTTGCCGCCGGCTCCAGAGTGACTTCATCCTGACGATGTTGGGTTGCCACCTCAGGTTTGCCCAGGGGCCGCAGCCCTTTTATTGCCATGTCCTTTAGGGCATCAAAGGTAGCATCAGGGTGATCTAAAGACCACCAATTCACAGTTCTGCGTTCCGCTTGGGACCTCAGTCCCTGCACAAATTGTTCTTTCAGCATCTTATTTTCATCAATGACACTTATGGTATTAACCTGCTTGAGGGCTCTCAGGGCCCCTTGTAGTCGGCAGGCATAGTCCCTTATGCTGTCACTTGGTTGCTGTGAACAGTTATAGAATGCCATCCGGAGATCTGTTTCGGTGCGATCTTCAAAAATGGCCTGTAACTTTAAGAGGATTGCAGGCACCAACTCCTGGTCCGTGGTAGCCCAAGTCTCCACTTCTCTCTCAGCAGCGCCAGTTAGCTGCCCTATTAATACTGCAGCTTTTTGCCTCTCAGACATAGAGTACATTTCCAGGACACTGCATATCTTCCGTTTGAATCCTGCTAAAGTGCCTGGCTCGCCGCTGTACTGGGGAAGCCATTTCGCCCCAGGCATATATGGAAGCGTTAGTGGCATGAGCGGGACCACCGGACTGAGTGCTGGGCCTGCGCCCCCATCTGGCGCTACAACGCCACGCGGTGCGGAGTCGGGTCCTCCGGCTGGGGCCGCACTGTCGGCCGGTTGTTGCAACATATTAGCGCCCCCTTGGTTAAACGGAGCCTACCGCTTTCAGAAGCTGCTATTTCCCAGGCACAGCAGTAGGAACAGGACCTTCGTCGCAGGCGCTCTGATGTCAGAGCGTCCACTTCCTGTCGCAGGACCTGCCGCTGAGTCAGAGCCGGGGGCGTGTCCAAGACTTTGCGCGCTCCTTCAGGTACGCCCACCTTCTTCTCCAGCGCCTCAGGGCGCGAATATGGCGGCAAATATGGCGGTATTTGGCGCCAAACAATAGCAACAGTCTTTTTCACCAAAACACTCCACAGGCACACAGGGCTCGCAATTCTGCAAGTTTCGGATCCTGTTCGTGACGCCAAGTTTGTTTTGACTTGCACCACAATTGTGGTTTACCAGAGCAATGGGGTACTCAGAGCCGAGCCCATGGAAGTCTATGGGGTTGTCACAGGTAGCGCTGGCTCGGTCTGTGGCCCTGGCGGTCAGGCGTATGTTGGGGGGGAATATTTACAGGGGATAGGTATATATACAGTTCGTGACGCCACCTGTAGTTCTCTGATCACTAAGACCAGCGCTGCTGTAGATCTCTGAGGGGATGGTGAGGCAGCTAGATGTCGGGTCCCCTACAGGTGGGACTCTTCCCTCAGGTCGATAGTTATGGTGGGGTTGTGCAGGGATGCAATCAAATAACTCAGTCTCACACATAGAAGCTTCTTTCCATACCTTTTACTTCAAGTTGTTCAGGCAGGTCCCAGGGAGGCTGTTCGGGGTGGATGAATGCACGTAGCGGTAACAGTTGAGCAGGTTACAGGCCTCCTTCTCTTTCCAAATGATGAGTGAGTCCAAGCTTGCCTGTAGCTAAGTTAACTCTATAGTTTTCAGCTTTTCCCACTAGCTGTACTGCCCGGCCGGTTTTGTGATAGAGCCTTATAAGTGGTGAACAAAGTACTTTCTTTTGCCGCGCGCCGGACTCAGAAGTCTTGTTCTCCTGACTCGGTTACGTACTGGCACTCTAAGGGCGGCTTTCTGCAACCTAAGGTCCAGTAAGACTCTGGCTTTTCTATCACTATGCCTGGAGCTATAGTGACGCTTCGGTCCCCAGTGACCGGTGACAATGTGCAGGATAATCCGATCCTTAAGGCACTTCTGAATCCTTCCCACTATGCCCTGCGCCCTGCTTCTGCTTTCAATGTAGCACTGAAGCGTGAAGATAGAAAGTCAGTTTTCTTCCTTGGTCTCACTGAGTAACTCTCAGTTTCCTCAAAGTTCAGACTGAGTAAAAGGTAACTCTGACTAGACTCGGGATGATAACTAGTCATCCGTTACTAGACTCCACTTCGTTGAATTGGCAGGAACTAATCTTCTGCTCACCCAGAGCTCTGACAGGAATCCTCACTGTCTAAGAAGAACTAGCCCTGACTGCTCTGTACGATGACAGGAAGCTAGACTGACTCTCTCCTGTGCTACACGTCACTCCCCTATACACCCCTGTGGGTGTGTCTGAAGTGTAAGTGAGTGTCAAGCTTTAACTGTTACCTTACTGTGCATTCTCCAGATCCTGTGTGCCTTACATACCAGGGCTACACACTTGCACCAATGTTAATATCCGCCCCTGGTTCTATGTTTTCTTGTAAATGAAATATTGCTATAGGAGATTTCCAAATCATTGCTTTCTTGTTTTCTTTACATTTTATGCAGCGTCCCAACTTTTTTGGAATTGGGGCTGTAAATGAATGTTGTAAAGTTACAGTACAGTATATTTTAGATACTTTGTGAAGTTTTCTATATTTTGAGATTTATTGTAACCTTCTTAAAATTCTCATAACTTAGTCAACTGCACCTGCACCACGTAACCATGTAATTCAAGCTGGGCATCAATATTAAATAGCTGTCTGCTGAACTTATGACCTAGTCAGTATGTTCTATTAGTATCAAAGTGATAGTTTTACCATTAGTTTCCGAGAGGATTTTATAGCGTCAATATAGCCGCACTTCCTATTGTCATTGTTGGAGTAAATGGCTGTTGTAACTAAATAGAAGAATGAAAATATCTATGTGATTAATAAATACTAAATAATAAGATATTCCTATAATCCATAATAGATAGTATAGATACATTTTCCAGTTTTCTGTTGGAATGTTCTTTGAACTAAAGGGTATGCCACACTAAACAATATCGCTAACGGGATCGCTAAAAAACGTCACTATTTAGCGATCCCGTTAGCGATGTTGTTCAGTGCGGCAGCTTCCAGCGACGAGCTTCCTGCTGTGATCTCGCTCGTCGCTGGAATCGTTCCGGACCCTATTTTCTCGTCGGCGCTCCCGCTGGGTAAGTATCTTATCGCTGTGTGGCACCTTTTCTTAGCGATTTAGCGGTACTTTTGTACCGCTAAAGTCGTTAAGAAGATCGCTAACGGCGATAGCGTCGTTAACTATATCGCTAAATGCGGCAGCATTTAGCGATATAGAAACAATCCCGCTAGCGATCTCATTAGTATGCAACGCTAACGAGATCGCTAGCGGGATAGCTTAGTGTGGCAGTACCTTAAATGTTCAGCCCCATAATATTTTTTTATAATTGCTGTAGATTGTGTAAAATAACTACAGGAATAACAATCCTCTTATCAATCTCCTGCTGCTTCAGCGTCAATGTATGCATAATGCTCTGCTGGTGTTTGTTTACCAGATTACAATGGTGACATGGCATGTCAATTTGTAAAAGCTGCAGCCAATCACTGACTGTAGTGAGAACACCTCTGCATCCAGTGATTGGCTGCAGTGGTCACGTGTCATATTATCAGGTTACAACTGGAGCCATATTAACAGAAACTGGTAGAAACCCAGGAAGCACTTGTGTGGTAACTGTAGGGTAGATTGTCAAAGTTTTACTACTTTTATTATTTTAGACGGTACTTAAAAAAATGTATGTATTTGACAACCACAGAGGTTCTGGAATAGAAAAAATAAATACAGTTGTCAACAACAACTTTAAATAACGCAGATCACCTACTCACTCCTAAATTATCATTCAATTGATTGCATACACTAGACTCTAATTTCACCTTCAAATTATCTGGAAATCCTAAAGGTTCACATACTTTTGCTACTCACAGGTGTGATTTTGGATAATTTTCCTCATGAAAAAAATAACAAAGTGTAATATTTTTATTCATTTTGTTTAATTTGGTTCTGTTTATTTTTAGGACTTGTGTGACAATCTGATCTAGTTTTAGGTCAAATGTATTAAAAAATCTAGAAAATTCTGAAGGGTTCACAAACTTTCAAGCAGTACTGCAACTAAAGGAAATATCATTATAAATACATTTCTAACATGTATGGGGAATTTTTCAGCAGGTCTTTGCCACCCAACCTGAGAGCAGCAGAATGTAAGCACAGAGACCCGAATTCTAGCATGGTGACGCCTACTGGGCTGCATGCTGCAGTTTTGATAAAATCACAGTTTTATCAGCAGGAGATTATCACCAGAGGACTACTTGGCCTGCTGCCAGGTAGTCCAACCAATCACCACCTACTGATTGGCAGCTTTCTGCCTATGCACAGTTACACAGACAGCCATCATTCAGTGATGTGGACGGGGTTACACAGAGCTCAGCATTCAAAGAACCATTGGATCTGCAGCAGATAAAACAGTGATTTTAGCAAAACTGCGGCAAGCAGCCGAGTAAGAAATACATCGCTGAAATCATGATCTCTGCCCCTACATCATGCTGCTCAGATGGGATAGAAATATGTGGTGACAGATTCCTTTGATTAGTCAATCACACAAATTTTTTCTGTGGAGATAGTCACTATTGAATTAAATTGTTACACTGACAGAAATCTGTCCTAGAATGCTTGGACAGATGCCTGTGAGTATGTGCACTAGGACGTTCTGCTGCAGTAACTTGGAAATAACCTATACATACTGTCATTCAGGAAGACAGGGTGGACAGCAGTGTGAGCAGCCTCTTCTTACTTCAACTGTCAGCACCACTGGTATCTCTAATATTAGATCAGAAACACAGGGTGGACAGCAGTGTGAGAGGACTCTTCTTACCTCAGCACCACTTGTATCTCCAGTATTAAATCAGAAACACAGGGTGAACAACAGTGTGAGCAGCCTTCTTATACCTCAGTAGTCCTGGTATCTCCAGTGTTAGATCAGACACAGAGAGAACAGCAGTGTGAGCAGCCTCTCTTACCTCAGCACCACTGGTATCTCCAGTATTAGATCAGAAACACAGGGTCTACTGCAGTGTGAGCAGCCTCTCTTACCTCAGCACCACTGGTATCTCCAGCATTAGATCAGAAACACAGGGTGGACATCAGTGAGAGCAGCCTCGTCTTACCTCAGCAGTCCTGGTATCTCCAGTATTAGATCAGAAACACAGGGTGGACAGCAGTGTGAGCTGCCTCTCTTACCTCAGCACCACTGGTATCTCCAGTATTAGATCAGTTACACAGGGTGGACAGCAGTGTGAGCAGCCTCTCTTACCTCAGCACGTCTGGTATCTCCAGTATTAGATCAGAAACACAGGGTGTACAGCAGTGTGAGCTGCCTCTCTTACCTCAGCACCACTGGTATCTCCAGTATTAGATCAGATACACAGGTGTGGACAGCAGTGTGAGCTGCCTCTCTTACCTCAGCACGTCTGGTATCTCCAGTATTAGATCAGATACACAGGGTGGACAGCAGTGTGAGCAGCCTCTCTTACCTCAGCACCACTGGTTTCTCCAGTATTAGATCAGAAACACAGGGTGTACAGCAGTGTGAGCTGCCTCTCTTACCTCAGCACCACTAGTATCTCCAGTATTAGATCAGATACACAGGGTGGACAGCAGTGTGAGCAGCCTCTCTTACCTCAGCACCACTGGTATCTCCAGTATTAGATCAGAAACACAGGGTGAACAGCAGTGTGAGCAGCCTCTCTTACCTCAGCACCACTGGTTTCTCCAGTATTAGGCTGGAGTCACACTGGCGACTAAATCGTACCACTAGAATGCGATGAAATATCGCATTGCAGTCGAACCAATATTAATCAATGGAGTAGCTCCCATCATCCGATTTTTTGTGGTCCGATTTAAACGTGCGAGTGCAATCGCAGCATGCTGCGATTGTCACCGATTGTGGGTCGACTATCGCCAATGCAAGTCTATGGGAGCGATGAAAAGTGGGATTACAAACGGACCGCACGTGTGAGTTGCGATTAAATCGCACAACTTTTCCAGGTGACAGGAAACTGGCTTTGAATTTCTCAGGAAGCCTTTATATGCTAATTAGCTAAGCACATCTTAAAAAAAAACAGGAAGAACGCCTACACGGAGTCCAGAAACATGGCATCTACCCACATCAATGTGGAACTCCTCATTGTATTGGTGCAGGAGAGGCCTGAATTGTGGGACCAGCGCGATCCCAATTACAGCAATCGGACGCGCAAAGAGGCGGCATGGAAAACAATATGTGTGCACATTTTTCCGGACTATCACCAGAGATCCAGGAGGACCAAGAGCGACTTAGTAAGTACCGCATGTAACGGTTTTTCAAAATGTTTTTAAAAATTTTTGAAGCAAATAATAATGTAGCCTTATGTGTTTAAATGCTATTTAAAAGCCAGCATTATCGACCTCTTACTATTTAGAAGTACACATTGATGTGTGTGTATGCAAACAATATCCATGTATATTTAAATATCATCGATGCTTCGGCATCTATTGACTACAACATTTTGTATTTATCTTCACCTCAGATGTAGTGTTTTGGTCATAAAATTCAAACTGATTGAGGCGTTTTGTAAAGGGCCAAGCATTTTTGTAAATGTATGTTAGTGCTTATAACATGGATACTTCTGGTTGTATGTTGATGTCTTTTAATATTGTAAATCACATCACACATGACCAGTATTTAAATGTTCAGTGTTGCATATTTTGTTTTGTTTGGCTTAATAAATAGATATCAGTCCTAATAACCGTTATGCTCTTCTTAAATTTGTAGCGACTGATGTGACAAGGCGATGGCGCAGTTGTCGGGACTGCTACCGGAGGGAGAGGCAGATTAGGGATCGGAGTGGGGCTTCAGCATCTAAGAAGAGGAAGTACGTCTATTTTGATAGACTGAACTTCCTTGAGCCAGTGTTGGATCTACGACCGTAAGTGCATGTGTGTTGAAGCACTTTCATGGCAAAATTTCAATTTGTATTGATTTTAATTTGTATCATTTTTTTCATTCCTAGAACTGAGTCAAACCTAACTGAGAGGGAGACGGGGTCTGACTCAGAAGTGCTTATTGACCCCGTTGGTGATGGAGCACAGGAGGCAGGCCCTTCCTCAGTAGCATGTGGGTCCACCCAAGCAGCACCAACAACAGCTGCAGGAGCTGAGGATTCCCAATCACAGCATCATGAAAATGAGGACCTACCTCTGAGCAGCAGCCCTAATAGGGCTCAAGAAATATCTCCTCCTCCTTCCCAACTCACAAGGCGAGGTAGGCGGCGACGAGAAGGAGTGGGTTCTGTGTCAAGGAGGCAGGTGGACCGAGGAGTTCTGGACTATTTGTCCAGTGTAGCTAAAGATGATGGTGAGGAGGGATTTTGCCGCAGTCTGGCCCCTTACCTCCGGGCTACTCAAATACAGCACAGACTGAGGATCAGAAGTGGACTGCAGATTGTGTTGGAAGCTGGAACAGCTCCTAATGATCCCACCAACCTACTAGATTATCTTCATAGATGGGTGGTTGGTCCTGAAAATTTAGTGAGGTTGTTAGCACCAAATCCAGCACAATCTGCTTCAGCCTCTGATCCTCATCCTCCTCCTCATCATCATACTCCTCCTCCACCTCCTCGTGTCCAACAAAACCCAACTCCTCCTCCTCATCCTACTGCAGCTCATTCTTTCTATGGAGCTTCCCAGCTCCAAACCATGGGACAGAGTGGCCATGCACAATATTCCCACTCTAACATACCCAATGTTGTTGGCTGGCCACAACATGGATATGTTAGACATGGGCATATTGGGGGTCGCTCTGCTAGTGCTCAGTCATATCAATATGACTATGAGCATCAATTCCCTATGTACCCCTACCCACAAGGCATTCATGATGCAGCCAGTAACCCAGCTGCTAATGTAGGATCTGCAGCAGCTGTTTCTCAAACACAGGTTGCAGATTGTGGAAGGGCAAATACACAACCTGCCCCTCCATCCTCACCAACACCACCACCAAGCTACCATCAATTGTAGCTGTAAGAATTGTTTTTTATTTTTTAAGTTATATATTTTTGTATTTTCACATTAATAATGTTATACATATTTTTTTATTCTGTTTGGACATGTTGGTCCTGTTTACCAAAAAATATATCAGCCTTTAAAAGGCTTCAAAAGAAAACACTAATGAGTAAAATTAGTGAAGTTACATTGGTTGTCTGTGTTTATTGTTATATGTTATGTAGTGTCTTAAGTATGGGAAAGTATTATCCAAAAAAAGAGAGTCAACCATGAATTGAATAATCAAAAGGAACTTTATGTTATGATATCACATAAAACACACTACATACCTATGGCCTCATCTTGCCAAGGAATAGAACCACCAGGGGAAACAAAATAATTTGTCAATAATTCACCCACTTTCAGACCAGAAGGGGGACGACGAGGATGGATGACTGGTCTCATAGGCCTCGTCATATTATCAGACTGAAGGTCAGGCATATCAGCTGATGAG
Organism: Oophaga sylvatica; assembly: GCA_033576555.1. Classification (NCBI taxonomy): domain Eukaryota; kingdom Metazoa; phylum Chordata; class Amphibia; order Anura; family Dendrobatidae; genus Oophaga; species Oophaga sylvatica. The sequence goes on from JARQOD010000004.1 coordinate 397,653,464, forward strand.
CATTCATGCATTCTTGTAAAATTATGTAGTACCACACATGCTTGCACTACAAGATTTACATTTGATTCACTTAGCTGAATGGCTGATTGTAGGACACGCCATTTGGCTGTAAGAATACCAAATGTGCACTCCACCAGGCGTCGTGCACGAGAAAGGCGATAATTAAAGATGCGTCTCTGATGGTTCAGATTGCGCCGAGGATATGGCCTCATAACATTACAACTTAATTGGAAGGCCTCATCCGCTACTACAACATATGGCACTGCATCCACATTTGACTGTGGAAGTTGACATGCTGGTGGTAAGTCCAATTGGTTATTGCGTAGCCGCCGACCCATAATGGAAGAATTGAAGACTCTGGAGTCTCCAGTCCTTCCATAGGCCCCAATGTCTACAATTATGAAGCGGTAGTTACTGTCGACCAAGCCCAACAAAACTATAGAAAAATATTGCTTATAATTGTAGAATTGGGTCCCTGAGTTCGGCGGCTTACGCACACGTATGTGCTTCCCGTCCAGGGCTCCAATACAGTGTGGAAAATGACTGTTTTGTTGAAATCCATGTGAAATCCTCAACCAATCTTCCATTTTGGGCTCTGGCATCACTTCTTTATTTAGTCTGGACCAAATTTGTCCACAAGTAGAGCTGACTATTCCGGAAATGGTGGATTTTCCAATTAAAAACTCTAAATGCAGAGCAGCGTATGAGAGCCCAGTGGAAAGGAACCTGCAATACAGAAACAACAACAAACATGTACACATCAGACAAACAAAATATTCAAAAAACATTAAACAAATGTAAACAGTGGACATTTGTATACTCACACATTCTCTTAATGTTAGGAGTTCATAACCATTAAGACTGCTACACACAAGCATATAGGGAAAATAATACAATTTCATAATGCCATGATCTTCAGTATGTTAAGATGAACAAAGTAAGAAGAATGTGAAAGATGGTAAATTATGAAAAACATCATCAACATATCGTTGACACACATACCTTAATGTTAGAAGAAGCCTTTCCTCAGCACAAATTGAAGGACGCATCCTGGTGTTCTGCAAGGTGATTCCAGGGCGCAATATGTCCAGCAAAATATCAAAGGTGACAACACTCATGCGACAATAGGCAAAAAACTTGTCAGGATTCCTACGCAGTGTCGAATACAGGCGCTCAAAATGGCCTTTGCTGATCCTTCGCTTCACAAGGGGATGCACCCACATTCTTCTGCGGATTCTGTGAGAAACAACTACAGGGTATGGCTCCCCAAAAGTTCTGGATAGCAGCCAATAGTACAGCACACGCTCAGTTGTATTAAAACGTAGTCTGTCACTCATATTTTTAACTTAGCAGCAACACAACAGGAACCACTAAGAAGCCAAACACTCCACGGCAACGGTGGGAGGGTAATAACAGTCAAACCCCGCTTAAATATGGGTCTGGCTCATTATTCAAATTATTTGCAGGCCTCAAAAACGTTAAATGTCCATTTTGCTATGATGCCACTAAAAATCGGTAGTCGGTGGGTAATCGGATGTGAAACGTAAGCGTACATGCTACAAAATCGCATCAACTACAAAAAATCGGATGCCAGTCGCATCAATGTTCATGAAATTTTTATCCGATTATTGACCGACTAAAACGGACCGATTTTTTAGACGTTGTGTGTGACTCCAGCCTTAGATCAGAAACACAGGGTGTACAGCAGTGTGAGCAGCCTCGTCTTACCTCAGTGCCACTGGTATCTCCAGTATTAGATCAGAATTTCTACTGGGATCACATCTTCCTACACATGAAGGGCGCAGGAGGTGTTCTCTACCCATGCTCACTGGCACCTGTCCTATTAACATTCTAATGTTTCTGAGTGTAAAAAGACAAATGTCATTTTAACTCTATAGTATTCACCTGCCTATACAAAACTAATGCCATTTGCTAATCAAAGATATTTACAAATTTATTTATGACATATTCTTGAGTTATTTTTTCTGTTCCAATAGAGAAGCACTTTAAGTGTTATTTAACTTGTTTATTAACGTCTGTATTTTGATGATTACAGCGGTTTGGATAATAAATGCTCTGTATACCCACTGACATTTGATAAAAATGAAAACATGGCTGCTAAGAAGAAGTCAGTGGCGATGCACACCAACTACTTGTCCGCCTGCAGCTTCACCAACTCTGACATGCAGGTAAGTGATGCTGTACAGAGGTCTCTCATTTACTGATTCAAAATCCCTTATTCCATTTAGGTGGGTAATAAAATGGCAAGGTAAATTATAGAATTTTATGAGCCTGGAGACACCAGTGGGGGATGCTTACTGTGTATAACTTCATATGACTCTCATTTAGCTTCTGGTAATAGATATAAAGGGTTTCTCCATTACTTTTATATTGATGACCTATAACCAGGATAGTAACTAACAAATTAAAGCTGCACTCTGAAACATGACAATATGTAAACATTGACATTGGAACTGCATTACTGGTGTAGAAAACATGTTAAAAATGAATGTACTTAAGTGCACAAGTTGGCCAAATTATGTGAGCCCAACATAAAGCGACAAGGTGTACCCTTTGTTGGGACCATATACCTCTCCCTTGCTGGAAGGCTTCAATTATATGGGCAGAATTAGATCAAAGATTGGTGATCCTTATCACAGTATAGTGTCACTAAGGCAATTGTGAATCAAACTGTACCACTATACCACATTCCTTACACTAAAGAAGCCAAGTGGCCAGATGTGAACACTGGAAGATATTTATACAACATGTATCCTTTATTAAACACAATCAAAATGAGCATACAAACCATATCAATAAGAACAGATGCCTCTTGTACAAGGAACGTTATAAGGTACAGACCCAGTATATACAGATTGTAATGACCAAGTGCAAATATGCAAACAGAACAATGGGTGGGAATGCCGCCTACCTCTATATTCCAGTCTCTACTTCAACACCTTATCTATATAGGCTTGGCATACAGCACCTAGTGATTCATATTTAATGACAGTGAGATAGTGTATATCAATAGGAAATAGGAGTGTGCCATTAGTACACATTTTGATTCTTATTATTGTCATTATGACATTCTAGTATTGGATATTTTGGCCCCACTCATTGAATGGAATCTTTTTATGCACTGGTACTTTAAAGGTATAGTATAGTACATTGGATTGGACATTACCTCCTTTTCCTTGCAGCACATGCATTTGACAACATAACTGTCCCTAGATTCGGCTGATGGTCAGCTGATAAGGGTTAATTGGAGCATTACCACCCATTGTTCTGTTTGTGAAGACCAAGTGCAAATATGCAATTCTGTATATACTGGGTCTGTACCATTTAGGGTTCCTCGCACAAGAGGCATCTGTTATTATCGTTATTGTTTGCATGTTAATTTTGATAGTGTTTAACCCCTTAATGACAGACACAATTTGCAGCTTAATGACCAGGCCAATTTTTACAATTCTGACCACTGTCACTTTATGAGGTTATAACTCTGGAACGCTTTAATGAATCCCCTGATTCTGAAGATTGTTTTTTTCGTGACATATTGTACTTCACGTTACTGGTAAATTCTTTTTTTATATGACTTGCGTCACCCCTCAAGGTGCTCAAAACCACTTTCAAGAAGTTTATTAACTCTTTACTTGCTTCACAGGAACTGAAGCATTGTGGAAGGAAAAAATTAACATTTAACTTTTTTTGAAAAAAATTTACTTCAGAACCAGTTTTTTTTTATTTTCACAAGTGTTAAAAGAGAAAGTGAACCACAAAATTTGTTGTCCAATTTCTCCTGAATACGCCGATACCACATATGTGGGGGTAAACCACTTTTTGGGCGCACAGCAGAGGTCGCAAGTGAAGGAGCGCCGTTTGACTTTTTCAACACAGAAGTTTATAACATAGAGCCGTGAAAATAAAAAAATCATTTTTTTTCCTCAAAAATGTTTTTTTAGCCAGCTATTTTTTATTTTCCCAAGGGTAACAGGAAAAATAAAACCTCAAAATTGGTTTGCAATTTGTCCTGAGTACGCTGATATCCCATATGTTGGGGTAAACCACTGTTTGGGTGCACGGCAGGGCTCGGAAGGGAGAGAGCACGATTTGACTTTTTGAACGCCATGTCGTGTTTGGAGACCCCTGATGTGCCTAAATAGTGTAAACCCCTCAATTCTAGCTCTAACCATAACCTCAACACACCCCTAACCCTAATCCCAATCCTAACCCTAAGCCCAACCCTAATTCCAACCCTAATTGTAACCCTAACCCTAATTGTAACCCTAATCCTAACCCTAACCCTAATGGAAAAATGAAAATAAATATATTTTCTTTATTTTATTATATGTCCCTAACTAACAGGGTGATAAAGGGGGGGGTTTATTTACTATTTTTTTTATTTTGATCACTGTGATAGCGTTTATCACAGTGATCAAAATGTCCTGCACTGAATGAATGAATCTGCCGGCTGGCAGATTCGGCCGGCACACTGTGCATGCGCCCGCCATTTTCTTTGCAGGAAGAAGACCGGGAGCTGCGGGAGCCATGGGAGGACATGGGGGACACCGGGAGGTACAGGGGACAGATCGGGGGACCTTATTTCTCTCAAATCTGATGTGCGATAACATCACATCAGAGGAGAGAGAAATTAAATGGAGAATCGCTGCTTTTTTTTTTGTGGTCGCCGTTATATGGTTAATAACGGCGATCGCAAATGCGGGGTCGGTAAAAACAGACCCGAATCATGTTCGCTGGGGTCTCAGCTACCCCCGGTAGCTGAGACCCAGGAGAAAATCTGACTCTGGGGGGCGCTATATACTTTCTCCACAGCGCCGTTAATTAACGGCGCTGTGGTTTAAGTACCCTTAACTACCGCCGTTAAAAGGCGTATCGACGGTCGTTAAGGGGTTAATAAAGGATACATTTTGTATAAACATCTTCCAGTGTTCACGTCTGGCTTCTTTACTGTAAGAAATCTCGTATAGTGGCACAGTTTGATTCACAATTATATGGGCAGGTAGGATCAAACTCTATTTAAAACACCTTAGGCTGATGTGTGGTGTGCTCAGTCAGAGCGCGTGTACTACAAATATAAAAAAACTGACTGTCACTTCAAAACAAAAAAAGACAAGTGTGAACAGGTGCAAGCTAAGAGAGCCACTCTATACAACTAACGCCTATCACCAGTATAGGTCATTAGTATCAGATCAGTGGGGGTTTGGCAAACAGCATCCCCACCATCAGCTATTCTTGGTGCTGACTAGATGTCAGCACTAGCAAACTATTAATTAATGGGGGGCACCAGCTGTTGGACCCCACTGATCTAATATTGATGACCTACTCTTCAGATAGGTCATCGATATATAAGTATTAGAGTTGTTATCCTTCAGGTCAGTGCTTGGTCCCTTGTCACCACTGATTCTATCGCAGTGGCATGGCCTGCCTCTATACTGATGCTGTGTATTTGATTTTGCATTATTTTTTGCCTGTCATTATTATTATTGGCTGCCCGGGCTGGCACCTCCTCTCAGTAATGTGTTGTAACCATTTGCCGTCTATTTCTTATGTATTTATATTTGTGCTCCAGAGTCTTCAAAGTTCAGATCATTAAAGTAGATCTGTCAGCGGATTGTACAACACAAACTGCATACGTTATAAAATATGTTCTCTTAGACCTGAGGAGGCCGGTGTACTTAGTTTGAAAATCCATGTCACTATGCCTGTGTAACCCTATGCGAATGTTTTCTCATGAGTGTTTTATAAGTCTAGTGCCTCCAACACAGATGTGATCATAGCCCTAAATTTTAACACAAATGTGAAAATATGACAAAGATGAAAAGATTTAGAACAAAGAACACAAGTACCGTATGTATTGTTAATAAACAGAGGACTCAACCTGTCAGTTACTAAAGATATTTTGGGGCTTGAAATGTTTGCTTCTTGTTGCTACTGTATCCAAGCAATTTCTAGGACTGGTGTTTTCTAAATCTTCATAGGAAAATATGAAACTTCTCTTTTAGTAAAACCCAGCCGACATCACCACTTACAAGTCACATACTCATATGAGTCACAGGACAAGTTCAGTCTTGTCACTGTGAACTTTTTAGCAGGCTACCAGATTACGTAAATCCAAACCCTTTGTGATCAGGTATGTAAGGCATGTATCAACATTACCAATAATACATAGAATTAGTTCAGAATACAAAGTCAGGAAACAACTAATATTAGCAGCTAGCTCATTAGTAAAAATACCTGGATGAAAATTACTTCATGTTAATCATCCAAAAAACAGCAGCCATAATGCCACAAATCAAAATACTGCAACAATAAAATATTACTAAAAATCCAAATAAAAGTCCTTGACTGTTATATGCCCTTCCTCTTGTGTTAGCTTTCTGTTACTCTTTCTTATGTTAACGGGTCGGTTTTGACCTGTGTCTTAACCCCTTAAGGACAGAGCCATTTTGCAGCTTAATGACCGGGCCAATTTTTACAATTCTGACCACTGTCACTTTATGAGGTTATAACTCTGGAACGCTTTAACGAATCCCGCTGATTCTGAGATTGTTTTTTCGTGACATATTGTACTTCACGTTAGTGGTAAAATTTCTTTGATATGACTTGTGTTTATTTATGAAAAAAACGGAAATATGGCGAAAATTTTGAAAATTTAACAATTTTCAAACTTTAAATTTGTATGCCCTTAAATCAGAGAGATATGTCACACAAATTTCTTAATAAATAACATTTCCCACATGTCTACTTTACATCAGCACAATTTTGGGACCAAAATTTTTTTTTGTTACGAAGTTATAAGGGTTAAAAGTTGACCAGCGATTTCTCATTTTTACAACACCATTTTTTTTTAGGGACCACATCACATTTGAAGTCACTTTGAGGGGTCTATATGATAGAAAATACCCAAAAGTGACACCATTCTAAAAACTGCACCCCTCAAGGTGCTCAAAACCACATTCAAGAAGTTTATTAACCCTTCAAGTGCTTCACAGGAGCTGAAGCAATGTGGAAGGAAAAAATTGACATTTAACTTTTTTTGCAAAAGCTTTACTTCGGAACCAAGTTTTTTTATTTTCACTAGTGTTAAAAGAAAAAATGAACCACAAAATTTGTTGTGCAATTTCTTCTGAATACTTCGATACCCCATATGTGGGGGTAAACCACTTTTTGGGCGCGTGGCAGAGGTCGCAAGGGAAGGAGCGCCGTTTGACTTTTTCAACGCAGAATTGGCTGAATGCCATGTCGCGTTTAGATAGCCCTGATGTGCCTAAACAGTGGAAACACCCCACAAGTGACCCCATTTTGGATACAAGACCCCTTAAGGAACTTATCTAGATGTGTGGTGAGAACTTTGAACCTCCAAGTGCTTCACACAAGTTTATAACCTAGAGCCGTGAAAAAAAAAAAAATTTTTTTTTCCACAAAAATGATCTTTTCACCCCAATTTTTAATTTCCCAAGGGTAATAAGACCGCAAAAGTTTTTGTGCAATTTGTCCTGAGCATGCTGATACCCCATATGTGGGGGTAAACCACTTTTGGGCGCACGGCAGAGGTCGCAAGGGAAGGAGCGCTGTTTGACTTTTTCAACGCAGAATTGGCTGGATGCCATGTCGCGTTTAGAGAGCCCCTGATGTGCCTAAACAGTGGAAACCCCCAACAAGTGACCCCATTTTGGAAACTAGACCCCCTAAGGAACTTATCTAGATGTGTGGTGAGCACTTTGAACCTCCAAGTGATTCACACAAGTTTATAACGTAGAGCCGTGAAAATAAAAAATCATATTTTTTCCACAAAAATGATCTTTTCACCCCAATTTTTATTTTCCCAAGGGTAATAAGACCCCAAAGTTTTTGTGCAATTTGTCCTGAGCATGCCGATACCCCATATGTTGGGGTAAACCACTTTTTGGGCGCACGGCAGAGGTCGCAAGGGAAGGAGCTCCGTTTGACTTTTTCAACGCGGAATTGGCTGGACGCCATGTCGCATTTGTAGAGGCCCTGATGTGTCTAAACAGTGGAAACCCCCCACAAGTGACCCCATTTTGGAAACTAGACCCCCTAAGGAACTTATCTAGATGTGTGGTGAGCACTTTGAAGCCCCAAGTGCTTCACAGAAGTTTATAACGCCCGGGCGTGAAAATAAAAAATCATATTTTTTCCACAAACCTGATCGTTTAGTCCCCAATTTTTTTATTTTCACAAGGGTAACAGGAGAAATTGGACAACAAAAGTTGTTGTACAATTTGTCCTGAGTATGCTGATACCCTATATATGGGGGGGGACCACTGTTTGGGCGCACGGCAGGGCTTGGAATGGAAGCAGCACCGTTTGACTTTTTCAAACCAAAATTGGCTGGAATTGAGATTGGACACCATGTCGCGTTTGGAGAGCCCCTGATGCGCCTAAACAGTGGAAACCCCCCACAAGTAACACCATTTTGGAAACTAGACCACCTATGGAACTTATCTAGATCCGCTGTGAGCACTTTGAACCCCCAAGTGTTTCACAAAAGTTTATAATGCCTGGGTGTGAAAAAAAACAAAAACAATTTTCCACAAAAATGATTTTTTAGTCCCAAATTTTTGATTTTTCACAAGGAAATTGGACCCCAAAAGTTGTTGTCCAATTTGTCCTGAGTACGCTGATACCAAATATGTGGGGGGGGGGAACTGTTTTGGCGCACAGCAGGGCTTGGAAAGGAAGTAATAACGTTTTGGAATGCAGACGTTGGTGGGGTCATGTTCCGTTTGCAGTGCCCCAGATGAGCCTAAACAGTGGAAACCCCCCACAAGTGACCCCATTTTGGAAACTAGACACCTTAAGGAGCTTATCTAGATGTGTGGTGAGCACTTTGAACCCCTAGTGCTTCACAGAAATTTATAAACGCAGAGCCGTGAAAATGAAAAATCATTTTTTTTCTCAAAAATGATTTTTTTAGCCAGCTATTTTTTATTTTCTCAAGGGTAATCGGAGAAATTAGAACCCCAAAATTGGTGTGCAATTTGTCCTGAGTACGCTGATACCCCATATGTTGGGGTAAACCACTGTTTGGGCGCACGGCAGGGCTCGGAAGGGAGGGAGCGCCATTTGACTTTTTGAACGCCACATCGTGTTTGGAGACCCCCTGATGTGCCTAAATAGTGGAAATCCCTCAATTCTAGCTCCAACCCTAATCCCAACACACCCCTAACCCTAATCCCAACCCTAATCCTAACCTAAATCCCAACCCTAATTCCAACCCTAATTGTAACCCTAACCTTAATTATAACCTTAATTATAACCCTAACCCTAATTGTAACCCTAACCCTAATTCTAACCCTAACCCTAAGGCTAGGTTCATTTTGCGTTTTACCAGCCCGTTCAACACATAGCGTTGACGGGCTGGTAATGGTATAGCATAACGCGATAGCATTATGCTATACCCGCTAGCGCAGAGGAATCAGCAGATGATTCATCTGCGCTAGCGGTGACGGAGCCCAAACGCTGCAGCCCGCGTCCGAGGCTCCGTCACTGAATGATGGCACGTCGCAAACGCATGCCGCTTTACGGCATGCGTCGCGATGCGCCCTCAAATGGGGGTGAATGGCAGCGTTAACGGACTGCGTTACACCGCGTTATACCGCGGTGTAACGCAGTCCGTCTAACGGACTGCCATAACGCAGTATGAACCCAGCCTAACCCTAACGCTAATTATAACCCTTACCCTAAGGCTGCTTTCACACTTCTGGCGGGCGCCTGTCGGCGCCCCGGCATTTTGCCGCAGCGCCGCATCAGAAAACCTGATGCGCCGCCGGCGGCCGCATGCGGTTTTTTGCCGGATGGTTTCTGATGCCCGGAGACATCAGAAACCATCCGGCAAAAACAAAAAACGTTACATGCAGCGTTTTGTCCGGCCGCCGCAATGTACATTTGCGCCGCATCCGGACAAAACCGCATGCAACGCATTGACATGCGGCGCCATCCGGCGCTAATGCAAGTCAATGCAAAAAAAACGCATGCGGCGCATCAGATTTTCTGATGCGGCGCTGCGGCTAAATGCCGGGGGCGCCGTCAGGCGCACACCGGATGTGTGAAACCAGCCTAATGCTAACCCTAACCCTAATTATAACCTTAACCCTAATTATAACCCTAACCCTAATTATAACCCTAACCCTAACAGAAAAATGAAAATAAATATAATTTCTACTTTTTATTATATGTCCCTAACTAAGGGGGTGATAAATGGGGGGGTTATGTACTGTTTTTTTTATTTTGATCACTGTGATAGTTTATCACAGTGATCAAAATGTACTTTTATGAGAATGAATGAAAAAAAATTTGAATCTGCCGCCAAAGCAGATCGGCGGGCGCACTGCGCATGCGCCCGCCATTTTTTTTTTTGCAGGGAGAAGAAGCCGGGATCCTGGGGCCTGCGGAGGACGGAGGACACCGGTAAGTATATGGGGGGGCGATCGGGGGACCGGGGGACCCTCATTTTCTCCCCTCTGATGTGCGATCACATCAGAGGGGAGAGAAATCATTTTTTTTTTTTTTTGCGATCGCGGCTATGCTTGCATAGCCGCGATCGCAACACCGGGATCGGTGAATACCGACCCGGATCATGTTCTCTGGGGTCTCGGCTACCCCCGGTAGCCGAGACCCCAGAGAATATTTGCCCATCCCCCCACCAGCACAGCGGCACATAGCGGCGGGCGCACTGGGCATGCGCCCGCCATTGTCTTAACGGCGCCGGCACCGGGGGACACCGGAGGGCCCGGGGGCCACATGGACCTTATTGGGGGCCACATGGGGGTCCTGGGGACCCTTTTTCTCTGTCCTCTGATGTCCGATGACATCAGAGGACAGAGAAATTAAATGGCACAACTTTTTTTTTTTTTTTTGTTGCGGTCGCCGTTATAGGGTTAATAACGGCGATCGCAACATCGGTGTCGGTAAAAACCGACCCGATTCATGTTCTCTGGGGTCTCGGCTACCCCCGGTAGCCGAGACCCCGGAGAAAATGCGCCTCTGGGGGGCGCTATTCACTTTTTCCACAGCGCCGTTAATTAACGGCGCTGTGGTTTAAGTACCCTTAATGACCGCCGTTAAAAGGCGTATCGGCGGTCGTTAAGGGGTTAAATCACCCCTAGGATACCCTAAAAACAGTTATTTATGATCCAATTTGTTTCTTACCTCTTAGTTACCTTGTTAGGGTTTCTCATCCATGGAAGGATTGATTTTAATATTTTTGTTGTGGCCCCCTGGGCCTTTCATTTGAGAGCATACCCTTCATTTTCAATATAAAAATATTGTCAAATGAACCTCAAGAGAATATTATAAACTTAAAAAAGTTTGTTATATTACCTGACTATTACTGAAGGGTTTTAGAACACATTTCTTAAATGTAAAAAAAACCTCCAGAATTTTGGACATTCAGTCCCAACCAGTTTATTAAGGTTTTAGTTTTTGGAGAGAAAACCTTGATTTTTACATCACTGAACACTTTAAATGTAAAAGAAAAATGTATAAGAGCAAATTTATCAATGCAATTACACTAGTTTTCTATTGAACTTTTGATTGGTCCGGTCTAGTGATGTACAGTGGGTTCGGAAAGTATTCAGACCCCTTTAAATTTTTCACTCTTTGTTTCATTGCAGCCATTTGGTAAATGCAAAAAAGTTAATTTTTGCTCATGAATGTACACTCTGCACCCCATCTTGACTGTTAAAAAACAGAAATGTAGAAATTTTTGCAAATTTATTAAAAAAGAAAAACTGAAATATCTCATGGTCATAAGTATTCCGACCCTTTGCTCAGACACTCGTATTTAAGTCACATGTTGTCCATTTCCTTGTGATCCTCCTTGAGATGGTTCTACTCCTTCATTGGAGTCCAGCTGTGTTTAATTAAACTGATAGGACTTGATTTGTAAAGGCACACACCTGTCTATATAAGACCTCACAGCTCACAGTGCATGTCAGACCAAATGAGAATCATGAGGTCAAAGGAACTGGCCAAGGAGCTCAGAGAAAGAATTGTGGCAAGGCACAGATCTGGCCATGGTTACAAAAGAATGTCTGCAGTACTCAAGGTTCCTAAGAGCACAATGGCCTCCATAATCCTTAAATGGAAGAAGTTTGGGACCACTAGAAGTCTTCCTAGATCTGGCCGTCCAGCCAAACTGAGCAATCGTGGAAAAAAGAGCCTCGGTGAGAGAGGTAAAGAAGAATGCCAAGATCACTGTGGCTGAGCTCCACAGATGCAGTATGGACATGGGAGAAAGTTCCACAAAGTCATCTATCACTGCAGCCCTCCACCAGTCGGGCCTTTATGGGAGTGGCCAGACGGAAGCCTCTCCTCAGTGCAAGACATATGAAAGCCCGCATAGAGTTTGCTGAAAAAAAAAACACATGAAGGACTCCCAGACTATGAGAAATAAGATTCTCTGGTCTGATGAGACGAAGATAGAACTTTTTGGTGAAAATTCTAAGCGGTGTGTGTGTGGAGAAAACCAGGCGCTGCTCATCACCTGCCCAATACAGTCATGGCCAAAAGTTTTGAGAATGACACAAATATTATATTTTCACATGATCTGCTGCCCTCTGGTTTTTATGTGTGTGTTTGACAAATGTTTTTATCACAGACAGAAATATAATTCCAAACATATGAGTAACAAAAGCTTATATTGACAGTTAGAATGAGTTAATGCAGCAAGTCAATATTTGCAGTGTTGACCCTTCTTCTTCAGGACCTCTGCAATTCTCCCTGGCATGCTCTCAATCAACTTCTGGACCAAAATCCTGACTGATAGCAGTTCATTCTTGCACAATCAATGCTTTCATTTTGTCAGAATTTTTAGGTTTTTGTTTGTCCACCCGTGTCTTGATGATTGACCACAAGTTCTCAATGGGATTAAGATCTGGGGAGTTTCCAGGCCATGGACCCAAAATCTCTATGTTTTGTTCCCTGAGCCATTTAGTTATCACCTTTGCTTTATGGCAAGGTGCTCCATCATGCTGGAAAAGGCATTGTTGATCGCCAAACTGCTCTATGAGGGTTGGGAGAAGTTGCTCTTGGAGGACATTCTGGTACCATTCTTTATTCATGGCTGTGTTTTTAGGCAAGACTGTGAGAGAGCCGATTCCCTTGGCTGAGAAGCAACCCCACACATGAATGGTTTCAGAATGCTTAACAGTTGGCATGAGACAAGACTGGTGGTAGCGCTCACCTTGTCTTCTCCGAATGAGGCATTTTCTTGATGTCCCAAACAATCGAAAAGGGGATTCATCAGAGAAAATAACTTTACCCCAGTCCTCAGCAGTCCACTGCCTGTACCTTGTGCAGAATATCAGTCTGTCCATGATGTTTTTTCTGGAGAGAAGTGGCTTCTTTGCTGCCCTCCTTGAGACCAGGCCTTGCTCCAAGAGTCTCCGCCTCACAGTGCGTGCAGAGGCACTCACACCTGCATGCTGCCATTCCTGAGCAAGCTCTGCACTGCTGGTAGCCCGATCCGGCAGCTGAAACACTTTTAAGAGACGGTCCTGGCGCTTGCTGTTCTTTCTTGGGCGCCCTGGAGCCTTTTTGGCAACAATGGAACCTCTCTCCTTGAAGTTCTTGATGATGCGATAGATTGTTGACTTAGGTGCAATCTTTCTAGCTGCGATACTCTTCCCTGTTAGGCCATTTTTTGTGCATTGCAATGATGACTGCACATGTTTCTTTAGAGATAACCATGGTTAACAGAAGAGAAACAATGATGCCAAGCACCAGCCTCCTTTTAAAGTGTCCAGTGGTCTCATTCTTACTTAATCATGACAGACTGATCTCCAGCCATGTCCTCATCAACACCCACACCTGTGTTAATGGAGCAATCACTGAAAAGAGGTTAGCTGGTCCTTTTGAGGCAGGGCTGCAATGATGTTGAAATGTGTTTTGGGGGATAAAATTCATTTTCTAGCCAAATATTGACTTTGCAAGTAATTGCTGTTAAGCTCATCACTCTTTATAACATTCTGGAGTATATGCAAATTGCCATTAGAAAAAGTGAAGCAGTAGACTTTGTAAAAATTAATATTTGTGTCATTCTCAAAACTTTTGGCCATGACTGTACATTCCCAACAGTGAAACATGGTGATGGCAGAATTATGCTATGGGAGTGTTTTTCAGCTGCAGGGACAGGACAACTGGTTGCAATTAAAGAAAACATAAATCCGGCCAAGTAAAGAGATATCCTAGATGAAAACCTCTTCCAGAGTGCTCTGGACCTAAGACTTGGCAAAAGGTTCACCTTCCAACAAGACAATGACCTTAAGCACATAGCTAAAATAACAAAGGAGTGGCTTCAGAACTCTGTGACCATTCTTGACTGGTCCAGCCAGAGCCCTGACCTAAATCCAATTGAGCATCTCTGGAGAGACCTGAAAATGGCTGTCCACCAACGTTCACCATCCAACATGACGGAACTGGAGAGGATCCCCAAATCCAGGTGTGAAAAACTTGTTGCATCATTCCCAAGAAGACTCATGGCTGTACTAGCTCAAAAGGGTGCTTCTACTCAATACTGAGCAAAGGGACTGAATATTTATGACCATGTGATATTTCAGTTTTTCTTTTATAATAATTTTGGCAAAATTTCTACATTTCTGTTTTTTTCAGTAAAGATGGGGTGCAGAGTGTACATTAATGAGAAAAAAATGAACTTTTTTGCATTTATAAAATGGCTGCAATGAAACAAAGAGTGAAACATTTAAAGGGATCTGAATACTTTCTGTACCCACTGTATATTTCATGCCCCCTGTCACTTTTTCAAATAGTTATAAAATTATTTTATGTATTTGAAAAAATGGGGCATTGCACACATGCTCATTTATAGAAATTTTCATAGGCTTCTTCAGAAATAGTTACAACAGAGTATACAATTAAATGATGACGACTGTGCTCACAAAACGAAAATTACGTGTGATGATTGACTAAAAATTGCACAAAATCTGTATTGTGTAAAGTGGCCATAAAAACCTGCATAGTAATTCAGAACGAGATGAGCAGGGCAGGGTGTGACTACTTCTTTACTTAATCTTAGTCCTGAATCATTTGAGACTGTCTAAGAACAATAGATACACTGCCTAAAGTCTTGTACACATGGTTGTATTACAAGTCCATACAACCTGTGAGCCGCCCGCCATGGCCGTGGGGTACTCGGCACTGAGCCTGTCGACTTCTTTGGGGGATGTCACTGGCAACCACGGCTCGGTCCGTGGCCCTGGGCGCTCACCATAAAAGGGGGAATAAATGTTTGTATGATGATTCGTGACGCCACGTGTAGTACCTGGTCAGGGTGACCAGCGCTGCTGTGCAGGTCCTCTGGGAGGGATGGTGTTGTGCAGCTTGATGTAAAGTCTCCTACAGGTGAGACTGTGTCCTCCCAGGGCAGATAGATGAGAGATATAGCAATGGTGCAGAGAGATGTAGCAGAGGGGAGTGTGCGTCGCTGGAAGAATCAGGGAAACAGTTCTGTTGCAGTTTCAAGGTTTTACTCACAGTCTGTTAAGCGCTATACAGATTCCAGCCGGGCACTGTGTACCCCAAGTGAGTGGTCCAGCAACCCTCAGGTAAGTTAGTCGCACTTCCAAAGACTCCCCTTTCAGTATGTTCCTTTCTGGCTTCTTCTCTAGGTGCTACTCTCCTAATCTTCCATGCACCCCGCCACCACAGAGCCCTCGGACGAGCGAGTATTGGGCCCTTTCAGTTACCAGACCAGACCGATGGTTTACCAGGCCACCCAGTACGAAGGCTCTGGATGTTCTTGTCCCCTAAGCTTCCTCCCGGTGAGATTATGGTGGCTAGTGGCCCAGTGAAGTGACCACTGTTGTCGGTGTTACTAGTGGAGCTGAACTTTCCCACTAGTCTAGGGACAGGTCCCCGATATTCGCCTGGTCCTTCCTTCTTCAGGATGGGGGGCACAGCTCGACTGCTGTCTCACCCTGGACCCTTTCACTCTCACAGCAAAGCTCCCTGAGGTGGACTCAGAGGAGCAGCAGGACAGTCCAGTACCCACACACTGACTGCCTGTCTCAAACTGAAACTCTAAACTAACACGCAGCCTAAGTGCTGCCTAAGCTCCACCCAACACTAGCTACACCCTGTTCTAACTAGCCTGAGTCAGACCATCCTCCCGAAGGGTCCGCCTGTGCTCAGCCAGCATAGTGTATGTTGGATGCAGGTGGTGGGAGTCAATGGGGTGTTTCCTCCTTACCTGAGAGTCAGATGTCACACCGCTGGGTGCGATGCAGCATCTCTGTGGCGACTGGACCCTCAGGGTGCCACATTCCCCCCTTGTTAAACACAGCACTCCTGGGCTGTAAAAGAGTAAAGATGTTACAGGAGAAACATACAAAAATTTTTATAAATGCATTTCAACAGGTAGAAAACAGTTTAAACTATTATCCCTTTATGGGAGGCACTTCAGGTTAAACGTTGCATAAATAACATTTTTAATATCAACATTCAATATAGTACAAATAGCAATGACGTTGGAGGTCATATAAAACTGATACTTGTGGAGGACCCGATCCAAACCTCCCACGTTGGTCCTGGGTGGGCTGCAAGACTTTCCTTCAGCAGACCTCACCTTCGGCCACACCAACGGGTTTTAACTTCAGAGGTAGTAGTAAAAGCTTTGTGTAAAACCAAGATGGAGCACCTAGGTGCTAACTATATACAAAAGAGTTTTTGGGCTAAAGTGTCCTTAGCCACCAGTTCAGTTTGGAAAAATGATCAATAGTAAACACAACTTATTCACAAATCAACAGCCCTGTCGGGTTAAATATCAATTTTACTTATTTGAATAATCACTAGGGGTTGCTGGGTTCCCCACCGGGAGTTCCTCTAGTCCAGTGACCCCAGAGGCCACTACCAGGTAGTGCCTCCTAGATTTACAGACCACCAGGTCGTGGGCCGCAATCCTTGTCTGGGTCGCGACCTCCCTGGTGGCTGGCTGGGTTTGCAGACCGACATCCCGGACTGGTCGGAGCCCTGGAGGCCTAACGGGTGCCTCATAGGGACCGGCAATCTGGACCATTGGCATTGCGGGCGCCAAGGGGGAGGCAGTTGTTCTTCCCTCTTCTCGTGGTGGCGTTGAGCCTCCTGCTCCCGGTGCCTCCACTCCTCTTGGCGCCGGTTGTAGGCCTCTTCTGCGAGCACCTCCAAGTGCCCGCAGACGAACGGCTGCTCCCGGACCTCTGGCTCCGGCTTTTCCGGCGCCCACCAGTCCTGGCGGCGCTCACTGCAATCAGCCAAGAGAACCGGCTCCGGGGCCGGTGGCAGGCTGGGAACGGGTGCAGGCAGCGGGAGCTGGTGTACCTGTGTGGCTTCCTCCGTAAGGCCGGATGTCTCCACTGCAGGGCCGGTGACGGGTACAGGCAGCGGGGACGGGTGTGCCTCCGCAGACTCCTCCGCGAGGCCGGACGTCTCCGCTGCAGGGCCGGTGACAGGGTTCGCTGCTTGCTCCTCTCCAGGTGCTGTTGCTGCAGGGGGGAGAAGCGACCGCTCTGCTCCAGCCGCCGCTTAATGGCCCGCATGCTCGCTTCCATTCGGGTGACCTCCTCCCGATGTCGGGCCAGTTCCCTCAAGGCATCCTCGGCATCTTTACAGGAGAGGGTGCTCACGGGTTCAGTGCCCACCGGTGGCTCCATGGCAGTCAGCTCTCCTTCATGGGGGGGAGAGGTTCAGCTCCTCCATCCCCTCCCACGGCTCACTCCCGGTCGCCATCTCATCCAGGTCACATCTGAAATTTGCATCAGGAGAGGCCCATTCTTTTGTAGGGAGGTGGGACCTTCGCGTTCTTTTCCGCCCATTGATGAGGATGAGGAGGCGAAACTCCATAGCTGTGGGGCATGTTCTGACATTACAGTAGCACTTTGACTGGGCGGCCATTATTTTCGCGCCACAATATGAGCGCACGCCCATGAAGTCATGCCCTTCTTCTCCACAAGCGCCTCATGGCGCGAATATGGCGGCAAAGTCACAAAAATGGCAAATAAAGTCTTTTAGCACAAAAACAGTCAATTTCGGCACACAGGACTCGCGTATCACGAGCTTCAGGATCCTGTTCGTGACGCCAAAAATGAGCCGCCCGCCAGGGCCGTGGGGTAATCGGCACCGAGCCCGTCGACTTGTATGGGGGATGTCACGGGCAACCATGGCTCGGTCCGTGGCCCTGGGCGCTCACCAAAAAGGGGGATATTTACAGGGGATTAGTGTTCGTATGATGATTTGTGACGCCTCCTGTAGTACCTGGTCAGGGTGACCAGCGCTGCTGTGCAGGTCCTCTGGGAGGGATGGTGTTGTGCAGCTGGATGTAAAGTCTCCAACAGGTGAGACTGTGTCCTCCCAGGGCAGATAGATGAGAGATATAGCAATGGTGCAGAGAGATGTAGCAGAGGGGAGTGTGCGTCGCTGGAAGAATCAGGGAAACAGTTCTGTTGCAGTTTCAAGGTTTTACTCAGTCTGTTAAGCGCTATACAGATTCCAGCCGGGCACTGTGTCCTCCAAGTGAGTGGTCCAGCAACCCTCAGGTAAGTTAGTCACACTTCCAAAGACTCCCCTTTCAGTATGTTCCTTTCTGGCTTCTTCTCTAGGTACTACTCTCCTAATCTTCCATGCACCCCGCCACCACAGAGCCCTCGGACAAGGGAGTATTGGGCCCTTTCAGTTACCAGATCAGACCGATGGTTTACCAGGCCACCCAGTACGAAGGCTCTGGACGTACTTGACCCCTAAGCTTCCTCCCGGTGAGATTATGGTGGCTAATGGCCCAGTGAAGTGACCACTGTTGTCGGTGTTACTAGTGGAGCTGAACTTTCCCACTAGTCTAGGGACCAGTCCCCGATATTCACCTGGTCCTTCCTTCTTCAGGATGGGGGGCACAGCTCGACTGCTATCTCGCCCTGGACCCTTTCACTCTCACAGCAAGGCTCCCTGAGGTGGACTCAGAGGAGCAGCAGGACAGTCTAGTACCCACACACTGACTGCCTGTCTCAAACTGAAACTCTAAACTAACACGCAGCCTAAGTGCTGCCTAAGCTCCACCCAACACTAGCTACACCCTGTTCTAACTAGCCTGAGTCAGACCATCCTCCCAAAGGGTCCGCCTGTGCTCAGCCAGCATAGTGTATGTTGGATGCAGGTGGTGGGAGTCAATGGGGTGTTTCCTCCTTACCTGAGAGTCAGATGACACACCACTGGGTGCGATGCAGCATCTCTGTGGCGACTGGACCCTCAGGGCGCCACACCTGTACATTATACAGAGCTGTAATTAGTGCTTCCCAATATTTCATGGAATCTACAAGAAAACAATTGTGTAATGCTACAACACATACCCCTATGTATGCAAGGTAGAGCCACCACTTACAGTACCTTTGTAGAAGGCATAACACCACTGGTACTCTTCTCCCTGTATGAGCTGCCCAATCATAAGGCAGCAACAGAGCAAAAAAAATCCACTCAAATCTCCCCACCATAGCTTAAGTTTCTCAGTTTGTGAGATGGAATAATGCAACTCTGGCCTCCTGGTCTTACCTAATGCATGATTGCAAAAGTGCTAGGAGATTAGAGCACACATGAGATCAGATACATTCCCTGTGGGGGAAGGGGCACAACAGATGCATTTAGCTGTGTCACATTACAAACCCTTCTAATAACCCTCCTCCTCTTTTAACGCAGCCCCCCCACGCACACACACTGCCTGTCCAGAGTTGTTTCAATAGTCACACTTGTGAGCTTTGAGCACAGCAGAAATAAGTGTGACTGATCTCAGGAATGTGAGGAAACAGCAGCACTGCAGACCTGACAGCACTATAAGAGTAGGAAAACTGAACTGATAGAAAGTGTTGTAATGTGAAACAGCTAAACTCAGCTGTGCTGCACCTTTCCCCCACATGGAACTTATGAAAAGGGTGTTACATCTGTGCTCTAATCTCCCAGCACTTTCCAATTATACAGGAGGATAGACCAGGAGATGAGAGCTGTATCAGAGCTCTGACAAACCTAAGCTATTGTGGGGGCTTGCTCTTTTTTTGCAGTGTTGCAGCCTGCATATGATTGGATAACAGCACAGAAGTGTGGAGCACTGTACAATGTAATATATCTTCAGTGCTTATTTAGGTTGCACACTCTGGCTGGCACTTCTATGTTGCTTCCTGCTAATGGTTGGTCAGTGTCATACAGTAGGTAGAAGAACAACCCCCCAGTGAAAGATAACTCATTAGGTGCCAAATACTTTGATTGCTAATATTTCTGCAACAGAAAGGTGAAATGTAAAAAAGCAAAACGTTTTATTTCGCTCCACAGCTGCTATTACATTGTG
Source organism: Oophaga sylvatica (assembly GCA_033576555.1). NCBI lineage: Eukaryota > Metazoa > Chordata > Amphibia > Anura > Dendrobatidae > Oophaga > Oophaga sylvatica. Next base: position 397,673,826 of record JARQOD010000004.1, read on the forward strand.
TATCCAGTTCAATGTGAAAAATTTGATGAAAATTCCACTATAAATAAGGATTTCAGACCACAACCTTGTCTGAGTACTGATGATATTGCTGCTATTGATCCGGCTTTTCTTCTATTGCATAGTTTATGTTAGGAATTGTTCACAAATTTAGACCCTAATTCAACATTGTGTTAAGACAGAATTCTGGATTAAAACATGTTCAAGTGTCAAAGTATTTTAGTGCAACACGAAGATGCTCAAAAATGTTGCAAGCAACCCTTGGTTTTTTCACATCAATTTCGGGAATCTCTGCCAAAATGGTGCTTGAGGGGACGAGGTGTGGTAAGGCCCCCCTAACAAATTTATTAAAAAAATGGCAGTGTTCCTTACGCAGATTGAAGTAGAATTTCTTCCGAGGCGCTTCTTATTGAATTAGGTGCATATTTTTCATGCACACCCTTTATTAAGACTGGCGTACAAAAATGCCAATCTAAATGAATTGCGCCCTAGTGCTATTGGCCATATTTATATATATATATGCTTGTTTTTACATTCAGATTCTGACTGCCAGTGGAGATGGGACATGTGCCCTCTGGGACGTGGAGAGTGGTCAGCTGCTGCAAAGTTTTCATGGGCATGGTGCAGATGTTTTGTGCCTGGACCTTGCACCATCTGAAACTGGAAATACCTTTGTATCTGGAGTAAGTAATGGAATATTGGAAACCACATGGGACCAAAAATGTTATCAGGATAAGATTATACTGTGATCCTCCTGGTAGAGAGGCTTTATAAGGAAGCCAATATCATCAGACAAAGTGAGAAGTGATAAATAGAGGTCAGCGAATGAAGATTGTGGATACTTTGCTAGTTGGGGAGTGGTCTGGCCAAGTAGGCATCTGTCCAATTATGTCAAAATGCTCTGTATGTGGTAATGCTCACACCGGAACAGAGATCTTTCTCTGTCTGGTATAGACTTCTGTGTATTACAACATGTACAGAGAATTACTAACATTCTTTTCTTTGTGAGATGTCTTGTTAAACAAGCCACAGGTTTCTGCTGTTAGATTTTGGAGGAATATGCTGAGAAAATTCACACTTATGGGGTTGTAAGAACCTCTGCTGTCAGGGTCAAGGTGGGACAGTTTGGATTTGTTCCTGTCCAATCCTATTGTTTCTAAAGCCCCCGTCACACACAGCGATCTCGCTAGCGATATCGCTGTGTGTGACATTCAGCAACGATCAGCCCCCCTGCTGAGTATCGCTGATCGTCGCTTTATGTCCTGGACATTTTTTTGATCGCTGGTCTCCCGCTGGCCAGCACGCATCGCTGCGTGTGACAGGCAGGAGACCAGCGATCAGCTGGTAACCAAGGTAGACATCGGGTTTCCAGGCGCCGGCCGGCGCCTGGAAACCCGATGTGTACGTTGGATACCAGCGCGCTGCTGCAGGGGAGCTGGTAACCAAGATACACATCGGGTTTCCAGGTGCCGCGCAGCGCCTGGAAACCCGATGTGTACCTTGGTTACCAGCTCCCTGCATCAGCGGGCTGGTATCCAACGTACACTGCGGGTAACTAAGCGACGTTACCCACAGTGTCGCTGTCCTGATCGCTGCCTGTTTGTCTGCTCACCAGCGATCATGTAGTGACACACCAGCGATCCTGACAAGTGCATATCGTTGTCAGGATCGCTGGTGTGTCGCTAGGTGTGACGGGGCCCTAACAAAGGTGACACCAGAAGAGTCCGGCAGCCGCTTATCTGCTTTGATTGAAATAAGCCAATAACTGAATGATTGTAATATAATGTCTATTATAACGGTCTGACTGATAGCAGGATACTACCACCAATTGGTAAACTTTTCCTGGTCAGGGGTGGCTTAAATGCCTGTTTACATAGGCAGAACAAAGTAAACGATGCACACTTGGCGATCTGTAGTAGATTGCTCGGTGCACATAGGCTGCCATGGTTCTCGGCAGTATGAGTCCTATTCACACAGGACGATACACCGCCAAAAACAATGACTTTTTGTGCTGCTCAAAGATCATTTTATCAATAATCAGCAGCCTGTTTTACACGGCAAGATAATCGTGATATGAGCATTTTAACAACGCTTTCTCAGTTATCTTGCAGTGTAAACGCAGATTAAGCATCAGACTGATGTATATAGTCCTAGCCCTTAAAATATATCTTGTCAATTACTGACTGAATTTGTATGATTTTTCTCCCTGTTTAGGGCTGTGACAAGAAAGCAATGGTATGGGACATGCGAACTGGCCAGTGCATTCAGTCGTTTGAAACTCATGAATCTGATATCAATAGTGTCCGGTCAGTATGAGATTCTTCTGTGCTGTACACAACCTGCCACGTGGATCTGTACAAAGCGTTATACAAGTCAGAAAATACGTAGACCACTTTTCAAACCAGTTTATTCTGGGATATATTTCTCATCAGTTTTTTGGGGGGCAAAGTGAAAGGAATGCAATAGCCTTTTACTGGGAATGATCCATTTCCATGCAGGAAATTCTGGCTCTTTTGTAAAATGTGTAACAGAATTTAAAGTAGTTTATATGGTAATTGTGGCCTAGATGAAAACAGATTATTTACGTTCTTCGAATGTAAGTTGAGCAATGGACAGTTTCATAGATTGACAGTAACTTTACAGCAGATGTGAACTGTAGCCATAGGGGTAAAGAAGCCACTGAGTTCTGATGCTCAAAGGGGCCAATAAAGGAAATCAGTATTGTAAATGGCACATGGTAGGGGAAGGCAGGTCCAGATTTTGTATCATGGCCAAGTGACTTCAGATTATGCCTCTGGTATGCAGAGTATGATAGCGCTATGTACTGTAAATATATGTGCAAATGACATGTAATATTATAAGGAAGATATTTCAGTAAAAAGGTAATCCAATATAATTTTGCCTTCCCCTCCTAGAAAGAAATCACATCGTAGATGCAGGTATTTTGGTAGCCATCACAATTCTCTGGTCTCTTAAAGGCAAACTGTCAATAAATTTTACTACCCATCTGAGAGCAGTATGATGAAGGGACAGAGACTCTGATTCCAGTGATGTTTCACTTACTTTAGTGGGCTGATTGGTACAGTTTTGATTAAAAACTGTTTTATCGGATGCAGGTAATAATAATAATAATCTTTATTTATATAGCACCATCATATTCCGCAGCGCTTTACAGTTTAACAGTTTCAAAACACAAGTCATAAGTAACAACGTTAACAATACAATAATTAAAGCAAAATAAGACGACCCTGCTCGTGAGAGCTTACAATCTACAATGAGGTGGGGGAGATACAAAGTACAGGTGTGTATATACAATGGTGCATTTACAATGATGGTCCAGCCATCTTGAGGGAGTGAGGGATGGATGGAGATAGTGAATGGGCTACACACTTACACATAGAATGACTTTGATTAGTGAATGTGATAGGCCGCTCTGAACAAATGTGTTTTGAGGGAGCGCCTGAAACCATGCAAATTGTGGATAGTCCTAATTTCTTGGGGTAGAGCATTCCAGAGGATTGGCGCAGCGCGGGAGAAGTCTTGGAGTCAGGAGGGGGAGGTACGGATTAGTGCAGAGGTTAGTCGAAAGTCGTTTGCAGAGCGCAGCAGTCGGTTAGGCCGATAGATAGAAATGAGGGAGGAGATGTAGTTGGGTGCTGCACTGTGGAGAGCTTTGTGGGTGAGAACAAGTACTTTGAATTGGATCCTATAATGAATGGGCAGCCAGTGTAAGGACTGGCAAAGAGCGGATGCGTCCGAGTACCGATTAGCCAGATGGATGACCCTGGCTGCTGCATTAAGGATGGACTGGAGAGGGGATAGTCGAGTAATGGGGAGGCCAAGTAATAGAGCGTTGCAGTAGTCCAGGCGGGATTGGATCAGTGCTACAGTGAGGGTTTTTGTTGTTTCCATGGTGAGAAAAGGGCGGATTCTAGAGATGTTCTTTAGGTGTAGGCGGCAAGAGCGGGCAAGAGATTGTATATGGGAGGTGAAGGAGAGATTGGTGTCAAACAGAGGGAAATGTCAGATTTAGGGAGGTTAGTAGATGGCGGGAGCAGAAGAAGTTCAGTTTTGGAGAGGTTGAGTTTCAGATAGAGAGCGGACATGATGTTGGAGACTGCGGACAGACAGTCACTGGCGTTCTGTAGAACAGCGGGGGTAAGGTCGGGGGATGACGTGTATAGTTGTGTGTCATCAGCATAAAGATGGTACTGAAAGCCAAATCTGCTGATGGTCTGTCCAATTGGGGCCGTGTAGAGAGAGAAGAGAAGGGGGCCAAGGACTGAGCCCTGGGGTACACCGACAGTGAGAGGAAGAGGAGATGACGTGGAGCCAGAGAACGAAACACTGAAGGAGCTGTCAGAAAGATAGGAGGAGAACCAGGAGAGAACAGTGTCCTTAATACCTAGTGACTGGAGCCTAGACAGTAGGAGATGGTGGTCAACTGTGTCGAAAGCTGCAGAAAGGTCGAGAAGAATGAGCAGAGAGTGGTCACCGTTACGTTTTGCTGTCAGAAGGTCATTAGTCACTTTGATGAGTGCAGTTTCAGTCGAATGTAGGGGGCGGAAGCCGGACTGTGAAGGGTCTAGGAGGGAGTGAGTGGAGAGGTAACGGGTAAGGCGGGAGTAGACTAGGAGCTCCAAAAGTTTAGAGATGAAGGGGAGATTGGAGATCGGTCTGTAGTTGTTTGTGCAGGAAGGGTCGAGAGTGGGTTTCTTTAGTAATGGAGTAACGATGGAGTGTTTGAAGGATGATGGGAAAATGCCAGAGGAGAGTGAGAGATTAAAGATTGTAGTTAGGTGAGTTGTGACAACTGGAGAGAGAGACTGGAGGAGATGTGAGGGAATGGGGTCGGTAGTGCATGTAGTCGGACGAGAGGAAGAGAGGAGTCTGGAGACTTCTTCTTCTGTGATGGGATCAAATGTGGAAATTGAGCCAGGGGAAATGCAGGGAGGGATGGGAGTCACAGCACTTGGTGGTTGAGAGCAGATTTCCTGACGGATAGTATCTATTTTTTCTATAAAGTGGGAGGCCAGGTCGTCAGCACAAATGTCTGTGATAGGGGCTTGTGCTTTTGGCCTGAGGAGGGAGTGAAAAGTGTCAAAAAGTTTCTTGGGGTTGTTGGCTAGTGAGGAGATCAGGGTGGTGAAGTAGGTCTGTTTGGCGAGGTGAAGGGCAGCATTATAAGTTCTTAACATGAATTTAAAGTGGATGAAGTCTTCTGGGGCAGATCTATCAGTTCTCTGAATGCTGCACCTGGTATAACCCCAACCACACCACTGATTGGCAGCTTTCTGTGCACACTGTGCATAGGCAGAAAGCTGCCAATCAGTGATGGTGGTATGGTTGGACTATTTGGCAGCAGGTTTACCATACCTCCCAACTTTTGAAGAACAAAAACAATGACAGATGATGCGACGTGTGTAGCGTGGCGTGACAAATTTTGACCATGCCCCTGACCACACTCCAATCCACATCCATTTACCATTTCTTTCTCCCGCCGGCAGGAGAAGTTGTCAGAGGGGTGAGGGAAATTAAGCAGACGCCTGACACTGTGGATGTGATACCATAAAATCTCCGCCCGCTGTGGTATAAAGAGGCTGCTGAACTCTTCAGTTTTGGTGCATTTTTTCTCTTTGGGTGTCTTCTGAAAAAAACACATGAACAAAAATCCGTGGTTGCATTTTTAAGTGCAGAATTAAAGCTTTTCTGTACTATTAAAAGCACATTAAGGCTATGTGCACACGTTGCAGATTGTTAGCGTTTTTGCCGCGTTTTTTAGTGGCAAAAACGCTTACACAACGCAACCCATTATATTCTATGGCATTCCTCATAGTTATGCTAATGCTGCATATATTTCCGTGGCATAATCGCATTGCGGAAAAATCTGCAGCATCCGCATTCTTTTTGCGGAATCGCGGCAAATCCGCACACATAGGAATGCATTGAACCGCTTATTTTCCGCATGTGGCTATGCCCACCATGCGCAAAGTAAGCGGTTCATGTGCGGATGGTACCCAGGGAGAGGAGAGTCTTCGGGTACCATATCCCTGTTAAAACAATAATTTAAATAACAAATCGTGATATTCTCACCTTCCGGCGGCCCCGCAGCCTTCCGGTCCTTACCGATGCTCCCGGCAACTCCCGTTCCCTGTGATGCCTTGCGCAAATTACCTCGTAGAGTGATGCTATTTCATGTGGGGTCATTGTCGCAAGACATCACTGGGAACGGGAGTTGCCGGGAGCATCGCGAGTACCAGGAAGGCTGCAGGGGCCGCCGGAAGGTGAGAATATCACGATTTGTTATTTTTTTTATAATTTCTCACATTCTATCTTTTACTACAGATGCGGCATAGGCGGCATCAATAGTAAAAAGTTGGTCGCACTTGTCAAACACTATTTTTGACTAGTGTGACCAACCTGTCAATCAGTTTTCCAAAAAAACACTAGCATTCGGCAAGCTAAATGCGCTTGCAAAGCACTAATGTTTTGTGGGAATACGCATGTCAATTCCGAATGCGTATTTCCCGCGGCAGGGAGTTGCGGGAATGCTGCTGGAATTTCCGCAGCAATTCCGAACGTGTGCACATAGCCTTAAAGCTCTGCTTCATATCTGCCCAAAAATTGCATCAAATAAGCAGAAAAAAAGCAGCAGAAAGAACACAGCATTTAGGCTATGTGCACACGTTCAGGAATCTTTGCAGAAATTTCGTGAGAAAAAACGGACTTTTCCCCAGGAAATCCGCATGCGTTTTTACCACGTTTTTTGCGCGTTTTTACTGCGGGTTTTTTTTTTGCGCGTTTTTACCGCGATTTTTTCCTGAACATTCTAGGTCAATAATATAGCGGGAAATATGTAAATTTATCGTGAAAATAATGAACATGCTTCGTTTTTTACCGCAATGCGTTTTTTGCGCTGAAAAAACGCACCATGTGCACAAAAATTGCAGAATGCATTCTGATTAATAGGATTCTTACTGCATGCGTTTTTTAAGCATTTTTGCAGCGGAAAAAACGCAAAAAATCCTGAACGTGTGCACATAGCCTTACTCTACGTGTGAACATGGCCTCACCATTACAGTTTTATTAAACTTTTATGGGTTTAATAGAGAAAAAATATCAATCATGACATTTTTTACATCATTTACCGATCAATGTAAATAATCTGATCTCTGTGTTGTGCGGGTAGTTACGATTACAGGGACATCAAATATGTCCGTGTTATTTGATGATTTGTGATGTTTATTATTTAAAAAAAAGAAACGCATTAAAAATTACATTTTTTTTCATTGTCAGATGTTTTTCATTATTATTTTTAGTAATTTTATAGGATGAAAAAATATTTTATTCTCCCTCTAGAATACAAATGCATACATTGCATTGTATTTCTATCAGTATTATCTGCTTGTTGAGTCAGAGCCTGCAATACAGATCAGGTACACAGAATTCTCCTCATTACATCATCAGATCTTGTTGCTCTGTAGCTTAAATATCTACCTGTAATGTTAAGGTTGTGGGTTTGAGACCTGGCGAGACTCACAGGAAAAAAAATGACATTTTTTGGATTGCTGCTTATTATTTTTACAACTTTTATAGGAAACAAATCTTTTTCTTCAGTATACACAGACCATAGAAGTACATTTTTATTTATATAATGTATCTCCATGGACATTGTAGTGCAGCGCTTACTGCATGTGTTTGGGGAATACTCGCTTGGCAACAGGATTAACGTAGACCGGCACGTTTTTGCACATAAACAGTCCACACGGTTTATTTACATGTTATAAACCGCCCCGTAAGCCATGTTGCACATGACAGGCCTAACACAGTCCACAGCACTTCATCATATTCAGCTCTAACTCGCAGTCACTAAACCCGCTGGACCTCTCTCCAGTCACTGGGGGTGACTGAATGCCAAACAGTTCATTATTCACATTACTGGAACACGTTAAGGTTGCGTCTCTACACACGTTGGACCATACTTCGTTCAGTTCCCGTGGGAGACCGCATAGTTCATTAACTGACTTTTGTCAGTGCACATAGTTCCTCCCCCATACCTGGGGTTACCTTTCAGGAGCTCCTGCTCCTCATGCTGACTCCTCGTCAGTCCAAGGTCCTTGAGGAAGCTGCCTAACTGGGATCACCATCCCGGACAGAGCCTTGCTCACCCGGTCACCTGACAGTCCAGATCCTCAGCGGGACGGTAGATTCCTCAACGCAGGGCCGTCACAGACTCTGCACATACACGTGGCCTCTCCGGGTGCTAATCAGGATGTCCATCCCTTCCTGGGACCGTCCAACACACAGGTCTCACCGGGTGCTATTCAGGGATCTGAAGGGTGAACCTAGCCTCTCTGCTGCCTGAGGCAAACTGCAAAATGGCGCCCCCATAGTAAATTTTTTAAATCGGTAAAAAAAGGCCCGTCTTCTCCAACAGACCACGCCTCCTTGCCCCGAAACGCTTAGCCAATCACACGTGCTGCACACAGGGCTGTCCGGGGTAATGGCAGAGGCCTTCACATTGGGTTGAGCGAGGGATGTGAGAGCGGGAAGGGGGACGAGCGCCACCAACCAACCACCGCTCGGACGAAACATGGCTGGATGCCTGTATGTACTGAGGGGTGACATTGGATGTGGTGTGTAAGTTATGGGCAATCAGTCCTGCAGCAGAGCAGTATGTGAATGGTAAAATGCATCTTGCACCAGGGGCGTACATAGAAATTAAGGGGGCCCATAGCAGAAGTTCTAATTTGCCCCCCCCACCAGCCCACGTACCGTATTGCGCCCCTCAAAATTTCTACATTCCAAAAAATGGTAAACCCACTACTTTAAGAGATGCATATTAAGCTAGCTATATAGTAGTATAAGGACTTAGTGTCGTGACCACGCACCACAAGTGTGGGTTACCAGGGCAATGGGGTACTCAGAGCCGAGCCCATGGAAGTCTATGGGGTTGTCACAGGTAGCGGTGGCTCGGTCTGTGGCCCTGGCGGTCAGGCGTATGTTGGGGGGTATATTTACAGGGGATAGATTTATATACAGTTCGTGACGCCACCTGTAGTTTCCTGATCACTAAGACCAGCGCTGCTGTAGATCTCTGAGGGGATGGTGAGGCAGCCAGATGTCAGGTCTCCTACAGGTGGGACTCTTCCCTCAGGTCGATAATTATGATAGGGTTGTGCAGGGGTGCAATTGAATAACACAGTCTCACACATCAGCGTCTTTCCATACCTTTTACTTCAAGTTGTTCAGGCAGGTCCCAGGGAGGCTGATCCAATGGAGGATGTGTTTCGAGGTAGCAGCTGAACAAGTTAGGGGCCTCCTTTACTTTCAAAATGGTGATGAGTCCAACCAGCATAAAGCGTAGTTCCCTCTATAAACTCCAGCTATTTCAAAGCTGTACTGCCCGGTCAGTTTTGTGGTCGGAGCCTTCCTATGAGAGAGCGGAGTTCCTATTCTTGTCGTGCACGGACTCAAGGTTCTCACTCCCCCTGACCCCAGTTACGTACCGACACTCCAGGGCTGCTTTCTGTTACCTAAGGTCCAGTAAGCCTCTGGTTTTTCTACCACTATGCATGAAGCTATAGTGATCCTTCGGTCCCCAGTGACCGGTGACAATGTGCAGGACTTCTCCAATCCTATAGCACGTCTGAATTCCTACCACTGTGCCCTTCGCCTTGTCCGCGCTTGTAGCATAAGCACTCCACACTTCCACAGGTTATATAGGTCAATCCCTTTCTTACTTCTTTCCAGAGCTTGTTGACAGAATCTCAGTATTCCTCTAGGCAGGAGCACGTCTCTGAACCTTCACTGTCCTTGGGACAGGAGACTGAAGTATCCGTAACTCACTCTTCCTTCTCAATAGATGTCTCAGTCTGTCTGTCAGTGGGGCACAGCTCTGACCAGGCTGAGGTGATCGGGCTCACCTTTACTGGCCTCCACTTACTGAACTGCACACAGGTGGGATGACTCAGTCCTGAGCCACCCGAACTAGTCTCGGCTCCTTCCTCCTCACAGGTCCAGGCTAGACTGCTTCCTCTGTCCTCTGACAGGAAACTCAACTCACTGAACTCCAGACTAGACTGACTGGATCCTGACTAACTGAGCCCACATCTCCTGTGGGTGTGTCTAAGTGTGTGGTGGAGTGAATGTTTATTGAGCATTGAACTGCTACTTCTCCACACATCCTCCAGGGTACTGCGTGTGCCTTCACACCAGGGCTACACATTAGCGCCTGTAAAATACTAGAACAGTACAATTTCCTGAGAAAATGACTTTAAATCTAAAGCAAATGAGGGGATTTTGGTGCACCCCTATGACAGGTCTATGGGGTTTTGGTCAATGAATGAAGTAAGGAGCCGCATAGAAAATTTATTCTCCACTCTCTCCTCCTCTTTAGGCTATGTTCACACACGTAAGGTTTTGCTGCATTTTTACCCTGGTTTTATGCTAATCTAAACCTGCATTTTTTATTGTGATTCAGGGAAAAGCTGTGAACACACATTGGTTTTATTTATTTGCAGAAAGTGAAACTGCACAGGTTTTGCTGCATTTTGGAAAGAATAAGCGTCAGTTTCTTTTCTGCGTTTTTGCAGCGTGCTATGGGCGAAAACATAGAAATGCAGTGTGTGAACATAGCCTTAGGGTATGTGCTCATCATCTGGAGGCGCTGCATCTTGGAAGCAGTGTCTCCGGACCTGTGGGAACCTGTGGGTGAAGGCAGGGAGACCGCAGCTGCCCTGTACTCACGATCTGCGGTGGCTGCAGGGCGGCTTCTCCCTGCGTTCACCCAATGGAGATCTCTTCTGACTCCGCAGCATGAAATGAACATGCTGCAGAGATGCGGAAGTCCCAAAACCCGCACTGCAGCTAAAATAACGCTGCAGAGGGGAGAAGCAGAAATCCCATCCATTATGCTGCTACTGTACTACGCAGCGTTTTGGACGCAGCGGTAAGAGATTGTGTCCAAAATGCTGCATTCCCTGATTGTGAGTATGCACCCTTAGAATGGGAGTAATGGTGATTGATCTCAAAGCCCCCTCATTTGTATTTTAATTAAAAGTCATTTTCTTTGGCTCTGCACCACTATAATGTACTGTACTGCTATGATCTTTATAGGAGCCAAGTCCCCTTTATAACTTGTTTAACATGAATTTTGGGGGTGATCGACTCCCTATAAATATATAAACCACTTCATCACCACCAAAAGAAAATTAAATATGTAACACTTAGGGTGTGTTTCCACGGTCAATAAGGCAGGCGCTTTTGACGGAGTGGAAAGTCCGCTCCGCCCAAAGCCCCGCCCCTTGTAAACGCGCGTGTGAAGACGTCTGCCGACAGCACATTACTGGATAGGACCCCAGATACTCAGGGGAGCTCACAGGTTACACTGCCTGCACCCCAGCACATTACTGGATAGGACCCCAGATACTCAGGGGAGCTCACAGGTTACACTGCCTGCACCCCAGCACATTACTGGATAGGACCCCAGATACTCAGGGGAGCTCACAGGTTACACTGCCTGCACCCCAGCACATTACTGGATAGGACCCCAGATACTCAGGGGAGCTCACAGGTTACACTGCCTGCACCCCAGCACATTACTGGATAGGACCCCAGATACTCAGGGGAGCTCACAGGTTACACTGCCTGCACCCCAGCACATTACAGGATAGGACCCCAGATACTCAGGGGAGCTCACAGGTTACACTGCCTGCACCCCAGCACATTACTGGATAGGACCCCAGATACTCAGGGGAGCTCACAGGTTACACTGCCTGCACCCCAGCACATTACAGGATAGGACCCCAGATACTCAGGGGAGCTCACAGGTTACACTGCCTGCACCCCAGCACATTACTGGATAGGACCCCAGATACTCAGGGGAGCTCACAGGTTACACTGCCTGCACCCCAGCACATTACAGGATAGGACCCCAGATACTCAGGGGAGCTTACCGGTTACACTGTGCTGGATATATGCAAGGGATTGTTATTGTGGGGGGATTTGTTATGTGGGATCCTGCCAAGCAGAGAACTGTGGGTTCAGGCCTGATCATACTCCAGAATCACAGGCAGTATATCCATATACACTCATATACTCAGAGAAACACATACTGTACACTACATACTGCAGACACACTATTACATACACAAGAAACCTATGCATCCATTCACACACAGGAAAGCACACACTATACACACTATTACAGATACACTATACATTACATATACTCACTGCTTGCCCCATCCCAGGACACCAGGGGCAGAGGTCAGTGCTCCATATGGGCCCCAGCACAGGAGGGAACAGGGAGCTGCTGCCTCCCCTGAGTCTTTGCAGACAGGATCTCCCCCTCCTCCTCCTCTCGGTCCGACTGCCTCCTGTGATCCCAGGATGGCAGCTGCAGAGGAAGGAGTTATGGAGGGGACAGTGTACAGAGGCACCAGCAGGACCTGTCAGCAGCTATTCTCAGGAATGGTGGGGCTGGGGGTCCTTCGAGCAGTGGAGGAAGCGGCCCTACATCTGGAGCCAGGAGGGGACAGCATCAATTTGTGACACTGCCACCTACTGGCCACTGTAATTGTCACACACCGAGGAGATTTCTGGCTCCCAGTTCCTCCTGCTTTGTCCCTCACTGCCGATGTCCTCCTGATCAGCCAGAGGGTGAGGGGGAGAGAAGACAGAGGAGGAGCCAGTGCTGGAGGCGGCACCGAGCTCTGCACAGGAGCAATGCTCAGGACTTTGTCCATCAGGTCTCCTGCACTGAGCGCTCCCACTGCCGCCCAGCAGGTGGCGCCACCAGAGGCAGCAAGCTCAAGTTGCCTCATTATAGGTGCGCCCCTGTCCTACTCCAAGGACCTCCCAACACACTGGCCTCACCGGGTCCAGGGCCTCACCGGGTGCTATTCAGGGATCCGATCCTACTCTCAGGGCCTCCCAACACACCGGCCTCACCGGGCCCTATTCAGGGATCCAATCCTACTCCCAGGACCTCCCAACACACCGGCTTCCAGGTCCAAGGCCTCACCATGCGCTCTTCAGGAAGTTAGCAACTCCCAATACACAGGCCTTCCAGGACCTTGCACTCTGACCACTCAAGTTCAAAACACACAACTATGTGACCAGACCTCAGTCACATTATATATGCCAATCCACCCCCATACGTGGGCGGTGTATGTGTGGCTAGCCGATCCCGCCCAGCTCTCCAACTAGCCCCGTAAGCCTCCCTAGTAAAGTAAACAAACACTCTTGTGGGACTACAAGTCGAAGAACAATATTACTGGCTTACAGCACACATTCCGGTCATTTACAATCATGCTGGTCACTGTTTCACCATCGCAATCAATGAAACACCCCCATGCATATCCTGAGGAACACATAATAATAATAATAATTTTATTTCTATAGCGCCAACATATTCCGCAGCACTTTACATTATAGAGGGGACTTGTACAGACAATAGACATTACAGCATAACAATAAACACAGATCAAAGTAGATACCAAGAGGAATGAGGGCCCTGCTCGCAAGCTTACAATCTATGAGGAAAAAAGGGAGACTAGAAAGGTAGATGGTAACAGTTGCTTTCATTGTTCAGACCAGCCATAGTGTTCGAATCGGGTGTTCATGTAATTCTGCATGAACCAGTTAATAGCTAAAGTATGTAACAGTACAGACACAGAGACCTATTAAATGCATAAAGTGGGTGAGAACAAAATACGAGGTACCTGATTATGGTAAAAAAAAAATGTGAATGGGCCAAGAGGGATAGTTAGGTTAATGCATTGAGGCAGTATGCCAGTCTGAACAAATGCGTTTTTAGGGCACGTTTAAAACTGTGGGGATTGGGGATTAATCTTATTAACCTGGGTAGTGCATTCCAAAGAATTGGCGCAGCACGTGAAAAGTCGGGAGACGGGAGTGGGAGGTTCTGATTATTGAGGACGCTAACCTCAGGTCATTAGCAGAACGGAGGGTGAGCAGCCCTCCCAGGGCCGTGGGGTACTTGGCACCGAGCCCGTCGACTTCTATGGGGGATGTCACGGCAACCCAGCTCAGTCCGTGGCCCTGGGCGCTCACCCTTAATGGGGGATATTTACAGGGGAATTAGTGTTCGTTTGATGATTCGTGACGCCACCTGTAGTACCTGGTCAGGGTGACCAGCGCTGCTGTGCAGGTCCACTGGGAGGGATGGGGTTGTGCAGCTCGATGTAAAGTCTCCTACAGGTGAGACTGTGTCCTCCAAGGGCCGGTTGAGGTAAGATAGAGCAATGGTGTAGAGGGATGTAGCAGAGGGGAGTGTGCGTTGCTGGAATAATCAGGGAAACAGTTCTGTTGCAGCTTCAAGGTTTTACTCACAGTCTGTTATCCGCGGTCCAGCAACCCTCAGGTTAGTTAGTCGCACTTCCAAAGACTCCCCTTTCAGTATGTTCCTTTACGGCTTCTATTTTCTCGGTGCTAACTCTCCTTACCTCCATGCACCACGCCACCACAGAGCCAAAGGGGAGTATTGGCCCTTTTCAGTTAACAGACCAGTGCATATGTTCTGCACGTACTTGACCCCTAAGCTTCCTTCCGGTGAGATTATGGTGGCTAGTGGCCCCGTGAAGTGACCACTGTTGTCGGTGTTACTAGTTACTAGCTGAACTTTCCCGCTAATCTAGGGACCGTTCCCCGATGTTCACTTGGTCCTTCCTTCTTCAGGATGGGGGCACAGCTCCAACTGCTGTCTCGCCCTGGACCCTTTCGCTCTCACAGCAAGGCTCCCTGAGATGAACTCAAAGGAGCAGCAGCACAGTCCAGTACCCACACACTGACTGCCTGACACAAACTGATCTCTAATCTAACACGCAGCCTAAGTGCTGCCTAAGCTTCACCCAACACTAGCTACACCCTGTTCTAACCAGCCTGAGTCAGACCATCCTCCCGAAGGGTCCGCCTGTGCTTAGCCAGCTTAGTGTATGTTGGATGCAGGTGGTGGGAGTCAATGGGGTGCTTCCTCCTTACCTGAGAGTCAGGTGTCACACCTCTGGGTGAGATGCACCATCTCTGGGCGACTGGACCCTCAGGGCGCCACAAGGGCACGGGTAGGATGGTAGACTGAGATGAGGGAAGAGATGTAGGGTGGTGCACATACAGCGAACCCTAGCTTTAACAGGGGTCACTGCATCACAACATGTATAATCTGCTGATGGGTTTATTTCCTGCAGTAGAGGTCAAGATAACCAAATTCTCCTACCTACATCATTATAAGCTGTGGCTCAGTGGTAGAGCTGTAGCTTATTGAGATGTGAGTTCAGGGAGACCTGGACAAAGGAGGGAGAAGCAGTGAATATATAATTTAGTTTATGCACTGAACAGAGATGTTGTCCCGCCTCCTGATGAGGAGGGGCTGCAGAGTGATGAAGACATCGGAGAGAAGGGAGGTGAGTATAGAAACTGGGAAAAAAGCTCTGACTTGACAGGACGCTGGACTGAGCCCTCAAAGCAGGACAGTCCCGCTCAATCCGGGACGGTTAGGAGCTATGGATTTACTAGTCCTCTTATAATAATCTCGTACTGATAAAACAGTGTTTTATAAAAACTACACCAAGCAGCCCAGTAAGTAAGTGACTCATTGCTGGAATCAGGGTCTCTGCCCCTCCATTATGCTGCTCTCATATTAGGTCGAATTCCTTGTAATGGTCATCCTTGTTGCAGCTGGTGTATGACTTTCAGATTTCCATGGATATTCCATTTATTTTTTCACTGAACCAGCTCTATTAATTGAAATGAATTACAGTCGGACATATTTCAACGAAAATCTGTCATGTGTGACTATAACCTTATATTCCTGTATTTAGACTGTTCTTCTGCCATTAGTGCCCAGCTTTTATGCATGCACATTATTTGGTTTTTCATTCTAGTCAAATGCCTTCATAAACACTTTCTTGCAATGTGAATAATGATCCCAGTGCTAGTATCAGAGTTACAGTGGCATGTAAAAGTTTGGCCTCCCCTGATCAAAGTTACTGTTATTGTGAACAGTTAAGCTAGTTGAAGAGGAAATAATCTCTAAAAGACCTAAAGTTAAATATGGCACATTTCCTTTGTATTTTGGAAAAAAACAAACATATACAGTACAGACCAAAAGTTTGGACACACCTTCTCATTCAAAGATTTTTTTGTATTTTCATGACTATGAAAATTGTACATTCACACTGAAGGCATCAAAACTATGAATTAACACATGTGGAATTATATACTTAACAAAAAAGTGTGTAACAACTGAAATTATGTCTTATATTCTAGGTTCTTCAAAGTAGCCACTTTTTGCTTTGATGACTGCTTTGCACACTCTTGGCATTCTCTTGATGAGCTTCAAGAGATAGTCACCGGAAATGGTCTTCCAACAGTCTTGAAGGAGTTCCCAGAGATGCTTAGCACTTGTTGGCCCTTTTGCCTTCACTCTGCGGTCCAGCTCACCCCAAACCATCTCGATTGGGTTCAGGTCTGGTGACTGTGGAGGCCAGGTCATCTGGCGTAGCACCCCATCACTCTCCCTCTTGGTCAACTAGCCATTACACAGTCTGGAGGTGTGTTTGGGGTCATTGTCCTGTTGAAAAATAAATGATGGTCCAACTAAATGCAAACCGGATGGAATAGCATGCCGCTGCAAGATGCTGTGGTAGCCATGCTGGTTCAGTATGCCTTCAATTTTGACTAAATCCCCAACAGTGTCACCAGCAAAGCACCCCCACACCATCACACCTCCTCCTCCATGCTTCACGGTGGGAACCAGGCATGTAGAGTGCATCCGTTCACCTTTTCTTTGTCGCACAAAGACACGGTGCTTGGAACCAAAGATCTCAAATTTGGACTCATCAGACCAAAGCACAGATTTCCACTGGTCTAATGTCCATTCCTTGTGTTCTTTAGCCCAAACAAGTCTCTTCTGCTTGTTGCCTGTCCTTAGCGGTGGTTTCCTAGCAGCTATTTTACCATTAAGGCCTGCTGCACAAAGTCTCCTCTTAACAGTTGTTGTACAGATGTGTCTGCTGCTAGAACTCTGTGTGGCATTGACTTGGTCTCTAATCTGAGCTGCTGTAAACCTGCGACACCTGAGGCTTGTGACTCGGATAAACTTATCCTCAGAAGCAGAGGTGACTCTTGGTCTTCCTTTCCTGGGGCGGTCCTCATGTGAATCAGTTTCTTTGTAGCGCTTGATGGTTTCTGACAGGGCACACCTGTGAATTGAAAACCATTTCCGGTGACTACCTCTTGAAGCTCATCAACAGAATGCCAAGAGTCATAGTCATGAAAATACAGAAAAATCTTTGAATGAGAAGGTGTGTACAAACTTTTGGTCTGTACTGTATATATTTTTCATTGTTTATATTTTAAAATTACAGAAAGGAAAATGGGCCATTGCAAACGTTTGTGCACCCTTGGAGATTTGGGTGCTCAGATAAGTTTGACTAAAGTTTCAGACCTTAATTAGCCTGTTAGGGTTATGGCTTGTTCACTATCATCGTTAGGAAAGGCCAGATGGTGCAAATTTCCCACCTTATAAAAATCCAGCCTTTTCTAACCTTGTGACAAAAACAGCAGCCATGGGTTCTTCTAAGCAGCTGCCTAGCACTCAGAAAATGAAAATGGTGGAGGCCTACAAGCAGGAGAAGGCTATAAGAAGATAGCAAAGCATTTTTAAGTTGCCCTTTCCTCAGTTCAAAATGTAATTAAGAAATTGCAGTTAACAGGAACAGTGGAGGTCAAGATAAGGTCTGGACAACCAAGCAAAATTTCAGTGAGAGCTGCTAATAGGATTGCTAGAGAGGCAAATCAAAACCCCCACTTGACTGCAAAAGACCTTCAGAAAGATTTAGCAGACTATGTAGTTGTGGTACATTGTTCTACTATATGGTCTTCATGGATAAACAAACACCCAAGTGCATAAGGATCAGGGGAAAGAAAAACCAACCAAGACAGGAAAAGTATACAATGTTGAAGTTTTATTGGATAATATTATAAACATAAAAACAAGGCACAAATATAACAATGTCAGTAAAAAGGAAGCATGCACACCACCTAATAGTGCCTAATGCCCAGGCCTTAAATGGTGTACTCAGGTACATATATAAAAATAGGAAGATTTTCCGAAACGCGCGTCGGGGCGCGTTCTAGGCAGCATCCACGCCACCTTATTCCTCTCCCGGGTCTTTTCAGGTATTGGTTATCCATTTATATCCTCACGGCTTCACTGGGCTTACAATGGTAATTCTTTTGTTAGCTATCATAGCTCATCTTGGCTTGCGCTTTATTTAGTAGCATTCAGCACTATTATTATACATACTGGTTCTGATTTTCATCACATCAATGATTTAGTATAGACCGGATTTTGCACTATTATTGTACTTATCGGTTTTAATTGTTCACTTGATTTTTGTGTTTATCAGTGTTTTTTGTTCACTTTAGTATTTGCATCAGTATAATTTTTTCATCCTTGTATATTCAAGCATTTATTTTTCCTTATTTTTATGTTCTGTAGTCTTGATATTTGCACATTATTGCGTTCATTTATCACTATATAGCACTATTTTTTGCATCTTTTTGCACATTTTTTGAGGCATTTGTTCATATTAGCCATTGGATAACTATATTTTACCATGTACTATTTTTATATATGTACCTGAGTACACCATTTAAGGCCTGGGCATTAGGCACTATTAGGTGGTGTGCATGCTTCCTTTTTATTGACATTGTTATATTTGTGCCATGTTTTTATGTTTATAATATTATCCAATAAAACTTCAACATTGTATACTTTTCCTGTCTTGGTTGGTTTTTCTTTCCCCCTGATCCTTATGCACTTGGGTGTTTGTTTATCCACTTTTTGGTTGGTTTTGCCATCCGCACTTTGAATTGAGGTTCTAGTTTATGTGCACTATATAATTATATTTTATGGTTTCATTAATAATATTATTTTGAATATTATTTGCACAGTACTGTATTTCAATTCTGTTGATTTTACTTATATGGTCTTCATGGAAGAGTTATAAGAAGAAAACCTCTTCTGCATCCTCACCATAAAACTCAGGGTCAGAAGTATGCAAAAAAACATCTAAACAAGGCTGATGCATTTTGGAATCAATGCAAAGTGAATAATCATGTGCACAGCTGTATAGGAGTTTCTGAGTAGGTTCCCACACCATATAAATATAGCAAATAAACTCAGAACTCAACTTCAGTAGAGTGATGATTTTTAATCGTGTCCACAGTAATAACAGAAACATTTCGGTCCTGAACTTGGACCTTCATCAGTCACTGTGTGGTTATAGAAAAAATAAAATAAAGTAAAATAAAAGGATTTTACAAAAGGGAAACAAAGTATGTACAACAATAGTAATAAATCTTGGTCAAACGAAAATAACAGTTCATGAGTATGCTGTAATTCAGGAGCATAACTAGATCAAAAATTGAGGATGGATGTGATGCGAGAGTAATAGGTAATAAAACATACCATGGACTACTGTGAGTTGGTGGACCCAGCAAAAAGAGGGGCTATGCCCGGAATATCTGTATAATGATATAATAGGCATAGTGAGACAATGTGGCTAAGTAAAAGGATCAGTGATAATTGAGAGATAAACCTACCAGGTTTAAATTATGTTCGATATAGGTGATCAAATATGGCAGCCATTACCTGGAGAAAAGCATGTGGAATATGAGCAGAGTGCGGTACTGAGCGGTATTCCATGAAGGATATACTGGATAGCGAGTAACTAACCTGGGGGTCCCGGTGGAGCAAAAATGTGCCTGCGGTGGACGCGGTATCCGCCGCTAGTCCGTGACACGATTAAAAATCATCACTCTACTGAAGTTGAGTTCTGAGTTTATTTGCTGCATTTTGGAATCAAGTCCTGTGGACTGATGAGGTTAAAATAAAACTCTTTGGCCACAATGATCAAAGATATTTCAGGAAAAGAACATCTCGCCAACCATTAAGCATGGGGTGGATTACATCATGCTTTGGGGTTGTGTTTCAGCCAATGGTGCTGGAACATTTCACTGATAAAAGGAAGAATGGATTCAATGAAATTTCAACAAATTCTTGATACCATCTGTAAAAAAAGCTGAACTTGAAAAAAGGTTTATTTCTACAAATGGATATGATCCTAAACACGTCAAAATCCGCAACAGACTACCTCAAAAGGCGCAAGCTGAAGGTTTTGCAATCACCCTCACAGTTCTCTGATCTGAAAATCATTGAGCAATGCATGCAAGACGACCCAGGAATCTCACAGAACTGGAAGAATTTTCCAAGAAATAATGGATGAAAATCCTCAAACAAGAATTGAAAGACTCTTGTCTGGCTGCAAAAAGTGTGTACAAGCTGTGATACTTGCAAAAGGGGACACTACTAGGTACTAACCATGCAAGGTGCCCAAACTTGTGCATTGACCCATTTTCCTTTTTTGTAATTCTTAAAATGTAACAGCTGAATATATATATATATATATATATATATATATATAATAAAATATACCTAAAATAAAAATATACAAATGAAAATATACAAATCTTAAACTTTAGGCCTTTATGCATCATTTCATCTTCAACTTGTTTAACTGTTCACAATAACAGTAATTTTGACCAGAAGTGCCCAAACTTTTACATGCCTCTGTACAGTATATTAATGCTGTACACTAATATATTTCATTTACTTTTACAATTGCTCATTGGCACTTTTCTTTTCTCTAGGTATTACCCCAGTGGAGACGCTTTTGCCTCTGGCTCAGATGATGCTACGGTAATTGTGATGACAGTGTAGCATGTTGTAGTAGCTCCATGCCACGTGCGGAAGCTACTTGTGCTTTGTCTTACATTAATTATGTATTCACTAATTTTATTGGCAACCACAGCAAGTGTTCAAGCGCATACAAATATTTATGCAAGTTTATGTGTACAGTGCATTTCTGCAGGCCTTCTAGGTCTTTATGTACTTCTCCAGAACAGGTCTCCATGTCAGCTGCTCAAGTCTGTCCAAAAATGTCCTCTGGACATTGCAATCCAAACTGAACATGAAATCTGATTTATTCCTGATCTGATAAATTCTCCGAAATAAACTCTGGTATGTCTGATATATACAAAAATTATATTCAATATTCATATTGTGATCAGAAGTTCAATGCTCTCTGATACACCAAGATGAACCTATCCTTCCAATGTGAAGAGTTACAAAACTTACACTCATGTAATGACCACAGACTGAATACAGATCCACAATGCACAGCAAGACTGTAAGATTTCCAGTTCCTCTTCCAATGGGGTGTACTTAAGTTGTGCTCTATTTGTCCTATTGGAGGTCTCTATGATGGAGAAACAGGACAGAGACTGAGAACAAGGAAGAGGTCCCATTGCCACACAATTACAGAGAAAAAAAAAACCATCAACTTGTGGCTAAGCATTTCTGTGGTCAAACACACAACATAAAAATATAAAAGTTGTTATATTAAATGGCAACTTCAAATCATAAAAACATCGAAGGGTTTGTGAACAAAAAATTATGACAGTCTCTGATACCCTCTATACAGGACTATTGTAAATAGTCTATTTGGCCCAGAAAAAACAAACATAGCATTACAATAGGGTGCATTTAACTCCTTAGTGACAGAGCCAATTTGGTATTTAATGACCAAGCCAATTTTTACAATTCTGACCAAAAATTTACTTTGGAGCCAAACTTTTTTTATTTTCACAAGGGTATCAGGAGAAAATGTACCACAAAATTTGTTGTGCAATTTCTCCTCAGTACGCCGATACCCCATATGTGAGGGAAAGCCACTGTTTTGGCGCATGGCAGGCTCAAAAGGGAGCACCGTTTAGTTTTTGAACCCAAAATTGGCTGGAATCAATGGCTGGTGCCATGTCATGTTTGGAGACCCCTGATGTATCTAAACAGTGATGTACCCCCTGATGTACCTAAACCCAATTCTAACTTCAACCCTAACACAGCGCTAACACCAACACACCCCTTACCCTAATCCCAACCCTATCCATAACCACAACCCTAACTCCAACACAACCCTAACCCTAGCCCAACCCTAGCTATAACCCCAACCCTAACCCTAGCCCCAACCCTAACCCTAGCTATAACCCCAACTATAACCCCAGCCATAACCCTAACCCTAGCCCTAAACCCAATGGAAAAATGGAAAAAATATATATTTTTTATTTTATTATTTTTACCTAACTAAGGGGGTAATAAAGGGGGGTTTGATTTACTATTTTTTTTATTTTGATCACTGTGATAGAGTCTATCTCAGTGATCAAAATGAACCAATAGGAGAAATCTCCTGTTGTTGCCAGCGAACATATCTCGGCGGGCACTCTGCGCATGCGCCTGCCATTTTTTTTCCAGAAGAAGATGCCAAGGGCCGGAGGACTCAGCCGGAGGGACCAGGGGACATCGCAGGTACCGGGAGGTGCTCTGGGGACCCCATTTCTCTCTCCTCTGATGTGCTAGATCAGTAAAAACCGGTAAAAAACGACCCAAATCATGTTCTCCCGGGTCTCAGCTACCCCCGTTAGCTGAGACCCTGGAGAAATTCCGACGCTGGGGGGAGCTATAACCTTATTTCTCAGCGCCATAAAAAAGCGGCATTGAGGAATAAGAACCCTTTCCTGCCACCGTTAAAAGGCGTATCGGCGGTCGTTAAGGGGTTTAACATAAGAGATTATTGTTTAGGGGTAAGTGCTACTTAGTGATTGCCCTTAGTCAAATAATTTTCTTCATAAGTCAATTTTACCAGTGCTAAAATATTTAGATAACATTGACATGATCCTAGTAATGTCTTGTACAATGATCCCTTTGTATTTTACGGATAGTGTCGCATGTATGATCTCCGAGCAGATAGAGAAGTAGCCATCTATTCTAAAGAGAGCATAATTTTTGGAGCATCAAGTGTGGATTTCTCCCTAAGTGGTAAGTTGTTACCTAATTACATGCTGTACACTTTCTATTCTTGAACATTGAACATTCTGTTCTTTACTATTTTTTTAAACTGTAATCAGGCATTTACTGTAGAGGACCTTGACTTGCGTGAAAAGAAAAGTGATAAATTATAAGAATTTTCTGAAAATTCATTTACCCCTTCACACCGAAGTCTGTTTTCACCTTCCTGACAAGGACAAATTTTACAATTTTGACCAGTGTCACTTAATGTGGTAATAATTCTGGACTTTGTGAAAATTTCAGAAATTTGTTGAAAATTTAGCAATTTTCCAACTTTTAATTTTTATGCCCTTAAACCAGATAGTTGTATCACACAAAATAGTTAATAAATAAAATTTCCCACATGTCTACTTTACATTTCCGTCATTTTTGAAACATCATTTTTTTTGTTAGGAAGTTAGAAGGGTTCAAAGTTTATCAGTAATTTCTCATTTTTGCAACAAAATTTACAAAACCAATTTTTTTTAGGGACCATGTCACATTTGAAGTGACTTTGAGGGGTCTATGTGCCAAAAAGTATCCTAAAGTGACATCAAAACCACATTCAATACGTTTATTAACCCTTTAGGTGCTTCACAAAAATTAAAGCAATGTGGAAAGCAAAAAAGCTGCATCAAAACGGTTAATTTATTTAAAGAGGAAACAGCTGCTTCTAAATGATTAATCCTCTTGTGGAGGACACAGATAATTTTAAAGGATTAATCTGAGTCTTACATATACATGGAGCCAGAAGCACACTGACGAACTATCACATGTTTTAACCTTTGCATCAGTTCTTTCTACCCTCCTTCTCCCGCTGCCGCTCTATAATACACAGGAACACATCTTACACTCATACATCTCTAGATTCATTATGAATACAGCAGACCTTCCCTGTGGCTACAAGTAGTATGCTCTGCACAGTGAGGACAACATGTATGTCTGGCCAACAAATTTCACTGGTGATTTTATTTGAGGGGAAATTGTCACTTGTGATTTGAATACATCTTCTAGTAATTATCTTGAGCCCTTAGATAGTGGAACGTTTCCAATACCCACATAATACTCTAAAATCAAATGAAATATATATAAAGCTTGAATGTAATGCTATTTATCCTGTGTAATGAAAGATTTCACTGAAATGTGGACATTGTGACATTTATTTTGCTGGAAACAGACAGTAGCAATTAAACTGCCTTTGTGACACGAGAATGCTGTGTCGATGTTTGCTTTTAGGTATTTGACATACGCCTTTTGTGCTGTGAGCGCCACAGTTCAGTAAAACTATCTTTAGTGATTGCATCCAGTCAGCACTTCTGCTTCATACACAAAAAAAACAGCTGTCAACAGTTTTGACCGGTACTGGGTGGCAGAAAAATGCCAGCGCCATGTTTTATAGAGTATT
Organism: Oophaga sylvatica; assembly: GCA_033576555.1. NCBI lineage: Eukaryota > Metazoa > Chordata > Amphibia > Anura > Dendrobatidae > Oophaga > Oophaga sylvatica. Next base: position 397,698,200 of record JARQOD010000004.1, read on the forward strand.
ACTATAAGAGAAAATCTGACCACTGAGCTTCAAATATCAGTCAGATACTGGAATAAGATTTTATAGATTAGCCCCTTCCTTCTGTCATCAGAAGCCTGTGACAGATGCCAAACTGTGTCATCCAACACCCGTAGGACTTCTGGATAGAATGAATGTGGTCTGATATGCTTACATATACTGTATATATTGACCAAGCAGAAGTCAAAAGGGTACTCTTTTAGCCTCTGTCAGACAATGGAACCCTATAAACACAAAAAAAAAACACGTCATCAGGTCCTATGGAGACAGATAGAGATCTGTATACATAGACTGCAATCAGTAAGAACTAATGGCTATAGCAAAAAAGAAATGCAAAGAAGAAGTATGAACTACAATGGCAGAATTCTGACTGTAATTAAGATTTTTCTGACTGTAAAGTTAACCTGTGAGGTACAGTACATAAAAATAAATCACTGCATTCACATAGCCATAATTATTCATGTGGCAAAAGACGCTTATACTTGTACATATCTCACAGCTACTGATATGGAACAGTTTTCATCAGTGTGTTTTGCGAAAACATATGTAATACATTCAGTTTGGAAATGCCATGATATGTATCACACACACCGCAAACCTGGATCCAGCTGGATCCTGGTTGTCCCTGTATGGGGGTATCTCACCCCGCAGCCTGGATCCCTTTGAGTCCTTTAAGCTATATTAATTGAACATAGCCTATACGTCTGATGAAGGGTTTTCACCCAAAACATTACATAATTCTGTACTTACAGCGTTGTAAACAACGGATGTGAAATACTGACAATAAATCCTATTTAAAGCATCTCCATGTGCCTTTAGGTGTGCAGCTCCTTCACTTTGTCTATGTGCCACATTAAACTCAGTATAGAATAATCGCGTTCCCAGTTGATTGAACTGTTATGCTTTTCTTGATGTCCCAATTTTGTTTGTTTCAGGTCGTCTGTTATTTGCTGGATACAATGACTACACAATCAATGTTTGGGATGTTCTAAAAGGAAGTCGTGTGTCCATCTTGTTTGGTCATGAGAACAGAGTCAGCACCTTGCGTGTGTCTCCAGATGGTACTGCATTCTGTTCAGGATCATGGGATCATACTCTAAGAGTAAGCTTCGCTGCTTGTTGCCTATCCCATTATATTACATATATGCTAAGTTATAGTATTATGTCATAGGAAATTCATTTCCCCCAACTTTTTCGATAAAACAGCCACACTGTCCAAAATTGGTTGCAGCTATAGTGCCTCCATAGGAGACAACATACAGTACTCCCACAACAGTCACAGCCAAACTGTCCCACATCACAGAAATCAAGACAATGACTGTAAGGGAATAAATAGTGGCAGATTGCAGGTGGCAACCTACTGTGCCTACAGTTCTGTCCAGAAAAAGCGATCTATAGTAGATCATTCCTGACACGGAGAGCGTTGGCATTCTGGGACTATTCGGCTAACGTTTGGTAGTAGTGATGAGCGAGTATACTCGTTGCCCTGGTGTCCTCCGAGCACGCCCAAATGATTTGCAGCTGCTGGACAGCCTGAATACATGTGTGGATTGCCTGTTTGTTAGGGAATCCCCACAAGTATTCAGGCTGTCTAGCAGCCGCAAATCATGCAGCTGCATCGACAGAAACTAAATCTACGAGCACGCCAAAATACTCAGAGGACACCCAAGCATGCTCGAGAAAACCCGAGCAACGAGTAAACTCGCTCATCACTAGTTGGTAGCTTTCAGAAGGACCATGCTATTACAGTCAACCTCCATGGTAATTTATTACTTTGCGTAATTTCCAGTAATGGTGCATACATGTTAATGATGAGCTTATCAATGTTCTGTGTGCAGGGATTTCCTTCGATTTCACTTGATATCATTATCAGTATAAATATTTTATCACTTTTTCCACAGATCTGGGCTTGATCCCAGTTGTGAAAAGGTAGACTCATGAACGACTCTTCAGTCTCACTGTACTGGAACAGATGGAGCAGGACGCTGCGATGGATACACATTGTTTAGTAGCATATTACTGTACTCAAAGTTTACAGGTACTACCAAAAATAGCCAGTGTCAGCTGCTTGTAAATGAAGGTAGTACATATATGTAGTTAAAGGTCAGACAGCAGTCATGTTCGCTAAGGCCTCTTTCACACATCCGTCTTTTTGTATCAGGCACGATCCGGCGTGTTGGTAAAAAAAACGCATCCGGTAACCGGATGCGTTTTTTCACCATTGACTTTCATTAGCGCCGGATCGTGCCTGATGTCATTGCGTTGTATCCGTTTTTGTCCGGATCCGGCGGAAATGTACATTCCGGCGGCCGGACAGAACGGAGCATGTAAAGTTTTTTTTTTTTTTTTTGCCGCAGCCGCCTGATGTGCCTGAAGCGGCGCATCAGGCGGCCGGAAACAATAGAAGTCAATGGAACCGGATCAGACTTTTGTGCAATCCGGCAAAAGTCTGATCCGGATTCTGGAAATCGAGGTCTACTACTACTACTACTACTACTACTACTACTACTACTACTACTACATTTTCCAGTGTCTCCGGCCATCAAAAAGTTCAGGTCGGATCCAGCAAAAAACCGGATCCGTTGCATCAGTTTTTTTGTTTCAGTGCCGGATCCGTCCCTTCAGGCATAGGACGGATCATGCCTGATACAAAAAGACGGATGTGTGAAAGAGGCCTTAGTGAGTTGATTCAAGTAATATCACAGAGTCTGCTATACACTTGAAGACATATACTGACATCTTCTGAGACCTCCTCCCATCTTTAGACCTCTAAGAGAATGCTGTAGGGTTCCCATAATCTATGTAATACTATATTCCAGTACTTTCCCATATGGATGCATGGTGTTCCAATATAGGATTATGTCCAATGGACTTTCCTATATCTGTTTCCTCCTTTGGGAAATTGGTTGCCCCTATTACAGTGGATAAACTATATGAAAGTGCATTTCATTTGTATCTGTTTGGTTGCCTTGAATACTACTGAATAAACTGTGGTTACTCTGTTGGCCATCAGTAGGAAGTACAGTAATTCCCTTTGCAGTTACTGGCAGATGTGACATTGGTTTAAATATAGATTCCCCGTCCCTTTCATTTTATATAAAGACATTTTCTTATATTACTGTATATACCGTCTGACATAATACACAAGGCCACAAACTAAACTGCTGTTTTCTATAAATCCTAACACTACTAATATGTCTGAAGACTTCAGTACCGTGCAATTCACGTGCAAAATGCAGTTTTCTGAGTCTTCACATCATTTCAATCAATCTAACTGTAAAGACGAGCAACAGTAATCGTCATAGACAGCATGTAGCATTATGTAGCAGATTGTTTTCTATTTCGTGAACACTCTTTTCTTATCATAAGAGTGAGTGTATACATACACAGAAATATATATACATACAGTACATGCATATACGTATATGTTTATATATGTATACACAAACACACACGCTATATATATATATATATATATATATATATATATATAGTGTTCCTGTAGCTAATACATATATCCATATAGCTGCAGTTGGATCTTCTAAGCTATATTCATTTATATTCATGTTTGCATGAAATGAGACTATAAGTAACATGATGGAGTAACATGGTGTCCTGTGTAACAATGGTACATGGAGAAGGGCAGTACACTTTATTTACAACACAGTTGGTTAATTTCACAGCGACTGCCAGTATGCGGAAAATCATAGAGCTAACATTGGGGATGTATGAGTTCAGTTTTGAGTGATCATTGGGCTGAACATTAAGATTAAAGACACTTAGTAATAAATATAGTGTATTGGACTATGCATTGTGCATCTGATTGAACAATAAGAGTTGAAGCCACAGAATCCATTTACATCATAGGTTCTCATACACAGCGCTCCATTACATTCATTGCTATAGTAAGTATGATGCTCAGTGAAAAACTGAATACAGTAAAATATATGTATCTGAAGTATGTATGATAACTATATCATCACTTTATTAGTTTGGTTTACAATACAGAAATCAATAGCATATTTGTTGGTAAATCAACAAGCAATATCTAATAGGTAATCAGGCAGAAAGTAGAAATAGCTTCCATGTTCCAATGATCAGTATAAGTATGCCTATCTGTCAATGGATCTAAATTACGATATACAGCGCCTCCTCTGCCAAATACTAGAACGTCTGCATGTGCTCATGAATGTTCCTGTGCTTTTACACTGATTAGTATGTCATTTTCTAGGGCACCTGTTTGTTCTCCAGGGCTGATCTTCCTGCTATAAGTAGATCCAGTAACAAGCTGCTACCATTCTGTAGGCTATACAGGCCATGAGGAAGGGTTTTAATCACCCAGTAACTAAGTCATCTACATACTGGTATAGATAATCCCTGCTCTAATCTCTACTCTTACTCTCCATGTCTGTCAATATGGTATATTACTGCCATATTCGCATGACTCATATGACTACTTACTACATAATACATAAGGGTGTGGTATTCCGTTACTGAAATACTGTAGAAATACCTACATAACAACCCATATTGGAAATAACAATGTATTCTCCTTTATCCAAATCAATTACTATAAAAGATATAGCATTAAAATATTAAAGTCACTCTTATTTATAGTGTACACACTATTAGAAATACATTTTAATGAGTAACTAAACCTTTTTTATTTAAACTTATAAGAGCTATTAAAAAGTTATGAATCTTTGTAGAGCAGCAGTTCAGAGCAGCTTCTAAAAGAGCATGAACAAGGCAGTTGAAATAGCATTTTCGACATGGTGTTTGAGTGAAAAGGAAACAAAATATATTGGGGTATATTACAAAAGATTCATACCTTTTCAGTGGCTGATCAATAACCAAATAAAAGTATAGTTACTCTTTAAAGATCTTAAAGGGGTTGTCCGATCAAAACCAAAAAGTCTACAGTCACTCTGTGTGACTGCAGACTGCGCTTCGGGGATTCGCCAATTTCAGACCCGGGAACGGAGGTATGTATGAGTTATACTTACCCGTGGCCAGTGGCGCAGGCTCGTTCTCTACACACTTGTATGGAGCAATGCTGCACCCTCTAGTTGAACACACCTCTGACTGTCCACGTCACTGGTCGGGGCGCGGCCTCGGCTCAATACAAGTGTATGGAGCGCGTTTACACCCACTGGCTGGGGGTGAGTATAACTCGTATATAACTTCTTCTGAAACTGGTGAATCCCTGCAGCGCACAGTGCGTGCACTGGGGGATTCATAAATCTGCAGTCACAAAGAGTGACTGCAGACTTATCGGTTTTGACTGAACAACTCCTTTAAGATGTCCAAGAAAGCATCACTTAGCTTCAATACAGCCTATACATATTACACATAGCATAGCATGACACACGCTATGAGATGTCATCATGGAAACTTTCAGTTAAATGTGAATTGATCAGACTTGCATTGAAAACATCAATTTACAAACTAGTTCTGAATGAGTGTCTACTTATGTGCCAGGAATGTGTGCAGCGCTGATAGTGAAATGATTTCTATATGTCCTACACATTTCAAGTCTTGTCATCCACAAACTGTAAAACTTTATTTGTATATCACACGTGTCCCTTCTGAAGACTCTAATTCTGACAACTGTTCATCTCTAGAAATATTTCCAGGATGATAGATATATAAGGGTAAAATGGAACATTATGTGGGGTATATACTGCCCTTAGCATATACACTTCTGGCTTTAAGTAGACACTGTATAGAACGGAATGACAAGGACATGGTGTTGTGCAACTTTAGCACATGCTAAATATAAAGCACAATACATCACTCTTATCAGGGGGAGTGATACTTGTGGACCTTGATATATAGAGTGCTGACATACTCCTCTTGAAGGACATTTATTTCAGTGAGCTGGACTTTTATGGCAATGACATTGTAAAGAGGCTTTTTTTTCTCCAAGTGGCTGTATTCTCATCCGTTGCGGGTTTAAGATTTCATAAACATTAGCAGACCGTACAAATAAATCCTCCATGGCTAGATCAGAATATTACACATTTTATAATCTGAAAATAATGTAATTTTATGCATCATTTGTCAAAATAATTTATTAAAAAATGCCACAGAGTGGTGTATCTTGTTACTTTGTGTTTTTTTTTTTTAAAAGTCAATATTTCAAATGAATTATTCAGTTCTTACTACTTCTTTTTCGTACTCTGTTGATGTAATTCTCTTACCCAAGACACTCTGCTGACATAGCCCATCGTCTTGCAAGCAGATGTAGTCCGTGTCTTTATATGTCTTGCCACAGGTGTAAGATATACAGCCTGTCCTATAATATCCTGAATTTAATACTTTATAAAATGTAGACAACACCAAAACTGTATTGCACTAGGAGTAGTCTGCCGATGATATTATTTATTACGTTAAGCTGATGCACTGTTGTATAAATAACTTTCCTATATTGTGTCTGGTGTTTATTGTGTGTGACACTAGATATACAGTAGATATGTATAAAAATAAATATTTTACAATTTAATTCTCTAGTGTGTCAATTCATCACACTCTCAATACTTTCCATTTTGTGTATTTAACTCCTCAGCTACCAAATCATAACAGACCCCATTTTACAAACTACACCTCTCAATGAATTCACATAACGGTCCAGTGATCATATTGACACCACAGGCGTGTCACAGAATGTTATACCAATGGGCGGTGAAGAAAAAGATAATCACATTTTTACCACAAAAATGTTGTTTAAGCCCTAGATTTTACATTACACACAGGGAAAAGGGTAAAAATTGCACCAAAACTTTCCTTATAATTTTTGCTAAATGTGGTAATACCCATATGTGGCTGGACAGTACTGCTTTGTCGCACGGCGAGACTCCAGAGGATGGAGCTCTTTTTGACTTTTGGAGAACCAATTTTTTGGTAGAATAATTTGTGTACTTGCAAGATGCCCAAGAAAGGTAGTCGTGGGCGAGATTCTGTTCCCACTCGCTTTGGCATCCTATAGACAATTGTGGGTCCTGGCTGGCTGTTAGTGTTGTGAGGGCCTTGTGCCTGTGCAGGCCGACTGTAGCTGATGGTACTGGCTGGCAAGGACCACGAGTTCCACAGATTAGCAAAGGAGACTTCTGTTCAAACATGGGAACTTTACTGAACTTGATGAGGGTTATATACAAGGGATAGTGAGTACAGTCTTAAGCACTTTTCATTCACAGCAAGAAGCCTTCTCACTGACATCATCCTTCCACGTAGTCTACTCCAGGGCCGGTACTGCACACTGTTTCTTTCTACTTCATCACAGCCTAGCTTGTCACCACAGTACAGTTTAGTGAGGTTCTCTGCACCTGCCCAGCGGCTCCGCATCCTATCGCTATGGACACCCTGGATCTACCTCTCGGGACCCTCACTAGTCAGACAGTCTTAGTACTCTTTAGGTCCGTTCCTTCGGCGTTTCTCAAGCTCAGGGTTTCTAGTGACACGTCATCCTATCCAAGGACCCCTTAAAGGTAGAAGGCCATTCTGCCTCTTCTGTCTGTTCCTAGTCACGCTGCCTCATCATCCCGTCATCACCTTCGCTGTAACGACAGCTCTGCACACTGTCACTTCAGACTAACTCTGCTCTGACTAACTTCAGAAAGCAGGTCCCTTGTCCTAGCACTAAGACCTTCCTTGTGTCTGTTGCTGGGGAAACCCCTCCCCCTACAGTCTATGCAAACACTACCGTATGTCCGAAGTTCTAAGGGCCCTGTTACACGCTTCAATGTCCCAGCGATCCCACCAACGATCCAACGTGGATGGGATCGCTGGGACATCGTCAGCTGATTGCTGGTGAGCTGTCACATAGGCAAACTCACCAGCGATCAGGACCAGCGAGCATGCTGGTATCCAGGGTAAACAGCGGGTAACTAAGTGCCGCACGGCGCTTAGTTACCCGATGTTTACCCTGGATACCAGCTCCCAGCGTCTGCTGTACGGCGCTGGGAGCTCGCTGATCATTGGTCTCCCGCTGTCACATGCAGCGATGCGCATGAAAAAATGGTCCAGGACGATCAGCGATATCCAGCAGGGGGCCAGTCGCCGCTACGTGTCACTTTTAGCGAGATCGCTGGCAGGGTCGCTGTTGCGTCACAAAATCGGTGACGCTTCAGCGATCTCGCTATGTGAGACGGGGCTTAACCTATGTCTTACATGCATCCCATCACTATGCATTATAACACCTTACATTATCACATTACATAGGCCAACATCTTGCACTTCATATGACATAACATATACGCAAGACACAGGACATTACTCAGATTACACATCACATTATATACAGCGTGATGTCTTCAAGGGAGAGCAGGGCAATATGTCCATCTTCTTACATCCTCCATATACAGAGTCCCTAGGCGCCAGAAGAGCAGAATCCCCCCTCAAATGATCCCATTTTGGAAATAACACCCCTCTGGGAATTTATCTACAGGTGTAGTGAAAATTTTAGACTATGGGCGTTTTCCATAAACTACGCTGAGCACTAACTTTGGGGTTTCCATGTAAATGTCCGAATGACGTGATTCAAATAAAACCTCCAGTGGATCCGTTCACTACAGTGATGCAGCAGAATTAATTTGGACTACTTCTGGCCTTTATTCAGCAGTGTCCTTCTTTACAGATGTACACAAAACTGTGGCTAATTGCGCTTTTGTGCACACCTAAAAAGACGCTTAAAAGGTAGCACACTGCTGGATCACTGGCCAGAAAGAGTGCAAAGTGTCTTTATTTGCCTCATTATAGGGAATTTTCCGCTGGGGGTTCTGTCTGAATGGCGTATTTCAGAGGAATGGCATATTTCAGAGGAATGGCGTATTTCAGAGATTTTCATGTAAACCACGATGTAAGACCTAGGTTTAGAGAGCCAAGCCTTTCTATGAATTGGTTTTATTTTTTATGCCGTTCCTCGTGTGTTATTAGTGATTAGACGACTTTATTCTTCGGGTTGGTGCGATTACAGCGATACCAGATTTATATCATTTTTTGTGTTTGGCTGCTGTCACAAGAAAAAATGCTTTTTTTTTTTACAAAAAAAAGTTTTTGCATCATAATATTTTGAGAGCTATAATTTTTCTAAATTTCTGCCAACAGAGTCACGTGAGGGCTTGTTTTTTGTTGGACCAGTTGACGTTTTCACTGGTACCATTTTCGGGCACATTACGTGTTTTGATTACTTTCTATTCCGATTTCAGAATGAACAAAAACCAGCAATTCATAAATTGTCTTTTTTTTAATGCCGTTCTCTGTGGGGTAAAAGTTATAAGGCAGCCTTATTCTTCAGGTTAGTTCGATTACAGCGATACTACACTTATATCATTTATTTTATTCTTTGCCGCTTTTATACAATAAAAACAATCTTTTAGGAACAAGAATTGTTTTGGCATCTTTATGTTCTGACAACTATAGCTTTTTTATTTCTCCGCTGAAAGAGCTGTATGGTAGCTTGTTTTTTATCGGACAAGAAAACGATTTCAGAGATACTATTTTTATTTACATTCAACTGTTTTGTTTTATCTCACTTTTTGTTCGGCGGTATGATAAAACAGCATTGTTTTTAGCTACTTTTTTATGGTGTTCACTGAAGGAGTTAACTACTGTGACAGTTTTGAGTTGTTCCAGACACTTTGATACAAAATGTGAAAACAAAGGAATGGCGCACAGCGAAAATGAAACAAATTACATATGACAAAAGGGGTGCACAACCAGTGGTCAAAAAACTGAATAGGAATATGAGGAAAAAGAAACCACTATAATGTATGCACACAACAACTAAGTAATCAAAAAATGAAAAAATCTTTATTGCACAACATAAAAAAAAAAAAAAAACAATTAAAAACAATAGAAATCCCTGCATGGATCCCAACAAGCAATCGCTGACCTATAATCAAACTCCAAACAATGATCAAATGAACAAGTGCATGTCCTAAACAATATAACAAATGACGATAAATGGGCATATATGCTAAATCCACAGAGAGAAAAATGTATAATGCATACACCTGAACGCAGTCACCATGAGGTGATAATGAAAGGTAAAGTGCCCCCTGTCACAGCATAATGATAAAGGTATATCACCTCCCAAAATATGAGTCAGAAAGACTCCCTATAATAGAAAAGGCTCACGTGTAGAAAGGCAAGGTCAGGGCTGCAAGTGGACAGTAAGCCCGATGGAGGCAATTGCAGGGGGACCCAGAGGACGGGGGGCGACCCAACGCGTTACGCCGCTACAAGGGCGGCTTCGTCAGGGCAAGTGCAAATGTGCTTGCAAAGCTGCAATTTGTACCTGTAGGCGGGGGAATAATTTGAAGCAGGTGTGTCGCGTCATGAGGACTGGTACCAGAAACCAGGAGAACCGGAAGTGAGGTGGCTATAGCAGGCAGACGTCTCTGCTAATGGGCAACCAAGATTTTTTTGTAATCTTGGTTCATTTAGTAATTTATTTTGTCCTTACATGTAACCCCATTTCTATTTTTCACTAATTATTGTTTATATCCTTCTTATTCATTTTTTTGTCCATATTGTTTCTGGCCATTTTTTTCATTATGGTATTTTTATCAGGTTTTTTTTTCGCATATCACATTAGCCCCTGTTATTTTGGATGTGGCTGCAATTCATTGTTTTTTCCGCTCCCGGGAGCTGCACATACGCCCATTGGTTCCCATGGCGATCGCTGCTTGGCGTCCATATGACGCCGTGCAGCGCTCCCCATTAGCAGAGACGTCTGCCTGCTATAGCCACCTCACTTCCGGTTCTCCTGGTTTCTGGTACCAGTCCTCATGACGGGACACACCTGCTTCAAATTATTCCCCCGCCTACAGGTACAAATTGCAGCTTTGCAAGCACATTTGCACTTCCCCTGACGAAGCCGCCCTTGTAGCGGCGTAACGCGTTGGGTCGCCCCCCGTCCTCTGGGTCCCCCTGCAATTGCCTCCATCGGGCTTACTGTCCACTTGCAGCCCTGACCTTGCCTTTCTACACGTGAGCCTTTTCTATTATAGGGAGTCTTTCTGACTCATATTTTGGGAGGTGATATACCTTTATCATTATGCTGTGACAGGGGGCACTTTACCTTTCATTATCACCTCATGGTGACTGCGTTCAGGTGTATGCATTATACATTTTTCTCTCTGTGGATTTAGCATATATGCCCATTTATCGTCATTTGTTATATTGTTTAGGACATGCACTTGTTCATTTGATCATTGTTTGGAGTTTGATTATAGGTCAGCGATTGCTTGTTGGGATCCATGCAGGGATTTCTATTGTTTTTAATTGTTTTTTTTTAATGTTGTGCAATAAAGCTTTTTTCATTTTTTGATTACTTAGTTGTGGTGTGCATACATTATAGTGGTTTCTTTTTCCTCATATTCCTACTTTGATACAAAATGTGTACTCTTTTTGTTATTTTTGTTTTTGCTATATATATATATATGTATTATTGGTAAAATATTTATTTAATTTTTTTTGTTCTTTATTTTGTGATTTTTTAAAAAAAAAAATATATATTTTTTTCAATTTTTTTTTGGCTTTTTTACTTTAGCCCCTCTATGGGACTTTAGCTTTTATTACTCTGATCACTGATATAATACATTGGAATGCATTATACATGTCCGTGTTAGGCCGCAGTCACACTAGCGAGAAAAAATCGCATTGCACTCGGACCAATGTTAATCTATGGTGCAGCTCCCATCATCCGATTTTTTTCTCGTCCGTTTTATACGTGCGAGTGAAATCGCAGCATGCTGCGATTTTCACCGTATTACGCCCGAGACTCGCCAATGCAAGTCTATGGGGGCGAGAAAACATCGGATTACACACGGACCATGCGTGTGACTTGCGAGAAATACACACGGGTGTCCTTTAGAAAAGCCGGCAATTCATCCCCGGCTATACTGTAAAATCACACTGACAGGTTTAATAAAGAATAGAAAGAATAGATATATACACATAGAATACATATATATATATATATATATATATATATACATGTCATTGTGACATATATATTTCAGCTGCAGATGAAGGAAGGGAGACACACTAGACATTACTAGTGTGTAGGTAGGCGGAGCCCTGACGAGATAGACACCTCAGATTAAAAAGAGTGTTGACCAGCCCCTCCAGCTCGGGCTCCTCCTACTCAGCTCTCCAGTTTTCAATTTGAGGTCAGAGAAGATAGTCGCTGCTGGAAGCAGCTCCTCAGAAGATTTTATTATTTTTTATCGGACAAGAGACTTGGATCACCAAATGTGGTCTAGAGGTCTCAGGGGTCTCAGCGCTGCTGGACCCCAACCTCTCCCTTGGCGGATCTGTAATTACCCTGATGGTGGTCCCTGCAGAACCCTGCCGCCCGGGGGGATGAGGATGGCTTCCCTGGCGGGACGCAAACCGCGCTGCAGGGGTCACTGCGATCCCCGCCCTGGGGGGAAGCATGGGCACGCGCCAGAAACCCCTGGGGGTCCCTGTGGCGCTTTCGGCTGGTGAGTACTCCACATTTAATATGTGTTTGAGTGTTTTCAGCGACTGCTGCAGCAGTCGCTGTTACAATATACATGCGGTGACTGTGTGTTTTTTGTCCGCAGGTGGATGCCTGCAGGACATAGGAACGGGGGAGAGAGAAGCTGCACGGCTTTTTTTATTTGAATTTCGCGCCGCTCTGAGCGCGCGCTTTACGGCAGTCTCCTTTTCCGGCTTCCCTCATGAAGCACACGGAGGCACAGCGCGGCGGCCATTAGCCGAGTAATGCTGACAGGCTGAAAGCTCCCTCAGACATCGCTCTCCTCCCCTCTCGACAGCGCTGCACCGCGACCAGCTGGGTGAGTTGCTTCTACCCGTCTAGGGCAGAAGCTTAACCCCTTCACCCCCACAGCGCGGGCGCCTTTCTGAGGCACAAATGGGTGGCAGACTGCGCTGCCTGCAGCTGTTATCTCAAAGCTCGCACACCTTTTCAATATAAGAGGTTGTGGGGAGTCTGCGACAGTAATACTGCCACTATACGTTCCTGCTAACGACGACGCATACTATGCGATCGTTTGTGTGATCATTTTTAATGTCACTAGTAGCTGCCAATATGGGCGAACTCATTAACAACGCATAGGCGGTTAGCGATCCCCTTAATGACTTTGGCGGTCATTGCGATTTACAAACAGCGCAATTTTTTAGCGATATTGTGAACGTTTCTTGTAAGTGTGGCATAACTGTCCTGTAGCTGCTGCCTTATAAGAGGCACTTGGGGCTCGCACACCCTTTTCATTATTAAGGTTGTGGGGAGTCTGCGACTTTAACCCCTTCTTAGGCGGTTAACTCTTAATGGGGGACAACTGGGGTAGCTCTCTCCTTAAGAGCTTTAACCCTTCAGCGTTTCGTTTTTTCTTTAAGAAACCACACTTTCTAATTACTGACAAGTTTAACCTGCCATATACTGTGCAACCGTCTCCCAGATCCGCTACAGGATCAGTCTCGCGTATCTGACGCGCAGACCTGGACGGCGTCAAGCGCAGCGGTCGGAGGTTTCCAGTGGTGTCAGAATTGAGGCCCTCGCTAGTTTCTATTGATGGCCTGTCTGATTTTCTATTATTGAGTGTCAGCTAGATCCTCTCATGTCAGGAAGCGACACAAGCCGGTGCCTTCTTTCCCGCATAACGAAAATGTCCGATTCGGACAAGGAGGATCGGCAGGGACACTCTGCCTCCCTTTTGGGCCGTAAAGAGGTTTTTATTGGAGGCGTTACAGTTACCGAAGGAGGTATCTGGACGTCCTGGTAAGTCGGCCCGGATGTTTTCAATCTCGATCAAGCTTTACCATCACTGAATGAGCTTAATGGGGCAGTGGAGAAGGAACGCCTGTGTCCAGAGAATTGAGACACCGTATCCGTGTTCTACGGAGTTGATGATAATTGGATCCTTCTCCTGAAGTGGATGTCCCTTTATCCCAGCTTAGCAAAATCCTCCTTGTTAAGGGAAGGCGAGTCTGCTGGACCCGCTGGACAAAAAAAAAAAAAACGTAGATGGCAGAAAAATCCATCTGCGAGGCCGCGGATCATGGATTCGGTATTAAGAATCCATGAGTGCTTGTAAAGTTTCCCTGAGCCGGTTGGACCGTCTACGGACGGCGTGGCAGGGTGGATCTCCTCTATAGAGGTAGATGGGCTTTTCCAGTTTTTGGAGGATACTGCATCACTGCTATCCAGGGCGCAATCCTCGCAGTCACAGTCAGAAGAGCACTGTGCCTTAGACAGTGGACGCAGTTTCCAAACAGGGTTTGCTAGCTTGCAAGGTGGTCAGCTATTTGGATCTGACCTCACGGAGCTGATTGCCAAGGTAAAGGCAAAAGAAACAGCTTAACTGCAGCGCAGAGCTGTGACCTCTGCGTCTGGCAGGACTAGTGCCGGTAGTTGTCGGCGGTCCTTTCGGTCCAGGGATGATTCAGTCAGCCCTCTGGGGTTCGGGTCGTCTCTCTCTTTTTAAAAAAAAAAGGGGAATTCTCAGAAATTCCGCATACCCTGGAAACAGAACTTTCTTTAAGACAAGCGGGAAGCTGGCAAAAAGCCCGCTAAGGCGGACTGACGCCTGGGTCTCATTCGAGCGCTCTCGAGTGGGGGGTCGTCTATTCATGTTCAAACCGACTTGGGCTTTCCGCATGTCGGACGCCTGGGTGACACGGGTTGTGTTGGCAGGCTACTTCATAGAGTCTCTTTTTCGACCCCCAGACAGTTTTTTTGTCAACCTCGCTTTCCGTCAGAGCCTGAGCTTTTTGCCGCTCTGCTGTGGGAGGTAGATTCCCTTCTGCAGAAAGGTGTGGTGGTACCGGTTCCGCCGGAGGGCCGGGGAAGAGGGTTTTATTCTAACCTCTTTGTGGTCCCCAAAAAAGCGGACAAATTTCGGCCCATTCTGGATCTCACAAGATTGAATCGGCATGTCCACGCCAGGAAATTCCGCATGGAGTCGCTTCGCTCCGTTTTGGCGGCCCTGTCGCAGAACGCTTTTTTGGTGTCAATCGACATTCGCGACGCTTATTTGCACTTCCTAATCGGAAGGGCCCACAACGCTTCCTTCATTTTGCCATAGGTCAGGGCCATTACCAGTTTGTGGCTCTGCCATTCGGGTTGGCCTCAGCGCCCAGAGTTTTTACAAAAATTCTGGCGCCTCTCATGGCGATTCTTCGAAGGCAGGGGTTACGATACTTCCCTACCTGGACGACCTTCTGATTGTGGCGTCTTCGAAGGAGGAGGCGGTAACTGCTCGCAATCTATCCCTTCAGCTCCTGGAGGATTTCGGGTGGCTGGTCAATTGGGAGAAGTCGTCTCTGGAACGGTCGCAGTCAATCCTGTTTTTGGGGATGCATTTCGACACGGTGCGAGCAGTGGTGTCCCTGCCTCCAGACAAGCAAGCATGTCTCCTTCGACATGCACGGGTTATGAAGCCTTCGACAGCAATGTCCCTGCGAAGCTGTATGCGTCTTCTGGGGTTGATGGTGGCGTCCATGGAAGCACTTCCGTTTGCCCGGTTTCATTCCAGGGCTCTCCAAAGGTTCATTCTGAGCCATTGGGATCGATCGCAGGTTTTCACTGGATTGCAGTGTCATCATCCCCCACAGGGTACGAGAGTCCCTAGGATGGTGGATACGTCCGAAAGAGTTATCCCTGGGAAAGTCCTTCCTCCCTCCGAAGTGGTCGGTCATAACCACCGATGCCAGCCTGATGGGCTGGGGGGGGGTGTCTGGAACGATCTTTGGACTCAGGAGTATGGTCGTCGGAAGAGTCTGTCTTGCCGATCAACATCCTGGAATTGAGGGCGATTTTTTTCTTTGCCTCCAACACTGGACGGTCCCTTTAAGCGGTCTGCCAGTCCGAGTGCAGACGGACAATGCGACGACGGTCGCATATATCAACCACCAAGGCGGGACTGGGAGTTCCAAGCTCATGGTGGAGGTATCTCATATCCTAGTATGGGCAGAGACCAGAGTGACAGCTATCTCTGCGATCCACATTCCGGGAGTTCAGAATACCACGGCGGACTTTCTCAGTCGCGAGAAGATGGATCCCGGAGAATGGAGTCTTCATCCGGAAATTTTTGCACTGCTGTGCTCCCGTTGGGGAACTCCCCAAGTGGATCTGATGGCATGCAGGTTCAATGCCAAGTTACCGACTTTCATGTCCAGGTACAAGGATCCGAAGGCTGTGGCGGTGGTTGCTCTAGTGGTTCCGTGGGACCAATTCGAGCTAATTTATGTTTTCCACCGATTTCCTTACTCCTCCTGGTGTTACGTCGGATCAGACTAGAGAGAATCCCGGCTATGTTGATAGCCCCAGATTGGCCAAGGAGGACGTGGTTCTCGACACTGGGGTCGCTCCTGGCAGCGCCACCATTTCTACTTCCTTTCCGCTCGGACCTGTTAACCCAAGGGCCCGTTGGTCATCCGGACCTGAAGTCTCTGCGTTTGACGGCGTGGTTCTTGTGACCGAAATATTGATCCGTCAAGGTTTTTCAGCCGAAGTCATTGCCACTTTGCGAGCTGCCAGAGGTCCGGCTACTACTAGGATTTACCACTTGGGAAGCCTTCTTTTCATGGTGTTCGGGTTTTTCAAGGAACCCGAGGATTTTTTCCATTCCCAATTTGTTGGTTTTCCTGCAATTCGGGTTGGACAAAGGGTTTGGCAGTGAGCACCCTGAGGGGTCAGGTTTCTGCTCTGTCCTTGCTGTTCCGAAAGGCTATCGCCTCACGTAGGGACGTACGTTCCTTTTTTCGCGAGTAACCCGCCAGTTTCCGCCGCAGAAGGCGCCTGTGTCTCCTTGGCGCCTCAATCTTGTTTTTGGAGGCTCTTCAACACGGGCCTTTTGAGCCTATGGACTCTGTTAGTCTTTCTTTGCTCTCTTGGAAGGTTGCCTTCCTAGTGGCGGTCACCTCTTTGAGAAGGATTTCTGAGTTGGCGGCTCTTTTCTTACTTGCCTCCTTTTCTGGAGTTTCACCCGGATCGTGTAGTGCTTCGCACACGGGGACTTTCTACCTAAGGTGGTGTCACAATTTCATCTTAACCAGGATATTGTGTTGCCCTCTCTTTGTCCGGGCCGAGTAATGCGAAGGAACGGGCCTTGCACACATTGGATTTGGTGCGGGCTTTGAAGTTCTATTTGTCTGTTACCCAAAGTTTTCGGAAGTCGGACTCCCTGTTTGTGATTCCAGCAGGTCAACGGGCTTCCAAGGATTCTATAGCTCGTTGGATCCGGTCGGCCATTTTGGAGGCTTACCGACTTAAAGGCGAACCTTGCCCGATTAAGGTTCGAGCTCATTCCACGAGAGCTGTGGGCTCATCGTGGGCTTTCCATCAAGGGGCCTCGGCAACTTAGCTTTGCTGGGCGGCGACCTGGCGCTCCGTCCACACCTTTACAAGATTTTATAAGGTGGACGTTAGTGCTTCCGCTGATGCAGCCTTAGGACGTAGGGTCCTGCAGGCGGCTGTAGTTTAAAGTTCTAGTTAACTTGTATTTGGCGCCTGTTGCGCATTTATCAAAGTTGTTGGGATTCTGCCTCTTTTGGTTTTTTCCCACCCTTAATTTTTGGACTGCTTTGGGACGTCCCACTAGTAATGTCTAGTGTGTCTCCCTTCCTTCATCTGCAGCTGAAAGACGGATTTTGGTAAGAACTTACCTGTAAAATCCTTTTCAGCGAAGAAGGAAGGGAGACACACATCCCTCCCATGGCAGAAGTGTGTTGTTGTTTTTCAGATGCGGCGTGACCCTTCTCTGATAGCGATTATCTGGGCTGAGGTCGACGCGCTAAGGCTCTGTTCCAGCATCGCCAGCTCATCGCAGTGGTCAGGTCCAGTGAGTAGTACCTGGAACTGTGTGGTTTTTGCCTACATGCATGCATAACCTGTATTTTTGTGTTTTATTCTCTGAATTCCTTCAGAAGGGGTTATGTTGCTCCGCTGGTGATATTGCTCTTCCTTAAGCTTGGTACAACTGGAGAGCTGAGTAGGAGGAGCCCGAGCTGAAGGGGCCGGTCAACACTCTTTTTAATCTGAGGTGTCTATCTCATCTGGGCTCCGCCTACCCACTAGTAATGTCTAGTGTGTCTCCCTTCCTTCTTCGCTGAAAAGGATTTTACAGGTAAGTTCTTACCAAAATCCGTCTTTATAGTTCATACACTTCTACATAGTATAATAGTCGCTAATTCAATTGCCGGCTTTGGTGAAATTACAGAACCCGACATGAAATGACACATGGTTTACATACAGTTAACCATGTCATTTCATATAGTTTGATATATGGTTTTCACTAACAATGACATGAGTGTATGTGTGCAAAATTTCATACATGTAGGGGTTAATTAAAAAAAATAATAAAACATTATTCTTACCTATCCGGCGCTCAGTCAGGTCCAACGCTGTAATCCTTCACAAAGGGTTAACTGGTTTACAGCAAGCAGCGCAGCTAATGCTGGCAGCTCAGCTGTAAGCCCCCAAATGAATGAGCTTCTCTCCTGGCTGACAGGAGAGGAAGTGATTAGCTGGGAAGCTTAATTGATTGCTTCTCAGGCTAATCAGTTCAGGTCAGCCGAGGACTCCCTCTGACGTCACTGATACTGTGCGGTGTCCCCGGCTGACCTGAACTGATTAGCCTGGGAAGCAATCAGTTAAGTTCCCAGCTAATCACTTCCTCTCCTGTCAGCCGGGAGAGGAACTCATTCATTCGGGGGTTTACTGCAAGGTTGCCAGCATTAGCTCCGGTCCCCGCAGTAAACATGTTAACCCTTTGTGAAGGATTACAGCGTTGGACCTGACTGAGCGCCGGATAGGTAAGAATACTGTTGTTTTATTATTTTTTTTTTTATTACAGGAGAACAAGGGAATCGAAGGAATACCAGTACAATAAAAGATGGTCAAAAACTGTGTGTTTATTTCATTAAAATTATTTTTAATTAAATTGTGTGTGTTTTTTTTTCAATTTCATACAATAGGATTAATAATTGAGAGTTGTCTAATTGACAACTCTCAATTATTAACCTGGCTTAAAGTCACCTTCCAATAGCAAGGTGGCTTTTACCCATTATTAACCCATTAGCCACCGCTACAGGGCAATGGAATAGACGGCTAAGTGCCAGAAAGGGCGCATCTAATTATAGATTTGCCTTTTCTGGGTTGGCTGGGGGCAGATGTTAGTAGCCGGGGGGGCACAAATTAAATGCACCCTCCCTAGGCTATTATTATCTTCCCCCACTCGCTGGCTTTGCCTGTCTGGTGGAGAAAGTAGCGCGGAGCCCACGCATTTTTTTCAACAAATTTACACCTTTAATTAACCCCTACATGTATGAAATTTTGCACACATACACTCATGTCATTGTTAGTGAAAACCATATATCAAACTACATGAAATGACATGGTTAACTGTAAGTAAACCATGTGTCATTTCATGTCGGGTTCTGTAATTTCACCAAAGCCGGCAATTGAATTAGCAGCTATTACACTATGTAGAAGTGCATGAACTATAAATATACAGTACAGACCAAAAGTTTGGACACACCTTCTCATTCAAAGATTTTTCTGTATTTTCATGACTATGAAAATTGTAGAATCACACTGAAGGCATGAAAACTATGAATTAACACATGTGTAATTATACATTACACTTTACAAAAAAGTGTGAAACAACTGAAAATATGTCTTATATTCTAGGTTCTTCAAAGTAGCCACCTTTTGCTTTGATTACTGCTTTGCATGCAGAAAAGGTGAACGGATGGACTCTACATGCCTTGTTCCCACCGTGAAGCATGGAGGAGGTGGGGTGATGGTGTGGGGGTGCTTTGCTGGTGACACTGTTGGGATTTATTCAAGATTGAAGCGGTGAGCGGTCCAGCTCACCCCAAATCATCTAGATTGGGTTCAGGTCTGGTGACTGTGGAGGCCAGGTCATCTGGCGTAGCACCCCAACACTCTCCTTCTTGGTCAAATAGCCCTTACACAGTCTGGAGGTGTGTTTGGGGTCATTGTCCTGTTGAAAAATAAATGATGGTCCAACTAAATGCAAACCGGATGGAATAGCATGCCTCTGCAAGATGCTGTGGTAGCCATGCTGGTTCAATATGCCTTCAATTTTGAGTAAATCCCCAACAGTGTCACCTGCAAAGCACCCCCACACCATCACACCACCTCCTCCATGCTTCACGGTGGGAACCAGGCATGTAGAGTCCATCCGTTCACCTTTTGTGCGTGCAAAGCAGTAATCAAAGCAAAAGGTGGCTGCTTTGAAGAACCTAGAATATAAGACATATTTTCAGTTGTTTCACCCTTTTTTGTTAAGTATATAATTCCACATGTGTTAATTCATAGTTTTGATGCCTTCAGTGTGATTCTACAATTTTCATAGTCATGAAAATACAGAAAAATCTTTGAATGAGGTGTGTCCAAACTTTTGGTCTGTACTGTATATATGTCACAATGACATGTATGTGTGTGTGTGTATATATATATATATATATATATATATATGTATTCTATGTGTATATATCTATTTCTTTTGTGATGTAAAAACTGTCATTGGGATCCATTATATGTCGGTTTTGCAAGCCGGCGAGAAAATCTCGCCGTACGGATGCCATACGGATGACACACGGATGTTTTGATGCGAGGAAATCGCATCCTCGCATTGCACATGGATGACATACGGATCACTTTTCAGGGACTTTTCTGCGTATTACAGCCGTATAATACGGTCCGATTTTTTATCGTTGTGTGTGACTCCGGCCTTACACTAAGGCCGGGATCACACAAGCAAGGAATACGGCCGAGTCTCGCATGTTGATACCTGCTGCCGACCTCGGGAGTGGAGCGTGCGGCTCCATGTATTGCTATGCGGTCGCACGCTTCACTTCCTAAGGTCGGCGGCAGTGCCGAGAATTAACATGCGAAACTCGGCCGTATTCCTCGCATGTGTGATCCAGGCCTAACAGAATGACTATTCCCCTAGCATGGTCTAACAGGCCACCATAGCTGGCAGACCTGCAGGTTATCATGTGACCTCTAGTTTCCATAACTACCATCAGTAGCCCGCGAGTATGTTGCGGAGGTGCCAATTGGTAATGATAGGGAGCCCCCTCCCTCTCCTAGCCTTCTAAATCCTGTGATCGCTATTGAATGAGGCATTTAGCGGGTTAAACAGCTTGGCTATCACTTAATCTAAGCTCCCCATAGTTCATGAGCCTGCGTGATCGCCAGGACGTTTTGGTACATCTATTTGTGGGAACACACTGCAAAATAGGAAGTACCAGTACTGCCAATGTCGGGAAAGGATTAAAAAGTAACTAAACTTTTTTTTTTTTCATTTTAAAGCTGAATTTGACAAAATATTGTATTGTAGTTAATTATTACCCTATTTAACAGATACTGAATTGTACTGTAAAAACTGCTTAGATTCGTACAGTACATCTTGTGCACGGATCTACTGACTTTGAACACAGGGTGAAGCAGAGACATCACTGAGTGTTCGCTCTTCCTCCTAGCAGCCACAGTGATAGGAGTCATCATTGATGAGGCCCAACGCATGGATGACAGACCAGGGACCTGTGGATCTTTTTGCTAAACTCTTATTTTAAGTCATGCAAGATTGATATGGAGGTTCCTGGTTATTGGTAATCAGGAACAGAAACAAGAAATTTGTCACTTATAAGGTATTTTAAGTTGACTGAACATTCAAGTATTTGACATTCTTTAGTATATTCAGACAGTGCTAACACTAGGAATTTCAGGGCCCCATGCTAGCAAAATTTTCTGATATACAAGAAAGACTCTTTAGGCAGGGCCCTACTCTACTGTAACATATTAAACATTTCTTAAAATATTCAACACTCTTTTTAGGTATATTTTTATTTATATTTCTTTAAGGGAATGTGTCACATACATTTTTTTTCAAATGACAAATAATACCACATACAAAGGACAAATACCATCACATTCTCATTAAATATATACAGATTAACAATGGAAACTAGAAAAACATACACCAACTGAAGACTGAGCTGCATACTTACATAAAATATCTGAGCAATCCACATATCTAGGGAAATAGAAGTAAGAGGTGTGTAACACTAACTGCCATTTTTTAGTAACAAGATTTTCCACTTTACTGATGTGTCATGTTTATTAACAGCAAGTGTTTCTATAACTATATATAAACATGATCATTTCTGAATCTTATAGCACCACTCCAGCAATTATTTTACCCCTTTATTATGGATCACGTCTGTAAGTGTAATTCATGTAGTAACATACCCACCGCTAGCCGTTGTCACCAGTTTTCAGCCCAGCTCCGGCACCACGTTACTGTAGTAGTCCCTGGCCAAATGACACAGTGGTTGTTGTATAAAGCAGATGTCACTTTTTAAAACCTTCTTAATGCACATCTATGGGAATTCAGAACAAGGCTCTGTAGCTTCGTTGAGAGTCCCATAGACTTGTTTTAAGAAAAGTGACTTTTGGAACACATAGTGGCCCGGCGGGTTACAAGAGCCATTACATGGTGCAGTAGAGACCAGATTGTGGCTAAAAACAGGTAAAGATGCTGACTTGTGAATATTTAACTCTAATGATGGACTGTTGTGCTGCGTTCCTGCACCTGAAGACAACAATCACACTAGGTGTACAGTGCCATTCAGTTTTACGTGTAATGGGAAAAGTGCTGTGCGTGTGTATCTTCTGTATTGTGTGATGGTAATGTACAGCTTATAAGTAATGTTAAGTGGTAATGTACATGTAAATAGTTCCTAGCACAGGATTGGACTTAGGATAGTATTAGTACTGTTCATATAGTTAAGTGGCTTAGCAACGGCATAGGGCATAAAATAAGGACAATAGGTTTAGTCTACAGGATAGGATATAGTTATTGGATTGAATTAGCCCAGTGGGTGGGGAGTAGTGTTAGTAAAAAGTGGTCAGTTCCTTGTAGGGACTCAGATATGGAAGTTCAGTGAAACGGTCAAGTTTAAATACAGTGGGCTGCTAGGGCCAGCATGTACCAGTCTTTCAAAGCAGTGGGAAGCCATACTGGAATCCCGAGCGGACTCCCCTTTCACAATTGGAGCTCAAGATCTAGCAGATGGCTGCTGAGCACATTTTACAGTGGAAGATGGACCGGGACCCATGAAGACGGAAGGTAGTAGATACCAGGTGCACTGCTGAAGTGGATAGGAAATCCCTGAGGATGACAGAGCCAGTGGGCTTGCGGATAGTCCAGGACAAAAGAGTGGTAGGGCTGAAGGTATGTTGTGCTAAAGAAGTAAGGAAAGCGAAATGCTGTGCAGTATCCCACATGTTACAAACTGATGAACTTGAACTGACCAGCAAACATTTTCTTGTTGCAATGGTCTTGGTGTTCCCTGAGTTGTGTGTGGTGGATCCTGAAGATGGAGGCCTGGAGACAGTGGAGAACTGCGACCTACAAGTGAGTGTCATGCACCCCACACCTGACAGCACACTGTTACTGGGACACGATTTTCCTGTAAAGTGCCAGAGTGTAAATGGACAGCATCTGGGTCATGACTACCGCTCTTGGCAACTTATATAATCACATACATTACACTTACATATGAGCTCCATAACAATTGCATCGAAAAAAGAATCAACATGCAGGAGTTGTGTTTTAATAACTATCCATTATTTGAATTTTATTTCACAAATCAATGGTGCATATGGAAATAAGCAACTTTGTAATATATCTTATCAGAGAAATCTGCTTCTTACTCCTCCTGGATTGATAATTTACTCTCAATTCATGGCAAAAACGGTATAATCTGTTTTCAGTGAAGACAGATTTCCCCGTCACTGAGATAGATAAGTCGGTGCTTTAAAATTCTGTGTAGAAGGGATAGCTAGAAGCAGACAGACATTGTGCTGCAAGTTCTGCTGAAACAATTATTATTATTATTTATTTATATAGCGCCATTAATTCCATGGTGCTGTACATAAAAAGGGGTTACATACAAAGTTATAGATAGCGTTTACAGTAAACAAATTTACAATGACAGACTGGTACAGAGGGGAGAGGACCCTGTCCTTGCGGACTTACATTCTACGGGATAATGCAGCTCTGGTGGTGGCGGTGAGGTGGCAGCTCTGGTGGTGACGTTGAGGCGGCAGCTCTGGTGGTGGCGGTGAGGCGGCAGCTCTGGTGGTGGCGGTGAGGCGGCAGCTCTGGTGGTGGCGGCGAGGCGGCAGCTATTGTGGCGGCGAGACAGCAACTCTGGTGGTGGCGGCGAGGCGGAAGCTCGGGTGGTGGCGAGGCAGAAGCTCGGGTGGTGGCGAGGCGGCAGAATGGTTATTGTAGGCTGTAGGCTTTCCTGAAGAGATGGGTTTTCAGGTTCCATCTGAAGGATCCGAGGGTGTTGGATAATCGGACATGTTGAGGCGTGTAATTCCAGAGGATGGGGATATTCGGGAGAAGTCTTGGAGGCGGTTGTGTGAGGAACGAATAAGTGTGGAGGAGAGTAGGAGGTCTTGGGAGGATCGAAGATTACGTGAAGGAAGATATTGGGAGATTAGTTCAGAAATAAAGGGAGGTGACAGGTTGTGGACAGCTTTGTAGGTCAGTGTTAGAAGTTTGAACTGGATTCGTTGGGGAACTGGGAGCCAGTGGAGGGATTTGCAGAATGGAGAAACAAGGGAGTAGCGAGGAAAGGTGGATTAGTCGGGCAGCAGAGTTGAGTACAGACTGGAGTGGTGCAAGAGAGTTGATGGGGAGGCCGCAGAGGAGGGTGTTGTAGTAGTCAAGGCGGGAGATGATGAGGGCATGCACAAGAGTTTTAGTAGATTAAGCAGGGCCGCCATCAGGGCATGACAGCTCTGACTGGTGTATGGGGCCCGATCAGCAGAGGGGGCCCGCATCGGGCCCTGTCTCTTCTGCTGATCGGGCCCCAGCAGAAGAGATGGGGCCCGATGCGGGCCCCCTCTGCTGTTCGGGCCCCAGCGACAGGCGAAGTAACTGAACCTGCGTCCAAGACGCAGGTTCAGTTACTCTATTGAGTTGCAGGCCCGTGCGGGCCCGCAAGCCAATAGTTAAAGCCGCCAGCCAATCGGAGGCTGGCAGCTGACGTCAGCGCGCACGACGCCGGCGTATGACGTCATTGTCATTCGCTAGCAAGTGCGCGCTTGAAGCGTCGGAACTCAGGAGATATCAACGCCGCGGGAGCGCCGCGGCCAGGTAAGAAGAACGATTTTTTTTAATTTATTTATTGAAAGCGGCAATGTGGGCAGGATGGAGTCATGGGGGGGCTGGATGGAATTACTGGGGGCAGGATGGAATCGTGGGGGCAGAGAGTCACTGGGGGGCAGGATGGAGTCACTGGGGGGGCAGGATGGAATCGCTGAGGGGGGCAGGATGGAATCGCTGGGGGCAGGATAGAATCGCTGGGGGGCAGGATGGAATCGCTGGGAGGGCAGGATGGAGTCACGGGGGGCAAGATGGAGTCACGGGGGGCAGGATGGAGTCACTGGGGCAGGATAGAGTCACTGGGGCAGGATGGAGTCACTGGGGCAGGATGGAGTCACGGGGGCAGGATGGAGTCACTGGTGCTGGATGGAGTCACGGGGGGCAGGATGGAGTCACGGGGGCAGGATGGAGTCACTGGGGCTGGATGGAGTCACGGGGGCAGGATGGAGTCACGGGGGCAGGATGGAGTCACTGGGGCTGGATGGAGTCACGGGGGGCAGGATGGAGTCACGGGGGCAGGATGGAGTCACTTGGGCAGTATGGAGTCATGGGGGCAGGATGGAGTCACTGGGGCAGGATGGAGTCACTGGGCAGGATGGAGTCACGGGCAGGATGGAGTCACGGGCAGGATGGAGTCACGGGGGGCAGGATGGAGTCACTGGGGCAGGATGGAGTCACGGGGGCAGGATGGAGTCACGGGGGCAGGATGGAGTCACTGGGCAGGATGGAGTCACGGGGCAGGATGGAGTCACGGGGGCTGGATGGAGTCACAGGGGCTGGATGGAGTGACGGGGCAGGATGAAGTGACGGAGGGCAGGATGGAGTGACAGGGGCAGGATGGAGTCACGGGGGGCAAGATGGAGTCACGGGGGCAGGATGGAGTCACTGGGGCAGGATGGAGTCACGGGGGCAGGATGGAGTCACGGGGGCAGGATGGAGTCACGGGGCTGAATGGAGTCACGGGG
>JARQOD010000004.1:397724490-397865790 GCA_033576555.1 Oophaga sylvatica
GGTACTGGACCCCGGAGGTACAAAGGAAAAGGGAAAATGTCACACCGGTACCAGCTGACTTGGGGACACGGTTATAAGCGGAGGCCCCTGTGCTCCAAAGCATACCAAGGCCAGCAGACTTGGTGGAAAACTCGGATACGGAGAGGAGGCCCCGGGGCCAAAGGCACTGGGGGCCCCTTGACGGTACTGGACCCCGGAGGGTAGCGAAGAAAAAGGCAATGTCACAACCGAGTACCAGTGACTTAGGGGAAAAACGGTTACTAAGCGGGGTCCCTTTTGGGTTTTAAGTATGAGAAGTTCATATGCGTTTGTGCTGGGTCGATGAAAATACATGAGCACGGTTTGATATAAAGGTCTTGTATTACTTCATACGGGGCAAAAATGTCACACATTTGCGATCAAAGCAAACCAGCGGCCCAAAAGGTAACTTAAGCTCAGCAATCACTCTCCCCAACATTTCAGATTTCTTCTCTGTTAAAAAAAATTTCCATGCAAACGTGGATCTTTCAAAGAGCAGGTCCAAGTCCACAAGTGTTCCAATTCCTCAGTGGAAAGCGGAATAAAGCCAAGGCTTCCAGGGTCAGTCACAGGTTCACTGCAGGCTAGATTCTGAAGCATGATTGCTCACGTGGCTGCTAAAAGCAAGAGGGGGAGAACAGGGGGGAACAGAAACTAAAACCCTTTGATAGGCAAGAAGCTGCAGCAAGAAGAAACAAAAGGGCTGAGGAAAAAAAAAAGTTTTTAAAAAAATGTACAAAAAACCTTAATTACCCCCCCCTTAGGGAACCTGGGGTGGCCTCAACCAGGTTGTCTGGGTATTCTGATAAAAAGGCGGGCAAACGGGGAAATTTAAGTTTTGACCGGTTTAAAGAGTTGTCCTCCCTGGTACCCTGCCATTTAAAAAATTTATTGTAACATTTCTGTAAAACCGAATCTAGAATTTTTCCACCACAAATTTTCCCTACCTCGATAGCACGGGTCGGGCAAGGGAAGAACGCCCGGGGAAATTTTGGGGTTGAACCTTTAGTGGGATACTAAAAGACGGGTGGATTCTCTATTCTGGCATTAAAAACAAGCAAGGCTTTTATTTTTTACTGTTTTAAAGGCCAATGTATTTTTCCCCAAACTTAGACGGGGGAACCTTAATTAAAAGATTTTGGTTGACAGCCAGCCCGGGGTCTCCTACCTTGAAGCGGTGAGTTTACGAAATTTATTGCGTTTTTTTGTACCCTTTTCCCGACCAATTCCAATTCTCCTTAAAATCCATATTCTTCGTAAAGACGGATTCTTTTTAGCCCCGCGGAAAAAGGTTTTTTAGGGAAATCGTGGAAAATGTTAGGAGAAACCCCGATTTGGGGAAAAAAAAGGGGAAAGTTGTGGAGGCGCTCTGAAGTTTTATAAAGAACTCACCAATGGAATAGATCCACCCATCACCCCCTAGGGGCAGATAAAGCAGGGGAGATACGCTCCAGGTTTTTGATTGGTTGTCTGTTGTCCATTAGTCTGGGGGAAAAAAGAAAGAAGGGGTTTTCTTTAAGCCAAAATTGCACAGAAATTTTGCCAAAACCTTAAAATAATTTGCCCCCCCCCGATCCGAAAAAAACCCATCCGGACTCCATGTAAAAAGAAACACACTTTTTAAACACAAAAAATGTCTGTTTTTTAGTGGGTAAGCCCAACAAGGGGATAAAATGAGCTGCCTTTGTTAAACGATCAACCACCACTAGAAAAGGGGTTTTTTTTTCCCTTAGAGGTTGGAACCCACAATGAAGTCCCTAAAATGGTCCCCCCCCGGGGGGGACGGGTGGGAAAGGTTGAACAGACCCTTTTGGGAGGGGGGAGGTTTTTTTTCATCTTGCAAGACTTCCATAAGGACATAGTTTAAAAATTTTCCCCCGCAATGGGGGCCCCCCAAAAAAAAAAAGAGAAAGAAATTCCCCTGTTTTAGAAATTCCCTATGCCCAGCTATTTGGAAGGAATGGTTGCAATCCCAAAATTACGTTTTTGGGGAAAAACAGAAGTTGTCCCAGAATCCACACACCACTTAAAGACAAGAATTAGTCCCCGGGGTTGTGCCCCAAAAGGAATCCGCATGGTATGCTTCCTTGAGTCCTTAAGTAGGGGTTGATTTTAATCCCCCCGGGGAACAGGTCAGGAAGAAAAATCTTAGGGGAGTAAAAGGACGGGTCTCTGCTGAAAATCCCGAGAGGCATCACCTTTCCATTTTGCGATCCTGGTCTATAAAAATGACAAATTAAATTGGTTTAAAAAAGATTTTTGCGAGCCCGGGGAGGATCAGGGGCCCTTTGCCGACCTGAAAAATTAAGGTTACGATGGCTGTCAGGGGGATATTCGCTGTGCAGCTCCCGAAGAAAAGGGGTCCCCTTTTTTTTGAAGGCGGGGAAAAATGGGCCAACAACTCTCTATTTTCCCCCCTCGTAGTTCCCCCCAGCCCCAAAACAACTGCTGGGAAAAGAAGGCACAGGTGCAAGACTTCTTCCACCCCTTTTTTTTAGAATATGCTCCAAAAGGGACGTCTGAAGATCCACTCTATTTTGAAGGCAAGTTTGGTTTTGGGTGTACCAAGATAGGTGCGGTGGTAAAAATTTCTTTTGAGGGGGGAAAAAAGCTTCCGGGCTTTTGGGGGGGGGCCGGAGAACCTAGCTCTTTCCGGGGGGGTTGGGTGTAGGGACACTACCTCAGAGAAATTCCTAATGAAACGTCTATAAAATGGCAAACCCGATGAACGCGCACCTCCTACATTTCTAGGATTGGCCAATCCTTGATGGTTGGATCTTGTTCCATCCAACTAATTCCTTGTGTAGACAGTAAACCCCAAAATTGAATTTCGGTCCATGGATTCACACTTTTCAAGTTTGTTTTAAAAAGAGGTTTTGTCTTGGTTCCCAAACCATTCTACATGTCCGGATGTTCCTTGGGGTTAAAAAAATTAGAATATCACCAAAAAAATCCCACGAATGTTTAGGGATCCCGAAGATGTTCATTCACCAAGTGGGAAAGTGGCTGGGCGGTACTCAGACCAAAAGCATAAAATTTAAAAGTGTCCATGCGTGACCTGAAGCAGTCTTCCATTACCCCAGGTTAATACGGACCAAGTTATAGGCCCCACGGAACCAAAATTTAGAGAAAATTTTGGCATGCCGCCTCTCTCCAATAATCAGGGATTAAAGGCAAGGATAACGGTTTCTATAGTAACCATTGAGTTCCCAAAGTCTAGCGGTCTCAAGATCCACTTTCTTCTTCACAAAGAAATGGGTGCACCTGCAGGAGATGAAGAGGGGCGTATGAAGCCCTTGGCATAATTTTCGTTAGTAATCCTTTAAAGCCTTTGCCAGGCCCCCCAGGGGGTGACTTACCAAAAGGTATCTCGCCCAGGCAATAAAATTCAATTGGCAATCAAATGGACGGTAGGGGGGAAGCTGGTCGGTTCTTCTTGTCACATAAATCCACATTCCCTGGTAACACTGTTTCGGGACTGACATGGTTCCTTTAGGACAGAGCAAGCAAAACTTCTGGACTACTGTTTTCTTTGGAAAATGTAATTCCTTGGTTCTCCAGTTAATGGTAGGGTTTCTGCCGCCCCTGGTAGCCCTGTAATGGGAAAGTGGGGAGAAGAGATAGCATAAAGGACAGTTTCTCTTGATGATCTTTACCCATAAGGACCCTCAAAGCTCCGTTTCTGATCCACTGGTCCAGGGTCGCAGGGAGCCATCCACATTTCCTCTGTACTGAGTACCTTCTTATTTAACGTACCCCTGTTTCAGGCAAGGAGACATCCATAAAATTCCCACTTGCCCCGGTCAAATCAACAGAGCTACACCCGATGGGTTTAACCCAGAGTTTGATGGAAAGGAAGCATGAAATTGTTTTTTCCCCACAACTCGCTGGGACCCGCTGAGGAAACTTGAAAAATTGCAGCGTTTCAGTCATCGCCTTGAAGTACGGAGTTTAAGTCCGAAATCAAAACTGTTGCGGCAGAATTCTTGGGCCTGAGGCTCGGACCTCAGATCTCCTCTCCAAACAAATCACATGAATAGTGCTGCAGTATCTTCAAACGGCTGGGGCAGTTTATAATGAAGGCCCTGACTTACCACAATAGAAACATAGATTTTCCTTAAAACGATGTTCTTTCGTGCATCACTAACCCGTCTTTGAAAGAGTCTACCTGCGGGTTTTGGTTTAGGTTCCCGTGTGATCCTAAACCAAAGGTTCCCTTTAGGGGGAGGAAGGTAGAAAAGGTTAGTGCGATTTGCTTTGAACCACTCTCTTCCTGCGTTCAGCAGGCGAGCATAATACGGAGGTAGTTAATAAAGTCACCTAACCATGGGAGGGTCGACAGGCAATTCCCCTTAATTATTG
Organism: Oophaga sylvatica; assembly: GCA_033576555.1. Lineage (NCBI taxonomy): Eukaryota > Metazoa > Chordata > Amphibia > Anura > Dendrobatidae > Oophaga > Oophaga sylvatica. Next base: position 397,728,871 of record JARQOD010000004.1, read on the forward strand.
GAGACAACCCCTTTCGAAAAATAATTTTTGGCGGAAACTGTCCCAGGTGGTATCAAGACCCCTCCCGAAATCCAAGGCATATTCGGCTACCGATGTTCCTTGGCGCAAAGTTAACAGGCGCTTCACTGTTGCACCTCAATTGGGTCTCAAACACCTGCCCCTGGCTAAATAAAGCATAAGATGACCAAACATTCACCTCGTTCCAATCAGAGGGTTTCCCAACAAAGCCTTGTTGGTAATAAATAATTATAGTAAGCACTTTAGTTTCAGTGGAAATTGTGAAGAATTGCAAAAAAACAAATTGCATTGGTTAATAAATCCCCTGAAATTTTCCTTCAAACGCCAAAACGAAAAGGGGCAACTTGGGAACCCGAACTTGGGGTCGGCGGAGCCTGGACTCGCTCCTCTAGAACCTCAATCCTGGCTTCGCAAATCCTGGGCATCGTCCAAACACTTCAAATTGTGAATTAGGAGGTCCTGTAGGTTTGTAAAACGGGTTTTTAAGTTTAAATCGCAAGGAATTATCATCACTCCGCAAGTTCCTTTAGCGGGCCTCCATTTTCCGGGGAACTTTTAAGAAGGAGTACTGGAAGGAAGGAGAAAAAAAAAAACAATAGTGTTTACCTGTGGTAACAAGCAGAGAGAAAAAAAAAAAATTAAGGGAACGCTCACCTGGAATGGTTTTGTGGAAGTCCAACCTCTCACAGAAAGTTTCAACCGGGAATCTGAAATCCACAGTACAGCAGACCAAAAGAGGGAAGAAAAAAAAAAAAAATAGTGTTTCCTGTGGTAACAAGCAGAAAAAAAACTTAAGGGAATTGCTCACCTGGAATGGTTGTGAAAGTCACAACCCTGTATCACAGAAAGTACAACCGGAGTCTGATTCCACAGTTAAGCGACACAGCCTTCCCACCCAGCAGACCAACGTTTTGGGCTTCAAATCTTGTAATGTTGAAGTACGTTATTAGCGTCTTTCTTGGTCATGAAAAAACATGAGACAAGGTTTGAAAGAAGGTCTTGTATTACTTATACAATGGCAAAAATAGTCACACATTTGAATACAGAAGAGGAGACAAGCAGGCCAGAGTAACTTAAGCTCAGCAATCACTCTCCACAAAAGGTTAGGATCTTCTTCTCTGTTACCGTAAGTCCATGAAAAAAGGGATCTTTCAAAGAGCAGGGTTCCAGAGTCCCAAGTTTCCAGATTTCCCAAGTAGGAAATGGATAATAAAGTCCAAGCTTCCAGGGTCAGGTCCAGGTTCACTGCAGGCTGATTGAAGCCTGATTCTAGCGGGCTGCTTAAAAGCAAGAGGGAGAGAACGGCAACAGAAAGTGAAACACCCATATTGACTTGGGCAAGTGCGGCAAACAGAAAGCAAAAGGTGACGGAAAAAAGAGTTTCAGAACTTTTACAAAAAAACCTTACACTGTGCTCCAAAGCAACTACAAGGGACCAGCAGACTTGGGGAACTCGGATCGGAGATGGAGGCCCTAGGCCAAAGGCACTGGGGAGAACCCCTTGACGGTACGGACCCCGGACGGGTAGAAAACCACCCTTAAAATGTAATTGACAGAACGCAAGCCGTCCGCAGTTACCGAATCACACAGTCCAACATTGGGTGCTTTCCTATTTCACAATGGAAACCGCCTTTATTTAATATCCCACAGCACACATAGGAATCACCAAACTCAGGCACCAAGGTCGGCTAACCCGAATGCAACACGACAGCACAATTATTGGAGGATAATTGCGTTCACACTGCCAGGAAAAGCGTCGTGCTGTAACCAGGCGGCCAGAGTCAGTCCCCCCTGCCAAATTTTCTTCAGCAAAAATGGCGGTGTTGTAGCCCGGAGTAGAGTTCGGTGGTAGAAAGATGAACTAACAGGAGACAGGAAAACTTGCCAAACAGTTATTTTAAATCTGAAAACGGACAGGCAAATTCAGGTGAATCCTTCTTGTTCATTTTTCAGAAAAGTAAGCCGTCTCATTCTCTGAGGAAGTGCTGCGACGGTTCTGTTCTACACCACCTGCAGCATAAGACACCTCAGATAATAACTGGCCCCTGGGCAAGCCAGCCCTCCAATGCATACTAGCTAAGCTCTGGCCATGTAAAATCCAATAGGACCCAAAATTTTGAAAGGGGAAGAGGCATCTGGGGAACACTTAGAGGGGAAACCAAGTATCGCCCATCTACGGAAACGTTTCTTCCTGGTGATGGGCCGTCTCGGATGGTTGTAGACCTTCTGGGCTGTCACAAAATTTGCCACATTTTAACTACAGTTCTTGCCCTGTGCAGAGGCGTGCTTCTGCCCTCTTGTTGTAAAAGGGGTCTACACTGCCTCGACCCAAGGCCTTTGTAAAGCTTAGCACAGCAGCAGCAGTCTCTCGGCTGGAATGTACAACATATGGATTGCCCAGGTGCTTGTACTCCTCTTTTTCGGTCCGGTTCACCGGGGTATGAGGGTTTGTAAGTTGTCCGTAGGAGGGTCTAGGAGGGTGTCACCCAAAATCAACGTGTAGAATGGGGCGATGCGGCGGTCGTTTTTTCTCAGGCACTGAAGCATGAAATCACCATGTGCGAGACTCCCAATGGCCAACAAAGTCTTGGAAGGGCGTCATCTCTGCCTCCTTCTCACCCCCACCCTCGCTCTACATACTGACTAGGCTTGTGTACTCCCTCTGTAGGGATTTCTTCTCCTCCTTGACTCCTCCCTCCTCATCCTCCTCACAAAGGGAGCCCTGCCCACCCTTTTGAGAACCACGTTGCCTGACTGTCCTGAAGGTAATTGAAATTTGTACTCCTAACCTCCACCTCTTCCAAAACCTCTTCCTTTAGTGTTTCGTGATTTCTGAACAGGCGATAAGGGACAGCATTGCTATGCCCGCATCGCCATCCGCGTTGAGACATCAAACCCCAACAAAACATCGCAGATGTCCTTCAAGAGGCCCCTCAGTAGGGTGGTGTGAACGGCGCAAATTGCGGTTGATTGCGCCTGTTGCAGCGATACTCCTTATGCTGGCGTCCACACAAACCGCCCCAAGTAACGTTGGAATTCCACCTGGTGGGTAAAGCACAAATTTAGCATGTTCGGAAGGGGAAATTGACTTGCAGAGCTGCAATCGCGATTTGCCATCTGGAACGTCCAAGTGGCGACTCTAGGCGGACCTTGTGCAGCGTGCAAATCAGTTCCGGAAGTCCCTCAAAAAACTCGCAAGACCAAGTTGACACTTTTGGGCCCGACTGGTAGTGGTGAGGTTGCCAAGGCCCAGGCTGCCACCAGATTTCGGCCATGTCACACATACCAAGCCTGGCTGGAGATTAGTGACAAAAAAACACACGCGCTCTCCGCTTGAGGCACCCAGGCTCCCTGGTGTGTGGCTTGATTCCCCTGGAAATTAATTTCAGGACGGCCTGTTATTTGCCCCCGGCTGTGCTCATATCGGACCAACAGGTAAGCGTTCACGGGTCCATGGGAGGTAAAACCGGAGGCTGGCCGTGTTCTGGGAACTGGGTAGGAGGAGGAATCAATGTGTACAGACTGTTTCCGCAATCCTTGGAGTTGGCAAACCCGTAAGGCCACGGGGAAGATCTGTACCCGGCCCACAACATGACCCCTGGGCAGTGAGGGAAAGGTATCGTCCCTGGCCATGGTATGGTCCACGCATCTTGGTCAGGTGGACCCTGCTACTGACGGCGTTTATAGCGCATGTTTAAAGTTTCCCTCGACTTTTTTTGCAGAGCAGGGACGCTTGCCTGCTGAAATAAAATCGGCTTGGCCATTATATTGTGGGACTGCCAAGCCAAAAGTTCCTGAAACTGTCAGTCCCACCAGCCTGAATGACAGCATTCAAGGGACAGGATTTTGCAATGCAGCATCAGAGCCTGTGCTCTGGATGGTTTCCGGTATGGCCTTTTTATCCCACCCCTTGGTACCGATGGCTGTTTTTTTTTCTGGGAGTGTGACGATGATGTGAACTTGTGCGTGGTGGAATAACATTTTGTCTATGGACAACAGTGCCGAGTTTTTCCCCAGGAGATCCTGTGAGGAAGGAACCAGGGTGTGTGAGCTGGAGGTAGGGCTCGAAACACGACCGAAGTGAGGTGCTCTGTAGGTTGGCTACACTCCATTGTCTTTGTAACCCTACGTTTTGTCCTACATGTTTCCCATATTTGGGTATCCGTTACTGATATTTTACCTTTTTAACTTTTTGCTTACACAGCTTGATGAACAAGCAAAATCACACAATTCTTCAAAAAGGACCACACAGTGCAAGTCATGGAGCGCCATTTTACATTTTTAGAGAACTGCTCCCAACAGGTGCCAAACTGGAGGCTACAGGCAAGCATCTGCAGCCTACCTCTCCCTCCTCTTTGTACCGTTGGGAAATTCTTTCCTCAGAGCTGCTCCCACGACCTTCCTGTTGCTCACGCCATGTTGGGTCTCGGACTTCATCATCTCCACTACCCTCTTCCAACACCTGCTGCTGTTGGATAGTCTGGCAGCACCATGCTCCACAAAACCTGGCACCTGAGTCTCATCATCATCATAAGATGCGTTCTGCGGTGTGCGTCCATCGGCACTGGCTCACCCGCCTCTTCGATTGAGAGGACACAGCTGTTGCACATCACTGCATACTCCCTCTTCTTCAAATTGCAGAATGCGCTTGCCTGTGCCCGTGTTTGCGAGCCAACAGATTCTGAGAACAGAAGCAGAGACTAGCCTGGCTCCTGTACAGAACTCTCTGACTGCCTGGGCATTTGACAGGCGGTGAACAGACAGATGGTTGCTCAACAGTGTTGTGTTCCTGAGAGGAAGTGGAAGGAATTGAAGTCGATGCATTGGCTGCCATCAACCAACAACGGCTTCAATTTGTTCTTCCCTGTCACGCTGTCTAATGATATGTGTATGATGTCAGTAAAACTATTCTTACAGAAACAACACTCTATACAACATATAGTTTAGCAACATCAGCAGTAAATATAGAATAGATTTACCTGACACGATATCCGTTGAACTCAGGGTTAATCTTGAGGACTTGATAACGCTGTCACAGGAAAGAGGAGGCCGGGGTCTAACCTGACCCTAAAACTGGGTCCTAACTAATCCCTCCCTTGGAGGTACTGATAAAGGTTCAGAGGTCCAAGTCTCCAGCCTAACCTAGTCTCCTATCAGTCCCTGAACCCTGTAATCAGTCCTAAGAAGGACCCTGATTACCACCAAAGGGATATGGGCTGATCTCTGCTAAATACACAGATTTAGACATATAGGACAGACTGGAGAAAACACAGACCGCATACACACTCAAACACAGAAGGAACATAAATGGTCTGGGATATAAAACTCTAAGCAAGTTGAGCTTACAACAACTAAGGAGCTCTTTAACTTAAGTCTATACAGATTCAATCCTATCTGTGGTCTGCATGAAGAATTTCACTGGCAATTCCCAAAACAGACAACCAGGGATTTAAAGGAAACCAATCAACAAATAATCAATTTCCGCCGGGAGAAACTGAAAACCCAGCCCAGAACCGAGCCAGACAGAATTAACTCCCTCACTGCCAAACACAAAGAACAGCAACTCAGCTGTGAGAAGTCAGAATGTGCAACCGCGACGATCTTCGGGCGATGCACACATGACAGTACCCCCCCTTCTACGAGGGGCCTCCGGACCCTCAGGGCCAGGTCTGCCCAGGTGAGTTCTGTGGAAGGCCGAACCAAACGATACTGCGTTAATGTCAGACGCAGGAACCCACGGTCCTCTCCTCTGGACCAACCCCTTCCCATGCACCAAATACTGAAGGGACCGGCGATTCAGACGTGAGTCAATGATCTTTGACACTTGAAACTCCAAGTTTACCATTGACCACACTGGAGGAGGAGGTTAGAGTGACGGTATGACTGGTGCCACGTACCTCTTAAGTAATGACTTTGTGGAACACATTTGTGGATTTTAAACGTAGGAGGGAGGTCCAGACGAAATCCACAGGATTAATTATGGAACTGATCCTGTACGGCCCGATGAATCTGGGACCCATTTCCAGGAGGGGAACTTTAAAGTTTTATATTTCTGGTAGACAACCATACCAAGATCGTTCACATTCAGATCTGGACCAGAAACTCTCCTCCTATCAGCCATACGTTTATAAACGGTTCCCCATAGCACTCAGATTATTTCAATACACCTCTCCACACTGAAGCAAGTGGACGACGAGAACGCTCCTCCCAAGGAACCCCAGAAGGGCCCCCCCCATTGAAGTACAAACTGGGGATGAAAACCATATGCCCCAAAAAACGGGGATTTACCAGTGGACTCGCTCCGCCTGTTGTTAAGGCGAACTCTGCCAGAGGCAGAAAGAAGACCAGTCCTCCTGGTTCTCTGAGACAAAACACCGAAGATAAGTCTCAAGGCTTTGATTCAGACGCTCTGTCTGACCATTGGTCTGCGGATGAAAAGCCGAGGAAAATGACAATTGCACCCCGACGTAAACAAAATGCCCTCCAAAATTTAGACACAAACTGAGACCCCTATCTGACACCACATCAGAAGGCAACCCATGAAGTCTCACAATCTCCCCAATGAACACCTGCGCCAGAGTTTTAGCATTAGGGAGGCAGGAAGAGCAATGAAATGTGCCATCTTACTGAAACCTGTCAACAACCACCAGTATGACAGTTTTCCCTGACGACGGAGGAAGATCCTAATGAAGTCCATAGACAAATGAGTCCATGGACGCTCCGGAAGTTTCAAGGGTAAGAGGGTCCCAGACGGACGGGTATGCGGGGTCTTAGAGCGAGCACAAACCCCACAGGACGCGACAAAAGTTATAACATCTTTATTAACGTTAGGCCACCAAAACCGGCGAGAAAGGAGATCTAAAGTAGCCTTACTCCCTGGATGTCCTGCTAAAGCAGAATTTATGATGTGCCTCAATAACCTTTTTGTCTCAACTGATTTGGGACAAACAGTCTCCCTGAAGGTCCTGCAGGGCGCTCCCCCTGAGCCTCTAATACCTCCTCCTCAAGCTCAGAACATACAGCCGACACTACCACCCCCTCCTGAAGGATAGGAATCGGGTCATCCGTTTTCCCGGCCCTGGGAAACTGCGAGACAAGGCATCAGCCTTAACATTCTTAGACCCAGGGCGATAAGTGACGACAAAATTAAACCTGGTAAAAAACAACGACCATCGAGCTTGTCTGGAATTCAGACGCTTAGCAGATTCCAAATACAGCAGGTTTTTGTGATCAGTAATGACGGTGACCGGTGGACTGCCCCCTCCAAAAAGTGACGCCATTCTTCAAAAGCCAACTTAATGGCCAAAAGTTCCCTATTGCCGATATCATAATTCCTTCGGCGGAACGACAACTTCTTAGAAAAGAAAGCGCACGGATGCCATTTACCAGGGGACGGACCCTGGGACATATTGCAAACCCACCCTACGTCAGACGCGTCCACCTCCACAATGAACGGCTGTGATGCATCTGGTTGGATGAGAACGGGTGCCGAAGCAAAACATTTTTTCAAAGAGGAAAAAGCTTGGCAAGCTTTGTCCGACCATTTAGAAAAATCCGTCCCTTTTCTTGTCATGTCAGTGAGAGGTTTGACAACAGATGAGAAATTACAAATAAATTTCCGGTAGTAGTTAGCAAACCCCAGAAAACGCTGCAGAGCCTTAAGATCCTCTGGCTGATCCCATTCAAGCACTGCTCTCACTTTTTCAGGCTCCATACGGAAACCAGAGGCTGACACCAAGAAACCCAAAAACTGAAGTTTCCTGTACAGCAAATACACACTTTTCCAGTTTGGCGTATAATTTATTGTCTCGCAAGATCTGCAACACCTGTCTCACATGCTCCTGATGAGACACAAGATCTGGCGAGTAAATTAAAATGTCATCCAAATATACGACCACAAACAGCCCCACAAGGTGACGAAAAATGTCATTAACAAAATGTTGGAATTACTGCTGGTGCAGTAGTCAGACCAAAAGGCATGACAAGTGTTCTCATAATGTCCCTCCGCGTGTTAAACGCCGTTTCCACTCATCCCCCTCTTTTATCCTAATCAAATTATACGCCCCCCTGAGATCCAATTTAGAGAACCATTTGGCGCCCACAATTTGATTGAAGAGATCAGGAATCAGAGGGAGTGATACGGATCTCGAACAGTAATCCGATTAAGTTCGCGGAAATCCAAGCAAGGGCGTAGGCCTCCATCTTTTTTCTTCACAAAGAAGAACCCCCGCGGCCACTGGGGAAGATGAAGGTCTAATATGCCCTTTGGCCAGACTTTCCGAAATATAGTCTTTCATAGCCTGCCCTCAGGACCAAAGAAAGGTTATATAACCTAGCTTTAGGTAACTTAGCATCAGAAGTAAATTAATAGAGCAGTCATACACGCGATGAGGAGGCAACTCCTGACACCCCTCCTCAGAGAACACATCCCCAAAGTCCTCCAAAAAAGGAGGCAATGTACAAGGCACGACCGCACTGATGACTGTGTTCATGCAGTTACTTTTGCAAAACTCACCCCATTGGCTTATCTCTCTGGACTGCCAATTAATCACAGGTTATGTTTAACCAACCAAGGAAGTCCCAACACAATAGGAGTAGGTAGACCCCCAACACATAACAAGATAATTGTTCCCTATGTATCGCCCCTACCCGAATATCAATGTTATGGACCCATGAACAAAGCTACCTTGGCCGAGAGGCCTGGCGTCAATGGAGAATATAGGGATCGGTTTGGCCAATACACTCAGAGGCATACCTTGAGCCTGAGCAAACTGACGTCAACCAGATTAGCCCCGACCCACTATCAAGAAGAACAGAAAATCTCTCCACTCTCGTACCAACCACCATCTCCACTGGTACAAGGAACTGAGAAGAACTAGCGACGAAATACATACTCCCAGGTTGTCGTCCACCACACAACCTGGATTAACAGTTTTCCGGCAACTTTTTGCTCAACAAGGCACGGGTGACATCCCCCAACAAAATGTCCCTCTTTCCCGCAGAAGAAACACCTTCTAGTCCTGCTGCGTACCACAATCCCCTCCTACGAAAATGATGTCCCTCCCAACTGCATAGGCTCCTTGAACAGACAAGGGGAACCTCAACAATAAGGGACTTTTGTAGTAGGTGGAGCAACTACCGGGGCGGAGTTACCTCACCCCTCTCCCGAAGCCGTCTATCAGTACGGATAGCTAGGGCCATAGCAGCCTCCAGTGATGGAGGAGAATCATACTGAGCCAAAACGTCTTTTAATTTATCAGAAAGCCCATGACAAAACTGGCTCCTAAGAGCTGGGTCATTCCACTGAGTATCTGTGGCCCATCTACGGAACTCAGAAGCAAATTCCTCCGCCGGACGATCTCCCTGCTGTATCTTACGTAATTTTGTCTCAGCAAGAGAGACCCGATCTGGGTCATCATATACCAAACCCAGGGCAGTAAAAAATCGATCTACAGACTGTAGAGCCGGGGATCCCGGAGGAAGGGAGAATGCCCAGGATTGAGGGTCCCCTTGTAGGAGCGAGATAAACAATTCCCACTCTCTGCTCTTCACTCCCTGATGATCGAGGCCGAAGCCGAAAATACAATTTACATGCTTCCCGGAATGTGAAAAATTTGTCTCGCCCACCAGTGAACCTGTCCGGAGAGCTACTTTAGGTTCAAATCTGGTTTGCTCCAGGGGAGACAAAACTTTGGACTTAATGTCCGTCAGCTCCATGGATAATCCCTGCAACTGCAGAGCCAGCTGGGCTACTGGATCCATGGCAACTGGGGATAATTTTATGGGCCAGTGAAAATGTCACGCTGTCTAATGATATGTGTATGATGTCAGAAAAACTATTCTTACAGAAACAACACTCTATACAACATATAGTTTAGCAACATCAGCATGTAAATATAGAATAGATTTCCCTGACACGATATCCGTTGAACTCAGGGTTAATCTTGAGGACTTGATACGCTGTCACAGGAAAGAGGAGGACCGGGGTCTAACCTGACCCTAAAACTGGGGTCCTAACTAATCCCTCACCTTGGAGGTACTGATAATGGTTCAGAGGTCCAAGTCTCCAGCCTAACCTAGTCTCCTATCAGTCCCTGAACCCTGTAATCAGTCCTAAGAAGGACCCTGATTACCACCAAAGGGATATGGGCTGATCTCTGCTAAATACACAGATTAGACATATAGGACAGACTGGAGAAAACACAGACTCGCATACACACTCAAACACAGAAGGAACATAAATGGTCTGGGATATAAAACTCTAAGCAAGTTGAGCTTACAACAACTAAGGAGCTCTTTAACTTAAGTCTATACAGATTCAATCCTATCTGTGGTCTGCATGAAGAATTTCACTGGCAATTCCCAAAACAGACAACCAGGGATTTAAAGGAAACCAATCAACAAATAATCAATTGCAGCCGGGAGAAACTGAACCCAGTCCCAGAACCGAGCACAGACAGAATTAACTCCCTCACTGCCAAACACAAAGAAACAGACCACTGTGAGAAGTCAGAATGTGCAACCGCGACGATCTTCGTGGCGATGCACACATGACATTCCCGCAGCAGGGGGGGCACGCCGAGCTCCTACCAAACTGCGCATAAAGAACGCTCACGGGGATAAATGGTGGATGCTGTGTCACTGAGGGCGGCAGCAGCCACAGAATCACCACGTCCTCTCCCTGCTGAAACTCCACGGCCACGACCACGTGCCTTACTCACTGCCTTCTTCATCTTGGTAGATTGATAAAGAAAGTCAGAAAAGTTATAAGGCCTAAGTGTGGTTATTACGCAGAGACTGAAGTGAACACTGAAACACAACTGTTTACAATCTGTGAAAGGCTACTCCTTTGTCTACTTCTATAGTGTTTGCAACCAATGTATTGTATACGGATGGAAGCGCGTCACACTAATAGATTATATTTTAAATGGAATGGAGCAGAACCAATTGGAGATAAATGAAAAGGATGAGGCACTGAGACACGCTCAGCAGAGTACAAGCAGCAGTGCTTGAACAAGTAACTGGAGCGTGATGTGCACTCAAAAAATAAAAAACACAGACTGAAGTGAACACTGAAACACAACTGTTCACAATCTGTGAAAGGCTACTCCTTTGTCTACTTCTATAGTGTTTGCAACCAATGTATTGGATACGGATGGAAGCGCGTCACACTAATAGATTATATTTTAAATGGAATGGAGCACAACCAATTGGAGATAAATGAAAAGGATGAGGCACTGAGACACGCTCAGCAGAGTACAAGCAGCAGTGCTTGAACAAGTAACTGGAGCGTGATGTGCACTCAAAAAATAAAAAACACAGACTGAAGTGAACACTGAAACACAACTGTTCACAATCTGTGAAAGGCTACTCCTTTGTCTACTTCTATAGTGTTTGCAACCAATGTATTGGATACGGATGGAAGCGCGTCACACTAATAGTTAAATTGCATGGAGCTGCAAGAATTACACTGAAGAAAAAAAAAAGAGTCTGTGAGTGACACGTGCAGATGCCTACAGACAGCGTTGCATGCAGAGCAAACTGCAGCGTCACCTGCACTCACACACACCTTGCAGAGCTGTTAAAACAACACTGCAGGCAAAGGAAGCTTTACACAGCGGTTGGTGCTAGCCTGCCTACAGCACAGTACACTAAATCGCAATCTCTAACTGTCCCTCAGAGTCAGCACAGCAGCGTTCTGTCCCTTACTGAATTCACAGCACAGTGACGCTAAAATGGTCATTAGTAGTAAAATTACTCTTTAGTAGGGTCAACCCTGAGTATCTCATACGTGGATTGGTCAGATAGGATCCCATGGCACATATCAACATATTTATCTCTATCAAGTATCACGGTATTGCCACCCTTATCAGAGGGTTTCAAGACAATCTGATTATTATTTTTCAAAATATTTAGACTTGAGAGTCCTCAGTGGTTGATACCTTTTAATGGCTAACTGAAAAGATGGTAACAAATTGCAAGCTTTCGAGACTACTCAGGTCTCTTCATCAGGCATAGACTAATACAACATCTGAAGAATCACATATTTATACACAAAATAGCACAGAAAAAATGCAATAGGTAGGACAAGTGACATGAAGCAGAACTGTCATTATGGCAGAGGGATTAACATAAATATGACTAGTTCATAGATAAGGAGTGAAGGTTTTATTACCCTCTGATTGGGGTCTGGTATTGTGTTGTGATGACCCTAAAAGGTCAGGGAGGCAGATTCCTTAATTGTTGTAGAACGACATAAAACTCTGGGATATATTCATCCCAGCACTAAGAGTGTCAAAGGTCATCATAAGTTTATATTCCCAGACTTTTCTATCCTTCTCAGATTTGAAGTTAGATTTTAATACAAGTAATTCCATATCTGTCATGCTATGACCGGGCATACAAAAGTGTTTGGCCACAGGTAAATCCATTCTTTTTTCTCTTATCGTGTGTGCGATGAGAATTCATCCTTGTTCTCAGTTTTTGCCCGGTCTCCCCCACATACAGACCCCAGTTGGACATTTAGTACATATAATTAGGTACACCACATTAGATGTGATGCAGCTGAAAGTACCTGGTATCTTGTAGTATCTTGTATTATTTTTCAGGTTCTCAAGAGCTCTCCTCTCGGCATATGGGAGATTGGGTAACGTCTGATCAGTCTTTGGATTAATTTTCTTGATTTCATCACAGACCAATTGCAAAAAAACATCAATACTCCCATGATCCCCCATCGGAGGCACCCCTAGTTCTTGTTGTCCCTCCTCTGCCATTTCTGCCAAGATCAACATACTAGGGAGATCTTCATTAGAGATGCCCAATTGTGCACATTTGTTCCTATCATTTAGGGCAAAAAAAATTTCCACTTCAATTTACGAATGAATAGATTAATATCTTTCATCCACTCAAAAGGATCAAATCTGGTTGTGGGTACAAATGCCAGTCCCCTATTCAATGTCAGTCTCCACCTCCGAGAGGACATATGATGAAAGATTGATAATCTGGTTATTCATTCCTCCCGAGGCTCCCTCATCTCTACAGGCACTCATTTGTGATATGTTTGATTCAACCTGTCTCGTAATTTGTATGGAACCAATCCCCTTGTCTCTAAAAAAGAAGACGATGAGCAAGCTGAAGAGGAGGATTGATTTACTGTAGTAGGAGGGGCGGTTTCTTTTGGTTTCATATGCGTTTTTGCATAGAGATAGTCTGTTTCCTGCCATCTCCTATAACCGCCCCTACGGCCACGTCCTCTATTCCTAAAATGGGGTCTTGAGTACCTTGATGAACCTTCCGTATCAGAAGATTCAATATCTGAGGAGGAGATATCTGTTGGAATATTACCCTTAGGAGCCAAAGCTGGATAGGCTCTTTTTTCTTTAAATTCAGTTATATCTCTCACAATACGTTTGTGTTTCTTTCCTGCAGCTGGGCACATGAGGGTGAGAAAGACCTGGGCTCGACTACTGCATAGTTTATTTTGGCCAAAGATCGCCCAAGAGGTGCGGAAATACCGAGCCTCTTGTCCGGTTTGTCAATGGATGGGGGGAGCACCCTGTTGTGCCCCGCTCCAATCCATGTCCTTGATAGGTGAACCCTTCCAGAGGGTTGCCATCGATTCAGTGGGTCCTTTAGCTATTCCTAGCCGCAGCGGAAAGAGGTTCATCCTCACCCTGGTCAACTTTGCCACCCGCTATCCAGAGGCCATTGCCCTGTCATCCATAGACATCCATAGATGCAGAGGCTCAAGCTCTACTGGACATTTTTAGCCAAGTAGGGTTTCCACAGGAGGTATTGATCAACAAGGAGGCCAGTTCCAAAGCGAGCTGATTCAAACCCTATGGGAGAAACATGGTGTCCACCCCATGCGTACCACCCCCTACCACCCCGAAACTAATTGTTTGTGAGTGTTTCAATGGAACTTTCAAGCAGCTCATTAGCCAGTATGTGGAGTCCGAGGGAGGGGACTGGAGAAAAACCTGCAACAGCTCCTGTTTGCCTACCTGGAGGTGCCACAGGATTCTACCGGGTTTTCTCCTTTTGAATTGCTGTATGGCCAAAAAGTATAAGGGCCATTAGAGTTAGTAAGAGAGAGTTGGGAGGGCACTTTTCCCAAAGAAGAGGTTCCCATTCTGGAGTATGTCCAAAAGTTTAGGGAGAAGATGAGGTACCTCATGGCCTTAGCCCATGGGAATTTAGAAATAGCTCATGAAAGGCAACGACAGTGTTACAACCATACTGCCAGAGTGCGAAAATTTACCTGTGGACAGAAGGTTCTCGTACTAGTACCAGTACGCAGAAACAAACTGCAAGCCATGTGGGCAGGTCCGTTCACCATCACCAGGAAATGCAGGGAGACAGACTACACTGTGGTTTTGGATCAAGCGGGTGTTCGTGAACGGACCTATCATGTTAACAGGCTAAAAGCTTATGAGGAAAGGGAAGTTACCAACCTAGCAGTTTGTTGTCCCCCTTTAGATGACCCAGATCTGGACCAGATCCTGGACTTATTGGTGGAATCCAAAACAGAAATGGAGGTAGTGGATGTCCCATTGGGGGAGCAGCTTGGTCCATCACAGAAGCAACAATTAACAGAACTGCTTGGAACATATGGCTCCTTGTTCACGAGTCAGCCTGGTCAAACCCCCTTGGTCCAGCATCATGTTAACACAGGGGTAGCCATTCCACTCAGACAACTGGCCTACCGGGTGATACCTCCAGTGCTGGCAATGATGTAGGCCGAAGTGGATAACATGTTGAATATGGGGGTCATAGCTCCTTCCCATAGCCCATGGGCAGCCAGTGTAGTGCTGGTGCCCAAGAAAGACAAGGTACTCGCTTCTGTGTGGACTATAGGCGACTCAATGAGGTCACTGTTACTGATGCATACCGCATGTCTTGGGTGGATGAACTACTAGACAGACTAGGCGGATCTCGGTTCATGTCTACCATTGATTTGAGCAAGGGATACTAGCAGATCCCACTCACAAAAGAGGCTCAAGAGAAGTCTGCATTCATCACCCCTTTTGGCCTGTATGAATTTACCAGCATGCCCTTTGGAATGAAGAATGCCCTGGCTACCTTCCAATGGCTGGTGGACCAGTTAATAGAGGGATGTCAGGGGTATGCCCAGGCCTACCTGGATGACATCGCTATCTTCAGCGATACCTGGGAAGAGCCCAGCTTACAATCCGACCTGACAACTGCCAAATGGGGATGACTGAGATACTATACCTTGGACATCGGGTAGGAAGTGGGTGCATTCGTCTCGAACCTGCAAAAGTAGAGGCCATTACCCAGTGGCCTCGCCCAGCCAACCAAAAACAGGTAAGCGCCTTTCTAAGGACAGCAAACTATTATCGAAAGTTTATCCCCAATTACAGTACAGTAGCAAAGCCCCTCACTGACAATACCAACAAATGATATGCCGGCAATCTCATCTGGACCCCAGAGTGCGAGTCCGCATTCTTACAGTTGAAAAGCCAGATATCCCAAAGCCCAGTCCTGACTGCTCCTGATTTCCGCCATCTGTTCACTGTCCAAACAGTTTGGGAGTCGTACTAGTCAAGTGGTGGACGATGGTCCGGAACACCCGGTAGCTTACATTTCCCAGAAACTGTTGGACCGTGAGAAAGCATACGCCACAATAGAAAAAAAATGCTTGGCCATAATCTGGGCTTAAAGAAACTGCAGCCCTACCTCTAAGGCAAGGAATTCACAGTCATAACTGACCATAATCCGTTAAGTTGGCTAAATCGGACCGCTGGGTACAATGGACATTTACTCCGATGGAGTCTGGCCTTACAGTCCTATAATTTTTCTGTCTCCCATAAAAAGGGCAAAGATCGTGGAAACGCCGATGGACTGTCCCGACAAGTAGAGAAGGATGACCGGAAGCCTATCAAGTCTGGTTAATTAGGATGGGGAGCATTGTGAAGAAACCAGATTGTATCTGAATTTTCCCAGACAACCATGTTTTTGTAAACCCACAAGAATTGACTTTTTATCTGTATATTGGCTTGTGGATTTAAGTGTTTATGTCTGGTGGGTCAAGAAGACAGACTTGCATACCATTTAACATACTATATAAGTCTGTAATAGTGACTTGTACATAGTGTGTGTTTATCTGTGTTTATTGTGAGCTGATATGCTAATTGTGTATTGTATTCAATAACCTGTTGTTGACTTTGAAGGTAATAGGGAAAGGCTGTGAGGATGAACTGAAGCACACTGGGTAAATCTAAAAATAGATCATCTGCCTCGGGTATAAAAGAGACTTCTTTCCTTCTGGCTGGGGTCACTCTTGAGGGTATCAGTGGAGGGTACATCGGACCCCGCTGAAAGAACACAGGACTTCTCTCGGATATCTCCTTACGCTTGTCATACCTCCTCTCTGTGTGTGTACCACAGGTGGAATATCAACCCTGGAAGCTCTGACATATCATCTACCATCATCTTGGCAAGATAGCGGAAGGGTGAGACCTTGTAATGTGCACCATCTTTGGGGGTAACTGCTGGGAATGCTCTGTTTGCTATAGGGTGTTGTGGTTCAATAAAGCATTGTCACACTGTTTTACCCTAACCCTGCGTTGTCTGTGTAGTATGTTGCCCATGGGGAGATAGAGCGGGCGTTCAGTGGTATGAGCCCTGGTCCATTCAGTCTTTCTAAAGGCATCCAGGCCAGCGGACAAGAGCACCCACTGACCCTGTTTCTCTACACTTGATAATTGCCAATAATTTCCATCTGTTGTCTATTCCATTTGCACAACAGCATGTGAAATTGATTGTCAATCAGTGTTGCTTCCTAAGTGAACAGTTTGATTTCACATAAGTTTAATTTACTTGGAGTTTTTTTGAGCAGTGTACTAGGATAATGTCTCTTAGGCTTGGGTCTCACATAGCGATACACCAGCGATCCCGACAACGATATGCACTTGTCAGGATTGCTGGTGTATCGCTACATGATCGCTGCTGAGCTGCCAAACAGGCAGCTCAGGGCAGCGATCAGCACAGCGACACTGCGGGTAACATCGCTTAGTTACCCGCAGTGTACCTTGGATACCAGCGCCCTGATGCAGGGAGCTGGTAACCAAGGTACACATCGGGTTTCCAGGCGCTGCGCGGTGCCTGGAAACCCGCTGTGTACCTTGGTTACCAGCTCCCTGCATCAGGGCGCTGGTATCCAACGTACACAGCGGGTTTCTAGGCACAGCCCGCGCCTTGAAACCCGCTGTGTACCTTGGTTACCAGCGGATCGCTGGTCTCCCGCCTGTCACACGCAGCGATGCGTGCCTGTCAGCGGGAGACCAGCGATCAAAAAAATGTCCAGGACATTCAGCGACGATCAGCGATACCCAGCAGGGGGGCTGATCGTCGCTGAATGTCACACACAGCGATATCACTGTGTGAGACGGGGGCTTTAGACTCGCTGATAGGTGAATTGACTTGTAAAGTGGAGGACTGGCACTTTTCTGTCATCCCATCAGCACTTCAACAGGGCATATAATTGGTGCAATTGTTTCCTCAAATAAAACATTCTGATAACAGCTTCCTTTTTTGGAACAAAACCTGTGAATCATTGTGTATTTGTATCTACAGTAGGTGCTATACAGAGGACACAAACGTTTCTACATGCATTTTATAAACCAGGTTCTCTATTTTTTTTTTATTTCTGAAGCATTGCCTTGTAAGGAAGAACAGCTGAAGGAATGTGGATTTATTGTCTCAAGGATCTTGTGATAAAACCAACGGAACTGGAAAATCTGTTTTTATTTTAAAGTCAGTGGAATGCATTGAAAAATGGGATGTTATTACTTCAGTTCCTATTTACAGTAGAGAGATTTTAGCTTCATCTTATAAACTCAGTAGCTGTTCCTTAGGCTTACTGCATACTTTTAATAGTGGATGAGTTTTTACATGCAGAAACAGTAATGGGATCTGTTATTGAAAAATCCCTGTATGTTTAAATGGGTCTCTTGTAACCGACATTTCACTACTATCCACATAATAAGGGATGAATGTCTGATCATTGGGCCCCCACTAATCAGTTGTTGGGATTGCCAAGCTGACTTTTCCTTAAACATTTTTTTGGACAAAATAAAAAAGGATGGAAAACAATAATGAATTTTTCACATATAAGTAAATAATGAGGAAAGTTTTTTGCACAACTGATGGTCCCAACCCCATTTATAAGGCAAGAAATCACACTTATTAAACCTGACAGGGCATTCTACAATGCTGTAGATAAGCCCCGATGTCACCTGAAAGAGAAGAAAAAACTAGTTATATTATACTCACCCAGGGGCGGTCCGCCGTCCGGTCCGGTCTGATGGGCGTCGCGGTCCGGCGCCTCCCATCTTCTAGCGAAGCCGTCCTCTTCTTAGCTTCCTGTCGCGGCTTCGGCGCAGGCGCACTGCTCTGCCCTGGTGAGGGCAGAGCAGAGTACTGCAGTGCGCAGGCGCCTGACCTCTCTGACCTTTCCAGGCACCTGCGCACTGCAGTACTCTGCTCTGCCCTCACCAGGGCAGATCAGTGTGCCTGCGCCGGAGCCACGACGGAAAGCTAAGAAGAGGATGGCTTCGCTAGAAGATGGGAGGCGCCGGACCGGACGGCGGACCGCCCCTGGGTGAGTATAATATAACTCGTTTTTCTTCTCTTTCAGGTGACATCGGGGGCTTATCTACAGCATTACAGAATGCTGTAGATAAGCCCCTGATGGCGGTGGCTGCAGCTGAAGGTCGAAAAATGGGGTGACAGATTCCCTTTAATGACAGAAAAACCCACAATGGTGACAAAAATAACTTGAATCTGACAAAAGTAATAATAAAAAAAAAATCTATGAAAATGAACAAATGAAAGTCAGACATTGCTTTTCAACCCTTCTTCCACAGAATTTTTAAAAAAAGAAAAGAAAGGAAATGAAAAGAAAAAAGGAGAAAAAGATGACCCGACAAAAAAGGGGAAGCTAAAGAACACAGAAAAAGAAGAACTCAACAAGAAGAGAAAACAAAAAAAGGTAAGTAAACCGAGTGAGCATAAGGGTAAGGTTGGAGTCACACTAAATATATGAAAAATCGGTCCTAGTCTCCCTGCTGAGAGTCACATGAGTGTAAAGGCACTGCCACACTTAGCGATTGCACCAGCGATCACGACAACGACACGACCTGGCGAGATCGCTAGTGAGATCGCTATGTGATAGCTAGTTAGATTCCAAACACATCTCATCAGCGATCTGTATAACGACCTCTGCGGTCGTTGGGAAAACCTAGTCCCACCTGCGATGCTGGTAAAGTCGTTCATAAAGGGTGTCACACTCAGCGATTCAGGCTCACCAGCGGGACACCAACGACCAAAAAACGGCTCAGAACGTTCATAAGCGATCAACGACATCTTAGCAGGGGCCACATCGCTGCTACATGTCACACACAGCTAAGTCACTAACGAGATCGCTACTTCGTCATAAATGGTGACGCAGCAGCGATCTCGTTAGCGATCTCGCTAGCGATCTCGCTTAGTGTGGCATACCCTTAATGCGAATGTCATGCGAGTACAATCTGATTTTTCACACCTACAGTAGCATCCGATTTACATCCGAATACAGTGCAATTGTTATCCGATTGTAATGTGATTTTAACATGAGCTTTTACATAGAGAAATTGTCTGTAATTTGCACTTCGTTTTCAAAGGAAATATTTGTCAAAACACACACATATATACAGTTAATACTAGATAGATAGATAGATAGATAGATAGATAGATAGATAGATAGATAGATAGATAGATAGATAGAAGAAAACCTGGCAATTCATGTGCCGCGTACAGTAAAATCACAGAGTGACAGGCTAGAATAGAATAGATAGATATATAGATGCCAGTGACACACACAGATATATATATATTACATAGATAGATAGAAGAAAAGCCGGCAATTCAGCAGCCTCGTACTGTAAAATCACTGCAGGAGCCGACAGGATAGAAGAGATGGATTACATACAGTAAATACACATAGAATAGATAGATATATAGATGTCACTGAGAAATACAATTAGTACAGTGTGTGCATCTTACTGTACATGTATTTAATTAATAAAAGATTATTTTTCTGAAAAAAAATCTTTATGTACTCTATCTATCTATCTAGAAAAAATTGAGCAGAGAGCAGCACCTGAACAATAGCAATAGTTGAGTGCAAGGCTTCACAGGTACATACCAGTCCTTATATCAGAGAAATCAAAGAAGCAGCACACCATCATTTTAGTGCAAAAAAAAGCTAATTAATAGCCCATTTGTGCGCGACATTTCGGCTCTGTGTGTGAACCTTTTTCATAATGATGGTGTGCTGCTTCTTTGATTTATCTATATATCTATCTATCTATCTATCTATCTATCTATCTATCTATCTATCTATGTAATATAGAAAGCTGGAAACACCATTTTTTTGCTTGGATACAGCTGTGCTTAGTCTGGACTGAACTACTTCTGTGCTGAAGCATCTGAAACGGCCGTCATGGTGGTGAGCTGAAATTATCTATATATTTTTTCTCTTACCATAGATTAACACTGGGCAAAGTGCTATGCAATGTTTTCTCGCATAGCACTCGGCCGTATTCTACGGTAGTGTGACTCTGGCCTAAAAAGTCGTGACCGTAAGTACAACATGCTTTAAGACAGAAAATAAACAGTCCGAAGAACCAAAAGAAAAGATATAACTGTGGATGCAGGGGACCAGGGTCCCAAAGATAAGACTCCAATAGTGTCTCAGAGGTACCTGACAACAGGAAGAGGCGCCTTTTATGGTGTGGGTATGGCAATGAAAGTCCGATCATATGACGTGAGTCACGTGGGGATAACGCTGGATTCCTGGCAGTGTAGTGCACAGACACCGCTAAAATCAAGCTGAGCGCTGGCAGAGATAGCCAAGTGCAAAGCAGACATGCGCAATGAATTGTTAAAAAATATAGGTAAACTAATGATATATTAATGAAATAATAAGAGGGGGGGAAACAAGGAAAAGATATTAGTGAAAGAAGCAAGGTCTATAAAGACAATGTATGGAAAAAGGGACCAAAATAAATAGAATAAGAGAAAAGAAAAAAAATAACCAACAAAAATAGTTTATTACACTTTACAAGTCATCCTTAACATATTAAGAAGTATCTGCCTAAAACTCAACATTGCTGCATAGGTAACCTCTGCCTTTGGATACTCTCGGAGTTTGTCATGAATACAAATGACCCTGCAAACCCCCCTAGTGGGTTCTAACCAAGAGATCAATGACCCTTGGATGAGTTTTGCTAGGCTGCCTGAGTCTTTGAGACCCTCTGTTCGGTGTCCGTTGACACACACCTGGCACAGATGGGGTACACCCGCTGGGGTGACGGCATCCGCAGTGTAGACGACCTGCGCATATATTGATACCCGGCAAGTAAACCCGCAGCCCGTGGGTTCAGCAGTCAGGGGGCAGTTGGCAGCCACATGTCCTGACCCTTGGCACTGCCAGGACATGATAGAGACTGGTTTAGGGGAAAACAGTCTCCTAATACCCTCACTCCGGGATATCCCCTCAGTATGGGCTTGATTCTGACCAACCTCAGCAGAGGGTCATGTTCCTTTTCCAGGCTCCTAGGCTTGCAGGGGTTGGCATGATAGCCACAGTGGGAAAGAGTCCCGTATAGAGTCCAGACTAATCACTTCGTCTAGTACCCTTGCCCACACAACACTGTTTGGCTGTTAGCAGCGCTCTCACAAGCAGGTTAAAAACCACCCTCTCTATGATCTCGGTTGGAGTCAAGGTCTCAGGCTGGGGCCATTTTTTTACAAGGTGGAATAAGTCAAAAGCCTGAGACCTAGTGGGTCAAGCCTCCACAAATGTCCACTAATATACCCGATGCACAAGTTAATAGGTGTTGACCCCATCTGGGCAAGGATCTCCCCTTTGAGACGTTCAAATTTCCAAGCGTCCTGGCAGCAGATATCAAAGTATGCCTTCTGGGCTTATTGAGTCGCCCGCCAGGGCCGTGGGGTACTCGGCACCGAGCCCGTTGATTTCTATGGGGGATGTCACGGTAGCTGCAGCTCGGTCCGTGGCCCTGGGTGCTCACTATAAATGGGGATGTATTTACAGGGGATTAATGTTTGTGTAGTTTGTCGTGACGCCACCTGCAGTACCTGGTCAGGGTGACCAGCGCTGCTGTGCAGGTCCTCTGGAAGGGATGGTGTTGTGCAGCTAGATGATAAGTCTTCTACAGGTAAGACTGTATCCTTCCAGGGCAGGTAGATGTAAGGTAAAGCAATGGTGCAGAGTGATGTAGCAGAGTGGAGTGTGCGTCGGAGCAATAATGCAGGGAAACAGTTCTGTTGCAGTTTCAAAGGTTTACTCACAGTCTGTTAAGCGCTATACAGAGTCCAGCCGGGCACTGTGTCCTTCCAGTGAGTAGTCCAGTAACCCTCAGGTAGATTGGTCACACTCCCAAAGACTCCCTTTATGTTCCTTTCCGGCTTTTTTGGTGCTACACTCCTTACTCCTTCTGCACTCCCTACCACAGAGCCCTCGGACGAGGTAGTATTGGATCCTTTCAGTTTACAGGTACGACCCGATGTCCCGGTGCACTGCTCTCCTGTTCACGGAGACCGAGACACCATTGGATGCCTGGACGTACTTGATCCCTGGCTTCCTGCCGGATGGGAATATGGTAGCTAGTGGCCCTTGAAGAGTCCCACTATACTCGGTGTTACTAGTGGCGTTGAACTGACCCACCAGTCTAGGGACCGTTCCCCGATGTTTGCCTGGTCCTTCCTTCTTCAGGATGGGGGCACAGCTTCAATTGTTGTCTCTGCCCTGGACCCGTTCGCTCTCTCAGCAAGGCTCCCTGAGGTGAACTCAGAGGAGCTGCAGGTCAGGCCAGTACCCACTTCACTGCCTGCCTGCCTCAAACTGAAACTCTAGACTAACACGCTGCAACCTAATGCTGCAGCTGACTCCACCCACCCACTTCTACACCCTTTCCTAACCAGCCTGATGCTCAGCACTGGCATGATGTGTGTGGATGCGGTGATGGAGTCAATGGGGTGCTTCCTCCTTACCTGAGAGTCAGGTGTCACATCTCTGGATGAGTGCAACATCTCTGTGGCGACTGGACCCTCGGGGCGCCACATTCCCCCTGGTTAAACACAGCACTCCTGGGCTGTAATAGAGTAAAGATGTTACATAAGAAACATACAAAATTTTTATAAATGCTAGCAAAACAGTAAAACATTTTCAAACGTATCATCCCTTTATGGGAGGCACTTCAGGTTAAACGTTACAAGAAAACACTTTTAATATTTACTTCAAAGTTCAAGTAAACATATACTTGTGGAGGACCCGCTCCAAACCTCCAACGGTGGTCCTGGGTGGGCTGCAAGACTTTTCTGGATCTCTGTAGCAGACCTCACTTTCGGCCACACCAAACGGGTTTTAAACTTCTGAGGTAATTAAGTGAAACCAAGATGAGGCACCGAAGTGCTAACTATATACAGAGAAAGTTTTTCGGCTGGCAGAGTCCTCAGCCACACAGTTCAGATACGAAAACATATTAGAAAAACATATGCAAAAATACTATTGATCAAAGCATGAAATCACACAGAAAACTATTTACAGTTAATGTGGACCCTGTCCGGGTTATTCATTTACTTAGCTGGGCGACACCTGGTGGCTGTGCACGCACAGGGCCGTTCCTGTCCATGGGCACAGTGCCTAGCACCAGGGTCATTGACTCCACCGCTGGTGTTCGTATGGCTGGTGCACACTGGGCTGGTGGGGGTGTCAGGGGTTCCACCAGGGTGTCATCAGCTGCAGCAGTGATATCGTTGCCGGTTACCTGCATAGCCGGTTTGCTCCGGTCCTCTAGGCCGCAGGCCTGTTCTCCTCTGGGGATGCTGGCGCCCTACCGGGCTCACCTGTAGGCTGCGTGGGGAGAGGGCCTGCCGCTGATTCTTCCGCGGGGCCGGATACCTCCGCTGTGATGCCAGTAGCGGTGCAGGGATTCTCCTCGGCTCCAGGTTCGGCAGCAGAGGGATGCTCCAGCGAGCGCTGCGGCTCCAGCGGCTGGTCTGGGCTGAGGATGAGCTCTTTCTAGCTCCGCTCCATGTTCTCGGCTTCCGCCTGGTGCCGGGCCAGTTCCGCTAGTTCGGCATCTGCAGCAGGGTCAGGAAGGGTGCAGTCATCTTCCTGCAGCACAGGAGGCTCAGCGGTGGGGAGATCTTCCTTATCAGGAGGGTCCCGCTCTCTGTTAAGGGGGCGGGGTTTTCTTTTCCTCCTCTTCACTTCATTTGGGACCAAGAGGCGGATTTCCTTTGCTGATGGGCATGTCCGGTTAGTGCAGTAACACTTAGGGTAGGCGGGCATTTCTTTCGCGCCTCAGAGTGAGCGCACGCCCACGAAGATACGCCCTTCTTCTCCAGCGCCTCGTGGCGCAAATATGGTGGTTGTTGTTTTACAAAATGGCAAATATAGTCTCTGATGATTTTGGCAATTCTCAGGCACAAAAACAGTTCAGATTAGGCACACAGGACTCGCTTATAGCGAGCTTCAGGATCCTGTTCGTGACGCCAAAAATGAGTCGCCCGCCAGGGCCGTGGGGTACTCGGCACCGAGCCCGTTGATTTCTATGGGGGATGTCACGGTAGCTGCAGCTCGGTCCGTGGCCCTGGGCGCTCACTATAAATGGGGATGTATTTACAGGGATTAATGTTCGTGTAGTTTGTCGTGACGCCACCTGTAGTACCTGGTCAGGGTGACCAGCGCTGCTGTGCAGGTCCCCTGGAAGGGATGGTGTTGTGCAGCTAGATGATAAGTCTTTTACAGGTAAGACTGTATCCTTCCAGGGCAGGTAGATGTAAGGTAAAGCAATGTTGCAGAGTGATGTAGCAGAGTGGAGTGTGCGTCGGAGCAATAATGCAGGGAAACAGTTCTGTTGCAGTTTCAAAGGTTTACTCACAGTCTGTTAAGCGCTATACAGAGTCCAGCCGGGCACTGTGTCCTTCCAGTGAGTAGTCCAGTAACCCTCAGGTAGATTGGTCACACTCCCAAAGACTCCCTTTATGTTCCTTTCCGGCTTCTTGGTGCTACACTCCTTACTCCTTCTGCACCTCCCTACCACAGAGCCCTCGGACGAGGTAGTATTGGATCCTTTCAGTTTACAGGTATGACCCGATGCCCCGGTGCACTGCTCTCCTGTTTACGGAGACCGAGACACCATCGGATGCCTGGACGTACTAGATCCCTGGCTTCCTGCCGGATGGGAATATGGTAGCTAGTGGCCCTTGAAGAGTCCCACTATACTCGGTGTTACTAGTGGCGTTGAACTGACCCACCAGTCTAGGGACCGTTCCCCGAAGTTTGCCTGGTCCTTCCTTCTTCAGGATGGGGGCACAGCTTCAATTGCTGTCTCTGCCCTGGACCCGTTCGCTCTCTCAGCAAGGCTCCCTGAGGTGAACTTAGAGGAGCAGCAGGTCAGGCCAGTACCCACTTCACTGCCTGCCTGTCTCAAACTGAAACTCTAGACTAACACGCTGCAACCTAATGCTGCAGCTGACTCCACCCACCCACTTCTACACCCTTTCCTAACCAGCCTGATGCTCAGCACTGGCATGATGTGTGTGGATGCGGTGATGGAGTCAATGGGGTGCTTCCTCCTTACCTGAGAGTCAGGTGCCACATCTCTGGATGAGATGCAACATCTCTGTGGCGACTGGACTCTCGGGGCGCCACATTATCCCATTAGGAATGGGGCCACCACTTCAGCCCATTGGTTGGCTGGAAAGTTCTTCTGTCCCGCTGTTCTTTTGAAGACTGTGAGGAAGACTTCCAGGTCGTCCACCGGACTAATTTTTCCCAGTGCTGCTCTGACTTTGTTCCGGGCCTCAGGACACACTGGGGTTAGCGGTGGGGGGAGTCTCTTGCAGGGCCACAATCTGTTGCAGAATCAGGTTGTTGATCTGCTGCTGCTGTTGAAACTCCTGCAACTTCTGCTGCTGCTCCTCGAAGAGGACCAACTGTTTTAGTATTTCCTCCCTCTTGTCAGCAGGCCTGAGATGTATTGTTGCAGGCTTAACTATGGACATGCTGCTTTCTTTGGGGTATTAAGTTTATTAAGTACAAAATGTATGGGTTAAAAAAATCACACAGTGGTGAGAACAGACCCTGATATGAACAAAAATGCGCATGGAACCAGAACATTGTTACTATTGTTACTATTATGAGAGGTCCGTTGATACAGTATATGGGGCACTCATATGGTCTTTTTATATTTGTGTATAACGTATAAGCGCACAATTATAAGTATACTTACCCTCAGTCCATTTTTTATGGGATATATTGTTACATATTCCAAACGTAATTATACCTTGCAACTGCTGTTACATTTGTGTGTTCTGGTTCCATGCGCATTTTTGTTCATATCAGGGTCTGTTCTCACCACTGTGTGATTCTTTTAACCCATACATTTTGTACTTAATAAACTTAATATTTTTATAAAATACAAATTGTGCTAGTTACTCCGTTTTTTCTTTTTGTATCTGCTCTGGAGTGCACATTATAGTCCTTGGATATAATTTTGGGCTCTCATCTGCGCAACCGTGCACATATGGTTTTTTGATTGCCCTTGTTATTCCTCTGTTGTACTGGTTTTATTTTGATTTCTTTGGGGTATGCCTTAGTTCACACTGCCAGCATTCTCCGCCATATGTAATTCCGCTGCTTTCATGACAGTACGGTAAAGAGCCAGTGACCCAGGTTAGTCCAATTTAAAAGTCTTTATTTTGGCAACTTACAAATATAAATCAAACTTTATCTTCTGGTTCACAGCCTGATTGTCCATAACAGTCCATAACAAATTCATTGCCTTGGGCGACTGCACCACCGTATCACTCGTGGATGCGTCAATAGCTTTGCTTCCTCTGGCCTGTGTTCAGTCAGACACAGACCTGTTTTCGCAGTCTTCTCTGACTCTTGCAAACAAAACACTGACAGACCCAAACCTTAACTGAAAGTTTAAATGGGAATAGTGGACATGGGCCACTTTGAACACCCGGAGTAGAGGGAGAGATCCGCCCTGCTACCATCCTGCAGATCTCTCAAAAGTTAAAAACTCATGTCAGGTTTTCTTAGGTATAGTGGGTTTTTTCTCTCTTTTTATGTTTTTCAGGTACCTATTTTGTGAACCACATCGAATTCTGTGGACTATGACGGACCTGCATGTTTTTTTTTTTACAAATTGGTGAACCAGGGAAAGTGTCGGTACGTGTTTTTTCAAATAAAGTATTTTTTTGTGTGTGTTTTTATTTTTGATTACTGGGTTAGTGATGGGGGTGTCTGATAGACACCTCTCCTTTACTAACACCAGGGTTTGATGCCAGCTGGGACTTTTGGCAAATCACAACTTACATCAACCTCAACTACTATTACCCTGATTGCCATGCACCAGGGCAATTGGGAAAAGTGAGGCAAAACACCAGAATTGGTGCATCTCATGTGATGTGCCATTTTTTTGGGGACTGTGGACTAGTATTCTTAGACTGGGAAGAGTTCAATAATCAGGGATCTTCCCAGCCTGGTAATATAAGCCTTCAGCTGTCTGCTTTACCTTTGCTAGTTATCAAAAATAGGGGTTCCACTTAGTTTTTTTTTAATTATTTATTTATTGGGTTAAACAAACCTAAACATCCTTTAGTGCCACATGAAAGGCAATAAAAGATCCAAGTTTAATACTATGTAAGGGGCTTGTGAAATTATACATGTGCAAGACATCTGTCATGATGGTGTTGGGACTTTGGGAGCTAATCAGGGCCCTAGAACTAGGGGCGCCCTAGTCTATTCCTGTCCCCGGATTACCCCTGAAGGTGGAGACACCGGTTTCTCGTGCCTTGTTATGCTCCTATATCTACCCTAATCTGTCCCCTCACCCACCCATGTTAGTGGGAAGCTGAAGTGTATAGGAACACACTAATCAGACAAACAAGGGGAGAAGGACAGGGATAAATGAAAATACCAACCATACAGAATGTATGCACCAAACAACAGAGTGGGACGCAGGGGAGTTAAAGGAAGGATAAACCAAATAGGAGAGGATGAGGATGTGTACACAGACAAAACTCCAAGCAACAATCTTCTGAACTATCTCCAAATACTAACTCCAACTACAAACTACACCTCCAACTTCGAAACCAGGCAATAAAAACTAACACTGGCAATTCCTACGTGCCAGAGGTGAGCATATATAGAAGGGTGTGGCCAACACTGAGCAGTTGAGACAATCCAACTAGAAAAGTTCCAGGAGCTTCAACTGAACAGACTAACCCTTGCACTGCTAGCAAGTAAAAAGCCTGAACTGTTCAATACTATTGTTAAGTACTTCTAACTAGTGCAGGAGTTTGTGAAACCAGATGCTGCGGTCTTCTGGCTCCTCTCTGTTTTGGTATCCCCATGACAATATCAATCTATCTATCTAAAAAGAGGCAGTACTCCAGTATTTATCAAAATACAAAAAGAAATTGAATAGCCCTGGAGTCATGGCAACGCTTCTGCAAAAAAAACTTTCTTTACTTGCCGTTCTCAGTGTCTTGGTATGTTCACTGCGCATGTCAGTGCGCATCATATGGATATAAGCCAATCAGAGGGCTGCAAGGGTAAACAGAATTGAGTTCACCATCTTGATTGTGGTATCGCATCTCTGCAGCCCCCTCGCTTCTCCCAGGATCTCAGGCTCCTTCCTTCAGTGGTCACATGGTACCGCTCATTAAAGTCATGAATACCACGTGACCGCTGAAGGAATAGCTGCCGGAGATCGCAGGAGAAGCAGGTGGGCTGCAGAGACGCTCCAGGAGGGGTAAGTATATGCGATATTCACCTGTCCCCGTTCCACCGCTGCTATGTCCTCCATGTTCTCTGGCTGTGATATTCAGGCAGAGGTCGCGATGACGTAGTTAGTGCGCGCCGCGCCCTTTGCCTGAGCACTCACTGACAGAGGACCCGGAAGACAGAGCAGTGCGCAGCAATGGACCGGGGACAGGTGAATATCGCAGGTGCCGGGGGCCTGAGCCAGCGGTGACACCAGTACCTGTCCCCATAGCGCTCCGGTGTCCCCGCCAGCTCAGGACACCCTCACCTGGTTCCCAGCGACGAGAGGTGAGTATGTCTTTTTTTTTTTTCCGTTTACAGCAGTAGCAGCATATGGGGCCTATACTATGGAGCATAATCTATGGAGCATATGGGGCATAATCTATGGAGCATGTGGGGGATAATCTATGGAGCATGTGGGGCATAATTTATGGAGCATATGGGGCATAATCTAAGGAGCATATGGGGCATAATCTATGGAGCATTTTATGGGGGCATAATCTATGGAGTATGATATAAGGGACATAATCTATGGAGCATCATATGGGGGCATAATCTATGGGGCATCATATGGGGGCATAATCTATGGGGCATCATATGGGGGCATAATCTACGGAGCATCATATGGGGGCATAATCTATGGGGCATCATATGGGGGCATAATCTATGGGGCATCATTTGGGGGCATAATCTATGGAGCATCATATGGGGGTATAATCTATGGAGAATCATATGGGGGCATAATCTATGGAGTATTTTATGGGGGCATAATCTATGGAGCATCATATGGGAAATAAAATATATGGAGCATCTTATGGGGGCATAATCTATGGAGCATCATATGGGGCATAAAATATATGGAGCATTTTATGGGGGCATAACCTTTATGGAGCAGCATGTGGGGCATATTATTCTATGGAGCATTTTATGGTGCCATTATTAACCTTTGTGCAGCATTATATGGGGTATTATTCTATGGAGCATCTTATGGGGCCATTATTATTTATGCAGCATTATATCGGGAGTATTTTGTATGGAGTATCTTATGGGGCCACCATGAACTGTATGAAGCATTATATGGGGTTCCTGATTCAATATGGATATTCAAAAACCTTTAACCTACTGATGTTTCAATTTTACTTTTATTGGTATCTATATTTATTTTTGAAAATTTACTAGCAGCTGCTGCATTTTCCACCCTAGGCTTATACGCGCGACAATAAGATTTCCCAGTTTTTTGTGGCAAAATTAGGGGGTCGGCTTATACACGTGTCGGCTTATACATGAGTATATACGATATTTAAGTTCTTTAATACAAAAAGTGAAACTCATATTAGTTAGAGTCATTACAAACAGAGTGATCTATTTCAAGTGTTTATTTTTGTTAATGTTGATGATTATGGCTTACAACCAATGAAAACCCAAAAGTCATTATCTCTGTAAATTAGAATAATTAACAAAAAACACCTGCAAGGGCTTCCTAAGTGTTTAAAAAGGTCCCTTAGGCCGGGGTCACACTAGCGAGTGTGATGCGAGAAACTCGCCTGAGTCTCGCACCGGAGTGTGCGGCTGCATAGAAATAAAGCGGCAGTTCCGTTTATTGATGCGAGAGACTCGCGCGAGTTTCTCGCATCACACTTGCAAGTGTGACCCCGACATTAGTCTGTTTCAGTAGGCTCCACAATCATGGGGAAGACTGCAGACTTGACAGTTTTCCAGAAAGCAGTCATTGGCAAACTCCACAAGGAGGGTAAGCCACAAAAGGTCATTGCTAAAGAAACTGTCTGTTCACAGAGTGCTGTATCCAAGCATATTAATGGAAAGTTGAGTGGAAGGAAAAAGTGTGGTAGAAAAAGGTGCACAAGCAATCAGGATAACCTTATCCTTGAAAGATTGTTAAGAAAAGGCCATTCAAAAAATTGGGGGAGATTCACAAGGAGTGGACTGCTGATGGAGTCATTGCTTCAAGAGCCACCACACACAAACGTATCCAGGACATGGTCTACAAGTGTCGCATTCCTTGTGTCAAACCACTCATGGCTAATAGACAATGCCAGAAGCGTCTTTCCTGGGCCAAGGAGAAAAAGAACTAGACTGTTGCACAGTGGTCCAAGGTGTTGTTTTCAGATGAAAGTAAATTTTGCATTTCAATGGGAAATCAAGGTCCCAGAGTCTGGAGGAAGAGTGGAGAGGCACACAATCCAAGCTGCTTGAGGTCTAGTAAGAAGTTTCCACAATCAGTGATGGTTTGGGGAGCCATGTCCCAGTGGCGTAGCGTGGTGGGTGCGGGGGGGGGCGGTCCACCCCAGGCGGCACATGTGTGGGGGCGGCACGAGCAGCATTTCCTGTCCTCTGTGGGAGAAGCGCGGACTGGAGGCACAGTTCAGCAGCCCCGCGCTCCGGACCGCACTCCCATCCTCTGCTCTGTGCTGTGTGTGGCTGTCCAGGCTGTTCAAAAACCACCTCAGCCGCTTACCTGCATGTCCACCCGGCAGAGTTCCGCATAGTGCACGGTGCAGTCTCCACCGCCGGCCCGATGTGTATAGTGCTGCAGGACGCCTTCCGGAGGTGAGTGCCCTGACCTGTGCACTGATACCCTGTCCGGGGGCTTTGTATCTGTAGGGGAACTACAAGTCCCAGCATTCCTAGAAAAATGACAATGCTGGGGCATTCTGGGAGTTGTAGTCCCTGAGTAGCTGGAAAATCCCAGAATGACTACTAAAGAGATCAGTGCCATGTAACCCTTGTATTCCCTGCAGTCACAAAGAAGCCCCTGAGTAATTAAAGGGGTATGCCCAGAATCTGCTGCGCCTTCTGTGCCCTAACTTGTGGTGCTGAATGCTTCCTCCTGTAGTTCCAGATAATCTGGAGGAGGATGCCCTGATTTCTTCCTGTGCAGCGAGACCCTGTGTGCGCAGTGTTGTTGTGTCTGCGTTGGGTGAGTGTGCGCAGTGTGTTGTGGTGCCCACGCTGGGCGAGAGTGCGCAGTGTGTTGTGGTGGTGGTGCCCGCGCTGGGCGAGCGTGCACAATGTGTTGTGGTGGTGGTGCCTGCGCTGGGCGAGCGTGCGCAATGTGTTGTGGTGGTGCCTACGCTGGGCGAGCGTGCGCAATGTGTTGTGGTGGTGGTGCCTGCGCTGGGCGAGCGTGCGCAATGTGTTGTGGTGGTGGTGCCTGCGCTGGGTGAGCGTGCGCAGTGTGTTGTGGTGGTGGTGCCCGCGCTGGGCGAGCGGGCGCAGTGTGTGTTGTGGTCGTGCCCCCGCTAGGCGAGCGTGCGCAGTGTGTTGTGGTCGTGCCTACCCTGACATTCTGAAGAAGAGGGATGTAAATGCATAAACAGGACGCTCGTGGTCTATTGGTGCACAGGACAATTTCTTGAAGTGTGATCAGCAGTGCTAAATGGGTGTGGTCAGGGCGTGGATATGGGTGTGACCAGTGAAAGGGGTGTGGCCTAAAATTTGCCGCTCCGGGCGCCACAAACAGTTGCTACGCCACTGCCATGTCCACTGTGTTTTATCAAGACCAAAGTCAGCGCAGCCATCTACCAGGAAATTTTAGAGCACTTAATGCTTCCCTCTGCTGACAAGCTATATGGAGATGGAAATTTCTTTCTCCAGCAGGACTTGACACCTGTCCACACTGCCAAAAGTACCAATACCTGGTTTAAAAACAACACTATCACTGTACTTGATTGGCCAGAAAACTCGCCTGACCTTTGTCAAGAAGATGAGAGACACCAGACCCAGCAATGCAGATGAGCTGAAGGCTGCTATCAAAGCAACCTGGGCTTCCATAACACCTCAGCAGCCCCACAGGATGATCGCCTCCATGCCACGCCACATTGATGCAGTAATTGATGCCAAAGGAGCCCGACCAAGTATTGAGTGCATTTACTGAACATACATTTCAGTAGGCCAACATTTCGAATTTTAAAATCATTTTTCAAGCTGGTGTAATAAGGTATTCTAATTTACTGAGATAATGACTTTTGGGTTTTCATTGGCTGTAAGTCATAATCATCAACATTAACAGAAATAAACACTTGAAATAGATCACTCTGTTTGTAATGACTCTATATCATATATGAGAGTCACTTTTTGTATTGAAGAAGTGAAATAAATGAACTTTTTGACGATATTCTAATTTTGTGAGAAGCACCTGTATATGTCCAACCATTTTGCTCTCAGAAGTCAGGTAGCAGCCATAGCAGCTAAGGTGCTCCTCTCAAAAATGTTGCCGTAGAGAAGTAACCACTAGTGATGAGCGAGAAGCATTGTTGCTCGGGTTTCCCCCAGCATGCTCGGGTGATCTCGGAGTATTTTTGCATGCTGGGAGATTTAGTTTTTGTCGTCTCAGCTGCATGATTTACAACTGCTAAACAGCTTGAATACATGTGTGGAATGCCTGTTTGTTAGGGAATTCCCACATGTATTAAGCCTGTCTACAAGTCACAAATCATGCAGCTGAGATGATGAAAACTAAATCTCCAAACACGCCAAAATACTCGGAGATCACTTGATCATGCTCGGGGAGACCTGAGCAACAATGCTTCTCGCTCATCACTAGTAACCACATAACCACAGATTATAAATGATGTTGACCACAAGGGGGAGATACTTTCATATATTATACAGCAGGCTTTTGAGTCAATACAGCTGTATAAATCTATATGAGAGAGCACCTGCTAGTGGTGGCAACAAGCAGTCAGAATGTTATTTCTAACTATATGCATGTGTGAAAGAAAAGATATATAACGTAAAGATATAGTAGGATGTTAATCAGCACTGATTTTCGCTATAATATACCTTAAAGTAGACCTGTCACCAAGTGGCTATTTGGCGCTTATTTTATCCCCTTAGTGACAGTGCCAATTTGGTACTTAATGACCGGGCCAATTTTTACAATTCTGACCACTGTCACTTTATGAGGTTATAAACGCTTCAAGGTTTTTCCCACTGATTCTGAGATTGTTTTTTCATGACAAATTGTACTTCATGTTAGTGGTAAAATTTCTTCGACATCACTTGCGTTTATTTATGAAAAAAAGGAAATTTTGTAAAAATGTTGACAATTTTGCAATTTTCAAACTTTTAATTTTTGTACCCTTAAATCAGAGAGTGGTGTCACACCAAATATTTAATAAATAACATTTCCCACATGTCAAATTTACATCAGCACAATTTTGGAAACATATTTTTTTGTTAGGACTTCCGTTATAAGGGTCAAAAGTTGATCAGCGATTTCTCATTTTTCCAACAAAATATACAAAACCATTTTTTAGGGACCACCTCACATTTCAAGTGAGTTTGGGGGGTCAATATAACAGAAAATACCCAAAAGTGATATCATTCTAATAACTGCACCCCTCAAGGTGTGCAAAACCTCATTCAAGAAGTTTATTAACCCTTCAGGTGCTTCATGAGAACTAAAGCAATGTGGAAGGAAAAAATGAACATTTTACTTTTTTCACAAAAAATTTACTTTCGAACCATTTTTTTATTTTAACAAGGGAATCAGGAGAAAATTGAATTTGTTGTGCAATTTCTCCTGAGTACGCCAATACGCCATATGTGGGGGAAATACACTGTTTGGGCGCATGGCGGGGCTCAGAAGGGAGGGAGCACCATTTGACTTTTTGAACTCAAAATTTACTGGTGGTGTTATGTCATGTTTGTAGACCCCTGATGTACCTAAACAGTGGAACGCCTCCCAATTCTAACTCCAACCCTAACCACAACACACCCCTAACCCTAATCTCAACCCTAACCATATCCCTAACCACAACCCTAAGCCCAACACACTCCTAACCCTAATCCCAACCTTATCCATAACCCTAACCACAAACTTAACCCTAACACTCCCATAACCGTAATTCTAACCTTAACCGTAAACCAACCATAACCAAAGCCCTAACCCAACCCTAACTTTAGCCCAATCCTAACTAGCCCAACCCGAACCCTAGCCCCAACCCTAACTTTAGCCCAACCCTAACCCTAGCCCAACCATAACCCTAGCCCCAACCCAATCCTAACTCTAACTTTAGCCCAACCCTAACTTTAGCCCAACTCTAACCCTAATGAAAAAATGAGAATTAATACATTTTTTATTTTATTATTTTTACCTAACTAAGGGATGATAAAAGGGGGTTTGATTTACTATTTTGATCACTGTGATAGTGTCTATCACAGTGATCAAAATGAACCAATAGGAAAAATTTCCTATTGTTGCCAGGTACCAGCCAGCAGATCTCGGCAGGCGCGCTGCGCATGAGCCTGCCGTTTTCTTCCCGGAAGAAGACGTCAGCGGCAGGGGGACTTCATGGGGGGATGCAGGGACACTGGAGGTACCAGGGGGGGAACGAGGAACCCCATTTCTCTCTCCTCTGATGTGCGATCACATCAGAGGAGAGAGAAATTAAATGGAAAATCTGACTTTTTTTTCCGAACAAATATAACTCGGCACTTAATGGAGGACAAAAAGAGAAAAGGATAATTGCTTGTGGTTTCTTTATTAGCATCCAAACAAAATAGATATGTTGTTGAACGTTTTGGGCCCCTCAACATGGACCTTCATCAGAACAAAATTGAAACAGAGCTGAAACATAATAAATGAACAGACAAATTGATGTCATTTGGTAGCAGGATGCAATAAATATAATAAACACAGTGAAGCACACAGAAAATTATTGTTATGCAACTGAGTCAAAAAAAGAACATAAAGTAAAATAAAATAAATTGTGGACTTGAAACATATCCAGAAGTGCTAGAGAAAGTTCACATTGATATATGTGACCGTATTGTTAAGGAAATCATACCAGATAAGAAGAGAACAGGTGAAAAGAATCAGGAAATTGAAACTGAAAAAACAAGAAGGATATAGTGGTCCTATTATAATGAAGACTGGTATGCCAATAGTGATCACCAGGAAAATGCCTGAAAAGAGAAGATCATATTTAGCATGTGACAAAAATGCTACTATTGAGTGTATCCCAGTGAAATAAAGTCAAAATAAAACACAAAGTAGCAGTTACAGGTGATACCTGATCAAAGACTTGCTAAAAGAAAGAGGAATGGCATCTATTTTGTATGAAACCACGCTTGGTAAGAAAAACTGTAAGTATAAAGTGGTAAGCGTGGGTTAAGTAATATTGAACGCCAGTGGACAGTGTCATTAAGTAATGCTATACCTGGGTAATGCTGGGCACCGGTATGCAGAATAAGCGCATATGGCTATAAATATAGCAGAGGAGGAGCACTGAAATGAAAGTAAGTAAGGCCAGTGAGATATGTATCCAACAGGAGTCTGGCTAGTTGCCTCGTCTCCTGTTATTACCTGGTGCCGGGAGCTACATCGCAAGTGACCGCCTGCAGACAGGGCGCCGTGGAAGCCGAACTTCCGGGTATAAGAGTCAGCTGATGCTGCGTCATGATGACACCGTGCGCCTGCGCAGTGCCTGGGATGGACATGGCAAAGATAGTAAGGTGTATTGCGCTAGCGTGGAGAGAATTATGGAAAAACCAACGCCTGAATAATGCCCGCAGATGAAGGGCGATGGCTACTAATGTAAAGCTAGCAGTATAGCATGTCTGTGTAATAAATGCAAATTGTAATGGCGATCAAGTGTGGTGACTTTATGTGAAACATATATGAATATGATGCCATATAAAGTGGTGAACGAATAGGAAGAGTGCATCTATACTATACCGTAGTGGCTGACGTGCACAAAGTAGAAGAAGGTCACCGGTTCTAAAGAGAAGAGAAATACAAGTTAGGTAAGTCAACAACAAGGAATAAGGCAACCTGTATTGAAGATGTACATCGTGTTATAGAAATTACATGACATTATAAACAATTATAGTTATAAGAATGCTGACACATCGAAATCTCTATTCAGGCCTTTGGGTTCTAATGTCTGGAAAGTAAAGATCCAGTAGGCTTCTCTTTTTTTGAGGATCTTAATCCTATTAAGGCCTCGCCTTTTAGTGTCAATTTGTTCCAAAACTTGGAATTTGAGCTGGGAGATATTGTGGTTATGCTCCTGGAAATGGTATGGAAGGGGAAGGTGTGTTTTCTTACAGCGGATATTGGACTTATGTTGGGATATTCTATCTCTGACTGCCTGGGTTGTTTCCACTATGTAGGCCAATCCACACGGACATTTGATTAGGTATACAACATAAGATGACTCACAAGTATAATACCCCTGAATGGGAAAGCCCTGTCCCGTATGAGGATGGAATGCTTTGGGGTCTTTCTGCACGTTGTTGCATTGCAAGCAGTTTAAGCATGGAAACGTACCCTGTCGCTGGGTTCGTAAAAAGTCTGTTTGGGTAAGGTGTATCGTGAGCCTACATCCGCCTTTACTAGTTTGTCCCTGAGATTACGAGGTCGGCGAAAGCAACTGAGAAATGGAATTTGAAATTCTGAAATCAAAGGATAACTTTTGGTTAGAATATTCCAATGTTTTCTGATAGAAGATTAT
Source organism: Oophaga sylvatica (assembly GCA_033576555.1). Classification (NCBI taxonomy): domain Eukaryota; kingdom Metazoa; phylum Chordata; class Amphibia; order Anura; family Dendrobatidae; genus Oophaga; species Oophaga sylvatica. The sequence continues at coordinate 397,766,245 of JARQOD010000004.1, forward strand.
ACCAAATTTGAAAAAGGATGGTATGTGCTAACAAAAGGGACCCATTTGTTGTCAGAACGATCCCTTCTATCTGTCCTAGCGTGTGACAGTATTGCCTGTGGGTAGCCTCTGTGGAGAAATTTTGTTTCCATCTCTTGTATCCTTAATTCCCTCACCCCATTGTTGGAGACTATCCTGTTCACCCTGCCAAATTGTGATTTGGGTATTGAATTCTTCATGGCAGGAGGGTGGCAACTATTGAAGTGTAGGAGATTGTTCCTATCTGTGGGTTTGGTGTATAGGTCACTAGTCAATATGCCCCCATTGTCCTTACAAATTAATCTGTCAAGGAAGTTGATGGTGTCGCTGTTGTATTGTAAAGAGAACTTAAATTCTGGCAATTTATTGTTGAGATGCTCATTAACCCCTTCACCCCCAAGGGTGGTTTGCACGTTAATGACCGGTCCAATTTTTACAATTCTGACCACTGTCTCTTTATGAGGTTATAACTCTGGAACGCTTCAACGGATCTTCGCGATTCTGAGATTGTTTTCTCGTGACATATTGTACTTCATGTTAGTGGTAAAATTTCTTCGATATAACTTGCGTTTATTTTTGAAAAAAACGCAAATATGGCGAAAATTTTTAAAATTTTGCAATTTTCAAACTTTGAATTTTTATTCCCTTAAAACAGAGAAATATATCACACAAAATAGTTAAGAAATAACATTTCCCACATGTCTACTTTACATCAGCACAATTTTGGAACCAAAATTTTTTTTTGTTAGGAAGTTATAAGGGTTAAAAGTTGACCAGCGATTTCTCATTTTTACAGCAAAATTTACAAAGCCATTTTTTTTAGGGACCACCTCACATTTGAAGTCACTTTGAGGGGTCTATATGGCAGAAAATACCCAAAAGTGACACCATTCTAAAAACTGCACCCCTCAAGGTACTCAAAACCACATTCAAGAAGTTTATTAACCCCTTTAGGTGCTTCACAGCAACTAAAGCAACGTGGAAGGAAAAAATGAATATTTTACTTTTTAGCCACAAAAATTATCTTTTACAAACTTTTTTTTTATTTTCACAAGGGTAAAAGGAGAAAATGGACAGATAAGGTTGTTATGCAATTTCTCCTGAGTACGCCAATACCCCATATGTGGGGGAAAACCACTGTTTGGGCACACGGCAGAGCTCGTAAGGGAAGGAGCGCCGTTTGACTTTTTCAAACTAAAATTGGCTGGAATTTAGATTGGATGCCATGTCGCGTTTGGAGAGCCCCTGATGCGCCTAAACAGTGGAAACCCCCCACAAGTGACACCATTTTGGAAACTAGACCCCCTAAGGTACTTATCTAGATCTGTTATGAGCACTTTGAACCCTCAAGTGTTTCACAAAAGTTTATAAAGCCTGGGTGTGAAAAAAAAAAAATCAATTTTCCACAAAAATGATTTTTTAGTCCCAAATTTTTGAATTTTCCCAAGGAAATTGGACCCCAAAAGTTGTTGTCCAATTTGTCCTGAGTACGCTGATACCCCATATGTGGGGGGGGAAACTGTTTAGGCGCACGGCAGGGCTTGGAAAGGAAGTAGTAACGTTTTGGAATGCAGACGTTAATGGGGGTCATGTTCCGTTTGCAGTGCCCCAGATGAGCCTAAACAGTGGAAACCCCCCACAAGTGACCCCATTTTGGAAACTAGACCCCCTAAGGAACTTATCTAGATCTTTGGTGAGCACTTTGAACCCCCAAGTGCTTCACACAAGTTTATAATGCCCGGGCATGAAAATAAAAAATCCTATTTTTTTCCCACAAAAATTATTTTTAGTCACTAATTTTTTATTTTCCCAAGGGTAACAGGAGAAATTGGACCACATAAGTTGTTGTACAATTTGTCCTGAGTACGCTGATACCCCATATGTGGGGGGGAACCACTGTTTGGGCGCACGGCAGAGCTCGGAATGGAAGGAGCACCATTTGACTTTTTCCAACCAAAATTGGCTGGAATTGAGTTTGGATGCCATGTTGCATTTGGAGAGCCCCTGATGTGCCTAAACAGTGGAAACCCTCCACAAATGACCCCATTTGGGAAACTAGACCCCCTAAGGAACTTATCTAGATTTTTTATGAGCAATTTGAACCCCCAAGTGCTTCACACAAGTTTATAACGTAGAGTCGTAAAATTTAAAAATCATATTTTTTCCACAAAAATGATCTTTTCACCCCAATTTTTATTTTTCCAAGGGTAACAAGACTCCAAAAGTTATTGTGCAATTTGTCCTGAGTGCGCTGATACCCCATATGTGGGGGTAAACCACTGTTTGGGTGCATGGTAGAGTTTGGAAGGGAAGGAGCGCCGTCTGACTTTTTCAACGCAGAATTGGCTGGACGCCATGTCGTGTTTGGAGAGCTCCTGATCTGCCTAAACAGTGGAAACCCCCATAAATGACACCATTTTGGAAACTAGACCCCTCAAGGAACTTATCTAGATGTGTGGTGAGAACTTTGAACCCCCAGGTGTTTCACTAAAGTTTATAACGTACAGCCGTAAAATAAAAAATCTTTTTTTTTTTTTTACAAAAATGATTTTTTCGCCCCCAATATTTATTTTCACAAGGGTAACAGAAGAAATTGGAACCCAAAAGTTGTTGTCCAATTTGTCCTGAGTACACTGATACCCAATATGTGGGCGAAAACTACTGTATGGGCACACGTCGGGGCTCGGAAGGGAAGTAGTGACGTTTTGGATTGCAGACTTTGATGGAATGGTCTGGGGGCGTCATGTCACATTTGGAGAGCCCCTGATGCACCTAAACAGTGGAAACCCCCCACAAGTGACCCCATTTTGGCAAATAGACCCCACAAGGAACTTATCTAGATGTGTGGTGAGCACTTTGAACCCCAATGTGCTTCACAGAAGTTTATAACGCACAGCCGTAAAAATAAAAAATCTTTTTTTTTTACAAAAATGATTTTTTCGCCCCCAATATTTTATTTTTACAAGGGTAAAAGGAGAAATTTGACCCCAAAAGTTGTTGCCCAATTTGTCCTGAGTACGCTGATACCCAATATGTGGGAGAAAACTACTGTATGGGTACACGTTGGGGCTCGGAAGGGAAGAAGTGACGTTTTGGATTGCAGACTTTGATGGAATGGTCTGGGGGCGTCATGTCGCATTTGGAGAGCCCCTGATGCGCCTAAACAGTGGAAATCCCCAACAAGTGACCCCATTTTGGAAATAGACCCCACAAGGAACTTATCTAGTGTGTGGTGAGCGCTATGAAGCCCCAAGTGCTTCACAGAAGTTTATAATGTACAGCCGTAAAAAACAAAAAAATAATTTTTTTTGTACAAAAATGATATTTTCGCCCCCAGTTTTTTATTTTCCCAAGGGTAACAGAAGAAATAGGACAAATTGCACAATAACTCTTGGGGTCCAGAGTACGCTGATACCCCATATGTGGGGATAAACTACTGTTTGGACGCATGGCAGAGCTCAGAAGTGAAGGAGCACCGTTTGACTTTTTCAACGCAGAATTGGCTGGAATTGAGATCAGACGCCATGTCACATTTGGAGAGCCCCCTAAACAGCGGAAACCCCCCAATTCTAACTCCAACCCTAACCCCAACACACCCCTAACCCTAGTCCCAACCCTAACCACAAACCTAACCCTAACACACCCCTAATCCCAACCCTAACCCTAATCCTAACTTTAGCGCCAACCCTAACCCTAACTTTAGCCGCAACCCTAACCCTAACCCTAATGGGAAAATGGAAATAAATACATTTTTTTAATTTTATTATTTTTCCCTAACTAAGGGGGTGATAAAGGGGGGTTTGATTTACTATTTATAGCGGGTTTTTATGATTGGCAGCTGTCACGCTAAAAGACGCTTTTTATTGCAAAAATAGTTTTTTGCATCGCCACATTTTGAGAGCTATAATTTTTGCATATTTTGGCCCACAGAGTCATATGAGGTCTTATTTTTTGCGGTACGAGTTGACGTTTTTATTTGTACCACTTTTGAGCAGGTGACATTTTTTGATCGCTTTTTATTTCGATTTTTGGGAGGTTAGAATGAACAAAAATCAGCAATTCATGAATTTCTTTTGGGGGAGGCGTTTTTATTGTTCCGCGTGTGGTAAAATTGATAAAGCAGTTTTATTCTTCGGGTCAGTACGATTATGGCGATACCTCATTTATATCATTTTTTTATGTTTTGGCGCTTTTATAGAATAAAAACAATTTTAATATAAAAATAATTATTTTTGCATCGCTTTATTCTGCGAGCTATAACTTTTTTATTTTTTCGCTGATGATGCTGTATGGGGCTCGTTTTTTGCGGGACAAGATGAGTTTTCAGTGGTACCATGTTTATTTATATCGGTCATTTTGATCGCGCGTTATTCCACTTTTTGTTCGGCGGTATGATGATAAAGCATTGATTTTTTGCTTCGTTTTTTTTTTTTTTAAGGGGTTCACTAAAGGGTTAACTAGTGGGACAGTTTTATAGGGGGGGTCGTTACGGACGCGGCGATACCAAATATGTGTACTTTTATTGTTTTGTTTTTTTATTTACAGGAAGAAATTAATTTATTGGGGAATATTTTTTTTTTTTTTTTATTTATTTTGGATTTTTTTTTATAACATGTTTATTTTTATTTTTTTAACTTTTTTACTTTGTCCCAGGGTGGGACATCACTGTATTTTATCAAATCGCTGGTGTGACAGTGTGCACAGCACACTGTCACACCAGAGATCGCTCAGGCAGTGCAGCAGGCTTCTCAGTGCTTGCTCTCAGCAGGCACTGAGGAAGCCGCCTCCCTCCAGGACCCCGGCGCCATCTTGGATCCGGGTCCTGGGAGGGAGGAAGCCCTCAGAACAGCGCGATCACATCGCGCTCGTCTGAGGGTCTCAGGGGGGCGCGCAGGGAGCCCCCACCCTGCGCGATCCTCCCCTGTGCCCCCAGTACACCGCGATCATGTTTGATCGCGGTGTGCTAGGGGTTAATGTGCCGGGAGCGGTCCGTGACCGCTCCTGACACACAGTCACGGGTGTCAGCTGTGATAATCAGCTGACACCCGGCGGCGATTAGCTGCGCTCCCCTCAGGAGCGCAGCTGATCGCCTATGACGTACTATCCCGTCCATGGGCAGAATGGCACGGGTTTTATGGACGGGATAGTACGTCTAATGTCAGAGAGGGGTTAAATTGTATAAGTGACTCGGTAGGCCCCTCCCAGATACAGAAGATGTCGTCTATAAACCTACGCCAAACGATGGAGTGTTTCTGGAAAAGAGGGTGATTATAGACAAAATCATCTTCAAACAGACATGTACGCAATAGCGTAAGGTGGCGCCACATTCGAGTCCATCGCGGTCCCTTGTTGCTGTACATAAAAGGTATCCTCAAACATGAAATAATTCTCTTTGAGAACAAGTTCCAGCAAATCAGCACAAAGTTGTCTGATTTTGATGTCAGTGCCATGTTGATGCAGGAGTCTATCAGTAGCGCTCATTCCTTTAACCCCTTAATGACCAAGCCATTTTGTAGGTTAAAGACCAGGCCAATTTTTACAATTCTGACCACTGTCTCTTTATGAGGTTATAACTCTGGAACGCTTCTATGGATCTTGGCGATTCTGAGACTGTTTTCTCGTGACATATTGTACTTCATGATAGTGGTAAAATTTCTTCAATATAACTTGCGTTTTTTTATGAAAAAAATGGAAATATGGCAAAAATTTTGAAAATTTTGCAATTTTCAAACTTTTAATTTTTATGCCATTAAATCAGAGAGATATGTCACAAAAATTAGCTAATAAATAACATTTCCCACATGTCTACTTTACATCAGCACAATTTTGGAAAAAAAATTTTTTTTTGTTACGAAGTTATAAGTGTTAAAAGTTGACCAGCAATTTCTCATTTTTCCAACAAAATTTACAAAACCATTTTTTTTAGGGACCACCTCACATTTGAAGTGAATTTGAGGGGTCAATATGACAGAAAATACCCAAAAGTGACACCATTCTAAAAACTGCACCCCTCAACGTGTTCAAAGCCACATTCAAGAAGTTTATTAACCCTTTAGGTACTTCACAAGAATTGAAGCAATGTGGAAGGAAAAAATGAACATTTAACTTTTTTTCCCAAAATTTTTCTTTCGACACAATTTTTTTAAATTTTGTCAAGGGTATCAGGAGAAAATGAACCACAATATTTGTTGTACAATTTCTCCAGAGGACACCGATATACCATGTGTGGGGGTAAACCACTATTTGGGCGCATGGCAGAGCTCGGAATGGAAGCAGCGCCATTTGACTTTTTTGGCTGGAATTGAGATTGGACGCCATGTCGCATTTGGAGAAACCCTGTGTGCCTAAACAGTGGAAACCCCCCACAATTGACCCCATTTTGGAAACTGGACCCCTCAAGGAACTCATCTAAATGTGTTGTGAGATCTTTTAACCCCCAAGGGCTTCACAGAAGGTTATAACGTAGAGCTGTAAAATTAAAAAATCATATTTTTTCCACAAAAATGATCTTTTCATCCCAATTATTATTTTCCAAAGGATAAAAGAACCCCAAAAGTTATTGGGCAATTAGTCCTGAGTACGCTGATACCCCATATGTGGGGGTAAACCACTATTTGGGCGCATGGCAGAGCTCGGAAGGGAAGCAGCGCCATTTGACTTTTTTGGCTGGAATTGAGATTGGACGCCATGTCGCATTTGGAGAGTCCCTGTGTGCCTAAACAGTGGAAACCCCCCACAAGTGACCCCATTTTGGAAACTAGACCCCCCAAGGAACTTATCTAAATGTGTTGTGAGAGCTTTTAACCCCCAAGCGCTTCACAGAAGGTTATAACGTAGAGCCGTAAATTAAAAAATCATATCTTTTTCCACAAAAATGATCTTTTCATCCCAATTTTTATTTTCCAAAGGATAAAAGGACCCCAAAATTTATTGTGCAATTAGTCCTGAGTATGCTGATACCCCATAGGTGGGGGTAAACCACTATTTGGGCGCATGGCAGAGCTCGGAAGGGAAGCAGCGCCATTTGACTTTTTGGGCTGGAATTGAGATTGGATGCCATGTCGTATTTGGAGAGTCCCTGTGTGCCTAAACAGTGGAAACCCCCCACAAGTGACCCCATTTTGGAAACTAGACCCCCCAAGGAACTTATCTAGATGTGTGGTGAGAGCTTTGAACCCCCAAGGGCTTCACAGAAGGTTATAACGTAGAGCAGTAAAATTAAAAAATCATATCTTTTCCACAAAAATGATCTTTCCACCCCCAATTGTTATTTTCCAAAGGGTAACAGGACCCCAAAAGTTATTGTGCAATTTGTCCTGAGTACGCTGATACCCCATATGTGGGGGGAAACCACTATTTTGACGCATGGCAGAACTCGAAAGGGAAGTAGCGCCTTTTTCAAATGCAGACTTTGATGGAATGGTCTGTGGGTGTCATGTCACGTTTGGATAGCCCCTGATGTGCCTAAACAGTAGAAACCCCCCACAAGTGACTCCATTTTGGAAACTAGACCCCCCAAGGAACTTTTCTAGATGTGTGGTGAGCACTTTGAACCCCCAAGTGCTTCACAGAAGTTTATAACGTAGAGCCGTGAAAATAAAAAAATCATATTTTTTTCCACAAAAATAATCTTTTTGCCCCAAATTTTTATTTTTATAATGGTAACAGGAGAAATAGGACCCCAAAAGCTATTGTGCAATTTGTCCTGAGTACGCTGATATCCCATATGTGGGGGAACCACTATTTTGACGCATGGCAGAGCTCGAAAGGGAAGTAGCGCCTTTTTCAAATGCAGACTTTGATGGAATGGTCTGTGGGTGTCATGTCACGTTTGGATAGCCCCTGATGTGCCTAAACAGTAGAAACCCCCCACAAGTGACTCCATTTTGGAAACTAGACCCCCCAAGGAACTTTTCTAGATGTGTGGTGAGCACTTTGAACCCCCAAGTGCTTCACAGAAGTTTATAACGTAGAGCCGTGAAAATAAAAAAATCATATTTTTTTCCACAAAAATAATCTTTTTGCCCCAAATTTTTATTTTTATAATGGTAACAGGAGAAATAGGACCCCAAAAACTATTGTGCAATTTGTCCTGAGTACGCTGATATCCCATATGTGGGGGGGAACCACTATTTTGACGCATGGCAGAGATCGGAAGGGAAGGAGCACCGTTTTTAAATGCAGACTTTGATGGAATGGTCTGCGGGTGTCATGTCGCGCTTGGAGAGCCCCTGATGTGCCTAAACAGTAGAAACCCCCCACAAATGACCCCATTTTGCAAACTAGACCCCCAAGGAACTTATCTAGATGTGTGGTCAGCACTTTGAACCCCCAAGGGCTTCACAGAAATTTATAACGTAGAGCCGTGAAAATAAAAAAAATCATATTTTTTTCCACAAAAATGACCTTTTTGCCCCCAAATTTTTATTTTTATAAGGGTAACAGAGAAATAGGACCCCAAAAGCTATTGTGCATTTTGTCCTGAGTACGCTGATACCCCATATGCGGGGGGGAACCACTGTGATCGCCTTACTGCGATCTTTGGGAGGCACAATGAACAAATCTACCAAAGGTGAAGAATTGGTTTTCTTTTTTACGCCGTTCCTCGTGCGATATTAGTGATTAGGCGACTTTATTCCTCGGATCGGTGCGATTACAGCGATACCAGATTTACACCCTTTTTTCATGTTTAGCTTCTGTCACACTCTAAAAGATGCTTTTTTTTTGAATAATTTTTTGTAAGAATTTTTTGCATCGCCGTATTTTGAGAGCTATAATTTTTCCATATTTCGGCCGACAGAGTTATCTGTGGGCTTATTTTTTGCGGGACGAGCTGACGTATTTATTGGTACCATATTCGGGCATTTGATCGCTTCCTATTCCGATTTTTGTGGAAGCAGAATGAACAAAAACCAGCAATTCAGGAATTGTTTTTTTTTTTTTTTTTTTCCCCCGTTCCGCGTGTGGTAAAATTGATAAAGCAGCTTTATTCTTCGGGTCACTACGGTTACGGCGATTCCTCATTTATATATTTTTTTTATGTTTTGGCGTTTTTTACACAATAAAGAATTTTATAGAAAAAATAATTATTTTTGCATCAGTTTATTCCGCGAGCTATAACTTTTTTATTTTTTCGCTGATGATGCGTTATAGTGGCTTGTTTTTGCGGGACAAGATGACGTTTTCAGCGGTACCATGATTATTTATATCTGACTTTTTGATCGCGTGTTATTGCACTTTTTCCAAGCGGTATAATGATACCGCTTGGAAAAAGTATAATTTACTACTTTTTTGTGTTTTTTTTTTACGGCTTTCACTGAAGGGGTTAACTAGGGTTATGCTTTTATAGATGGGATTTTTACGGACATGGCGATACCTAACATGTGTATTTTTTTTGTTTTTTATTTTTTTTATTACATAAAAATGTGTATTTTTTAGGGGATTTTTTTTAAATTATTTTTTAATATTTTTTTTACAATTTTTTTTAAAAATGATTTTTTTCAACTTGTCCCTTTATGGGACTTTCACTTTTTTTACTTTTGATTGCAGTTACAATGCATTGCAATGCTCTGGCATTGCAATGCATTGCAACTATAGTGGAAGCTGCTGTGACATGATCACAGCAGCTTCCCGTAGCTAGATGACCCGGAGGTTGTCATGACAACCCCCGGGTCATCAAGGCAGAGATCAGGCCCTGCAAATACATTGCGGTGGCGCTGATCTGAGGCAGAGGGAGCTCCCGACCCTCTGCCTCCCCCCCTGAGCTCTGCGATCGCGCTCGATCGCAGCAGTCAGGGGGTTAACAGCCAGGGGCGGTGGGGGCTCCGCTCCTGGCTGTCAGTGCAGGAAGCCTGGCCACTGCAGCGCCGGCTCCTGCACTGATCGCGCTGGAGAAGCTGAAATTTCAGCTTCTCCTGCACGATCGCTGCTGTGTTTGGTCAGTCAGATTGACTGACCAATCACAGCGCTATGCGACAGGCAGGTGCTCGGCTACTGATCACTGTCGCACTGATCTACACTGCGTGTTTACACGCAGTGGTAGATCAAAGGCATGACGTGCAGAGTCTGTCCTGGTGCCGGAACTGGCACCTTGCCATGACAGACTCTGCACGTCAGTGGACATTAAGGGGTTAATGTGCGTGATAGACGTGTAGAGGCTACTATCATCCCATGTCACAAGTACCGCGGAAACGGGGAGCAGGCCTAGTGATCTAATAAGTTGCAAAAAATAATTTGTGTCCAACAGAAATGATTTAGTGAGTTTAACTATGGGTGTCAGGATTTTCTCCAATACGATCGCCAATGGTGAGAGAATGGAGTCAGTGAGTGAGACAATCGGACGGCCGGGTGGTTTGTGTAGTCTTTTGTGGATCTTCGGTAGAATATAAAAAATAGGAGTGATGGGATCCTTTTGGATGAGGAACTCCCTAAGTTTCTTATCAATAGTACCATTTTGAAAATGGAGATCCACAATCGTGCTGATTTTGGAGGCTATAGTTTTTAAAGGGTTATTAGGTATTGCCCTATAGATTTCCCTATCACTCAGCTGATTAAGTGCCTTTGCCATGTAGTCAGATCTGTCCATAAATACTATGGAGCCACCCTTATCGGCCGGCTTTATTATTAAAGTTTTATCCGAGGATAATGACTCTAATGAGGATTTTTCAAGTGTAGAGAGGTTAGTCTGGAAATGGAATTTCCCTTGGCTAATGTCACGTGTAATTCTATTAATGTCCCTATCTACCAGTGAGATGAAAGTTTCCACTGGTGGATTATCTTTTGGGGGCATAAAGGTGCTGGATAATCTCAAGCCCAGACCCTGGAGGTCAAGCAAGGTAGTACTCACAGGGGATGTGGAGGATCCAGGAGGCTGTTTAGAGAAATGAGCACGCAAACGTACATTGCGAAAAAACCTCTGTAAATCCATATTAAGTTCAAATACATTGAATTTATACGACGGACAAAAGGAAAGACCCTTTTGTAATATAGACAACTGATGGGAGTCAAGGTTTTTGGACGAGATGTTAATCACTAGTGGGGGGGTGTTACCTGTGATCTTGTTGAGATCTGGCTTCTGTTGTCCCCTGTAACATTGGCCCACCCGCCTCCTCTGCCTCTTGTGCGGCCCCGATTGTGTCCTAAAAAAGAGGAAGAAAAACCGGAGGTGGTGATAGCTTGAGGTTCCAGGCCTGCTGTCTGCTGAACCAGAAGAACTCTGGGAGTTGTGTTGCCTGGTGAACTGGTTCAAATCCCTCCACTGGTAGACACGGTTTTGGAGGTAGTCCTCGGTGTCTCTTACAAACTTCGATCTTTTTCTTTTTTCCACATCCAGTCTGTAAGTATTCAGTAGATCCTGGTTTTTGTTTTTCAATTCTTGGAACACCTCCTGAGACATGGTACTCATGAGTTATGTCTCTATAGCACTTATTTGTGATTTGGTAGTATCCAGGCTTTTTTGTAAAAAGGAGATGGTGAGCGTCATCAAATCGAACGAACATTTGTTCATTATTTGTTCAAATTTGGTACAGTATTCCCTGTCGTCTTTAAAGAAAGTTGGTTGTAAAGGAACCCTTAGACCTCTTGGTATCCTGTGAACCTTCAAGTATTCAGCTAGTGTAATGATGTGAAGTTCTGAATTAACTGCCTTCCTGGTTTCCCGTTCAAACTCCCGATTCTTGATCTCTTGTGTGGGAACTTGGAGAAAACTGCTAGAGGCAGTCACTCTGGATAATATTTCAGCGGTTTCCGTATCGTTATAGAAAAATATTTCACTTGACATAGTCAATGGTGCCCGTGTGCGGAAAATACAATAATAGAAAGTAACACGGCACTCAAGAGGAAGAGCGATGTCTGGTGCACAAGTAGGGTATCCAGCCCAAAGAAAATAGATATGTTGTTGAACGTTTTGGGCCCCTCAACATGGAGCTTCATCAGAACAAAATTGAAACAGAGCTGAAACATAATAAATGAACAGACAAATTGATGTCATTTGTAGCAGGATGCAATAAATATAATAAACACAGTGAAGCACACAGAAAATTATTGTTATGCAACCCAGTCAAAAAAAGAACATTAAAGTAAAATAAAATAGATTGTGAACTTGAAACATATCCAGAAGTGCTAGAGAAAGTTCACATTGATATATGTGACCGTATTGTTAAGGAAATCATAAGGGGCCGAAAACGTTCAACAACATATCTATTTTGTTTGGATGCTAATAAAGAAACCACAAGCAATTATCCTTTTCTCTTTTTGTCCTCCATTGAGTGCCGAGTTATATTTGTTATTGATCTTTGGGCTGGATACCCTACTTGTGCACCAGACATCGCTCTTCCTCTTGAGTGCCGTGTTACTTTCTATTATTCTTTTTTTTCCGGTCGCTGTTATTCCCATAATAACAGCGACCGCAACACTGGGGTCAGAGGATCATGTTCTCTGGGGTCTCAGCTACCTCGTGCAGCCGAGACCGACTCTGGGGGGCGCTATACACTTATTTCTCAGCGCCATTAAAAAGCGGCGCTGAGGCATAAGTACCCTTTAACTGCCGCCATTAAAAGACGTGCCGGCGGTTGTTAAAGGGTTATTCCTGCTGCTCCTCTGAGTATGCCATGTTTTTTGTTGGGTTTTTTTTCAACTCCACCAGTTTCAGAGATATGGTCCTTTTTAATTAGTGCTAATTTGTACAGTCTTTATAAAGGGCATGGATTACAGGATTCTCTGTTTCCGATAACTAGGCTACAGCAATGCCCTGCCCATGGGGTAAGTGACATAGCAAATAAGAACTATACTACAATTCTAATTGGAGGTATTTATAATTATTATTATTATTATTATACATTTTTATAGCGCCATTTATTCCATGGCGCTTTACATGTGAAAAGGGGCAAATATAGACAAGTACAATAAACGTGAGCAATACCAGGCACACACAAGTACAGAAGGAGAGAGGACCCTGCCCGCAAGGGCTCACAGTCTACAGGTATTTGCTAATATTATTGTTATTACACCTCATACATATTGGGATAGGTTCTTGGAGATGGGAATACCCCTTTAAATATGATTAATTATGGTTATACCCATCACTGACTTGGACCACAGCAGATAGTGAAACAAGAAGAAACGTGTGAAAATTCAGTGAAATGGTGGGCAATAAATTGCTGCCATAGAACTGGCACAGTTCTAGGCTCAGTTAAAGTTGTGTAAAAATAGAGAGATATTTAGCAGCGTGAATGGCTCAGAAGAATTTTTATAAAATTACAAAATTGTTTTCTTTATTCACACTCTTTAAAAAGTACATTAGTGAAAAGATCTTCTATCTTGTAAATTCCGAAAAATATTCTCAGAAATTAAATCTAATCAGTATTACTTTACAAAGAAAACACTAAAAACAGCTGGGACTTTGCAGTGTTTTACGTGTTTACATGCAGCTCCAAACAATCCTTCATCTTCTCCTGTGACTTCATCTGATCCATCCAGGTTTATAAGATCAAAGCACAAGATTAAAACTCTCCTGTGTATATGTAATACAAGAGGCAGGGAAGAAACGCAAACACAAGATGACTTTATACTCCGTGAACTTTGAAGATTCTGACTGTGTGTTCCACTCCTCACTTTGTTATTTGCTTCCACAGATGTGACTTTTTCTTGTCTTAGAGACTATAGGAATTCTCTTTCGTTCCAACAGTTCATGTGACTATTATATCATAATCAACTGATGTGGGCTCTCCATTTACATGTTTTTTTTTTCTTCAAGAATTGCTTTCCCAGTTTGCAACTAAGTTTGTTTCACTTGTTTTTCTCCTTAAATGTATGAAAAGTTTTAAAGTTGAAGACTCCATTCAAATAATATTTGAAGGGAAACTCATAAATGTATATTTTTACATCCAGAGTTCTGCTGTATGATTATTATAAAATGTAACCTTGAGGTAGTTCAGGCTTATTACGAAAGTCTGCAGTCCCTTTTAAGGGGAGTTTCTGGTCTAAAGTGAAAAGTCTACAGTGACTGTAAATACTGTTGGAATATGTTTGGTGCAACAACTACTGTCTATGAGTGTTTAGTTGCTAGATTTGTATGCTGTTTATAAAGTTAGAACAAAAAAACCTCCCAGAGGCTCACACAGATAGAGCAAGTGACTGTATTTCCTGTTTGCCTGTGTCTGTATATGAGAGAAGCAGCCTGCTGTAGATGATGCACAGATAGAGACGCACAAATGATTTATTCCTGATCTATTACGCTTATCATATATTATTCCTGATTGTTCCTGAATAAATAAGCTCTGTTGTCACACGCTTGGAGGGTATCATGAATAATCCGCTGCCAACAGGTTATGAGCCCAAAATGACACAGAACCCCAGAGTAACATAGTAACAAGCCCAAAGCAAATTCAGCACAGAGCAACAGAGAAGATATTCACTAACAGCAATCCTGTCAAGTTCTCAGTGCCAAGCCTCACTAACCAGAACTACCAGTCCAGGAAATTCAAGGTGAAGATGCTGCTCATAAGAGAAGGTACGTGGAAATATACTCAGGAACAAGTGCCTCATCCATTACCAGTTGATTTGCTATAGAAGGATCAGAAAGCCCAAAGTACGATCTCCCTCAGTGTAGATGATAATCAGATTGTGCATATATGCAAGTGTGCAACTGCAAAGGAAATGCGGGATGAGTTACAGAAAGTGCATGAAAGATCAAATCTCAGAAATAAGCTTTATCTTGTGAGAAACCTGTATCAGTCTAAGCTAAGTGATGGACATAATATGCAGGACTATATAAGAAACACCCTAGAGATTGTGGAGCATCTCAGGGGTATTAGAGAAGAAAAAGATTTTCATGTTGCTGCACTTCTATTAAGTGGTCCTCAGAGAGTCATGACACACTCATGACTGCACTAGATGCACAGCCAGATGATGAGCTGACACTAGAGTATGTTAAAGACAAACTTGTGGATGAATTCAAGAGAAAAATGCAGCATGTAAGCAGCAGTAATGAATCTAGAGCAGAAACAGCATTAAAGACACAGGATTTCCCTAAATATAAGAGCAATCTAAAAGAAACTCGTGAATGTTTTGTCTGTAAAAAGCCCGGCCACCTTAAAGCAGACTGCAAAATTTGGAAAGCAAGAATGAGTCAGTTTAAAAAGCCGAACAGTCATCAAAGGGTTAAAACTGCTATAAAGGAAGATTCTGCATGTGCTGAAGCTGCATTTAATGCCAGGCCCATCTGCAAAGCATATATGGTGTATAGATTCTGGTGCAAGCAGTCATATGACAAATAACAAGGATTTCATCACTGACCTTAATGAAAGCAAGACAGAAAAGGTCATCTTAGCTAACGGTCACTATATGACTTCAGAAGGAGTAGGAGACTGCTACCTCCACTGTACAGTTTCCTCAGCACAAAGCAGAAAAATCCCAATAAAGGATGCTCTCTAAGTTCCCAGCCTTGAAAGCAATCTTCTGTCAGTAACGTAGCTCACGCAAAAGGGGAATGTAGTTACTTTTAGAGATAACAGCTGCATCATCTCAAAGAAGGGTCACAATCTTCCAGAAGGAAAAATACAAGATGAACTTTATCAGCTAAAATGCAAAGAAAGAGTGTACAGTGCTAGACAAGATCTGTATAAGAACTGTATCCATGTATGGCACAGATGTCTTGGGCACAGAAACCTAGAAGCAGTAAGGAAGCTAGCTCAACTTGCAAATGGTATTGAAATCAACCAGTGTAATCAAATGATTAAGTGCACTAGCTGTTTTAAAGGGACAATGTCCAGAAAATCCTTTCATAAAATAAGCACCACTAGATCTTGTTCCTATCTTCAAAAAGGGGAAGAAGGTGGACCCAGGGAACTACAGGCCGGTGAGTCTGACTTCTATACCAGGAAAGATCTTTGAACAAATTATTAAAGAACATGTATGCAAGTACCTGGATAAGAATGAAGTGATTAAACAGAGTCAGCATGGGTTTGTAACTAATAAGTCATGTCAGACTAACTTAATTTCCTTCTATGACAGAATCACTGACTGGGTGGATCAGGGAAATGCTGTAGATATAGTAATCTTGACTTCAGCAAAGCATTTGACAAAGTATCTCACACAATCCTTATTGAAAAAATGACTAAGTATGGAATGGACAAGGCAACTGTTAGGTGGATTCATAACTGGCTTAGTGATCGGACCCAAAGAGTGGTTGTAAATGGCTGCACATCCAGTTGGAAGAATGTCTCAAGTGGGGTACCACAAGGCTCTGTTTTGGGCCCTGTATTGTTCAACATCTTTATCAATGATTTAGATGAAGGAATTGAGGGTAAACTGATCAAATTTGCTGATGACACAAAGCTAGGAGGGGTAGCTAATACTAGAGAAGAGAGAGAGAGGATTCAAAAAGATATACATAAACTGGAGCAGTGGGCAGCAACTAACAGAATGGATTTTAACAGGGAAAAATGCAAAGTACTACATCTGGGCAATAAAAATGAAAAAAGCATATACAAAATGGGAGGAATAGGGCTAAGTAACAGCACATGTGAAAAAGACTTGGGTATACTAATTGATCACAGACTTAACATGAGTCAACAGTGTGATGCAGCAGCAAAAAAGGCAAATGCAATTCTAGGATGTATCAACAGAAGCATACAGTCTAGATCACGTGAGGTCATTATTGCCCTCTACTCCTCTTTGGTCAGACCTCATCTGGAATACTGTGTCCAGTTTTGGGCACCACATTTTAAAAAAGACATCAACAAATTGGAGCAAATTCAGAGAAGAGCCACCAGAATGGTGACCGGTCTGCAAACCATGTCCTATGAGGAACGGTTGCAGGATTTGGGAATGTTTAGCTTGCAAAAAAGAAGACTAGAGGAGACTTAATAGCTGTCTACAAATATCTCAAGGGCTGTCACATTGTAGAAGGATCATCTTTATTCTCATTTGCACAAGGAAAGACTAGAAGCAATGGGATGAAACTGAATGGGAGGAGACACAGATTAGATATTAGAAAAAACTTTTTGACAGTTAGGGTGATCAATGAGTGGAACAGGCTGCCACAAGAGGTGGTGAGTTCTCCTTCAATGGAAGTCTTCAAACAGAGGCTGGATAGACATCTGTCTGGGATGATTTAGAGAATCCTGCTTTGAGCAGGGGGTTGGACCAGAAGGCCCAGGAGGTCCCTTCCAACTCTACCATTCTATGATTCTATGATTCTATGATCTGCACAACCTCTGGATCTGATACATACAGATGTATGTGGTCCAATAAGTGTTCAAACTCCTAGCAAGAAGAGAGAATTTCTTACATTTGTTGATGACTACTCCAGATATACAGTTGCCTACCTGCTTCACAGTAAGGATGAAGTTCCACAGAAACTTGAAGAATATCTTGCTGTAATGTTTAACAAATTTGGAAGAATGCCAAAAGCCCTGTGCAGATAATGGAACTGAATATACAAGTGGTAAGGTGCAAACTATTTTGAAAAAGAATGGAATTGTGTTCCAGACTACCATTCCATACAACACAGAACAAAATGGCATTGCAGAGAGAAAGAACCGTACTGTCTGTGAAAGTGAAAGAAGTATGTTGTTTGATGTGAAGCTACCTACAACGTATTGGGGAGAAGCCATCATGACAGCTTGCTATCTTCAAAACAGAGTGACAAGTAAAGCCATAAATAAAACTCCATATGAGCTATGGATCTGCGAGAAGCCTAACCTGAAGCACCTCAGGATATTTGGAAGCAAAATATTTGTGTATGTTCTCAAAGAAAAACATTCCAAGTGGGAATCAAACGCAAAGCAAGGAGTCTTGGTGGGCTATAGCGAAACTCAAAAGGGAAACAGAATCCTGCACCCAGAGACCAACACAGTAACAATCAGCAGAGATGTAGAGATTGATGAAAACTCTGTATCGCTCAAATTCCATGAAGTTATTCAACCTAAGAAGCAAGAACAAAAATCTCAATCACCAAACCTAGACAACCAAGAGGAAAACATTGAAGTGTGGATAAGCTCTGAAGCCACCAAGGAAGACACAGAAGAACCAAGTCAACCTCCAGTCAGGAGATCAGAAAAGCCAAACAAAGGTATCCCAGCTAGACACCTTTCTTATATGGTCAGAACACTTGCTGAACCAGAGCCAAAGTCATGGCAAGAGATGCAAAAACTGCCTGTTCATGAGAAGCAGAAGTGGATAAATGTTGCTAATGAAGAGACCTTCACTAACTCCAGACATGGGAGCTTACTGAGCTACCACAAGGAAAAAAGTTCTATCGGATGTAAGTGGGTCTTCAAAAACAAATATGACTCAGAAGGTAAAGTAAATTTCTGCAATCCTAAACCAGTTTGGAATGTCAGAAGCCAAAGGTGCGTCAATACCAATGGATCAGTCCTACTTAAAGTTGGAAGGAGAAGAAGATCTGCTACCCAGCAATGAGAGTTACAGACAAGCAGTGGGGGCGCTTCTGTACATAGCAAACACAACTCGTACGGATGTCACAGCCACAGTCCGAATTCTATGCCGACGTGTAAGCAAGCCACGCCAAAGAGACTGGAATGCAATTAAGAGAATTCTTCAATATCTTAAAGAAACTCAAAGGCTAAATCTTAAGATATCTGCATCAGAAGATCTCACTCTCAGAGGTTATGTGGATGCAGATTGGGCTGGAGATTCAAGTGATCGGAAATCAGTTAGGAGAAAATTCAATTCCTTGGCCAAGCAGAAAAACAGTGTCAGTCGTATTATCTTCTACAGAAGCAGAATATATGTCTGCTGCTTATGCAAGTCAAGAAGTAATATGGTTGAAACAACTGATTTCAGCAAGCCATTAGCTCAGCCAACAGTTATCTATGAGGACAACCAAGGATGCATAAAACTTGTCAGCAGTGAGATTAGTGCAAGGACTAAGCACATTGATGTAAAACATCACCACTTACGTGACTTAGTGGAACGTGGTGTACTCGAGTTTGTTTATTGCGTGTCTGACAAGATGATAGCACAACACCATTCCTGTCTGTGAGTGTTTAGTTGCTAGATTTGTATGCTATTTATAAAGTTAGAACAAAAAAAAACTCCCAGAGGCTCACACAGGGAGAGCATGTGACTGTGTTTCCTGTTTTCCTGTGTCTGTGTATGAGAGAAGCAGCCTGCTGTAGATGCTGCACAGAGAGAGACACACAAATGATTTATTCCTGATCTATTAAGCTTATCATATATTGTTCCTAATTGTTCCTGAATAAACAATTTCTGTTGTCACACGCTTGGAGAGTATCGTGAGTGATCCGCTGCAAACAAATACAAACTGCTGAGTTGTGACAGTGTGCGAAGTGCATGCCCTGACCAATTGGGCTATCACTTCACTGTGTAATTTTCATACTTGCAGGCACGCCCACTAATCATATCTATCTTTTCTCAATTCTTTTCTATTAAAAGAAGCTTGATGAGATTAGTCGTAAGTATGCAAATCCTCCATTCTGTTGATTGGTGTGGGTCCCAGTGGTCAGACCCTCACCGATGTACAAGTTATCACTAGAGGTTAGTGAATCTGTCGATATATTATTCTGTGGACATTGGTTCTGTTTCATCTACCATATTTCACAATAACTTTGCTATTAAATTGTCTATGGTGAGTAAGTGATCCAAGAATTTTTTACTCCCTATTTCTATAGAAAGACATTCGCCATAAATTTTGGATATTTGGCATCTGCCTCAGGGTTTTTCCGTTCTCTGCAGGATCAGTATGCATAAGATAATGTCAGCACAAAATTACCTATTGTTTTAATCAGATAGCTATGTTAAACATTAGAGATGAGTGAATCTGCCGAAAGTCAAATTTGTCAGATTTGTTTGAATTTGGCCTGGAAATTCTATTTCCATCAACTTGAATTGAAGATATTGAATGTGCCATATTATGCTTTGGGGTTTCTCTAGACCCAGAGCGTAATAATCATAGTGTAAGAAAAAAATTGCTCATCTCTCCCCAATCCTCTCCTGTCACTTCCTCCAGTCCGGTCTTCTGGCATCTTTGTTGCCTCCAGAGCTTACTAGACCACGTGTGATGTCATGACATTGCATCGTCCTATGATGTCATGATTTTGCATGGCCTATTCAGTGACAGAGGCAATAATGATGCCTGAAGAGAAGACCGGACCAGAGGGAACAACAGGGGAGGGCCAATAAGAAGTGTGTAATATATTTTTCCCCCTTCCTGTAGCCAGTAAAATGGTTGTTGGATTTATGCAAAGTGAATCACAAAACATTTGGATTCTGACGAATCTGAATTTTATGGATTGTGGAATTTGAGGCAAATATGATTCATCTCAAATTGATTAACGTCTTTATTAAACATGAATTGCAGAATTTCTGTAATTTTTAAAATATTAATTGTGTCATTCTATGTACCTGAACTTTAGAAGTTTCCTACTGGCCACTAAACCTATTATCAGGCTTAGGCCGGCGTCACACACAACGACAAAAAATCGGTCCGTTTTAGACGGTCGATTGTCGGATCAAAATGCAAACATCACACATCCTTCTGGCATCCGATTTTCCTTCAAAGATGCGATTTAGTCGCATGTGTGTGTACCTTGTAACATCCGATTTTCATTCGACTTGCGAGATTTTCTCGCAGGCTTGCAAAACTGACATATAATGGATCCAAAAGAATAGTATTTCAATCACAAAAAAAAGAATAGATATATACACATAGAACACATATATATATATATATATACATGTCATTGTGACATGTATATATACATATATTTATAGTTCCTAGACTTCTACATACTGTTATAGCCGCTAATTCAATTGCCGGCTTCTGTGAAATCACAGAAGCCGACATGAAATGATACATTGTTTCCACACAGTTAACCATGTCATTTCCTGTATTTTGATATTTGTTTAGAACTTACAATTACATGAGTGTATTTGTGCTAAATTTCAGACATGTAGGGGTTAATTAAAGGTGTAAATTCGTTGACAAAAAAATGCGTGGGCTCCCGCTGTATTTTCTCCACCAGACAGACAAAGCAAGCGAGTGGGGGCAGATAATAATAGCCTAGGGAGGGTACTTTTTTTTTGTGCCCCCCCTGGCTACTAACATCTGCCCCCAGACACCCCAGAAAGGGCAAATCTCTAATTAGATTCGCCCTTTCTGGCACTTTGCCCGTCTATTCCCATTGCCCTGTAGCGGTGGCGAATGGGTTAATAATCTCACCTTACTGTCACCTTAGTATTGAAAGGTGACCTTAAGGCAGGTTAATAATTGAGAGCTGTCAATTAGACAACTATCAATTATTAATCCTATTGAAGTAAATTAAAAAAACACAGACACATTAATAAAAATTAATTTTAATGAAATAAAAACACATTTTTTTGACCATATTTTATTTTACACTTAATCCGTGCGAAGCCATTGATCTCCTAAAATAAAGATAAAAAAATAAAAAAACATTATTCTTACCTATTCCGCTGATCTGTCACGTCCCACGCTGTAATCCTTCACAAAGGGTTAACTAGCTTTGAGCCAAGCAGTGCAAGTAATCCTGCATGCTCAGCTCAAAGCTCCTGAATGAATAAGTTCCTCTCCTGGTGACAGGAGAGGATGTGTTTCATGAATGAAGCTTAATTGATTGTGTCCACTTTCCCTTTAGGTCAGGTCACTAAAGTTAAATTGCCAATAAATCAATTAAGCTCCATTCATGAATCTATTCCTCTCCTTTCTCTGGGAGAGGAACTTATTCATTCAGGGGGTTACAGCTAGGAGACAGAATTATCTCCCTGCTAACTGTAACCTGTTAACCCTTTCTGATGGATTACAGCGTGGGACCTGACTGTACATCGGATTGGTAAGTATAATTTTGCTTTTTTATTTTATTTTTATTACAGGAAATGGTTTTAGCAGGAAAATAAAATATGGTCAAAAACTGTGTGATTATTTAATTAAACTTATTTTTTATTAAACTGTGTGTGTTTGATTTTTCTTTCATACAATAGGATTAATAATTGATAGTTGTCTAATTGACAGCTCTCAATTATTAACCTGCCTTAAGGTCACCTTTCAATACTAAGGTGACAGTAAGGTGAGATTATTAACCCATTCGCCACCGCTACCGGGCATTGGGAATAGACGGGCAAAGTGCCAGAAAGGGCGAATCTAATTCGAGATTTGCCCTTTCTGGGGTGTCTGGGGGCAGATGTTAGTAGCCAGGGGGGCACAAAAAAAAAGTACCCTCCCTAGGCTATTATTATCTGCCCCCACTCGCTTGCTTTGTCTGTCTGGTGGAGAAAATACAGCGGGACCCCACGCATTTTTTTCCAACGAAATTACACCTTTAATTAACCCCTACATGTCTGAAATTTTGCACAAATACACTCATGTAATTGTAAGTTCTAAACAAATATCAAAATACAGGAAATGACATGGTTAACTGTGTGGAAACAATGTATCATTTCATGTCGGCTTCTGTGATTTCACAGAAGCCGGCAATTGAATTTGCGGCTATTACAGTATGTAGAAGTCTAGGAAATATAAATATATATATATATATATACATGTCACAATTACATATATATATATATATATATGTATTCTATGTGTGTATATCTATTCTTTCTATTCTTTATTAAAGCTGTCAGTGTGATTTTACAGTATAGCCGGGGATGAATTGCCGGCTTTTCTAAAGGACACCGATGCGATTTCATCGCAAGTCACACAGTGTGGTCCGTTTGTAATCCGATTTTTCATCGCTCCCATAGACTTGCATTGGCGATTGTCGACCCACAATCGGTGACAATCGCAGCATGCTGCGATTGTACACGGACGTTTAAAACGGACCACAAAAAATCTGATAAATGGGAGCTGCTCCATAGATTAACATAGGGCAGACTGCAATACGATTTTTCATCGCATTGCAGTCGTCCGATTATGTCGCCAGTGTGACGCCGGCCTTATTCTTCTTGTTCTGTAGTGATCACTTTTCAATGGTCATCTCCTCAGCAAAGACAGGATTATAATGAAAGCTAAGCCCTAGACTTAGATAACACAGGACTACTCAATTCATAATAGCTGATGGTCACAGGTCACCCACCACCTGTCTCCATGCACATTGACCTCTGCACAGATCACAGAGCATGCTTAGAGAGGTCTCGCATAGAAGTCGATGAAAAACATATCGACCAATTTGCGATTGCTCGATCTTTTCTAATATGTTTCACCATGATTACCCATTAGCCATGACCAGCGCAGGCGTTAATGGCAGGAAAACTAGGCAGCAGCCTAAGGCTCCCGCTCCCTCAGGGGCCCCCAGCCAGTGGCGATTCCCCCCCTGCCACATTCAACTGTACTGGCATCATAGACGCCAATAGAATTGAAAGCAATGATGGAGGAGAGCGCATCAGATGACGCTCCCTCTCCCATCATTCTCTTCTGCCTCTGACACTGTGGGTGCGTGATGACATCACTTCATCGCGCACACGCTGTGTTCCAGGAAGTGCAGTTGCTGGACTGGAGCTGAGCCAGGAGCAGTGCAGGGAATGAGGAGAGGTGAGTATTGTGTGTGTTTTTTTTTAAATCTATCAGTGAGTGACTACTGGACTGTGGGGCTGGATTATATATTCTATGGGGGGAGGGTGGGGGACTACATTATAGTCTATGGGGGTGGGCTGTATTATATTCTATGAGGGTTCTGCATCATACTCTGAGGAGGCTTTATCTATGAGGGGGCTACATTATAGTCTATGGGGGGCTGCATTATACTATATGAGGGGGGCCTACATTATATTTTATGAGGGCTGAATTATGTTATATGATGGGGGCTGCATTATATTATATGAAGGGCCTACATTATATTCTATGGGGAGGGCTGCATTATACCCTATAGGGCTGCATTATATTCTATAGGTGTCCCACATTATACTCCTATGAGGGGGCTACATTATATTCTATGGGGAGCTGCATTATGCTATATGAGAGGGGCTGCATTATATTCTATGGTGGGGCTGCATTATATTCTATGGGGGTTGCATTATACTCTGTGTCGGGGCTGCATTATGTTCTGTGGGGTGGCTGCATTATGCTATATGGTGTGACTGCATTTTGATCTATGAGGGGATTACATTATATTCTGTGGGGTGGCTGCATTATATTCTATGGGGTGGCTGCATTATACTATATGGGGCTACAGTATCCTCTATCGGACTATGGGCAGTGCATTATATTATAGGTACTACATGGGACCTGCATTATAATGTATTGAGAACCATGAAGAATAAATTATACTATATATGATGAACTATGGGGTGCATTATACTATGGGAAGTGAATTGTACTACATGGAGGACTATGGGGTCTGCATTATACTATATGGAGGACTATGAGAAGTGTATTATACTATATGGTGGACTGAGGAGTGTATTTTAATATATGGAGGACTATGAGGAGTGTATTATACTATATGTAGGACTATGGGGCACATTATATTATATGGCGGACTATGAGGCACATTATATTATATGGAGGCTATGGGGTGTGCATTATACAATATGGAGGACTGTGGTGCACATTCTACTAGTTGGAGGACTATGGGGTGCATTATACTATGTGGAGGACTATGGGTTGAATTATACTAAACCAACAAAATGCTGCCTATTCATCAAGAGATTGGATTGTTTATGCCGGAACAAAAGTCATTGTTCTCAGCAGCACATCGCCCTGTGAAAACTGCAGATGTGCTGCTGATAACATGATACTGTATGGGGACAGATTGATCTAATAGTGATTGTTCTGTCGCCATTATTCTTCCTCAGACGGAGGAAAGAGGCCGGGAAACAAGCATCAAACGACTTCAATATTGTTGATCACACTCGTTTAGCGGCCTGAACTCAGCGCATGTAACTAAACCGAAAGGTTTCTGTGTGATGTACAATATGTCAGCATTTGGGGTCCATTTTAAACTTTTGCACAGGGCCCCACTTTGCCTAAAACTGGCCCTGGCTATGACCAGGCTCTCTTTTGGCTTGAAATATGTCAGCTATCATCTGATTTAGTTTTTAGCATAAAAAATAATGGAGTTATGGATCGTATTAAGTGAATACTGAATTATCATCAAAAATTGATAGGAAATTAATACACTATGGTCTTGATGAAGCCATGGCTAAATGCAAGTTGGGGCACAGCATTTAGATAGATTGTTTTTTAATGGAACAAACATACTGTAAAAATATATTTTTACATTACACATGGTGCTCCTGTTTATTTATGAGGGTATTATAATTGCTAATTGACCGCAGTCTCAGTGAATAATGCCTGACAGGGCACTGTGACGCTGATGGAAAGTGGTATGGTACGCAAATGAAAACCAGAGGCAGAGTTTTCTCCAAGGCACCGCACGCCCTGGAGCCTGGAAGAATTCATTACCATAACCGGATAAAAGATGATTTCTGCACATCAAGGCCACAGATATGGGCATACAGGTATGACTATTTTGATCATTTTATTACCTGTATGCCCAAAATAACAGGTAAAAACATCCCAGGGGGTCACAGATTCCCTTTAAACAGGCTGCCAGTCACCTGATGAATGAGCAAGATGCTTGCTTGTTAGGTGATATGATCTTTTGCTTTGCCCAAAAGATACTCATTCTTGGCAGCACATTGTCCTGTGTAAACAGGACATGTGCTGCCGAGAACAATGGCAGCTTATGAATGTTTTACTACTGAGCGTGCACCTGAAGCGGGTGCTCTGTTTAACCAGCTATTACATGACTGCCGACTGACAAACATGATGCTGGTCAGTGGTCACTTATTGCTCTTAATATAGGAGGAAACGATAGGGAATTTTTAATTGAGGCATATTGGAAAAGTGATTGGATTATTACATTAAATAGAAATTCAGTATGAATGTCACCTTTAGTTTTGGACCACCTCTTTAAGGCTTTGTCCACATCACATTAGAGCTCCATGTAAGACAGGAAAAACAGCACCTGGTATATATTGGAAATGTATCCAAAGGGCTCCTTTCATCCATCCAAGAGCAAAAAAGGCTTTTTTTAAGCCTCAGTCAGACATCCGTGCTCTATCTGTGTTTTTCATGAACAACCCGTACCCATAGTCTATAGATCTGTTCACATGTCCGTGGTTTTTCACACACCGTGTGTACTTGCAAAACTAGCGCAGACATATCCGCAGCATGGATGAAAAGTGGCAATATAAGTCTATGGGTTCGTGAAAAGCACATACAGCATCTGGATGGCATCAGTGTACCATAAGTGTGCTGTCTGTATTTACCATTGCAAAGTATAGGAGTAGCTTTGTAATTTATTTTTTTAGTTATCCATATGTGAAAAACACTGATGGCACACTGACCAAACACTGATGATATATGGATCCAAAACACTGATGACACTATTTTTTGAGTACATGAAAAACAGTGACGTCTGAATGAGTCCTTACTGTACAAACAAATGTAGTCTGCAACTCTTTTATATAAAGGGGCATCCTGCAACAAAGAAAAAAAACATTCTGTATGATATAGGTTTTACTTAACTTGGGAGTTTATGGGTGACATATGGGTGGTCACTAAATACAGTTCAAGATGTTGTAGTCTATAGTCAGAGGTTTGCATCACACAAGACTCCCTACATATGACAAAAGGCTGTAGCAAGGTGAGAGTTTGCTCAGGGGCATTATCACATATTGTCAGATTGTCATCTAGCCATATTACTCCAACATGTGTCTGTAGAGATCAAACGGCAAATAATTCTATACACTTTCATCTTTCAAATGAACTGTTCTCAAAACCTAAAAGTGTCTGCTCCATTCTGTCAACACCCCAATTTCCCCATTATGATGTCAGACTCACAAGGTCCAAGAAGCTAAATTATGGATATTTTATTTCCAGCTTCCTCATTTTGATAGACCATTGATCACAAGTGGTTATTTTATGCTGATTACTTTGACTATTATTTACCGTAACTTCCTAATCTATGGAAAGACCACAATGACTACTTGTAACAATACTAAAGGGTATGCCACACTAAACGAGATCGCTAACGAGATCGCTAACGTCACTATTTAGCGATCTCGTTAGCGACCTCGTTGTGTGTGGCATGTAGCAACGACGTGGCCCCTGCTGTGATGTCGCTGATCGTTCACTAGCGTTCTGGACCGTTTTTTGATCGTTGGCGTCCCGCTGGTGAGCCTATATCGCTGTGTTTGGCACCTTTTGCGAACGACGAGCGACCTCGTCAATGCCCCATCAAAGGGTTGGGGGAGAGGATACTGCCGCTAAGTGCAGTCACAACTGAAGTTTAGACTTTTTTCAGCCATCTGTTTTTCACGTATGCTTCCTATCCATGGTTTTCACAGATAGAATACATACATAGCAAAGTCTATGGCTTGATTTACATTTCTTAGATTTATTTGAGGACCATGTGTCCACAAACACATGATGCAGACACGACCATTTTTTTTTATCAACAAGACAGATGAAAATGACCCATATAAATCTATGGTTCCATGAAAATCACAACAGCAAACAGACGACATCAGTGTGCAGATCGTGTTCTGTCTATGATTAACATTGCAGAGAATATAATAAGATTTGTAATTTATTTATTTATGTATACGAGAAAAACATTGATAATAAAAACTGACACACGGACCAAACACTGATAAAACTCAGATCCAAAACAATGATAGCACACTGATGGCAAAATCTGACACACGGACCAAACACTGATGGCAAAATCTGACACACGGACCAAACACTGATAAAACTCAGATCCAAAACAATGATAGCACACTGATGGCAAAATCTGACACACGGACCAAACACTGATGGCAAAATCTGACACACGGACCAAACACTGATGGCAAAAACTGACACACGGACCAAACACTGATGGCAAAATCTGACACACGGACCAAGCAATGATGGCAAAAACTGACACACGGACCAAACACTGATGGTAAAAACTGACACACGGACCAAACACTGATGGTAAAAACTGACACACGGACCAAACACTGATGGTAAAAACTGACACACGGACCAAACACTGATTAAACTCAGATCCAAAACAATGATAGCACACTGATGGCAAAATCTGACACACGGACCAAGCAATGATGGCAAAAACTGACACACGGACCAAACACTGATGGCAAAATCTGACACACGGACCAAGCAATGATGGCAAAAACTGACACACGGACCAAACACTGATGGTAAAAACTGACACACGGACCAAACACTGATGGCAAAAACTGACACACGGACCAAACACTGATGGTAAAAACTGATACACAGACCAAACACTGATGGCAAAATATGACACACGGACCAAGCAATGATGGCAAAAACTGACACACGGACCAAACACTGATGGCAAAATCTGACACACTGACCAAGCAATGATGGCAAAAACTGACACACGGACCAAACACTGATGGCAAAAACTGACACACGGACCAAACACTGATGGTAAAAACTGACACACGGACCAAGCAATGATGGCAAAAACTGATACACGGACCAAACACTGATGGCAAAAACTGACACACGGACCAAACACTGAAGGCAAAAACTGACACACGGACCAAACACTGATGGTAAAAACTGACACACGGACCAAACACTGATGGTAAAAACTGACACACGGACCAAACACTGATGGCAAAAACTGACACACGGACCAAACACTGATGGTAAAAACTGACACACGGACCAAACACTGATGGCAAAAACTGACACACGGACCAAACACTGATGGTAAAAACTGACACACGGACCAAACACTGATGGCAAAAACTGACACACGGACCAAACACTGATGGTAAAAACTGACTCACGGACCAAACACTGATGGCAAAAACTGACACACGGACCAAACACTGATGGTAAAAACTGATACACAGACCAAACACTGATGGCAAAATATGACACACGGACCAAGCAATGATGGCAAAAACTGACACACGGACCAAACACTGATGGCAAAATCTGACACACTGACCAAGCAATGATGGCAAAAACTGACACACGGACCAAACACTGATGGCAAAAACTGACACACGGACCAAACACTGATGGTAAAAACTGACACACGGACCAAGCAATGATGGCAAAAACTGATACACGACCAAACACTGATGGCAAAAACTGACACACGGACCAAACACTGATGGCAAAAACTGACACACGGACCAAACACTGATGGTAAAAACTGACACACGGACCAAACACTGATGGTAAAAACTGACACACGGACCAAACACTGATGGCAAAAACTGACACACGGACCAAACACTGATGGTAAAAACTGACACACGGACCAAACACTGATGGCAAAAACTGACACACGGACCAAACACTGATGGTAAAAACTGACACACGGACCAAACACTGATGGCAAAAACTGACACACGGACCAAACACTGATGGTAAAAACTGACTCACGGACCAAACACTGATGGCAAAAACTGACACACGGACCAAACAATGATGGCAAAAACTGACACACGGACCAAACACTGATGGCAAAAACTGACACACGGACCAAGCAATGATGGCAAAAACTGACACACGGACCAAACACTGATGGCAAAAACTGACACACGGACCAAGCAATGATGGCAAAAACTGACACACGGACCAAACACTGATGGTAAAAACTGACACACGGACCAAACACTGATGGTAAAAACTGACACACGGACCAAACACTGATGGTAAAAACTGATACACGGACCAAACACTGATGGTAAAAACTGACACACGGACCAAACACTGATGGCAAAAACTGACACACGGACCAAACAATGATGGCAAAAACTGACACACGGACCAAACACTGATGGCAAAAACTGACACACGGACCAAACACTGATGGCAAAAACTGACACACGGACCAAGCAATGATGGCAAAAACTGACACACGGACCAAACACTGATGGCAAAAACTGACACACGGACCAAGCAATGATGGCAAAAACTGACACACGGACCAAACACTGATGGTAAAAACTGACACACGGACCAAACACTGATGGTAAAAACTGACACACGGACCAAACACTGATGGTAAAAACTGATACACGGACCAAACACTGATGGTAAAAACTGATACACGGACCAAACACTGATGGCAAAAACTGACACACAGACCAAGCAATGATGGCAAAAACTGACACACGGACCAAACACTGATGGCAAAAACTGATACACGGACCAAACACTGATGGTAAAAACTGACACACGGACCAAACACTGATGGTAAAAACTGACACATGGACCAAACACTGATGGCAAAAACTGATACACGGACCAAACACTGATGGTAAAAACTGACACACGGACCAAACACTGATGGCAAAAACTGACACACGGACCAAACACTGATGGCAAAAACTGACACACGGACCAAACACTGATGGCAAAATCTGACACACGGACCAAACACTGATGGTAAAAACTGACACACGGACCAAACACTGATGGTAAAAACTGACACACGGACCAAGGAATGATGGCAAAAACTGATACACGGACCAAACACTGATGGTAAAAACTGACACACGGACCAAGCAATGATGGCAAAAACTGACACACGGACCAAACACTGATGGCAAAAACTGACACACGGACCAAACACTGATGGTAAAAACTGACACACGGACCA
This sequence comes from Oophaga sylvatica, assembly GCA_033576555.1. Classification (NCBI taxonomy): domain Eukaryota; kingdom Metazoa; phylum Chordata; class Amphibia; order Anura; family Dendrobatidae; genus Oophaga; species Oophaga sylvatica. The sequence goes on from JARQOD010000004.1 coordinate 397,796,931, forward strand.
AACACTGATGGCAAAAACTGACACACGACCAAACAATGATGGCAAAAACTGACACACGGTGTAAGGTTCTGTGTACATGTTCCTGAAACTCAGTTTGTTCGTCAGCCATTTTACTTTCTGTCTTGCTGCAGCTATCTTGCCCTCAGTCAAAATGGAGTTTCCAGCTTGCATGTTCCCGCCCTGATTCTCTCCTTTTGCTTCTTAAGCAGCCACAGCTGAGCAATCAGTGCTTCAGAATCTAGCCTGCAGTGAACCTGTGACCTGACTCCTAAAGCCTTGGACCTTGTACTCCAGCTATTCCTACTGAGGAACTCTGAAGCACTTGTGGACTCTGAACCCTGCTCTTTGAAAGACCCACGTTTGCATGGACTTACGGTAACAGAGAAGAAGATCCTGAACCTGTTGTGGAGAGTGATTGCTGAGCTTAGATTACTCTGGCCTGCTGTGTCTCCTGCTTCTGTGTCTGCAAACTGTGTAACTATTTTTGCCAACTTGTATGAAGTAATACAAGACTTTCTATATCAAACCTGTGTCTCATGTATTTTCATCGCACCCAAGCACAAGACGCTATATGAACTGTACTACATACATTACAAGATTCTGAAGCCACAACGTTAGTGTCTGCTGGGTCTGGAAAGGCTGTGTCTGCTGTAACTGTGGATATCGGATGTCCGGTTGTACTTTCTGTGATGACAGTGGTTGTGACTTCTCACAACCATTCCAGGTGAGCAATTCCCTTAAGTGTTTTTTTTTCTGCAGTGTTACCACAGGTAAACACTATTGTTTTTTTTTTTTTTCTCTTTTCTCTTTTTTGTCTGCTGTAACTGTGGATATCAGATGTCCGGGTGAACTTTCTGTGATGATAGTGGTTGTGACTTCTCACAACCATTCCAGGTGAGCAGTTCCCTTAACTTTTTTTCTCTCTGCAGTGTTACCACAGGTAAACACTATTGTTTTTTTTTTCTCCTCTCCTCTTCTTCCAGTACTCCTGTCTTAAAAGATCTGGAAAATGGAGGCCCGCATAAAGGAACTTTGCGGAGTGACTGATAATATCCTTGCAGATTTGCAGAATATAAAGACCCGTTTTTCAAGCCTAGAGGACCTCACTAATCACAATTTGCAAGTGTTTGGACAGACTGCCCAGGATTTGCGAGCCAGGATTGAGGTTCTAGAAGAGCGAGTCCAGGCTCCTGCCGTAGCCCCGAGTTCTGGGATTCCCAAGTTGCCCCCTTTTCGTTTTGGCGGTGAACGTGAGAAATTCAGGGGATTTATTAATCAATGCAATCTTTTTTTTTCTGCACATGCTTCACAATTTCCCACTGAACGATCTAAGGTGCTTACTATAATTATGTTGCTTACCAACAAGGCTTTAATGTGGGCAAACCCTCTGATTGAGACTGAGGATGATTGTTTGAATCACCTTGATGCTTTTATTTCAGCCATGGGGCAGGTGTTTGATGACCCCAATCGAGGTGCAACAGCTGAAGCAGCCATGTTAGCTTTGCGCCAAGGTAAGCACTCGGTAGCTGAATATGCCTTGGATTTCAGGAGATGGGCCCTTGATACCACCTGGGACAGTTCCGCCAAAAAATCTATTTTTCGAAAGGGGTTATCTCCACTGATTAAGGATGAACTTGCTCGTGCCGACCCTCCCACTGCGTTAGGTGACTTTATTAACTACTGCATCCGTATTGATACTCGTCTGACTGAACGCAGGCAAGAGAGATGGTTCGAAAGCAATCGCACTAACCTTTTCCTACCTTCCTCTCCAGCTAAGGAACCTTTGAGTAGGATTACACGGGAACCTGAACCTGTCATGGGTGTATCGCCACGAGGATCGTCGCGATTACACACTCTGACTTCTCACAGCTGAGTTGCTGTTTCTTTGTGTTTGGTAATGAGGGAGTTAATTTTACCTAGCTCTTTGCTAAGACTAGGTCCAGCCTCGCCCGGCTGCTTTTGATTATGTTCTAATTAGATTCCTTCATATACCTGCCAGTCTGCTTGTTAGATGCCGGTGAAAGCATTCATGTAGTCTAGCAGACTGGATCGGTTCTGAGAATACTTAAGCTAAGAGCTCCTTAGTTGTTTTAACTCTTACAGCTTATAGTTTATCTCTGAGACCTTAGGTGTTCCTACTGTGTGTGAGTGTTGTATGTAAGACTTTATTTACTTTATTTCTTGTCTTTCTTGTATGTCTTTCTGTTCATTAACCGTTACCTGTTCATTCCCTTTGGTGGTAATCAGGGTCCTTCTTAGGACTAGATTACAGTTGGCAGGGATTGATAGGAGACAGGGTTTACGCTGGTGGCCTGGACCTCTGTACCTTCAACAGTACCTCCAGGTAGAGGGATTAGTTAGGACCCCAGTTTAGGGTCAGCATAGACCCCGGTCACCCTCTAGCCGGAGACAGCGTATAACGGATTCCGTATTGACCCACTGGACATTCTGTCAGGTAATTCTATGTTATCATATATCTATGCGCATGTTATATAGTATGTTGCCCTTTTGATATAGATTACTGACATCACATATATATATATCTGCTATACAGCGTGACATTTCACCGGCCCATACTAAAGATTCTCCCCAGCTGTCATGGATCCAGTAGCCCAGCTGGCCCGGCAGTTGCAGGGGTTGTCCATGGAGTTTGCAGACATTAAGTCCAAGGTTTTGTCCCCCCCGGAGCAAACCAGATCTGAACCTAAGGTTGCTCTTCCGGACAGGTTCACTGGTGGGCGGGACAAATTTTTTACTTTCCGGGAGGCATGTAAATTGTACTTTCGGCTGCGGCCTCGGTCATCTGGGAGTGAAGAGCAGAGGGTGGGAATTGTTATCTCGCTCTTACAAGGGGACCCTCAATCTTGGGCGTTCTCTATCCCTCCAGGCTCCCCAGATCTCCAGTCAGTGGATCGATTTTTTACTGCCCTGGGTCTGGTATAGGATGATCCGGATCGAGTTTCCCTTGCTGAAACAAAGTTACGTAAAATACGGCAAGGAAATCGTCCAGCGGAGGAATATTCTTCTGAGTTCTGTAGATGGGCAACAGATACTCAGTGGAATGACCCAGCTCTTAGGAGCCAGTTTTGTCAAGGGTTGTCTGACAAATTAAAAGATGTGTTGGCTCAGTATGATTCTCCTCCATCACTGGAGGCTGCTATGGCCCTCGCTATTCGCATTGATAGACGAATTCGGGGAAGACGCGAGGTAACTCCGCCTCCCGTGATGACTCCACCTACTACTAAAGTCCCTTATGCTGAGGTTCCCCTGGTCTGTTCTGAGGAACCCATGCAGTTGGGAGGGACATCTTTTTGTAGGAGGGAATCGGCGGTGCGCCGCAAGACTAGAAGGTGTTTCTTTTGCGGGAGAGAGGGACATTTTGTTGGGGGGTGTCCATCCCGGGTCTCTTTGAGCAAAGGAGTTAACCTGGGAGTGTGTATTTCGTCCCCAAATCCCTCTCAGTTTCTCGTGCCTGCGGAGGTGGTGATTGGTACTAGAACTGAGAGGATTTCTGTTTTTCTTGATAGTGGGTCCGGGGCTAATCTGGTGGACGCTCGGTTTGCCCAGGTGCATGGTATGCAACTGAGTGTATTGGCCAAACCGGTCCCTATAGTCTCTATTGATTCTAGACCTCTTGGTCAAGGTAGCTTGGTACAAGCTGTTCATAACATAGATCTTCGAGTAGGGGCAATACATAAAGAGCAATTGTCTTGTTATGTGTTGGAGGGTCTACCTACTCCTATTGTGTTGGGACTTCCTTGGTTGGCTAAACATAACCCAGTGATTGATTGGCAATCCAGAAAGATAAGCCAGTGGGGTGAATTTTGCAGGAATAACTGCATGAGCACGGTCATCGGTGCGGTTGTGCCTAGGACTTTGTCTCCTTTTCTGGAGGACTTTGGGGAGATGTTCTCAGAGGAGGGGTGTAAAGAGTTACCTCCTCATCGCGCATATGACTGCTCAATAAAGTTGCTTCCTGATGCCTTATCTCGTACTTTCCCAGGGGCCGGGAAGACGGATGATCCGGTTCCTATTCCTCAGGAGGGAGTTGTAGTGTCAGCTGTATGCTCTGAGCTTGAGGGGGAGGTATTGGGGGCTCAGGGGGAAGCCCCTGTGGGACTTCCAGGGAGACTGATAGTTCCAGATCGGTTAAGACTGAAGGTTACGGGGAACCGTTACAAACGGATGGCTGATAGGGGGAGAGTTTCTGGTCTAGATCTGAAGGTGAACGATCTGGTTTGGTTGTCTACCAGGAATATAAAACTTAAAGTTTCCTCCTGGAGGTTGGGTCCCAGATTCATCGGGCCGTACAGGATCAGTTCCATAATTAATCCTGTGGCATTTCGTCTGGACCTCCCTCCTACGTTTAAAATTCATAATGTGTTTCACAAGTCATTACTTAAAAAGTATGTGGCACCAGTCATACCGTCACCTCTACCTCCTCCTTCAGTGGTGGTCAATGATAACGTGGAATTTCACGGGTCGAAAATCATTGACTCACGTCTCAGTCGCCGATCCCTTCAGTACTTGGTTCATTGGAAGGGGTATGGTCCTGAGGAGAGGACGTGGGTCCCTGCGTCTGATGTTAACGCAGATCGATTGGTTCGGACCTTTCACACAACTCACCCGGGCAGACCTGGCCCTGAGGGTCCGGAGTCCCCTCGTAGAGGGGGGGGTACTGTCATGGGTGTATCGCCACGAGGATCGTCGCGATTACACACTCTGACTTCTCACAGCTGAGTTGCTGTTTCTTTGTGTTTGGTAATGAGGGAGTTAATTTTACCTAGCTCTTTGCTAAGACTAGGTCCAGCCTCGCCCGGCTGCTTTTGATTATGTTCTAATTAGATTCCTTCATATACCTGCCAGTCTGCTTGTTAGATGCCGGTGAAAGCATTCATGTAGTCTAGCAGACTGGATCGGTTCTGAGAATACTTAAGCTAAGAGCTCCTTAGTTGTTTTAACTCTTACAGCTTATAGTTTATCTCTGAGACCTTAGGTGTTCCTACTGTGTGTGAGTGTTGTATGTAAGACTTTATTTACTTTATTTCTTGTCTTTCTTGTATGTCTTTCTGTTCATTAACCGTTACCTGTTCATTCCCTTTGGTGGTAATCAGGGTCCTTCTTAGGACTAGATTACAGTTGGCAGGGATTGATAGGAGACAGGGTTTACGCTGGTGGCCTGGACCTCTGTACCTTCAACAGTACCTCCAGGTAGAGGGATTAGTTAGGACCCCAGTTTAGGGTCAGCATAGACCCCGGTCACCCTCTAGCCGGAGACAGCGTATAACGGATTCCGTATTGACCCACTGGACATTCTGTCAGGTAATTCTATGTTATCATATATCTATGCGCATGTTATATAGTATGTTGCCCTTTTGATATAGATTACTGACATCACATATATATATATCTGCTATACAGCGTGACAGAACCTGGACCCATGCAGGTAGACTCTTTACAACGACGGGTTAGTGATGCACGCAAGGAACATCGTTTTAAGGAAAATCTATGTTTCTATTGTGGTAAGTCAGGGCACTTCATTATAAACTGCCCCAGCCGTTCTCGTAAGACTACTGCAGCACTCATTCATTGTGAGTGTTGCGAGAGGGGATCTGTCAGGTCCGAGCCTCAGGCTCCAGAGAGATCTGCAGCAACAGATCTTGATTTCTCGGACTTAAACTCCGTTACCTCTGAGGACGTTGACTGTGTAAACGCTGCCATTTTTCAAGTTTCCTCAGCGGTGTCCCAGCTGAGTTGTAAGAAAAACAATTCTCATTGCTTTCTTTCCATCAAACTCTGGGTTGACTCACCTTGGGTGTCTAGCTCTGCTATGATCGACTCAGGGGCAAGTGGAAATTTTATGGATGTCTCCTTTGCTCTGAAACAGGGGATACGTTCAGTGAAGAAGGCTACTCCAGTACAGATGGAAACTGTGGATGGCTCCCTGCTGACCTCTGGACCAGTGGATCAGGAAACAGAGCCTTTGAGGGTTCTTATGGGTAAAGATCATCAAGAGAAACTGTCCTTTATGCTTATCTCTTCTCCCCACTTTCCCATTATTCTAGGGCTACCATGGCTGCAGGCTCAGAATCCTACCATTAACTGGGAGACCAAGGAATTACACTTTCCAGAGAAACAGATGAGTCCAAAAGTTTCAGCTTGCTCTGTTCCTAAAGGAACCATGTCAGTCCCTGAACTACCAGCTGTATACCAGGACTATGTGGATTTATGTGACAAGAAGAACGCTGACCAGCTTCCTCCTCACCGTCCATATGATTGTCCAATTGAATTATTGCCTGGAGCAGAGATACCTTTTGGTAAGATCTACCCCCTGGCGGGGCCCGAGCTAAAGGCTTTAAAGGATTACATAGACGAAAATCTAGCCAAGGGCTTCATACGCCCCTCTTCATCTCCTGCAGGTGCACCCATCTTCTTTGTAAAGAAGAAAGATGGATCTCTGAGACCATGCGTAGACTATAGGGAACTCAATAAGGTTACTATTAGAAACCGTTATCCATTGCCTTTAATCCCTGAGTTATTGGAGAGAATGCGACATGCCAAAATTTTCTCTAAACTAGATCTTCGTGGGGCCTATAACTTAGTCCGTATTAGACCTGGGGATGAATGGAAGACTGCATTCAGGTCACGCTATGGACACTTTGAATATCTAGTTATGCCTTTTGGTCTGAGTACCGCCCCAGCCACTTTCCAACACTTGGTGAATGACATCTTCAGGGATCTCCTAGATACATTCGTGGTAATTTATTTGGATGATATTCTAATTTTTTCTAACTCCACAGAGGAACATCATGGACATGAGAGAATGGTCTTGGAACGTCTAAGACAAAATCATCTTTACATCAAACTTGAAAAGTGTGAATTCCATAGGACCGAAATTCAATTTCTGGGGTATGTACTGTCTACACAAGGAATTAGTATGGATGGAAGCAAAACCCAAGCCATCAAGGATTGGCCAAGTCCTAGAAATGTGAAGGAGGTACAGCGCTTCATCGGGTTTGCCAACTTCTATAGACGTTTCATTAGAAATTTCTCTGAGGTAGTGTCACCTATCACCCAACTTACCCGGAAAGAGTCTAGGTTCTCCTGGACTCCCCAAGCCCAGGAAGCATTTTCCCGTCTAAAAGATAAATTTACCACTGCACCTATCCTAGTACATCCCAACCCCGAGCTTGCCTTCATAATAGAGGTGGATGCTTCAGACTGTGCCGTTGGAGCTATACTCTCTCAGAGAACAGGTGAGAAGAATGTCTTGCATCCCTGTGCCTTCTTTTCCCAGCAGTTGTCTTCGGCTGAGAGGAACTACGATGTGGGCAATAGAGAGTTGTTGGCCATTATTGCCGCCTTCAAAGAATGGAGACACCTTCTTCAGGGAGCTGCACAGCAAATAGTCGTCCTGACAGATCATCGTAACCTTGAGTTTATCAGGTCGGCTAAGTGCCTGACTCCTCGCCAGGCTCGCTGGAATCTTTTCTTAAACCAATTTAATTTTATCATTTCTTATAGACCAGGATCGCGCAATGGAAAGGCTGATGCACTCTCTAGGATTTACTCAGCAGAGACACGTCCAATTACTCCTCCTAAGACTATTCTTCCTGACTCTAGATTCCTAGGAGTAATTCATAATCAAGACCTACTTAAGGACATCAAGGAAGCATACCATGCGGATTCCTTTTTGGCGCAACCCCCAAGGGACGTAAGTCTTGTCTTTAAGAATGGTGTGTGGATTCAGGGACAACGCCTGTATATTCCTGAAACAGTCAGATTGAGAGTATTGCAACTCATTCACGATTCCAAGATAGCTGGGCATAGAGGAATTCTAAAGACACAGGAATTTCTCTCTCGTTTCTTTTGGTGGCCCACTTGCAGGAAGGATGTTTTAAACTATGTCACTTCATGTGAAGTCTGTGCAAGATGCAAAACACCTCGCTCCTCACCAACTGGTCTGTTACAGCCTCTTCCCACCCCGTCCCGCCCGTGGGGATCCATTTCTATGGACTTCATTGTGGAGTTACCAACCTCTCAAGGGAAGAACACCATTCTAGTGGTGGTTGACCGTCTAACAAAGGCAGCTCATTTTATCCCTTGTGTCGGCTTACCCACTGCAAAACAGACATCAGATTTGATGATTAAAGATGTGTTTCGCTTACATGGAGTACCGGAAGAGGTTATTTCGGATCGAGGGGTGCAATTCACTTCTAGGTTTTGGCAAAATTTCTGTGCAGCATTGGACATTAAAGTAAACCTTTCTTCTGCTTTTCATCCCCAGACTAATGGACAGACCGAACGAACCAATCAAACCCTGGAGCAGTATCTCCGCTGCTTTATCTGCCACCTACAGGATGATTGGGTGGATCTACTTCCATTAGCTGAGTTCTCGTATAACAACTCTCAGAGTGCCTCCACTAAGCAGTCTCCTTTTTACTCTAATCTAGGTTATCATCCTAACATTCTACCACGATTTCCCATAGAAACGCCTTTACCAGCAGTGGCTGAAAGAATCACGTCTTTACAGAAGAATATGGATCTTCTAAAGGAGAATCTGGAATCGGCTCAGGAAAGGTACAAGAAAGCAGCAGATAAATTTCGTAAACCTGCACCAGCTTTCAAGGTAGGAGACTTGGTCTGGCTGTCAACCAGAAATCTTAAGTTAAGGATTCCATCGTCTAAGTTGGGACATAAGTACATTGGACCCTATAAAATCAGTAAAATTATAAGTGCCGTTGCTTGTCGTCTTCAACTGCCCAGAACTATGAGAATTCACCCTGTCTTTCATGTATCCCTACTAAAGGCTGCGACACCCAATACGTTTCCTGGACGTTCTTCTCCTTGCCCTGACCCAGTGCTAGTCGATGGTCAGGAAGAATTTGTGGTGGAAAGGATTTTAGATTCCAGGTTGTATAGAAATCAGTTACAATATCTGATTAAATGGCAGGGCTACCCAGTGGAGGACAACTCATGGGAACCAGTCAATAACGTTAATGCTCCTCGCTTGCTCCGTCAGTTTCATCAGAGGTACCCACACAAGCCTGGCCTGAGGTCATCCGGAGGTTGTCCCTAAGGGGGGAGTAATGTAAGGTTCTGTGTACATGTTCCTGAAACTCAGTTTGTTCGTCAGCCATTTTACTTTCTGTCTTGCTGCAGCTATCTTGCCCTCAGTCAAAATGGAGTTTCCAGCTTGCATGTTCCCGCCCTGATTCTCTCCTTTTGCTTCTTAAGCAGCCACAGCTGAGCAATCAGTGCTTCAGAATCTAGCCTGCAGTGAACCTGTGACCTGACTCCTAAAGCCTTGGACCTTGTACTCCAGCTATTCCTACTGAGGAACTCTGAAGCACTTGTGGACTCTGAACCCTGCTCTTTGAAAGACCCACGTTTGCATGGACTTACGGTAACAGAGAAGAAGATCCTGAACCTGTTGTGGAGAGTGATTGCTGAGCTTAGATTACTCTGGCCTGCTGTGTCTCCTGCTTCTGTGTCTGCAAACTGTGTGACTATTTTGCCAACTTGTATGAAGTAATATAAGACTTTCTATATCAAACCTGTGTCTCATGTATTTTCATCACACCCAAGCACAAGACGCTATATGAACTGTACTACATACATTACACACGGACCAAACACTGATGGCAAAAACTGACACACGGACCAAACACTGATGGCAAAAACTGACACACGGACCAAGCAATGATGGCAAAACTGACACACGGACCAAGCAATGATGGCAAAAACTGAACACGGACCAAACACGATGGTAAAAATGAAACACGACCAAACACGATGTAAAAACTGACACACGGACAAACACTGATGGTAAAACTGATACACGACAAACACTGATGGTAAAAACTGATACACGGACCAAACACTGATGGCAAAAACTGACACACAGACCAAGCAATGATGGGAAAAACTGACACACGGACCAAACACTGATGGCAAAAACTGATACACGGACCAAACACTGATGGTAAAAACTGACACACGGACCAAACACTGATGGTAAAAACTGACACACGGACCAAACACTGATGGCAAAAACTGATACACGGACCAAACACTGATGGTAAAAACTGACACACGGACCAAACACTGATGGTAAAAACTGACACACGGACCAAGCAATGATGGCAAAAACTGACACACGGACCAAACACTGATGGCAAAAACTGACACACGGACCAAACACTGATGGTAAAAACTGACACACGGACCAAGCAATGATAGCAAAAACTGATACACGGACCAAACACTGATGGTAAAAACTGATACACGGACCAAACACTGATGGTAAAAACTGACACACGGACAAGCAATGATGGCAAAAACTGACACACGGACCAAACACTGATGGCAAAATCTGACACACGGACCAAGCATGATGGCAAAAACTGACACACGGACCAAACACTGATGGCAAAACTGACACACGGACCAAACACTGATGGTAAAAACTGACACACGGACCAAACACTGATGCAAAAACTGACACACGGACCAAACACTGATGGTAAAAACTGACACACGGACCAAACACTGATTAAACTCAGATCCAAAACAATGATAGCACACTGATGGCAAAATCTGACACACGGACCAAGCAATGATGGAAAAACTGACACACGGACCAAACACTGATGGCAAAAACTGACACACGGACCAAACACTGATGGCAAAATCTGACAAACGGACCAAGCAATGATGGCAAAAACTGACACACGGACCAAACACTGATGGTAAAAACTGACACACGGACCAAACACTGATGGCAAAAACTGACACACGGACCAAACACTGATGGCAAAAACTGACACACGGACCAAACACTGATGGTAAAAACTGACACACGGACCAAACACTGATGCAAAAACTGACTCACGGACCAAACACTGATGGAAAAACTGACACACGGACCAAACACTGATGGCAAAAACTGACACACGGACCAACATGATGGAAAAACTGACACACGGACCAAACACTGATGGTAAAAACTGACACACGGACCAAACACTGATGGTAAAAACTGACACACGGACCAAGCAATGATGGCAAAAACTGATACACGGACCAAACACTGATGGTAAAAACTGACACACGGACCAAGCAATGATGGCAAAAACTGACACACGGACCAAACACTGATGGCAAAATCTGACACACGGACCAAACACTGATGGTAAAAACTGACACACGGACCAAGCAATGATGGCAAAAACTGACACACGGACCAAACTCTGATGGCAAAAACTGACACACGGACCAAACACTGATGGTAAAAACTGACACACGGACAAAGCAATGATAGCAAAAACTGATACACGGACCAAACACTGATGGTAAAAACTGATACACGGACCAAACACTGATGGTAAAAACTGACACACGGACAAGCAATGATGGCAAAAACTGACACACGGACCAAACACTGATGGCAAAAATCTGACACACGGACCAAACACTGATGGTAAAATCTGACACACAGATCAAGCAATGATGGCAAAAATTGACACACAGACCAAAAACTGATACACGGACCAAACACTGATGGCAAAAACTGATACACGGACCAAACACTGATGGTAAAAACTGACACACGGACCAAACACTGATGGCAAAAACTGACACACGGACCAAACACTGATGGCAAAAACTGACACACGGACCAAACACTGATGGCAAAATCTGACACACGGACCAAACACTGATGGTAAAAACTGACACACGGACCAAACACTGATGGTAAAACTGACACACGGACCAAGCAATGATGGCAAAAACTGATACACGGACCAAACACTGATGGTAAAAACTGACACACAGACCAAGCAATGATGGCAAAAAATGACACACGGACCAAACACTGATGGCAAAATCTGACACACGGACCAAACACTGATGGCAAAACTGACACACGGACCAAACACTGATGGTAAAAACTGACACACGGACCAAACATTGATGGCAAAATCTGACACACGGACCAAACACTGATGGTAAAAACTGACACACGGACCAAACACTGATGGTAAAAACTGACACACGGACCAAACACTGATGACAAAAACTGACACACGGACCAAACACTGATGGCAAAATCTGACACACAGACCAAACACTGATGGTAAAAACTGACACACGGACCAAACAATGAAGGCAAAATCTCACACACGGACCAAACACTGATGGCAAAAACTGATACACGGACCAAACACTGATGGTAAAAACTGACACACGGACCAAACACTGATGGCAAAAAACTGATACACGGACCAAACACTGATGGCAAAATCTGACACACGGACCAAGCAATGATGGCAAAAATTGACACACAGACCAAAAACTGATACACGGACCAAACACTGATGGTAAAAACTGACACACGGACCAAACACTGATAAAACTCAGATCAAAACACTGATGGCACACTGATGGCAAAATCTGACACACGGACCAAGCATTGATGGCAAAAACTGACACACGGACCAAACACTGATAAAACTCAGATCCAAAACACTGATGGCACACTGATGGCAAAATCTGACACACGGACCAAGCAACGATGGCAAAAACTGACACACGGACCAAACACTGATGGCAAAAACTGATACACGGACCAAACACTGATGGTAAAAACTGACACACGGACCAAGCAATGATGGCAAAAACTGATACACAGACCAAACACTGATGGTAAAAACTGACACACGGACCAAGCAATGATGGCAAAAACTGACACACGGACCAAACACTGATGGCAAAAGTCTGACAAATGGACCAAGCAATGATGGCAAAAACTGATACACGGACCAAACACTGATGGTTAAAAACTGACACACGGACCAAACACTGATGGTAAAAACTGACACACGGACCAAGCAATGATGGCAAAAACTGACACACGGACCAAACACTGATGGCAAAGTCTGACAAATGGACCAAGCAATGATGGCAAAAACTGATACACGGACCAAACACTGATGGCAAAAACTGATACACGGACCAAACACTGATGGTAAAAACTGACACACGGACCAAACACTGATGGCTAAAACTGACACACGGACCAAACACTGATGGTAAAAACTGACACACGGACCAAGCAATGATGGCAAAAACTGACACACGGACCAAACACTGATGGCAAAGTCTGACACACGGACCAAACACTGATGGCAAAGTCTGACAAATGGACCAAGCAATTATGGCAAAAACTGATACACGGACCAAACACTGATGGCAAAAAACTGATACACGGACCAAACACTGATGGTAAAAACTGACACACGGACCAAACACTGATGGTTAAAACTGACACACGGACCAAACACTGATGGTAAAAACTGACACACGGACCAAGCAATGATGGCAAAAACTGACACACGGACCAAACACTGATGGCAAAGTCTGACACACGGACCAAGCAATGATGGCAAAAACTGATACACAGACCAAACACTGATGGTAAAAAACTGACACACGGACCAAGCAATGATGGCAAAAACTGACACACGGACCAAACACTGATGGTAAAAACTGACACACAGACCAAGCAATGATGGCAAAAACTGACACACGGACCAAACACTGATGGTAAAAACTGATACACGGACAAAACACTGATGGTAAAAACTGACACACGGACCAAGCAATGATGGCAAAAACTGACACACGGACCAAACACTGATGGTAAAAACTGACACACGGACCAAGCAATGATGGCAAAAACTGATACACGGACCAAACACTGATGGTAAAAAACTGACACACGGACCAAGCAATGATGGCAAAAAACTGACACACGGACCAAACACTGATGGCAAAATCTGGCACATGGACCAAGCAATGATGGCAAAAACTGACACACGGACCAAACACTGATGGTAAAAACTGATACACGGACCAAACACTGATGGTTAAAAACTGACACACGGACCAAGCAATGATGGCAAAAACTGACAAACGGACCAACACTGATGGCAAAAACTGACACACGGACCAAACACTGATGGCATAATCTGACACACGGACCAAGCAATGATGGCAAAAACTGACACACGGACCAAACACTGATGGTAAAAACTGATACACGGACCAAACACTGATGGTAAAAACTGACACACGGACTAAACACTGATGGTAAAACTGACACACGGACTAAACACTGATGGTAAAAACTGACACACGGACCAAACACTGATAAAACTCGGATCCAAAATACTCATGACACTAATACCATTTTTTGCATATGTGAAAAACACCGGAGTAAGGAGAAGGTAAGTACCATAGGTAATCTTTGGGTTAAGTAAAAGGTTTTAAATACATTTTGATTTTATTCTTTACATGAATGAGCTTCAAACGTTGAGTGGCATTATTAGTAATAATAGCTGGATATACCAGTGATATAAAAGGCAACTGTTTGGAATCTCATGAGTTAAATTACCTTCCATGATCCTTTATGCATTAAAATAAGCCCCTGAGCTTTCTTCTATTTTCAGTCAATACTTTGATTGATTGCTTCATTGTACCAAAGATTCAAGTAGAAACACGACAAACAATACACGTATATTAGAAAATCTGTGATTCTGCCATAATCTCTCATTTGTCATATACCCAACTGCAGTGCTGCCAGTCAAACTAGAAAAATTAAGTCAATTATAATTATCTGCACATAAAATTCTGATTTTGAAAATTATATGGTGCATGGTGAAAATGTTTACAATTTTGGGTTGTTTGAGATTTTTTTTTCCTTATAAGATGAAACTAAGGTTGTTATCTATACACAATTATTACTAAAAGGTAAAAAAAATTCTGAAAATGCCCTGAAACACATGACATTCACATGACTTACAAACCTAACTTCTTTAACTGGGAACGAAACTTTAAGAGGCAATAAAACTGCTTCCTCTTCATATAGTCAGCTGATAAATTCTCTTACCATTACATCATCTCTGTTCTTTTTTACTATTGAGCACTGGGTATTTAGTACTAGATTATACAGTATAAGAACCAGCCAGCCATTATACAGTGACGGATCATTAACCGTATAGTATTCCATATTGCTGGAAATAACCGTGATAGGCATTCATCAAAGGTGTGAATATACACCATGCCATTTATAATTCTGTGCTTTGCAGAACACAGAGTTTGGTTCATTTCCTCCTTAAAGTGGATTGTAAAAATTGTGAAATTTAGGTTTTTTTCCATGCGGTAATGTGATGTATTTACATAGAAAGTTTTCTAAGAATACTTCTAAGAACTACTTCTTTAAATAATATTAAACATATGTCTCCCATAACTACAGGAGAACACATTACATGTAAAGATATGGGACTCTCAGCATGATTAGCTGCTACCATTTGGATTAAGCCTTAACATCCACTGAAGTGCAATGACTGACATATCAGGCTATAGCCTCACTCAGACATCCTTTTTTGGGGGAGTTTGAGAAAAAAACATCCATAATGTGATGGCTGGAGCTGCTTCTCTTTGGAGAGGTGTGTAATGTTAGGTGGTATTGATGATGTTGCTACCCCAACTGCTTTTCCAGGTTTGCATTGGTCTGGAGTGCAGTTGACTCTTTGTGATAAGTTTTGTAATGAACTGGTAACAGCAGTAAGTTGCTCTGAACAGAGATGTATATTACACTGCATGTCTCCTCAAAGAGGATAATTCATGACTGCTCATGTTACATTTATAGAACTCAAGCAGTGTGAGGTCTGCAGTATATACATCATACAGGAGACACTGAGACTGCTATATGCATATCACATAGGATATGCAGGTACTACTGTGTACAACACATATGAGACATTGGGACTGGTGCATACAAATCTCATAGGAGACACTGGGACTGATGTATTTACATCACATAGGAGACACTGGGGACTCTTGTATACTTTTATCATGCTCCTGTCAGCGCCAGCGAACTGCCACGGCTGAGCAGGGTGACTCACCCACATGTGGAAGGGCCCGGGGTCAAATGCCGCAGGGGAGGCTCAGGCAGAGGGGACCTGAACAGCGTGGTGAGAGGGGACACTGAAGGTAGCAGTAAGTAAAAGGACCTGCGATCATGTGACCACAGGGGGCGGGGCTTAGCGTCCTGCTGCTAGAGATGAATGCAGGACTTTACAGGGACCCTGGATTAGTAAAGAGGGAAACTCAGGTCAGACAGACGGGGTTCATACACAGAGAGGGCGGCGCAGTACAGAAGGGGCGAGCAGAGAATAGTCAACAACATAAGCAGGAGTCATACACGGAGATAGCAATGCAGTACAGGAGGGATAAGCAGAGAGTTGTCAGGACAAAGGCCAGGGGTCATACACAAGATAGCAACGCAGTACAGGAGGGGCAGGCAGAAACTTGTAATGGGAACAGAAACCAAGTCAAAACCAAGCAAGCATAAAGTAGCACAAAGCACAGGGTCACACACACTCGGCCAAGGGTCAAAGTATAAGCGACAGGGAATGGTTCCACAATGAGGCTATAAGAAGCCTCCCAGAATCCCAAAATGAGGCCGTCCAGATTAACCTCTGAACTACCAAATCCCACAAACAAAGCAGCTCATGACAGTACCCCCCTCTCAACGGGGGGCCTCCGGACCCCCAGGTTTCCCAGGATGCCGGGCATGGAACGCACGAACCAGACGGTCAGCGTGTACTGATCTGGCTGGTACCCATGACCGCTCCTCCGGACCATACCCCCTCCAATGTACCAAATATTGCAAAGACCCCCGAACCCGCCTGGAATCCACAATATGTTGTACCTCAAACTCATGTCCCTCAACCAAGACTGGAGGAGGAGCAGTTTCAGTCTCCTCCCTCACCGCACCCAAGGGTTTAAGTAAAGACCTATGAAAAACATTATGGAGTTTTAAGGAGGAAGGAAGACGGAGGCGGTAGGTTACGGGGTTCACTACTTCAATGACCTCATAGGGACCAATAAATTTAGGCCCAGTTTAGCGGAGGGCAATCGAAGATTTATATTTTGTGTAGACAGCCACACCTTATCCCCACAAAGCAGCGTCTGAGCAGAGTCCCTTTTTCTATCCGCAAAACGTTTATATTTCTCCTGAGCCTTAGAAATATTTAAACAAACCTTTGTCCAAAGATCCTTAAGACGATTGACCCCGTCCTCTGCCCCGGACAACCAGAATCTATTCGAGAAAATTCGCCAAAATGAGGGTTCATCCCATAATTAATTAAAAATGGTGACCTACCGGTAGATTGGTTTACCCGGTTGTTGAAGGCGAATTCTGCTAATGGTAAGGCATCAGACCAGTCGCTTTGCAGGGTAGAAGTCAAGCACCGAAGAATCTGTTCAAGCGACTGGTTGGTGCGCTCCGTTTGTCCGTTGGTTTCAGGGTGATACGCTGAGGAAAAAGACAGAGATATCCCCAGTTTTTTGCTGAAGGCCCGCCAGAATTTAGACACAAACTGAGTCCCTCTGTCTGACACAATTATTAGTGGGAACCCCATGTAAGCGTACCACCTGGGACAGGAAATGCCTAGAGAGCGTCTCTGCTGAGGGTAAACTTGTCATGGGTACAAAATGTGCCAACTTTGAAAACCTGTCCCCACTACCCAAATTACAGTATTACCACGAGATGATGGAAGATTGGTAATGAAGTCCATGGCAAAGGCACCAATTCCCCAGCCAGCGGCAACTAGAGCCTCTTGGAACGGGCACATATACCACATGCTGCGACATGTTTCTTGATATCTGAAGTCATTAAAGGCCAAAAGAAGACCCTTGCCACTGCTTCCCGTGTGGCGGCTATACCAGGGTGTGCACTCAACTTCGAATCATGGAACTCTCACAGGAGTTTGTTGCGCAAAATGCTGCGGGACAAACAACTTGTCAACAGGTTTGGAATTTGGAGCCAAAGATTGAGCTCCTACGATCTCTCGCTCCAATTCCGACGACACCTCGGCAACCACGAGACTGGGTTGAAGAATGGGGGACGGCGGATCGGGGGCAGATAACGGCTCAAAACTACGTGATAAGGCATCAGCCTTTATGTTCTTAGACCCTGGCCGAAAGGTAATAGAAAATTGAAACCTGGAGAAAAAAAGTGACCAGCGGGCTGGCCTGGGAGTCAGTCTTTTAGCAGATTTGATGTATTCCAAATTCTTATGGTCAGTGATAACCGTAATAGAGTGAGCCCCCCTCCAAAAAATGCCTCCATTCTTCGAACGCCAACTTAATAGCCAGAAGCTCTCTGTTGCCTACGTCATAATTTTTCTCCGCCGGAGAAAATTTCTTAGAAAAATAGGCACAGGGCCTGAGATTAGTCAGAGAAGCTGGACCTTGCGACAAACTGCCCCCACCCCAACCTCGGAAGCATCCACCTCAACCACAAATGGCTTGGAAGGATCTGGTTGGACCAGGATAGGAGCAGATGAGAAACAGTTTTTAAGCGTAAGAAATGATTGTTTAGCTAACGAGGACCAGTTTCTGACATCTGCCCCTTTACGAGTCAGGTCCGTGAGAGGCTTAGTCACTGAGAAAAACCTTTAATGAACTTGCGATAATAATTCGCAAATCCCAAGAAGCGCTGGATCCCCCTAAGGTCCCTGGGCTGGACCCACTCCACAATAGCTTGCACTTTCTTGGGATCCATGCGAAAACCCTGAGGTGAAATTATCAGACCTAGAAATGACAACTCCTGAACAAAAAATGAACATTTCTCGAGTTTGACATACAATTGGTTTTCTCTTAGCCTCTGAAGTACAGTTTTAACATGCAACAAATGGGAAGCTCTATCAACAGAATATATCAGAATATCATCTAGGTATACCACTACAAAACGGCCTATGAGATCCGAAAATACCACATTGATAAAATTTTGAAACACTGCAGGTGCGTTGGTGAGCCCAAACGGCATTACTATATTCTCAAACAACCCCTCAAGACGTAAGGAAAGCCGTTTTCCACTCGTCCCCCTCTCGTATTCTTATTAAGTTATAAGCCCCCCTCAGATCCAGTTTAGAAAACCATTTAGAACCAGAAAGCTGATTACAGAGATCAGGAATCAACGGTAGGGGATATGTGTTCCTGACAGTAATTTTATTTAGTTCACGAAAGTCGAGGCAGGGACGTAGGCCGCCATCTTTTTTCTTAACAAAGAAAAACCCCGCAGCTACCGGGCAAACTGAGGGTCTTATGTGCCCCTTACGGAGACTTTCAGAAATGTACTGTTTCATAGCAAGGCGCTCTGGACCAGACAGATTGAACAGGCGAGCTTTAGGCAATTTGGATCCAGGAATCAGATCGATGGCACAATCAAATGGCCTATGATGGGGTAACGCCTCAGCCTCGCTCTCAGAGAACACGTCCTCAAAGTCTCTCAGGTACTTGACGCCAATCTCCATGGGTTCAGGAGCGACACCGATCTCTTTGCTGCTGGAGAATAGGGACATCTCGGAATGCAAGACACCCCTAGCCTGCAGCCTGCGGTCCATACGCACAGCCTGAGTAATGGCATCTTCCAAGGTGTCAGGTGGTGGATGGAGGGCCAGAGCATCTTGGAGGCGTTCGGATAGGCCTCTGCGGAATAAGCCCCGAAGGGCGGCATCACTCCATGAGACCTCGCTGCCCAGCGTTGGAACTCCGCACAAAACCACTCAGCCGAGCGTTTACCCTGGCACACACTCATGACCTTATCTTCAGCCATACGTACTCTGTCAGGCTCATCATATATGCGGCCCAGGGCCTCAAAGAAGGCATCGACTGTCATTCTCTCGGGGGCGGTGGAAGACAGAGAGAAAGCCCAAGCTTGAGGGGCACCACGCAGTAGAGAAATAACAATCCCCACCCTCTGAAATTCGTCCCCAGAGGAACAGGGCCTTAAGAAAAAAAAAGCTTACATCCTTCCTTGAAGGACCTAAACTCCTCTTTATCCCCTGAAAAGAGATCAGGCAATTTGACCGGAGATTCAGGGGATATCACAGATATGTCCCAACTCCCGGAACCTGGAGACCCTGTCACAACGGCCCCCTGCACGGTGTCCATCAACTGCTGTTGGGTATGGACCATCGTGCACTGTTCCACATTGAGCTTTTGGAACATTTGGGTTAGATGCTTGACCTGATCGGCCAAACCCTGCAGGGGATCCATGCTGCAAATATGCTCAGAAGACCCATACAACTATCCCCGAGAAAAAAAAAATGTGCGGTCGCTTATAATATCATGCTCCTGTCAGCGCCAGCGAACTGCCACGGCTGAGCAGGGTGACTCACCCACATGTGGAAGGGCCCGGGGTCAAATGCCGCAGGGGAGGCTCAGGCAGAGGGGACCTGAACAGCGTGGTGAGAGAGGACACTGAAGATAGCAGTAAGTAAAAGGACCTGCGATCATGTGACCACAGGGGGCGGGGCTTAGCGTCCTGCTGCTAGAGATGAATGCAGGACTTTACAGGGACCCTGGATTAGTAAAGAGGGAAACTCAGGTCAGACAGACGGGGTTCATACACAGAGAGGGCGGCGCAGTACAGAAAGGGCGAGCAGAGAATAGTCACAACATAAGCCAGGAGTCATACACGGAGATAGCAATGCAGTACAGGAGGGATAAGCAGAGAGTTGTCAGGACAAAGGCCAGGGGTCATACACAAGATAGCAACGCAGTACAGGAGGGGCAGGCAGAACTCGTAATGGGAACAGAACCAAGTCAAAACCAAGCAAGCATAAAGTAGCACAAGCACAAAGCACAGAGTCACACACACTCGGCCAAGGGTCAAAGTACAATGAGGCTATAAGAAGCCTCCCAGAATCCAAAATGAAGCCGTCCAGATTAACCTCTGAACTACCAAATCCCACAAACAAAGCAGCTCATGACAACTTTCCATAGGAGACAGTGGGGTTGATGTATTTACATCACATAGAAGACAATGGGACTGGTGTATGTACATCATATAGGAGACACTGAGACTGCTATATATATCACATAGGATATGCAGGTACTGCTGTGTACAACACGTAGGAGACATTGGGACTGGTGCATACAAATCTCATAGGAGACACAAGGACTGGTGTATACATTACATAGGATACAGTGGGGCAGATTCATATACATTACATACGAGACAGTAGGGCTGATGTATTTACATCACATAGAAGACACTGGGACTGGTGTATGTTCATCACATGGGAGACACAGACTGGTGTATAAATTATCAAGGAGATAGTGCATCTGGTCCAAAAATTACATAGGAGGCAGTGGAGATGATGCATATGCATCACATAGGACATAGTTGGGCTGGTGCATACACATTACACAAGAGACAGTAGAGCTGGTCCATACATTACATAGGAGACAGTGGGGCTGATGTATACATTGCTTAGGAGGCACTGAGGTGGTGCATGCATTACTAATGCATTAAATAATATTTCCCATACATCTACTTTACATCATCATCAGCATTTCAAACTTTTTTTATTTTGTAAGGATGTTAGAAAGGTTCAAGTTTAGCAGCAAAATTTCATTTTTTTTCAAGGAAATTTATAAATCTTATTTTTTTATAGACCAATTCAGTTTTGAAGTTGTTTTGAGAGGCTTATATATTGGAAAAAAACCCATAAGTGACGCCATTATAAAAACTGCACCCCTTACATTATTTAAAACTGCTGTCAGGAAATGTGTTAACCCTTCAGGTGAAACACTGGAGTTAAGGCTCGCTGGAATGAAAAAATAAAAATTTCATTTTTCAAGCTAAAATATTGCTTGACTGCTAATTGTTCATTTTCACAATGGATAACAGGAGAAAATTGACCCAAAAATATGTTATACAATTTCTCCTGAATGTGGCAATATCACATATGTTGTTAAAAATTGTTGTTTGGGTATATAGCAGGGATCAGAAGGGAAGAAGTACTATTGGTTTTTTGGAGTGTAAATTTGGCTGGAATAGGTTGAGGACACCATGTTGTATTTGCAGAGTCTCTGAGGTAGCAAAACAGCAGAAACCCAACAAGTGACAACACATTGGAAACTAGACACATAACATAATTATTTTAGGTTTATGTTGAGTATTTTGTACTCGTAGGTATTTCACAGAACTTTATAATATCTGGCCAAAAAAATATGAAAAATGACGGGGTTTTTTCAGTGAAATGTATTAGCCCCAAATTTGTAATTTTCACAAGGGGTAAAAGAGGAAAAATGAACCCCATAATATATTGTGCAATTTCTTCCAATTGAGATGACATTTTAAAAACTAATGTTTGGTCACATGGCAAGGCTCACAATTTCAATTTGGTTGGAATAGATTGTCAACACTATCTTGCATTTACAGAACCCCTGAGGTCTCAGAACAGCAGAAACTCTCCACCAGTTACCCTATTTTGGAAACGAAACAGCTCAAATAATTCATATAGTCATATGTAGAGCATTTTGAACTCACAGGTGCTGAACAGAATGTTATAATATATTTACATATGATATATGGAAGAGAAAACAAAATTTAAGGGTTTTTTTCTGTAAAATTAGGGTTTATCCCCAACTTAATAATTTTCTCAAGGCATAATAGGCGTAAGCCACCACATCGTTTGTTACGCAATTTCTTCCAACTGTGGACACATAGCAGGGCTCAGAAAGGAAAGAATGCTATTTGATTTTTGGAGCACACACTTGGAAGCCTTGTTGCATGTGCAGAGCTTCTGAGGTGCCACAAAAGCAGAAACACCCACAATTGACCCCATTTGATAAACTAAACCCAACAAGGAATTCATATGGAGTTTTTTTTTGCTAAAATCTTACGTTAGCCTCAAAGTTATAATTCACACAGAAAGTAATAGAAGAAAATGGATAAAACAATTTGATATGTAATTTGTACCGACCGTGGCAATAACCACTATCTGGTTGTATACTACTATTTGAGCACACAGCGTGATTGGAAGGAAGGGGCACTATTTGGCTCTTGGAATTCAGATTTTGTACTAGTATGTGGGTGCCAATGCCATTAGTAAAGCCCCTGAATCCCCTCATAAGTGACCTTTTTTGAAAATTCACTGCTCAAGGAATTCAGACTTCTTCTAAGGGTATAGTCAGTATTTTGAACCCACAAGTTTCTCACAGAATTTTATAACACCGGGGCCATGAAAATATAACATTTTAGTGGTTTAAATTTCGATTTTTTAAATTAGGTGTAAATTTGGTGTAATGGATCCGACAATTTGTTGACCCTTATGTTGCTGGAAACTACTGTTTGGCCACATAGCAGGACTTAAGTGGTAAGAGTGTTATTTAACTTTTGGAGCACAGGTTTTGCTAGATTAGCTTGTGAATAAAATTTGCAGAGCCTCTAAGGTACCAGAACAGCAGTAAACCCTCAAAACTGACCCCATTTTAGAAATTGCACTTCTTAATGAAGTCATCTATGGCTGCACAGATTATTTTGGCCCCGGAGGAGGTTTCACTCTACAAAATGCACGCCAAGCTTTTTTCTTGAAAAGTACAAATTTGCTTAGTGCCCATACATTGTGATTAACTTTTGGTTCTGGAGACATGCGCCTTATGAATTATTAAGTAGGCTCTCCCCACTACAGAAATGCCATACATTTGGATGTGCAAATTGCCTCTTCAAAAAAGAGGACTTGTACTCTATAGCGCCACCTATTGGAAGTAGCGATCCTACAAGTCACAATCAACCCTTTAACGAGTCTTGTAATATGACTTAGGATAAAAGCCAAATCAGAATCTCCATTTGCAGACACGGTGTTTCGGACTATTGGTCCTCGTCAGTGCAAAGTAGGAGAGATCTGATCTGGCTGGATGAGAGGCTCTGGACTAGGGCCTAAAAGGTAAGGTTTCTCCTTGTGGAGAGTGACATACCAGCTCTGGCGTGTCGAGGTAAGGAGGCTTATTCGCCTTGCAATGCTCCTCTGGGAAATTTTATATGCAAATTGCCTCTTCAAAAAAAGAGGACTTGTACTCTATAGCGCCACCTATTGGAAGTAGCGATCCTACAAGTCACAATCAACCCTTTAACGAGTCTTGTAATATGACTTAGGATAAAAGCCAAATCAGTATCTCCATTTGCAGACACATTTGGATGATAACTGCTGTTTAGACACACTGTGCGGATCAGAAATGAAGAGGTTGTTTGAATTTGAGAACACTGGATTTTATTTGGGAGCGTGGCGGGAGCCATGTTATTTTAACACAGCATCTTTCCTGCCAGTAATGTGGAAACCCCTTATATTTCCATTGACAGATGATAGACCTTAGTGGGTACTTATTTTTTGCATATAAGTTGAATTTTTTATTGGTAACATTTTGAGATTCATAACATTTTTTGATCACTTTTAGTATAAAGTAAGGATCAAATGTATCCTGTGCTCTATGCTGAGCACTTACTGTATATCAGGGTGTCTATGTCAACTTTTCAAAAAATGTGACTGACAGCGAATCTTTGCAGAGCGAGCTGTCAGTTAAATTGCCAGAGCATGCTTATAACTGCATTCACAGTATAGTGAGAAGTACTTTGAGCAGTACTTGCAGCCCAGGGGCAGATATAATATTACTGCAGGTGCCCAAAATGTGAGGGAGCACATACCACCTCCAAAGCAGCAAACTGCTTCTATCCCAGACATATGATGGGATGGATTATGTTAGACTATTGGACAGCAAAGTGCTCACACACTTTTCTTGCACAGAAACATTCTTTTGTCTGTGCCTGCTGAAGCGACTCCATGCACGCCACCATGCCACCATGCCACCATGACTGAATGCTGGAGGCTTTCAGTCATTGGGTCAGGAGTCAGGTATATCTCAACACAACATTTGGATGAAAACTATCGGCACAAGAATGGCATCCATTTTTACATATTGTGCAGTATTTTCTACACAGCATCTATTGGGGTACGTTCACACATCTTACTTTTCCAGCGCAGATCTTCCTCCACGACTATGTGTAACATGTAGATTTGTGACAGATTTTGCTGTAGGACTGATTTGCTAAGGATTTTCCATAGCAAAAAAATCATAAGGAAATCCGCAGCAGCAAAGTCAGCATCAAAAATTGTTGATTTCAAAATGGAAATGCCGCAGTTTTGCCACAGATTAAACCCTCTGCATTGCTTTAAAAATCCACAGCATAAAATTAAATTCTTCAAATGTAAATCCTGCAATGCATGGCAATTTCTGCTGCAGTCATTTTTTTTTCTGCTCCTGTAATGCTCTGAGGATTCTCTGCCTGCACATCCCGATGGAAGATCATCCCTATGTGTGAATATTCACATAGAAGATGGATTCCCTTGAAAGGACAAGGACCGTGTCATACAGCTTTGCTTACATTCTATGAAGATGTTCTGTGCTTTACACCAAGTTATTTCATTATCAAGTGACCAAGTTTGGCTTCTCTCTCTATCCAGTCTAATGAATTCCATCTGTTCAGTTTCCTCTACATTTTTAATCAAACAAATTAAAAAATTCACTTTGTATTTTTCTTTGAAACATACAGAGCAGTCAGCACATAGTGGAGTTGGAAAATAAGCAAATTCATGATTTTTTTTCCCTTCTTTCCTGCCACGCAGTTCATTTTTACCTTAAAAGCACTGTATCGGCAAATATGATGATGGCTGGAAGTCAATACGAGTTCAAGCCATAAAGTTGGATGTAACTTCGAAAGTCATAGTCACAAGGTAAAACAAGCCAGAGGGTGTTCTTACTACGAAGAAAACAACAATGCTACTGTATGTTGTGAAACTGCTTTTTTACCCCACTGGTTGTAATAAACAATGTTTCTTTAGGGTACAAAAAAAAGTGTATACATTTTATATTACTTGGAAATTTATTTTGTGTCTCGTAAGTCAAACAAAGTTGTTTTTTTATGTAGAACTGGAGAAGAAAATCAGACTTGGGAGATTGGAGGGCAATGAACTGAGTGCCAATAGAAGGGCTTGTGGTGCCATTATTGCAAAGTAGTTGTTGGAATAATGCATATTGATTTGTATGTATAGCAACAACTACTACTGTACTGTTTGATATGTTGTGCATATTGTGAGGTTATTAACAAAGTTTTGTAAAGAAAAAAAAAAAACCTCACTCACAGACAGGATGCCTCCTCCTTCTCTTCCTGTGTTGTAATGTTTTTCATGCTGCAGCCATAGCAGATATCAGGCTGATCACATTTCATGCTGTGTTGTAAGCTGTCTATACTGGATGTGAATAAATCTACATTCTCTGTTGCTGACTCCGGATGTTACGCTGGTTAATCCGCTGCTAACAGTAGTGCTAAAAAAAAGGCTGGTAAGTATGTATAGTATATCTGCGGTATAGAAAAGGGACATCAATAGACTAGGGGTTGAGAGAGTTGCATCACCAAGCAGGGTTGGCAAACGTGAGAAAAAATAGATGGATTCTGGCAATATTTAGTGCTTATATGACTCAAGTAGAAAACAGAGAATGTCCCCAAAATATCACGATCGGAAAGGCATCCACAAGCCTGCTAACACAAACACCTTGACTCTACAGAAGGGGTGATGTACATTTTTGCGTACAGTGGTGAGATGGTTAGGTAGCCATAAAAGTTGATGAGTGTAATTAACATTACTGGGTATTACCCCACTTCACATGTAAAGCGCCATGGAATAAATGGTGCTATAATAATAATAAATAATAATAATAATAATAATATAATAATTACACACCTGTCCCTTCTTCAATGCCAGCACCTGCTACCTTCTTCTATGGCTGCCTTCATTTGTTGTGGTCTACAGACAGGTTGCCCAGTTATGTCATCACTCAAGGACTAATATTCTGTTAACCTGTGCTTCTGAGGTTGTCTCATCAGTTCTCTCAGCTGACTATCTTCTCTGCAAACTCCTGTGGTTTCTAGAACAGGCATCTTCTCTCATACTCAATGCATTTTTGGTGCAGAATTGAAGGAGCATCCTTAATGTTCTTTTATAGTACAGAAAAGCTTTGTACCTTAAAAAAAACAAAAACTTTTTTTTTTGCATACTGTTTTTACATGTGTTTTTTTCAGGCTCCCCATAAAAGTCTGTAATGTAAAAAAAAACACTAAACCACACAGTTCAGCATGAACTTTAAATGCAATGGTTAGCGGCCTTGGAATCGCGTCCAAATTGCTGGGGCAGTTAAGTGCAGCAGAATTTTTGCACTAAAAAACAGAAAACAGAAAAAACGCTGCATTCACGCTTATGTGAACATAAACTAAATGTCTAAGCAAAATGGATACAGTCTACTGCCCTTGGTACGTCTAAAGTCTCATGGAGACATGAGGGTCAGTGGGTGCTCTCAACTTCTGGCCTGGTTGTCTTTAGAAAGACCTCATGGACCATAATTCATCCCACTGAACGCCCATACTCCTTTCCCGTGGGCAGAATACTACTACTTGCTGGGAATTAGAACATCTGTGACTTTGGGACTTACAGGGCCAACTGCCCCAACCAGTGGCACCCCGCTTTTGGTGGGACCACGAGAGCGGTACGGCATGCTTGGAAGCTGACAGAGCCATTAGGTACAGGCTAGGTGACTGTTGTCCACTGGGTTCTCCAAACATCTTTATGGGTTCAGTGATGAACAGTGGATCAAATCTGTATTTCTCCAGTTGGAACCATGGTTCCCTGGCTGCTGTTCTGTTGAGTCTAAAATCAGTGAAGCCATACTGGGCCACAGGCCTTTAAGGGAGGACGACATGACTGGGTTGAGGTGACCCATAGGGAGCGTAGAATAATAATAAGGGGCGGTATATTAGGGGTTAAGCGATTTTTAATAAAAACAGGGCTGGGATAGGGCTTTGAGGAGTAGGAGGGGTTAAAAGGTGGAGTAAAGGGGGATGCTATAAAAGGAGGAGGCAATGCTAGTGGGGCAACCATTTTAGGTGCCCCCAGTACAATAAACAAGCTGTAATCGCTGTACCTTTAGGATGGAGGTTGAGCTGATTCTCCAGCAATTGATGGAAGTTGCGGACTCCAGGAGCGCAGGCTGGCTGCAGGCATCCATCCAAGGCCTGCTACAAGGAGGGGGGTCGGGCATCCTCAGGCCCAGCAGGAGGGACGACGGCCTTGGAGGACTAGGCCACCGAAGCGCCTCAGTCCTGAGGCTACCCCCAGGGTCCGGCGCCGCATATGGAGCCCCTTCAGGGACCCTCCAGTGGTTCCAGAGCCAGGAGGAATCCGGCAGCTTGGCGGGACCTGCAGCGAGGGGGTGTCCGCCTCCCCCTCGACGAGTGCGGCGGTGGCGGGCGAGGATTAAGGGCTTGCTACTGCGGGAGCCCAGCCGGGAACGGGCCCTGCTTGGTGGCAGCAGGAGATGCAGGTTTCTGTGAGGCCTGCAGGCAAGCGCTTCACTGAAGACCGGCGAGGTGGCCCTGCCCACTCACCGGCTGCGGTGAGGTAACAGGATCTGAGCACAGAGGCGGCAGGGGCCTCCGCTCGGTGAAGTTTCGAAACCTGACAGGGGTAGGCGGCGCAGGCCTCAGGACGCAGAGCAGCCAATAAGTGACGGCACAGTGGCTCCCCCACTCGCTGGCTGCTGCTGATTTTCAAAATAATGGTGGGCAATGCTGTCCTAGATCAGGCAGCATTAGAAGGAAGAGCACACAGAATGAGAGGGCCACAGGGGGATCTCCCGGTGGGGGGGTGCCAGGGGATAATTTGGCAGTTTGGGGGGAGGGGGAGGGAGAGAGGGGAGATCAACATCACGGACAGTGGCCAGTGCCCCCAGAAATCACAGGGATGCAGAATGCGACGCAGAGGAGCATCGTAATCAAAGATTGCGCAGCGGACCATGGAGGCTGGCTGTATGGGGTTACAGGAGCGGCGAGTCAACAGAGCACTGTGGAGCCAGGCACGGAGCGGCTGCTTCTGGATTCTGGATCGGCGGGTGCTGGGAACACAGCACCCAGGCAGCCAGGTGAGGGAGATACACTGTTTTCTGTTCAACCGTCACTAGCCTCTAATGTGAATATGAGCGGGGGTATGTGTACGGGGTGGCTGGTGTCGGTATGGGTGTTGTTTTACAAGGTTTGAAGGAGATAGTCAGGTTATGGGAATCTGGGACTGGTCCAGGTGAGCCATCGCCATTGTCAGCATGGTTAGGTAATGTAGGGTAAAGGCCACTGGGTTATAGCGGGGTGGCGGGTGCATCTAGCTCGGTATCAGGCACAGCGGCGGGGGGTTTGGCATCTGTTGGGGCGCATCCCGCGGTTGAAGGTGAGCTGATGGGGCAGGGGTCTTCTTCAGGGGACGGCGAAGAGAAAGACGGGGACAAGACAATGCGCCTGGACGATGCAGATAAGGGTCAGGTTTATGTCTGTTTTGAGGGGCCGTTGGGGGCACATTTGAAACAAGACATGAGAGAAAGGATATGGAAAGGGGAATACATTGACATATTTTCTTTGCTTCCCCTGGAACGTTTCAATCTGGATAGGGTAAGAAGAGATGAGGTTAAAAAAGAGGATGAGGATGAGGAGGTTTCGGTTAATTCCTCGCACGTTCGCTAATTGGTTTTTGCAATATTAGCCAGCGTCATCGGGGAGAAGTAACCAGAAAATTGTTCAGCCCTCTTTTGTTATATGGATGTGATTGGGGAAGCTTACAGAGTTTATGGGGGGCAGGGATGGCTCAGATACGGCGAACAGTTTCGCAACGGAAAGCTGTACGTCCCAGCATCCGTTGGGATCAAAAGGATATAGCCTTATAGATGAGAGTAACAGCCTGGTTACATCTGGACAGGGGACTCAGTCGTTTCATGGGGACACCGGGGGTCGGGGCAGTCAGGGTACTCGGTGGCTTTGCAGGGGAGGAGTCCTGAGGAGATCATTTGCATATTCCCAGTTCATTCTGGGATAAGTGAAGAGTCTCCCGAGCTCCAAGAACACTGGGTTTTGGCTGTTGCAGCTGAAAGGAGGACATCGGTAAATTTTGGCACTTTTTTCACCGCTGTGATATCTCTTTAACAACAAGAGCATGGAAGATGCTAGGAGCCATGTGGTGAGTTGCATTTCTTGCTACATGTTCACAGATTTACCAGTGGAAAAGCCAAATTTCACATGCCACAAATGCAAGCTTGTGTCCATGTTGGAGGAAAAGTTGCGAAATCTAGAAGAGAGGTTAGCTACATTGAAGATCATTAAGGAAGATGAAGAGTTCTTAGACAAAGCAGAATTATCTCTTCATGGTGCAGAAAGAGAAGAAATTCAACCTGCACCTGAAGAAACAGAGGAATGGAAGCATGTGACCCAGAGAAGCAGGAGGATCGTGAAGCAGTCACACCACATACTGCTCAGGAACCAGTACCAGGCTCTCACACAGGAGAATGATGAAGAAATACATCAGGATAAGACTTTGCCCACAAAGAGCAACCGTGTAAGCCCTCAGAGTCCTCCCGAATGAGAAAGAAAACTGTTGTGATGAAGAAACGGAGAGTTGTTGTCATGGGGGATTCCTGTTGAGAGGAACAGAGGCCACTATCTGCAGACCGGATATAACCTCAAGAGAAATGTGCTGTCTTCCAGGTGCAAAAATTAAAGATGTGTCTGACAGGATATCAGGACTCTTCAGACCTAAAGATGACTACCCATTCCTGCTAATACATGTGGGGACAAATGACACCACAAGAAGTGACCTGGAAACCATCTGCAGTGACTTTGAAAACTTAGGCAAGAAAGTGAAAGAACTGGGTGCGCAGGTGGTCTTCTCATCCATCCTCCCAGTGGATGGCCATGGAACAAAGAGGTGGAATAAGATTCTGCAGGTGAACAACTGGCTACGTCGATGGTGCAGTCAGCAAGGATTTGGATTTCTGGATCACGGAGTGAATTACCTATACGATGGACTACTTGCTAGAGATGGGGTGCACCTTACGAAGACTGGAAAACATGTATTTGGAAGTCGCCTTGCTACACTCATCATGAGAGCTTTAAACTAGAACAATGTGGGAAGGGAAGCAAAATGCCAGAAAAAGCCATACACCTGACAAATGCTATTGAAACTCGGCTATTAGAAGTGGAAAGGAAGAACAAAAACAAAACAATCTAAATAATAAAAATATTGGAGGAAGAGAAACCAATCACAAACTAAAATGTTTTATACAAATGCACAAAGCATGGGCAACAAACAAGGAGAATTGGAACTACTAACGCAGGAGAGAAGTATGATGTTATTGGAATCACTGAAACTTGGTGGGACGATACACATGATTGGAATACAAGGCTAGAAGGATACAACTTATTTGCAAGAAACAGACTTGATAAACGAGGAGGAGGTGTCGCATTGTATGTTAGAAAAGCGTATATCTGCACAGAGATTGACGCTTCAGAGACTGGGAGTTCTGTGGAAACTGTTTGGGTAAGAATACAAGGACAGAACAATGGAAAGGACACCATTGTAGGCATTTACTACAGGCCGCCTATGCAAGCTGAAGATATGGATGAACTCTTTATGCATCAAATGGCCAAGTTCTCCAAAAATATGACATAGTGGTCATGGGAAATTTCAACTATCCAGAAATTTGTTGGGAATCTCTCTCAGGCAAAACTAACAGGTCAAGGAAATTCTTATCCTCTCTTGCTGACAACTTATCTTTCAAAAGGTAGAGGAGAAAACAAGGGGATCTGCTACCTTGGATCTAATCCTTATAAACAGGGAGGAAATGGTTGAGGAGGTAAGAGTGGCTGGGACCCTAGGAGGTAGTGACCATGCTATTTTAGAATTTTGGATAACAAGAGGAGGAAGACCTGTGAAGACTCAGACGTCAAGGTTAGATTTCAGAAAGGCAGATTTTAAGGGACTCAGAAAGAGAATTGGAGGGATCCAATGGCAGGATATCCTTAAGGACAAAAATGTCCAGGAAGGATGGGACATCTTGAAAAATGAGATTCTCAAAGCACAATCGTTAACAATTCCAAAAAGAGGGAAGAATGGGAAGCATTTAAGGAAACCAGGATGGATGAACATAGAACTTAAACACATGCTAAAAAGGAAGAAAGAAATGTTTATCAAATGGAAAGAGGGAGGCATATCTAAAGAAGAATATAATGCCAACTGCAGAACCTGCAGGGCACAAATCAGATTATCTAAAGCTGATAATGAATTAAGGCTTGCAAGAGATGTCAAAAGCAACAAAAAAGGATTTTGGGGATACGTCAAAAGTAAAAAAAAAGTCAAAGATGCTATAGATTTTTACAGGATGAAAATGATGAAATGGTAAGAAAGGATGTTGAGAAGGCTGAACTTTTAAATTCCTATTTTGCATCTGTTTTCTCTCAGAAAGGAAATGTAACATCAACTGATCTTCACTGTCCTATTAAAGGAATAGAAGAATCCAGGATATGTATATAACAGAAAGACAGTGAGGAAACACTTAGCTAACCTAAATGAATTCAAGTCTCCAGGTCCAGATGAATTACACCCCAGAATACTGAAGGAGATAGCAGAAGAAATTCTTGAACCACTGTCCATAATCTTTGAAAATTCTTGGAGAACAGAAAGTCCCAGAAGACTGGAGAAGAGCATGTTGTTCCTATCTTCAAAAAGGGGAAGAAGGTGGACCCAGGGAACTACGGGCCGTGAGTCTGACTTCTATACCAGGAAAAATCTTTGAACAAATTATTAAAGAACATGTATGTAAGTACCTGCATAAGAATGAAGTGATTAAACAGAGTCAGCATGGGTTTGTAACTAATAAGTCATGTCAGACTAACTTAATTTCCTTCTATGACAGAATCACTGACTGGGTGGATCAGGGAAATGCTGTCGATATAGTATATCTTGACTTCAGCAAAGCATTTGACAAAGTATCTCACACAATCCTTATTGAAAAAATGACTAAGTATGGAATGGACAAGGCAACTGTTAGGTGGATTCATAACTGGCTTAGTGATCGGACTCAAAGAGTGGTCGTAAATGGCTGCACATCCAGTTGGAAGAATGTCTCAAGTGGGGTACCACAAGGCTCTGTTTTGGGCCCTGTATTGTTCAACATCTTATCAATGATTTAGATGAAGGAATTGAGGGTAAACTGATCAAATGTGCTGATGACAAAAGCTAGGAGGGGTAGCTAATACTAGAGAAGAGAGAGAGAGGATTCAAAAATATATAAATAAACTGGAGCAGTGGGCAGCAACTAACAGAATGGTTTTAACAGGGAAAAATGCAAAGTACTACATCTGGGCAATAAAAATGAAAAAAGCATATACAAAATGGGAGGAATAGGGCTAAGTAACAGCACATGTGAAAAAGACTTGGGTATACTAATTGATCACAGACTGAACATGAGTCAACAGTGTGATGCAGCAGCAAAAAAGGCAAATGCAATTCTAGGATGTATCAACAGAAGCATAAGTCTAGATCACGTGAGGTCATTATTGCCCTCTACTCCTCTTTGGTCAGACCTCATCTGGAATACTGTGTCCAGTTTTGGGACCACATTTTAAAAAAGACATCAACAAATTGGAGCAAGTTCAAAGGAGAGCCACCAGAATGGTGACCGGTCTGCAAACCATGTCCTATGAGGAACGGTTGCAGGATTTGGGAATGTTTAGCTTGCAAAAAAGAAGACTGAGAGGAGACTTAATAGCTGTCTACAAATATCTCAAGGGCTGTCACATTGTAGAAGGATCATCTTTATTCTCATTTGCACAAGGAAAGACTAGAAGCAATGGGATGAAACTGAATGGGAGGAGACACAGATTAGATATTAGAAAAAACTTTTTGACAGTTAGGGTGATCAAGGAGTGGAACAGGCTGCCACGAGAGGTGGTAAGTTCTTCTTCAATGGAAGTCTTCAAACAGAGGCTGGACAGACATCTGGGATGATTTAGAGAATCCTGCTTTGAGCAGGGGGTTGGACCAGATGGCCCAGGAGGTCCCTTCCAACTCTACCATTCTATGATTCTATGATTCTATGAAAAAGGACTGTCCTTCTCATTTAATGAGGGGGCATGTACATTCGGGGCCCAATGCTAATTTAAACACGAATGTTCTTCCTGCGGAGGTAGCCATGGGGCATCAAGATGTTTTAGGGGATGGAGACAAAAGGGGTCAGTGGGAGCTGAAAAAAGGAGTGACACCAGTACGTTTGGTAGAGATGGAACAATTTCTAAATAAAAAGGAAGCGGCAACGTTGCTGAGGGAGGGTTTCAGAGAAGGGTTTAAAATTCCTTTTATTGATGTTACGGTGAGGTTATCAACCAAGAATTTGAAGTCGGCTATGGAATACCCTGAGGTGGTCACATTGAATAAAGAAGTGGTCCTGGGTAGAATGGAGGGACCGTTTGAGTCGGCTCCCATCAGTAATTTGAGAGTTTTTCCATTGGGCATAGTGCCAAAAAATGAACCTAATAAATTCAGGTTGATTTATCACCTTTCATTTCTTTCAAAAGGTTTGTCGGTAATGATGGGATTGATCCCCAGTTGTGTTCTGTTTTGTACATGTCTTTTGATGCGGCCATGTTTTTTGTTCGGGGGTGCGGTAAAGGGGCATGGTTAGCGAAAACAGGCATTGAGGCGGCATTCCGCTTGTTACCAGTTCACCCCGATAGCATGCATTTGTTGGGGTGTTTTTGGGATGGGGGTTTATTCGTGGACCGCTGTTTGCCTATGGGGTGTTCGCTATCATGCGCAAACTTTGAAGCGTTCAGCACGTTTTTGGAATGGATGGTTAAGGAGGTGTCGGGGCTAAGTTCATGTATTCATTACCTGGACGAGTATTGGTTCGGCGCAGTCACACGATTGTTCGGTGTTACTTTGTATAATGGAAGGGATAGCCAGGAACTTTGGGGTACCCTTAGCGGCTGAAAAAATGGTGGGCCCAGTAACTTCGTTGAGTTTTTGGGTATTGAAATGATGGAGTGTAGATTGCCTGAGACAAATTATTGGATTTAAGATCAGAGGTGAGATGGGTTTGCTGTCTGAAGAAGGTGATGTTGAGGGAAGTTCATCTCTGTTGGGTAAATTGAACTTTGCATGTCGGATTATGCCGATGGGTGGAGCATTTTGTAGGCGACTTTCATTGGCTATGGTGGGGGTAAAGGCTCCTACGCATTTTAGGAGGGAGTTGAAGGACGATTTGAAGGTTTGGGCACTTTTCTTGGATTCCTACAATGCGAGGTCGATTTGGATCGAGTCAGTGGTGCCCGCAGAGTCTCTAGGCATTTTGGTGGGTTCAGTGGGAGAACAGAGATTCAATTTGTTTTTTCAAGGTGCATGGTTGGTAGAACGGTGGCCAAAAATCTGGAAAGATAAGGGCTTATCAGCTAATCAGGTGCTGCGGGAGGTGTACCCCATTGTACTGGCATTATCATTATGGGGCAGGAGTGTTCAGAACAGAAAAATTTGTTTTAGTAGTGAATTAGCAGGGGCAGTAAAGGCCATAAATTCATTATCGTTGCCCGATCAAGCAGTAATGAGAGTTTTTACAGCATCTGGTGTGGGCTGAATTAAGTTTTAACCTGTGGGTTACGGCATCTTTGGGGCCAAAAGTTAATTACCCTATTCTTGAAGCTCTTTCTTGTTCACAGTGGGACCGAGTTCTGGGGTTGTCACCTCAAGCGGAAATCACGGGGCTGGTGTGTCCAGAGGCATTATGGAACCTTCCGTTGGGGAAGTAAGAGATCTGTTATCCAGATCTTTGTCAGCAGGAACGTGGGCGCATTATACTAGGGCATGGAGCATGTGGGAGGAGTGGAAGGCAAAGTTGGGAGGGGATTTGGGGGATGAAAGCAGATTATTGTTGCTGCTTTGACACTATTGGGAGACGGGTTGGTCAGTCTCAAAACTTAGTAACCTTTTGTCAGGATTGACTTTTGGTTTTAAATTCAGGGGGTTGCAGGATTTGACAAAGTCGTTTTTGGTTCTTCAAGCGGTGAAGGGTTGGAAAAAATGTTGGAAGGTACTGGACAAGAGACGTCCAGTGCCGTATGAGGCGTTGTTAATTTTGGGTGAACAATTAGGGGTAGTCTGTTCCTCCCATAGGGAGGTGGTTCTTTTTAGGTTGGCTTTTTCGCTAACGTTTTTGGGGCTTTTGATTTGGGGAATTGGTTAGTCCTTCTCGATATCGGATAGGGGGCTTCTTAGACAAGATGTAGATATGAATGGGGACAGGTTATTTATCTTTATCTGATCTTCTAAAACTGATACGGAGGGGAAGGGTTGTAGGATAGTACTTTTTGAGGTGAATGGTTCCCCTTTATGCCCTTTGAAGTGCATGAGAGAATTTTTTAGGGGTAGGGGACTGAGAATGATCCATTGTTAGTACATGAAGATGATTAATTTTTGTCATGTTTTTCAATTTGTTACAATATTCAAGCGGTGTTTGGAAAGGGGGGGCATTTCACCAAAGGACTACAGTGGGCATTCATTTCGTATTGGAGCAGCTATGGAGGTGGCTAGGAGGGGTTTAGCGGAAGAAGTGGTAAAGAGGATTGGTCATTGGGAATCTGTGAGATTCCGTTCGTATGTGTGCCGGTCTTTGGTTTAAATTTCTTTTGAACATGTGTGCGGTGTTCCTAATTTATGTGGTTCTTGTGTTTTGTTTCCTTTTTTCATTTTAGAGCCAAGACAGCTACTGGCATGGATTATGGGTCATTCCTTTGTCTTTTGGGCTGCGCTATGGGCGGCGGCTCGTCCAGACGGGCGGAAGCTGGGTGTGCCAAGGACACTGGCGGTATTGAGGTGGATCGGAAAGCGGGGGGATGGTGTGGAATCAATTGTTGCCTGAATTTAAAAGGTTTGTTTGGCTAGACCGTGCATCGGACGTGTTGGTAATACACTCAGGTGCGAACAACTTGGGAAAACGGCCATGCAAAGAGCTAATTAAGGACATCAAATTTGACATGCTGTATGGTCCATGTTTCCCAGGCTGTTAGTAGTTTGGTCGGACTTCATGCCTAGGAAGGTTTGGTATGGGGCTAGGTCAGTGCAGGGTATAAATAGGGCCAGGATCAAGTTGAATAGAGCTTTATGGTGAGGAATGGGGCAATCGTGGTACGCCATATGGACTTGGATTCGGGCGAAGAGGATTTTTGGAGGAAGGATGGAATTCATTTGAACGCGATTGGGCTGGACATGTGGTGTTTAGCACAGGAGGGCAGCGAGAAAAGTTTGAAGGTGTGGAGGGACATAAATGTTTGAGGGGGTCAGAACATTTATGTTGGTTGCGTGGGGGAGGGCCTCGAAGTTGGTGGTGCCAGAAAATGAGGGCTCGGAAGGGGGATCTCAAGAGGTCCTGGACTCCCCTTGGGGTGGACTATGTGGATGTGAAAGACAAAAAAACCTGACTGGCACATCCAGACTAATGTGAACTAGGTGCAAACCAAGGGAAGCTACCCCCATGTAAAACATACAAAAAAAGGCTGCACTCTAGCATACTAAAGCATGACAATATTGAATACATGAAATTTAGAATAGCAATATGGCTTTGGAATATAAGGAAAAATTTGAGACGCTTAGTATAAACATTTGGCCAAACATTTTAAAGCCCACCAACCATCGTCAAGGTGGTCTCAATACTGGTGAGTCCCTGACCTAATGTGAACATACCTCTATTAGGCTGATATCTGAATTTCTGGGTGAATATGCACCTCTGTCAGCAATGCCTGCATTTATGGGTAAAGTAGGGACCTGGTGTAATTAAAATCACCACCTGGTGGGGGCGGAGTGCTCGGTCAGCAAGCTAACATTCAATAGACAAAAAAACCTGACTGGCACATCCAGACTAATGTGAACTAGGTGCAAACCAAGGGAAGCTACCCCCATGTAAAACATACAAAAAAAGGCTGCACTCTAGCATACTAAAGCATGACAATATTGAAAATTCAGAAATTCAGATATCAGTCTAATAGAGGTATGTTCACATTAGGTCAGGGACTCACCAGTATTGAGACCACCTTGACGATGGTTGGTGGGCTTTAAAATGTTTGGCCAAATGTTTATACTAAGCGTCTCAAATTTTTCCTTATATTCCAAAGCCATATTGCTATTCTAAATTTCATGTATTCAATATTGTCATGTGTTGTGAATGGGTTTGAGATGAGTTCTGAGCAGAGGCTCCCTCTGGTGGTTACAAGCGGTACTAGTGAGGATTGGGAATCAGGTGTTACTGATTGGTCTTATTTAAGGGAATCATTTTCCCATCAGGGTTGCCGGTGATCAATTGTTCTGGTCTGAATCCTTCTTTCCAGTTTCCCTTGTAGCCTGCTGTGTCGTGTCTGCATCTCCTGCTATCAGATAAGACAATTTCTTATTGTGTGTTTTTGCTATATTTTTGCATTTTGTCCTGCACTTCTGTGGGGGCCTTCTGGGTCCCCTCCGGGGGCTTTTGCCCTCTCAGTTTGGTCCAGCCACTGTGTTTTGTACTTTTGCTTTTTGCAGTTTTTTCAGTGGCTGCTGTTTTTGTTACACCAGAGAACTAATTTAGGTGGTAGAGGTCGTGTGATCTCAGGTGATTTTGAAATTAGTAAGTTGGTGTTTTTCAGGGTTTTCTGGGATTGCAGTAAGTACCCTTCCTATCCTTTTCTATTTAGATAGTTTGGGCCCCAGCGTTTGCTCATACTATTTTCTTTCTGTGTCAGTATTTCCTCTTGTCTAACCGCCATTACATGTTTGGGGGCTTTCTATTATCTTTGGGGTTCTGCTCCGGGGCAGATAGCTTTCCTGTTTCTGTCTTTAGGTGTAGTTAGTTTCTCAGGCTGTGACGAGGCGTCTAGGACCATCGTAGGAACGCTCCACGGCTGCCTCTAGTTGTGGTGGTTAGTCAGGGTACTGCAATCTCATAGATTCCAACTGCTCTGGTGTATTTCCTTTTTTACCTGCACTCCTCAGCTACCGTAACATAACAGTATCACCGGCCATAAAAATTGTATGGTACTCACAGAAGGGAAAAAAATATTTTGAAGGAAGAAAAGTTGTCAGAGATATTTTTCTGTTTGTTGCATTTTTTTTTTTTTTCCCTCTGTATCTCTGGGTGCTGGGGAGGATCTTTTCTCCCAATGGAGTTTGCACAGTTGTCTGGCCGTGTGGATCAGCTTGCCACTGAGGTTCAGAGTATTGCTGCATATCTTGCTAGGTTGCCTGTTGTGGAACCTAGGATTCCCATGCCAGATTTGTTTTCAGGGGATCGAGCTAAGTTTCAGAATTTCAAAAATAATTGTAAATTGTTTTTTGCCTTAAAATCTAAGTCCTCAGGAAACGCAGCGCAGCAGGTTCAAATTATCATCTCTCTCCTGCGCGGCGATCCTCAGGATTGGGCTTTTTCCCTCACACCTGGGGATCCTGTTTTGAGTGATGTTGATGCGTTTTTTCAGGCTTTGGGGTTATTGTACGATGAGCCTAATGTCACTGATCAAGCTGAAAGAGCCTTGTTGGCATTAAATCAGGGGCTTGATGACGCTGAGTTATACTGTCAGAGATTCCGTAGGTGGGCAGTCTGACCAAATGGAATGACGACGCTTTGGCGGCCCTTTTCCGGAAGGGTCTGTCGGATAATGTAAAGGATGTTATGGTGGGATTCCTGTCCCCTCTGGTCTCAATGATTCTATGTCATTAGCGATTCAAATTGACAGACGTTTGCGTGAGCGGAGAAGTATGCGTGGAGTGGTGTTGCCTTGTGAGCCAGCTGCTGAGCCCATGCAGTGTGATGGAGTGGTGTCTGGGGCACAGCGTCATGAGTTTCGAAAGCGCAATGGGTTATGTTTCTACTGTGGTGATGCCTCTCATGCTATTTCGGTCTGCCCTAAGCGGGGAAGACGTTTTGCACGCTCAGTTGTCTTGGGTAGTGTTCAGACTAAGTTTTTATTAACTGTCACTCTGATATGCTCTCTGTCCTCATTTTCTGCTCAGGCTTTCGTTGATTCTGGAGCAGCTATTAACCTGATGGATTATGATTTTGCTAAACGTTGTGGATTTCCCTTGATACCCTACAGAAGTCTATTCCCCTACTGGGGATCGATTCTACCCCTTTGGCTGAGAATAAACCCCAGTTTTCTACTCAGGTGATAATGAGGGTTGAACCTGATCACCAGGAGTGCTGCAAATTTTTGGTTCTATATAATCTGCATGACATTATCGTGCTGGGTTTCCCTTGGTTACAGTCTCATAATCCTGTTTTGGATTGGAAATCTGTGTCTGTAACCAGTTGGGGCTGCCAATGTGTTAATACCAACACTCCTGTTTTTTCTGCCTCCCCCCAGGCTGAGGATGTTCCTGACTTTTTGTTTGATTTTTCTGATGTGTTTAGCGAAAGTAAATCTGCATCCTTACCTCCCCATAGGAGCTATGACTGCGCTATTGAATTAGTGCCAGGTAGTAAATTCCCTAAGGGTCGCCTTTTTAACTTGTCTGTACCTGAACATGACGCTATGCGGTCTTATATCAAGGAATCATTGGAGAAGGGTCATATCAGACCATCCTCTTCACCCTTAGGTGCCGATTTTTTCTTTGTGGCCAAAAAAGATGGTTCATTAAGGCCGTGTATTGATTATCGTCTCTTGAACAATATTACTGTGAAATATCAATACCGTTACCCTTGATTTCTGACCTGTTTTCCAGGGTGAAAAACGCTACTTGGTTTACCAAGCTTGACCTCAGGGGGGCGTATAACCTTATTCGCATTAAGCACGGGGATGAATGGAAGACGGCATTTAACACCCCTGAAGGGCATTTTGAGTACCTTGTGATGCCCTTTGGGCTCACTAATGCTCCTTCCGTCTTCCAGTCCTTCATGAATGACATTTTCAGGGATTTTGTGGACAAGTTTCTGATTGTTTATTTGGATGATATCTTGATTTTTTCTAATGACTGGGACTCTCATGTGAAACATGTTCGAACTGTATTCCAGATTTTGAGAGAGAATGCTCTGTATGTGAAGGGATCAAAGTGTCTTTTTGGCGTACAGAAGATCTCATTTCTGGGATTCATTTTGTCCCCATCTGTTATTGAAATGGACCCGGTCAAGGTTCAGGCCATCTGTGATTGGGTCCAACCTACTTCATTAAAGGCTCTTCAGAGATTTTTGGGTTTTGCCAATTTTTATCGTAAATTTATTGGTAATTTCTCTGTTATTGTTAAACCATTAACTGATTTGACCAGAAAGGGTTCTGATGTGGTGAATTGGCCTCCTGAGGCAGTCTCTGCGTTTCAGGAACTTAAGCAGAGATTCACTTCTGCTCCTGTTCTACGGCAGTCTGATGTTTCTCTGCCATTTCAGGTGGAGGTTGATGCCTCTGAAATTGGGGCAGGTGCCGTTTTGTCCCAAAAAGATCCAGAGACCTCTAAAAGTAACCCTTGTGCCTTTTTCTCTCGAAAATTTTCTCCTACTGAACGTAATTATGACGTGGGTAATCGGGAGTTATTGGCCATGAAGTGGGCTTTTGAAGAGTGGAGACATTGGCTGGAGGGAGCCAAACATCAGGTGGTGGTCCTTACGGACCATAAGAATCTGGTCTATCTGGAATCTGCCAAGCGACTCAATCCTAGACAGGCCAGGTGGGCCTTGTTTTTCACACGTTTTAATTTTGTGGTTTCCTTTCTTCCTGGCACTAAGAATGTTAAGGCGGATGCCCTCTCGAGGAGTTTCCTTGCGGACTCTCCTGAGCTATCTGATCCCTCTGTTATTTTGAAGGAGGTTGTCCCTCTCTCAGGAGAAGGCCCAGCGGTTTGCTAACCGGCATAGGACTTATGGTCCTCGGTTTAAAGTGGGGGACTTGGTCTGGTTGTCCTCAAAGAATATTCCTATGAGAGTAGCATCTCCTAAATTTAAGCCTAGGTTCATTGGACCTTATAAGATCATGGAGATTATTAATCCTGTTTCTTTTCGTTTGCTTCTTCCAGGGACATTTAAGATCCATAACGTGTTCCACAAGTCCTTGTTGAAGAGGTTTGTTGAGCCAGTGGTTCCTGCTGCTGTGCCTCCTGACCCTGTTTTGGTTGAGGGCAATCTGGAGTATGTGGTTGAGAAAATATTGGATTCTCGTTTTTCTAGACGAAGACTCCAGTATTTGGTTAAATGGAGAGGTTATGGTCAGGAAGATAATTCTTGGGTGTTTGCTTCGGACATCCATGCTAGGAGACTTATCCGTGCGTATCATAGAACTCATCCTGACCGACCTGGTTGCTCAAATGAGGGTTCGGTGACCCCTCCTCAAGGGGGGGGTACTGTTGTGAATGGGTTTGAGATGAGTTCTGAGCAGAGGCTCCCTCTGGTGGTTACAAGCGGTACTAGTGAGGATTGGGAATCAGGTGTTACTGATTGGTCTTATTTAAGGGAATCATTTTCCCATCAGGGTTGCCGGTGATCAATTGTTCTGGTCTGAATCCTTCTTTCCAGTTTCCCTTGTAGCCTGCTGTGTCGTGTCTGCATCTCCTGCTATCAGATAAGACAATTTCTTATTGTGTGTTTTTGCTATATTTTTGCATTTTGTCCTGCACTTCTGTGGGGGCCTTCTGGGTCCCCTCCGGGGGCTTTTGCCCTCTCAGTTTGGTCCAGCCACTGTGTTTTGTACTTTTGCTTTTTGCAGTTTTTTCAGTGGCTGCTGTTTTTGTTACACCAGAGAACTAATTTAGGTGGTAGAGGTCGTGTGATCTCAGGTGATTTTGAAATTAGT
Organism: Oophaga sylvatica; assembly: GCA_033576555.1. Classification (NCBI taxonomy): domain Eukaryota; kingdom Metazoa; phylum Chordata; class Amphibia; order Anura; family Dendrobatidae; genus Oophaga; species Oophaga sylvatica. Next base: position 397,839,511 of record JARQOD010000004.1, read on the forward strand.
AAGTTGGTGTTTTTCAGGGTTTTCTGGGATTGCAGTAAGTACCCTTCCTATCCTTTTCTATTTAGATAGTTTGGGCCCCAGCGTTTGCTCATACTATTTTCTTTCTGTGTCAGTATTTCCTCTTGTCTAACCGCCATTACATGTTTGGGGGCTTTCTATTATCTTTGGGGTTCTGCTCCGGGGCAGATAGCTTTCCTGTTTCTGTCTTTAGGTGTAGTTAGTTTCTCAGGCTGTGACGAGGCGTCTAGGACCATCGTAGGAACGCTCCACGGCTGCCTCTAGTTGTGGTGGTTAGTCAGGGTACTGCAATCTCATAGATTCCAACTACTCTGGTGTATTTCCTTTTTTACCTGCACTCCTCAGCTACCGTAACATAACAGTCATGCTTTAGTATGCTAGAGTGCAGCCTTTTTTTGTATGTTTTACATGGGGGTAGCTTCCCTTGGTTTGCACCTAGTTCACATTAGTCTGGATGTGCCAGTCAGGTTTTTTTGTCTATTGAATGTTAGCTTGCTGACCGAGCACTCCGCCCCCACCAGGTGGTGATTTTAATTACACCAGGTCCCTACTTTACCCATAAATGCAGGCATTGCTGACAGAGGTGCATATTCACCAAGAAATTCAGATATCAGCCTAATAGAGGTATGTTCACATTAGGTCAGGGACTCACCAGTATTGAGACCACCTTGACGATGGTTGGTGGGCTTTAAAATGTTTGGCCAAATGTTTATACTAAGCGTCTCAAATTTTTCCTTATATTCCAAAGCCATATTGCTATTCTAAATTTCATGTATTCAATATTGTCATGCTTTAGTATGCTAGAGTGCAGCCTTTTTTGTATGTGGATGTGAAAGTGATGGTCACAAGGAAAGGATAAAACGGGATCCGTGGTTATTAGCGGTGCATATTTTGTCCTTCAATGTTTTCATAACAATGAGCTGTATGGACAGATACAATAGGTAATCAGCAGGCATTTACCAAATTAACAAACATCAATTATTCAATTAACCTGCACCTTTGTTCCTTAAGGATAGCAGAGCAATAAGCTGCAGTGATGAATACAATAGGTAGTCAACAAGCATTCAACAAATCAACAAACATCAATTCAAGAGTCAATGTTCAGGCTCATATGAACAATGGCTTATGTCTCTTGGCTTACCGAAAAATACGTCCGTCATAATTAAGAATAAATGCTGTGTCATCACAGTGGTTTTGCTGCATTTTTTCTGCGCAGGTTTCTATGTTGAGCAAATAAGACTTCCGTTGAATTTTTAAGTGCAGAATCAAAGCTGTTCTGTGCTATAAAAAAACCATTAAAAACACTGCTTCAAATCAGCATCAAAACGCATCAAATAAATGGAAAATGCCATAACAAAATGCCACAAAAACGCAATAATTGGAGAATCACCATAAATAATCTGATCACTGTGCTATCTACGGCTGTGGTCACACTAGCGTATGGCACAGCTGAGTGCTGTCCGATGTTTTATTGGATAGCATTGGTCCCAATGTTATATTATGGGGCAGTGCTGAGCTGCGATTATTTTCTCATGCCGCTTCAGCATGAAAGAACAATCACATCATGCCACAATTGTCAGCGAGACTGCTCACTCGCACCTATACAAGTCTATGAGTCCAATTTAAACATCGGACTACACTCAGATGTCATTCCAGTGCATTGCGATATACGCTGAGACAGGAAATGTAGGAAATGGGAAAATTACTTTCTCCGTCTCTTCCACACTTGTGATTCGATCCTCTCATGTGACATAACTGGAGCACAGAGCACTGACACGGCTCACACTCGCAGCAGAGCAGGAGCCAAGTGTCTTTAGCATATCGCATCCAATTCTCTCACATCAGATGCCATACGCTACTGTGATACCAGCGTTCCAGTAAAATCTGCCTGAGATGTTGGAGACTACAATGCACACTTAAGTATAGCTAATTCTCCAAGACTCATCAGTGAAGCCTGGGACTCATATCTATTGCAACTGCCTACAATGATACAAGTTCGCGATTTGATTCCCGAGGAGATCAGATCTCAATAAAGAGAAGAATTGTTTGTTTAATTGAATGTAAGTATGTATAGAGCAGAGACATGTTGGCCTGCCCCCCCGTAAAAGATCATAAGAAGCTACAGTGCAGTGAAAATGGAAGGAGAAAAGACATAGCAAAGAGTGTGTGGAATTTGGGACACAGCCCTGGTGTCCCAGGACAGCAGGACAAATCCCTCAAATTGAGACAGTCCCACTGGAGCCTTGATGGTTGGGAGCTATGTATTTACTATCTAGACTGTACTGTAAGACTTCAAAATCTTATTTCTATAAATACTTTCCTATTCTTCTCCATATTAATTAGCCTGTAAGCGTTATGGCTTGTTCACTATCATCGTTAGGAAAGGCCAGGTGATGCAAATTTCCCAGCTTTATAAAAACTCGGCCTCCTCTAACCCTGTGCCAAAAAACAGCAGCCATGGGTTCTTCTAAGCAGCTACCTAGCAATCTGAAAATGAAAAGGGTGGAGGCCCACAAAGCAGTAGAAGACTATAAGAAGATAGCAAAGCATTTTCAAGTTGCCCTTTCCTCAGTTTGAAATGTAATTAAGAAATAGCAGATAACATGAACAATAGAGATCAAGGTAAGGGCTGGAAGACCAAGCAAAATTCCAGCAAGAGCTGCTCATATGATTGCTAGAGAGGAAAATCAGGACCCTCGCTTGACTGCAAAAGACCTTCAGAAAGATTTAGCAGACTCTGGAGTTTTGGTACATTGTTCTACTGTTCAGAGGAACCTGCACAAATATAACCTTCATGGAAGAGTCATCAGAAGAAAATCTCTCCTGCATCCTCACCATAAAATTCAGAGTCCGAAGTATGCAAAAGAACAGATAAACAAGTTTGATGCATTTTGGAAACAAGTCCTGTTGACCAATGAGGTTAAAATAGAACTCTTTGGCCACAAAGGTAAGTGTGGAGAAAAAATGGCACAAAATTTCAGGAAAATCACATCATATTTTTCAAGGCACTGGAAAACTGCCAAAAACACCTCAATGAATCAGGGCCAGAATACTTTAAAGCAAAATTTTATAGCATAAGTTGTCTAAAAATTGTGCCACAGTGCTGAAAAATTACCCCCAGTGTATAAAAATAGCAACAGTAGTTAAATATTACCATCATAAGGAAACCCAAAACAATAATGTGATAAATGTACATATATATATATACCGTACACATATACAGTCTACACTTTAAAGCAATGTTAATGTACTCCAAAAAAGAATACAGTACCATTAAAACAGCATAACATTTGTTATATATTTTATCCAAGAGAGGAGTTCAGTTTTTTTTTTATTTAATCTACTGTAGCTTTTTCAACTTTTTTCAAGGCTATATAACCCATTTAAACAGTTTATACTCCTAAAATACAACGAGATGAAAACCTGACAATTAAGATGACCATTAAGATGTAGGAAACTGAGACAAAGGGACATAAAGCAGTGCCAGCATGGCTGACCCCTTAAGCAGGGCCACCATCAGGGCATTACTGCAATTACAGGTGTATGAGTCAAGGAGAACAGAAGCAAAGAGGGGGGGTCCAGACTTGGTGAAAGTTGGCGGAAGCGGCAAGAGAAGCATGCTGAGGAGGTGGAGGTAGTGTTCGGTGGAGGCAGGAGTGGAGTGATGCTCTGGGCCTCAGGCTGGTAGGAAATGGTGTTCGGTGGTGCGGGGGCTCCACCAACATTTTAAGAAAGCAATGGACTCCAGGAAAATGGTAGCTGAAGGCGGCGCTTGTGCGATTGAGATCTTGCAGTGGATCAGGCTCTGGGCTTTCAAAAAATGTTGGCGGATCCCCGCACTGCTGAACACCCCTCCTACCAGCCTGGGACTCACAGCATCGCCCCATTTCTACCATCACCATCAGAAGCTTCCTGCAGCAGCAACCTTTGGACTCAATTTCACCACAGCTGTTAAGCTATTTTTGGATTATAAGACACATCCCCATTTTCCCCCAAAATTTGGGGGAAAACAGTGCAGCTTATAATCTGAAAAATATGATGCTTTGCTTTATTAAGCTCCCAGGGAACCAGTCACTCACAGCCACAGCAACTTACATTGTATGGCCGCATCAGAGGGGGCCAGCTGCGTCTGACATTAATGACGTCACACGCTGCCAGCCCACCCTCTTTTCCTAAGCTGCTGGCGCACCCCAGGCCTTTGCTGCACAATATATGCAGGACTTGAGGGCCCAAAGGTGATGAGATGTGTTTGGCCACTTGCCCATCTCTCGCCGTCCGACCTCCCATTCCCTCATCCGACCTTCTATTCACCCACTCGCTGGCCCACCCACCCACTACCCACTACTCTTCTTGTGCCCCCTCTCTGCTTGTGCAGTGTGAAGTTGGAAGCCATCTCTGCTGCCTGCTTGCAAACTAGTGAGTACTACTAAGTTCTTATCTACTGACTGCTGCCTGTCTGCCTGCAATAAGGTGCAGTTGCCTGTCTTAAAGCGGATATTATAGTAACCTAAACATTTTCTCATATACACAACATATTAGGGCCAGTTCATATGGCAGATCTTCAAGCAGAAGTTTGGTGCAGACAGCCACGCCGACATTCTGCTGAATATCCAGGGCATTCACTTCCTTCATGCCTCCAATTTATCTCTAAGGGTTATGAGGATTGCGGAAAAGCCTGATTTAGCCGCAGCCCTGCTGAGAAAGGACCTGTCGTGTGAACTGGCCCTTACAATCGAGTGGCAGCATGCATGCTCAATCTCCGCTCATTTCATGGGACAATAAGATTTACGGGAGTCCGCTTTTTGTGATCAGTGGGGGATCACAGAAGTAGAACTTCCACTGATCCAGAGAACATGGGCCCTGTTCCTCTAACCACCCCTGAAATGGTTTGAGGGGTGGAGGCAGAGCTGGGGTGGAGTATCAGTAGGGTCAGAAAATTTTGCCAGTATGGGGCCCTTAAGTTCATGGTCGCAACCTTGCACTTAAGACCCAGGGGACCTTGATACAGAGATGAAAATTTTTGGAGACCTAAGGACAGTGACAGATATTGGTGCCTGTTGTGAGATTATGTAACGTAGCATAGTGTGAATGTATTGTATCCATACCGTTTTGTTTGTTTTAGCAATGTGTGAGAATAACTCCTCATTTGAGCTTTCCAACCATTATGCATTCAGTGCCACAATAGTTCAAGCTGTACAGAGTGTTGAACCATTTGCATGTTTTGGTCAGTGAATATCTTTTTTCCTTAAGTGGAACGCTTGTATCTGGCCTACATTACAAGTCTTTCAAATTATAATATTTTATCACTTTACTAGAAATCTGACTTTAGAGATCTGACATTTCTTTCTTTCTTTCTGCAAAGGTCCAAGATAAGTATGATTTTTTTTTTTTACCCTTTAAAAACTTGTGTACTTTTTTGAACCTTACAAGATGATTTAGTTTTTTACATATTAGATTTGTAAAGATTTTCTAATTGACATCAAACCTTCTTGTATACTTAACAAACTTGAGTGTTTAACCATACGCGTCCATGATAACCATGAACATCTGTAGGTATCCTGTTGCTGAACTGAACAAAATATAAACATTTTTATGCCCTTCAACTTAGATGGATAGCTGGAATTGTTCACATTGTTTCAATGCTATCTTGAGGGTTTTGTATATTATGCATATTTTATACTTGATATCATGTATAATTTATTTCAGAACAGTTTGTTCTTTTTCGATTATGAAGTTCATGTGATGTGGAGGATATGCGTGACTTTGTATTATGCAACACAAGTTGGGTCATTCTGTCACAGTAGCTGCTTTGTTTGTATGTTTTCCCAGGTGTATATATTACAAATTGAGACTAAATATTACATTCTTATTCCACTCGCAAAATTTTTTTTCTGTAATATAACATTTCTTGTATCCTGCCGCTGTTCATTTACACATCAGGCCCTACGTCCACATCTTATGTCTCTTTGGGCTCATACTCATTTGCAAGAAAATCGGACAGGTGTAATCCGATTGCACTCTGACCAGGGTTATTTAATGGGTTACATCTCATCTGCGATTTTTTTTTTCTCAACTGAAATCGTACTGAGAAAATAACCGAAGCATGCTGCGATTATCCTCGTATCTCGGATGAGACTCGCTAATGCAAGTTGATCACTTGGGTGGATGCTGCAAAGGGGTTTTTCTTCACCATTAAAAGGATTCTGCGATCATCCATCACTGTTGTTTTCTGTGGACTTTCAGGCCTTTTTGAGTTCCAAACTCACCAGTGTGAGACAGTACCAAAATGTTGATTTTGGCACTACTAACATTTCTGCTCTCTTGGTGTACCATTGAGAGCTCTTTTGACCTCATGTTGTGGGTTCACAGCAATAGTTTCCACATGCAAATGCCACACCTGGAAGCAGCTCCAGACCTTTTACTGTTTATTTGATGAAGTATTAATGAGGGATTATCCCATGCAGCCAATTAAAATGCTTTTGAGATAGTTGTCAAATTACTTTTGATCCCTTTAAAAAGAGGCAGCTACATATTAACCCCTTTTAAGTAAAAAAAAAAAGTAAAACAAATTTTTTAAGTAATTGTAAAAATATTAAAAAGATAATGAAAAAATAATAATAAAAATATTAAAAGATATTGTACCCATAAATAAATATTTGTATGAAAAAAATAAACAAAAAAAGTACACATATTTAGTATCACCGCCTCAGGAACGACCTGACCTATCAAAAGGTTCCACTAGTTAACCCCTTTAGTGAACACCATAAAAAAACAAGGCGAAAAACAATGCTTTATCATCGTACCGCCGAGCAAAAAGTGGAATAAAATGCGGTAAAAAAGAAATAAACATGGTATCGCTGAAAACGCCATCTTGTCCCATAAAAAATAAGCCACCATACAGATCCATCAGTGGAAAAATAAAAAAGTTATAGCTCTCAGAATAAAGCACCGCAAAAATAATTATTTTTTCTATACAATAGTTTTTATTGTGTAAAGCACCAAAACAGAAAAAAACAATATAAATGTGGTATCGCTGTAATCGTACTGACCTGAAGAATAAAACTACCTTATCAATTTTATCACACACGGAACGGCATAATCCCACCCCCAAAAAAATTCCTGAATTGCTGGTTTTGTTCATTCTGCCTCCCAAAAATCGGAAGAGAAAGCGATCAAAAAATGCAATGTGTCTGAAAATGGTAGCAATAAAAACATTAACTTGTTCCGCAAAAAACACCGCGCACATGACTATGTGGGCTAAAATATGAAAAAATTGTAGCTCTCAAAGTATGGTGATGCAAAAAACTATTTTTCACAATAAAAAACACCTTTTAGTGTGACAACAGTCAAACATAAAAACCCAATATAAACCTGGTATCGCTGTAATCGCACCAACTCGAAGAATAAAGTCACCTAATCACTTATACCGCACGAGGAATGGCGTAAAAAATAAATAAAACCAATTCTTCACATGCTGTTGATTTTTTTTATTCAGCCTCCCAAAGATCGAAGTAAGGATTGGCGCACATTTATCCTGCGCTATGTGTTGAGCGCTTACACTGGGTTTTCGTTGTAAATCTCTGAAATATGTGATTCAGATGTGATTCAGATGGAACCCTCGATGGAAGACTCCCTATAATGAGGCAGATGGAGGCACTGTGGAGGCTGTCTGACCTGTGATCCGGCGGTGTCCATCTTTTTAGGATTGCATAAAAGTGCCGTCGGCCACAGTTTTGTGCACTTCTGAAAAGAAAGACACTACTTAACAGAGGCCAGACAGTCCAGAGTAACTCTGCTACCTCATTATAGTGAATGGATCCCTCGGGGGTTTCATCTGAATCACGTCAATCAGAGATTTAGGTGGAAACCCCAAAATAAGTGCTCAGTGTAGCGTGATGGATAAATGTGATCCCTAACGTTATGTAAAATGTTCCTAATAAAAGCTTCAACTCAATCCACAAAAAAATAAAAGTTTCCACTCTTGGTTTGTCATTTTGTAATGGAAATGGCTTTGAATTCCAAATTGCTCATATATTATGTTGTTGGGTAGTATTAGTACTTTCACGTAATAATTGCAAGTCTCTCTCAACCAAGGATTGTAATAGATCCAGGGATGAACCTTGGACTGGATCGGATAATAGGAAGAATTTTGAGGTGTAATTCAACTATGCAGCCCATAATTTAAAGATATTAAATCAATTGTAAAAAATTATCTACCTGCTATCAACCAGGATGACATTTTATGCAAGATCACAAATAATGGTTGCAGTTACATGGCCCGAAGGGGCCTTACCTTAGGCAATTCATTGTCTTTCAGTCTCATCAAACAACCTGTGATTTCCTGGAACTTGGTTATCTACAGCAGGTTTCCATACGTGTGCCATTAATAGGTGCAATGTCTGCACGCACACATTGGACAGAACTAAGTCAATTCCTTTGGCTTCAGGTATATCTCACAATATCACAACCTTTATCAATTGTGACACAAAATAAGTTATTTCCTGTATTTGCTGTCTCTCTTGCCATCTCAAAATATTGGATGCGCTACCCAAAAACTAAAAAGAAGAATAGCGGAGCATCTAACCAACATCCACAATAAAAACGGGGTTTTTTCAGGAGCATCCCAACACTTTGCATTTTTTGGATTTGAGAGAGTTGACAATTCTGTTCATGGAGGTAACAGACAAAAACAACTTACCATTAGGAAGCTTTCTGGATCTTGAAATTAGACACTAAATACCCAAAGGGGATGAATTTCAGGAATGACTTGTTTTATATAGATTAATTCTAATGTTACTTTTCTCTGTCATTATTTGGCTTTGCTGTGTTGGCGCAGTGCACTGCGTGTGCATTACTAATGCAATCAAGCTGGTGAATTTTCATTGGTTTCTTTCCCTTTTACATGTTTGCATGTCTCATCATTTATGTATCCTACGACTAAGGGCCATATTGCGCCAGAAACGCGTCAGGTTTCTTGCTGTTTTAACCATGGCTGACATGCCTAAATAGTTTTTTCATTTTATTCTACCAGGATGGTGAGCCGGAACTATCCTTTTTCTTTACTTTGATGTCCGTGGCAGCGCTCACCAGCAGCATCGCCACCCACCTGTGATTCTATTATACTCAGCTTCATTTGGATACATTGCTGCTATGTTGAAGCTCCCTGAACCTCTCTCCTGCATTCAAAAAGTCAAACGGTGCTCCTTCATTTCGGAGCTCTGCCGTGCACCTAAACAATGGTTTTCACCCTCATATGGAGTATCAGCATGCTCAGGAGGAATTACACAACAAATTTTGGGGTCCTTTTTTCCTGTTACCCTTGTCAAAAAAAGAAATTTGGATCTGAAGTAAATTTTTTGTAAAAAAAAAGTTAAATGTTCATTTTTTCCACATTCCAAAAATTCCTGTGAAGCACTTAAAGGGTTAATAAACTTCTTGAATGTGGTTTTGAGCACCTTGAAGGCTGCAGTTTTTGAATGGTGTCACATTTGTGTATTTTCTGCCATATAGACAACTCAAAGTGACTTCAAATGTGATGTGCTCCCTAAAAAAAATGGTTTTGTAAATTTAGTTGGAAAATTGAAAAATCGCTGGTCAAATTTTAACCCTTATAACTTCCTAACGAAAAAAAATGTTGGTTGCAAAAGTATGCTTATGTAAAGTAGACATGGGGGAAATGTTTGGAAAATGTTATTAACTATTTGTGTGACATATCTCTGTGATTTAAGGGCATGAAAATCCAAAGTTTAAAAATTGCAAAATGTTCAAAATTTTTGCCAAATTTCCGTTTTTTTTTCACAAATAAACGCAAGTCAAATCAAATAAATTACATCACTATCATGAAGTACAATATGTCACGAAAAAACAGTCTCAGAATCACCGCGATCTGTTGAAGTGTTCCAGAGTTATAACCACATAAAGTGACAGCGGTCAGAATTGTACAAATTTGCCTGGTCATTAGCGTGCAAACCTCCTTCGGGGGTAAAGGGGTCAAAGAGTGTAACGGGTCTGGTGGGTGGAACTACTGACGAGACAGGTCAGGTTGGTGGAACCACAAAGCTTTATTATACAAGAGAGATTACTTGTAAGAGAGCGGGTGGCACCCGGGAAAAGGGCAGGGAATCACGGCAGGGGATATAGGTAGTCTCTGGACAAGCAGGTTTGTCACAGCAAGTGACCAAGGAAGTCTCTGGGCAGGCAGGTTGTAATGGTAAGTGACCGAGGCAGTCTCTGGGACAGGCAGGTTGTCACGGCAAGTGACCAAGGCAGTCTCTGGGACAGGCAGGTTGTCACAGCAAGTGACCAAGGCAGTCTCTAGGACAGGCAGGTTGTCACAGCAAGTGACCAAGGCAGTCTCTGGGACAGGCAGGTTGTCACGGCAAGTGACCAGGCAGTCTCTGGACAGGCAGGTTGTCACGGCAAGTGACCAGGCAGTCTCTGGACAGGCAGGCTGTCACGGCAAGTGACCAGGCAGTCTCTAGACAGGCAGGTTGTCACAGGGCAAGTTGAGGTGACCAGGCAGTCTCTAGAACAGGGCAGGCATATACGACCTGATATGGTGGAGCCTCCAGGTAGGCTGCAGTCGGATGGCAGATGATCGCTCCCAGGTGAGCAGGCAAGAGCCGTGGATCTCTGCAGATGATGTCCGAACTTCCGGATGGAGCTGCAGTCGGATGGCAGATGATCGCTCCCAGGTGAGCAGGCAAGAGCCGGGGATCTCCGCAGATGATGTCCGAACTTCCGGATGGAGCTGCAGTCGGATGGCAGATGATCGCTCCAAGATGAGCAGGCAAGAGCCGGGGATCTCTGCAGATGACGTCCGAACCTCTGGATGGAACCGCAGACGGATGGCAGACAGGCAAGCCGACAGGTAACAGGCAGGTAACTGGAATCAGGAGCTGATGGCTGAAACAGAGTTAGACTGCACAGGAACAACATTGCTCGGGCACCTACATTAAGGAGGAAGCCCTTAATATAGGGTGGAGTCCTCCAGCATTGGCTGGAGACTGATTTGGAAAATGCGCGCGGCTCCTTTAAGAGCGGGGGAGGGTGCGGGCGCGCGCCCTAAGGCCAGTAGCAGGGAAGGAGCGCGCGGGACCAGCAGGGCGGAAGGAGGACGCCGAGGATGCCAGAGGCGTAGAGGAGGCTGGAAGCACTGAGGACGCTGAGCGCAGGTGAGGAGAGCGACGTCCCTGTCTGGCAGCAGGCAGGGACGCGGGCGCTACAAAGAGCTGTAATTCCTAAACCCTTAGGCCGTAGTCACACACAACGTAAAAAAAAAATCAGACCGTACAAAAGTTCCCTGAACAGTGATCTGTATGTCATCCGTGTGCAATGCGAGGATGCGATTTCCTCGCATCAAAATATCCATGCGTCATCTGTATGGCATCCGTATGGCATCCGTATGGCGAGATTTTCTCGCCGGCTTGCAAAACCGACATATAAATGGATCCAAATGACAGTTTTTAACTCACAAAAGAAAGAATACATATACAATACAGACCAAAAGTTTGGACACACCTTCTCATTTAAAGATTTTTCTGTATTTTCATGACTATGAAAATTGTACATTCACACTGAAGGCATCAAAACTATGAATTAACACATGTGGAATTATATACTTAACAAAAAAGTGCGAAACAACTGAAAATATGTCTTATATTTTAGGTTCTTCAAAGTAGCCACCTTTTGCTTTGATTACTGCTTTGCACACTCTTGGCATTCTCTTGATGAGCTTCAAGAGGTAGTCACCGGAAATGGTCTTCCATCAGTCTTGAAGGAGTTCCCAGAGATGCTTAGTACTTGTTGGCCCTTTTGCTTTCACTCTGCGGTCCAGCTCACCCCAAACCATCTCGACTGGGTTCAGGTCTGGTGACTGTGGAGGCCAGGTCATCTGGCGTATCACCCCATCACTCTCCTTCTTGATCAAATAGCCCTTACACAGCCTGAAGGTGTGTTTGGGGTCATTGTCCTGTTGAAAAATAAATGATGGTCCAACTAAACGCAAACCGGATGGAATAGCATACCGCTGCAAGGTGCTGTGGTAGCCATGCTGGTTCAGTATGCCTTCAATTTTGAATAAATCCACAACAGTGTCACCAGCAAAGCACCCCGACACCATCACACATCCTCCTCCATGCTTCACGGTGGGAACCAGGCATGTAGAGTCCATCCGTTCACCTTTTCTGTGTCTCACAGAGACACGGTGGTTGGAACCAAAGATCTCAAATTTGGACTCATCAGACCAAAGCACAAATTTCCACTGGTCTAATGTCCATTCCTTGTGTTCTTTAGCCCAAACAAGTCTCTTCTGCTTGTTGCCTGTCCTTAGCATTGGTTTTCCTAGCAGCTATTTTACCATTAAGGCCTGCTGCACAAAGTCTCCTCTTAACAGTTGTTGTCGAGATGTGTCTGCTGCAAGAACTCTGTGTGGCATTGACCTGGTCTCTAACCTGAGCTGCTGTAAACCTGCGATTTCTGAGGCTGGTGACTCGGATAAACTTATCCTCAGAAGCAGAGGTGACTCTTGGTCTTCCTATCCTGGGGCGGTCCTCATGTGAGCCAGTTTCTTTGTAGCGCTTGATGGTTTTTGCAACTGCACTTGAGGACACTTTCAAAGTTTTCCCAATTTTTTGGACAGATTGACCTTCATTTCTTAAAGTAGTGATGGCCATCAGCTGTGTATCCACCAGACTTCTGCACAACACAACTGATGGTCCCAACCCCATTTATAAGGCTAGAAATCCCACTTATTAAACCTGACAGGGCACACCTGTGAAGTGAAAACCATTTCTGGGGACTACGTCTTGAAGTTCATCAAGAGAATGCCAAGAGTGTGCAAAGCAGTCATCAAAGCAAAAGGTGGCTACTTTGAAGAACCTAGAATATAAGACAATATTTCAGTTGTTACACACTTTTTTGTTAAGTATATAATTCCACATGTGTTAATTCATAGTTTTGATGCCTTTAGTGTGAATTTACAATTTTCATAGTCATGAAAATACAGAAAAATCTTTAAATGAGAAGGTGTGTCCAAACTTTTGGTCTGTACTGTATACACATAGAATACACATTATATTATATATATATATTATATATATTATATAATATATCATAACAGGTCCTTCTCAAAAAATTAGCATATAGTGCTAAATTTCATTATTTTCCATAATGTAATGATTACAATTAAACTTTCATATATTTTAGAATCATTACACACCAACTGAAATTTGTCAGGTCTTTTATTGTTTTAATACTGATGATTTTGAAACACAGGCAGAAACAGGCCTTCTCTTCCGCTCCAGTGCTGCATCGCCCGGATGGCAACAAGCAGTTCTTCCTGGAGGTGGACGCTTCCTCTGCTGGAGCCGGAGCGGTTCTTACCAAAAATCATCATCCGGGAGGATGGTATCCTGCGGTTTCTTCTCCAAACTCTTCTCCTCCTCCGAGCGCAACTACTCCATAGGAGATCGAGAGTTATTGGCCATTAAGTTGGCATTGGAGGAGTGGCGTTACCTACTCGAAGGGGCTCTTCATCCGGTAATCATCTACACGGACCACAAAAATCTGGCATACCTCCAGCAGGCACAGAGACTTAATCCTCGCCAAGCCCGGTGGTCCTTGTTTTTTGCCCGCTTCGATTTTCTTTTGCATTTTCGCCCAGCTGACAAAAACGTCAAGGCGGATGCCTTGTCTCGGTCTTTCCTGGTGTCGGATCTCGAAGATGAGCCTAAACATATCATCGATCCCGCCAGAGTGATGCAGGTGGCTCCCGTGAGTCTAAATCGTCTCCCTCCTGGTAAGACGTTCGTATCAGAAACCGATCGGAAGAGAATCCTACATTGGGGTCACTCGTCTAAACTCGCTGGCCACGCTGGTCAAAAAAAGACCCTCCAACTCATTACCCGGCATTATTGGTGGCCTACCCTGCACAAAGACGTAATAGACGTGGCCTTATCCCATTATTAACCCATTAGCCACCGCTACAGGGCAATGGGAATAGACGGGCTAAGTGCCAGAAAAGGCGCATCTAATAAAAGATGTGCCTTTTCTGGGGTGGCTGGGGGCAGATGTTTGTAGCCAGGGGGGGCACAAAAAAATGCACCCTCCCTAGGCTATTATTATCTGTCTTCAGTCACTGGCTTTCCCTGTCTGGTGGAGAAAATACCGCTGGAGCCCACGCATTTTTTTTCAACGAATTTACACATTTAATTAACACCTACATGTATGAAATTTTGCACACATACACTCATGTAACTGTTCAAAACCATATATCAAAGTACATGACATGAAATGGTTTACTGTATGTAAACCATGTGTCATTTCATGTCGGGTTCTGTAATGATTTTACAGAAGCCGGCAATTGAATTAGCAGCTATTATACTATGTAGAAGTGTATGAACTATAAATATATGTATATATATGTCACAATGACATGTATATATATATATATATGTATTCTATGTGTATATATGTATTCTTTCTTTTGTGATTTAAAAACTGTCATTTGGATCCATTATATGTCGGTTTTGCAAGCCGGCGAGAAAATCTCGCCGTACGGATGCCATACGGATGACACACAGATATTTTGATACGAGGAAATCGCATCCTCGCATTGCACACGGCTGACATACGGATCACTGTTCAGGGAACTTTTGTGCGATTCTCGTCCGTAAAATACGGTCCGATTTTTTATACGTTGTGTGTGACTTTGGCCTACACCTGAAAGTCTGCACTTTAAGTCTATATTAATTATATAACTGTGTCTTGAGTATGTTTTCAGAAACAGTTAAAATGCCAGAACTTGTGTCGCTGTCCAAATATTTCTGGACCTCACTGTATAATCTAATCTACTTTAGAATCTTCTCATATGGCATGTTTCTAATAAAATTGTCAAAGGTGCTGTCCATGATCATTAGTGATAGCACTGTACTACCAATGCCTATCACTGCATAGCGTGTGTCCTCTAGCTATAGAATAATGATAAGTGCAAGGAGCTGTAATCACAATACTAAGGATTCCAATTGTCCCATCCACATCCATGTCTGGAATGCAACAAACCAGCAAAGATTACTAGAGAAATTTACTAAAGTTATCAAAAACAGTCATAAACTATTTATGCTCAAAAAAAAGTAGAATAAAAATGTGTAAACATCCTGTGACAAGCAGCTGCTATTTTCTGCTAACTCATTGAAGGGATAGACTAATGCACAGCTGATGGTCACAATAACACCAGGAGAGAATCATGTGCCAGCAGAAGCCACATCTGGAACAGTCTATACACTGCTTCTATAGAAGTGGAGAATAGGCTTGTTTCAGTTTTCCCCTATAGCATGTGGGTGGTTTCCTCTGTATCTGTGAAGTCTTCATCCCACACAAACATCACCAGATTCACAGAAATGATGTGTACTGGAACATCGCTTGACATAATCTGAATGTACAAAACTTCCACTCCATCTTTAACCTAGTTACCGTCAAATAAATGTGGTATTCTGTGAAGTGGATAACCAGTCATACAATTGCATGTCCCATCATTTCTACAATGATGCACATTATGTTGTATGTAGTTTAAGATCAAGGTCGCGAGAAACATCTCCATAGAGGTGCTGAGTTAGGCTCATATGGCATTCATGGACATCAGATCTGCCTTCACTTAGTGAGTTTGAAAGCTGCAGATAAATTCAGGAATTAATTTACGGTACTATATAAGTAGATTGTCTTACGGCGTCCATGTGTAAGCAGTTGCTGAGATGCAGTACCCAAGGATTGCAGAGCAGTACAGGATAACAGTATTATTTATTTTCAACAATAAAGGGATAGAGTAATCTCCTCGCAGGGAGTTAATAAGCAGTGGAAAAAAGTTACTCAAACAACAAGGAATAAATGAAATAAGCTGAATGAGTGCAACAGTTTCAAACAACACTTACTGTAGCTCCTGCTGAGGTCCTTAGTCCACAGTCCAATGGAGGTAGTAGTACCGACAACGGCCGGCGTAGTGTCCTCCGATGGGGTCCAAGGTTAGCAATCCGCTTTCTGGCGGCAGTGGGCGATCTCCGGTACTACCTGCTGAGCTCCTAGTCCATAAGCCCGCGCAATCAAAGCAGGAAAAGCTGCAGAAGTCTCTGTACTAAACACGGGTTGATGCATGCCAGCTGTCAAAGAGGACCGCACTTCAGTGTCCTGTAACCTGCCCATGCTTCTCTACACAGGCGCGGTCCTTTGCTTAGCCAAGCGCACAGCGCATCCCGCACTCACTGTTCCCCTGGAGTGCCCAGGAGATCTTGGCCGCAGTACATCACAGTGCTGTTGCTCAAGGCACAGAGCACGCTGCTCAGGGCGCAGCGCACGCTGCTCACTGCCTAGCACTCCCCCTGACGGCGGGAAACTGCCTGCTGCTTCACGCGCTTTCTGCTCTGAGTGTCCTGTGAACATACCCCCCTCTTCCAACGTAATGGGGTTTGTACAGTCCCCTATTCCTTCCCCCGGGTAACATGGGACGCAGCCTCGACAGTTCCGGACTCGGCTCAATGCAGGTGCCCGCAGCCCAGTCTACCCCCTTACACATGAATAGATAAATGTCTTTCCAACACCAACAGTCAATGACCCTCTTCATTGTATTGAGGTTCTGTATCACGTCATATTCATACATTATAGGGGTTGTCCACTACTCGGACAACCCATTCTCAATTGCTATATTCCCCCATGTAAAATAACAAGTTTATACTCACCTCCATCTTGCCGCTGTGGAAATGCTTAAAAAAACGCTTACAAAACGCATCCCATTCATTTTAACTACATTCCGCAATTGCTGTGGCCATGCTGTGTATTTTTCTGCAGCGGAATTGCATTGCGGAAAAATATGCAGCATGTTCTTTAATTTTGCAGAATCGCGGCGATTCCGCTGCCATAGACCTGCATTGGAAAAACGCATAAAAACGCATCAAAAATGCGTAAAAATCTGCATGCGATTTTCCGGGCAAGGGGGGGTGCCGATTTGCTGAGGAAAAATCTGCTTCAATTCTGCAAAGTGGGCACATAGTATACACCAAAAAGGAGTAAAGACATCATCATTTTATAAAAATACAAAAGGCTTTATTAACAAACAACAATATGCTAACAATAGTGGCCCACAATACAGAGATAAAATATGGAGGCAAAAAAACTGCGGGTATACAAGCAGGGGTAGCACAGACACATTAGTAACCAGGGTATATCTAGAATATAATTGTTTAACACAAATAGTGTGAAGATTGGTGCATATCACTACGTATAGGTATATAACACAAGACCCATTAGGCCACCGATAGCCCATTAGTAGTCATAATATAACGTAATAAGCATCAAATAACAGATCACTGATTCTTACCCATATTAATTGGTTCAGGCTGTGCGTCCCCGGCGGCCCCTGACGCGCATTTTCGCGGCAGTGCTTTCCCCTTTTGAGAAAGCACTGCCACGAAACGCGCGTCAGGGGCTCACCGGGGACGCACAGCCTGAACCAATTAATATGGGTAAGAATCAGTGATCTGTTATTTGATGCTTATTACGTTATATTATGACTACTAATGGGCTATCGGTGGCCTAATGGGTCTTGTGTTATATACCTATACGTAGTGATATGCACCAATCTTCACACTATTTAAGTGTTAAACAATTATATTCTAGATATACCCTGGTTACTAATGTGTCTGTGCTACCCCTGCTTGTATACCCGCAGTTTTTTTGCCTCCATATTTTATCTCTGTATTGTGGGCCACTATTGTTGGCATATTGTTGTTTGTTAATAAAGCCTTTTGTATTTTTATAAAATGATGATGTCTTTACTCCTTCTTTTTGGTGTATACTATTGACTCTTTGGAGTATATCATCCACCACTTATGGGCCATTGGGCCAGATTTGGGATGAAGCAATTTTGCTTCGGCATTATTCTATTTATAATATTGTATATGACGTTGTGTCTAAAGTGGGCACATAGCCTAAGGGGACATCATATGTTTTGACCCACGCACCACAATTGTGGGTTACCAGGGCAATGGGGTACCCACAGCCGAGCCCATGGAAGTCTATGGGGTTGTCACAGGTAGCGGTGGCTCGGTCTGTGGCCCTGGCGGTCAGGCGTATGTTGGGGGGTATATTTACAGGGGATAGGTATATATACAGTTCGTGACGCCACCTGTAGTTCTCTGATCACTAAGACCAGCGCTGCTGTAGATCTCTGAGGGGATGGTGAGGCAGCTAGATGTCGGGTCCCCTACAGGTGGGACTCTTCCTCAGGTCGATAGTTATGGTGGGGTTGTGCAGGGATGCAATTAAATAACTCAGTCTCACACATAGAAGCTTCTTTCCATACCTTTTACTTCAAGTTGTTCAGGCAGGTCCCAGGGAGGCTGTTCGGGGTGGATGAATGCACGTAGCGGTAACAGTTGAGCAGGTTACAGGCCTCCTTCTGTTTCCAAATGATGAGTGAGTCCAAGCTTGCCTGTAGCTAAGTTAACTCTATAGTTTTCAGCTTTTCCCACTAGCTGTACTGCCCGGCCGGTTTTGTGATAGAGCCTTATAAGTGGTGAACTAAGTACTTTCTTTTGCCGCGCGCCGGACTCAGAAGCCTTGTTCTCCTGACTCGGTTACGTACTGGCACTCTAAGGGCGGCTTTCTGCAACCTAAGGTCCAGTAAGACTCTGGCTTTTCTATCACTATGCCTGGAGCTATAGTGACGCTTCGGTCCCCAGTGACCGGTGACAATGTGCAGGATAATCCGATCCTTAAGGCACTTCTGAATCCTTCCCACTATGCCCTTCGCCCTGCTTCTGCTTTCAATGTAGCACTGAAGCGTGAAGATAGAAAGTCAGTTTCCTTCCTTGGTCTCACTGAGTAACTCTCAGTTTCTTCAAAGTTCAGACTGAGTAAAAGGTAACTCTGACTAGACTCGGGATGATAACTAGTCATCCGTTACTAGACTCCACTTCGTTGAATTGGCAGGAACTAATCTTCTGCTCACCCAGAGCTCTGACAGGAATCCTCACTGTCTGGGAAGAACTAGCCCTGACTGCTCTGTACGATGACAGGAAGCTAGACTGACTCTCTCCTGTGCTACACGTCACTCCCCTATACACCCCTGTGGGTGTGTCTGAAATGTAAGTGAGTGTCAAGCTTTAACTGTTACCTTACTGTGCATTCTCCAGATCCTGTGTGCCTTACATACCAGGGCTACACATTCCCCCTTGGTAAAATACAGCACTCCCGGGCTGTGAAATATAAGAAGAAAGACATTTTGTTTTTCATTTAAACAAGTAACATTTTAAACTCTTCCCATCCGGGAGGTAAGGATTTCTTGAACGTTGCATTATAACATTAGACATAGAAAAATACAAAATACTAAATAGACATTTTCATATAAATAGATGACAATATTCTTGTGAAGGACCCGCACCAAACCTTCAACGTGGGTCCTGGGTGGGCTGCAGGACATCTGAATGCAGACCTCACTCAGTGCCTCACCATACGGGTTTTATGTTCAGAGGTAGGTGTGCTGGTAGAGAATGCACAAAGTGCAACTATATACAAGATCAGTTCTTGGGCTGGCTCAGTCCTCAGCCTCAGAGTCCATCATGAAACATTTTCAAGTAATTTACATATCATAACAATACTTTATACAATTATCCATACTTAGTAAACTAGTTTGCTAGGACTACTTTTGTAACGAATAGGTATCTTCCCTTTCGTTGTACGTTCTGATCTACGTGGAGTAGCTTCAGGTATATTAATCTCTAACCCAACTGTTCTACGTAACGGCAAACTATAGAACTGCCTCAATCTTTCTATGGATCTGGCAAGCGTACTGATGGCTGGGCGGTGTGAGTCAGCTTCACCAGGGGTTCCCATAGCATGGGGCGCTGCTTCCGATGATTCTTCCTCTTGAGGTTCCGCAGGTTGGGGTGCTGCTGGAGTAGGTAACTCCTGAACTGGCTCAACTGGCACCATGGGCACAACTGGAGGTAGAACTTCCTCTTGTGGCTGATAAAATTGCAACACCGGAATTATTACAGCATCTCCCAGTCTCGGCCAATCTGCAGGGAAATCTCCCAGATCCGTGTGTATGACCTCTTCTTTTCTTTCTTCTTGATCGATGACAGAGTTCTCTTCACGAAACTTTAAGGGTTCTGGGCACAATTTCAAATGGTCTCTGGACACAGTGGATATTGTTCTTCCTCCGTCCTTACTGATGATACAAACTTTTCTATTGTCATATTTGGAATCTTGTACGACGTAGGGTTCTTGCTCCCACTGGTTATCCAATTTGTGCATTTTCCTTTTCCTTTTCAATACCACTTCTCCAGGCATCAAAGGCTTGGCAGGAGCATTCCTGTTGTAAATTTTTTCCTGTTTTTCCCGTGCCTTGTTGAGACTTTCTTCTACACAGACTTGCACTCTTCTGTATTGCTCTTGCCGATTGATGTCCCAGTTTTCAATGGCGTCATCTGCCTCTGGTTCTACCACTCCAAGTTCTAAATCCATTGGTAGTCTTCCGGGCCTTGCTCTCATAAGATAGGCTGGAGTGCAGTTAGTGGAACTTACAGGTATATGGTTATACAAGTCAACCAAATCAGGTAGTAAGTCCGGCCATCGATTTCTGTCTTCCAACGGTATGGATTTCAACAAATCAAGGACAATGTGGTTCATTTTCTCGCAAAGACCGTTGGTTTGAGGATGGTATGGTGTTGTTCTAATTTTCTTACACCCATACATGTGACAGAATTCCTTGAATAGATCAGCTTCGAAAGCAGGTCCTTGATCGTTAATACTTGCTCCGGATACCCATGCGGTCTGCAGAAGCTTGCTTGAAAGGTTTTTGCTGCCGTCACTGCTGTCTGATCCTTAACTGGTACAACCACCAGAAATCTAGAGTAATGGTCCACCATGGTCAAGGCGTATGAGTATCCAGATCTACTTGGCGACAGTTTGACGTGGTCCAGGGCCACAATCTCCAAGGGACGAGTCGTCCGGATAGGCTGCAGGGGTGCCCTCTGACTACCGTAGTCCTTTCTTCTGAGACCACAGGTCCACAGTTCCGACACCACCTCTCGATGGAGCTGCGCATCCCTACCCAGTAGAACCGGCACCTCAACAGGGTCTCCAGCTTTCTCCAGCCAAAGTGTCCTGCTTGATCATGGTATGCTTCCAACACCATTTGGACGTCTGCCTTGGGGACCACTATTTGCCAGACCATCTCGTGGGTCCTGGGATTGACGTATCTCCTGCACAACTTCTCACGGTATAGGAATAACCTGCTTCTCTCGTTCCACAGGAGCTTTGCTGACATAGGTGCATCTTTTTCCAAGGAGGAACCTTCCTGTCTTAACAACTCCTTGATACGGCTGACCACTGGATCGCTGTCCTGAGTCTCTTTCCAGCTGTGATGGGGTAAAGGATTTAACGTTGCACCATACTGCTTTCTGTAGACTCGATGCTCGTGGACTACCCCATTTCGATGGAACGCAGGTAGCTCAATTTCTTCCAGGTCGTCCGATTCTTCCTCCGTGTCAGAGTCATGCGGCATTCGGGACAATGCGTCAGCATTAGCATTCTTTCGGCCTGCCCGGTACTTGATAGTAAACTGGTAATTGGACAACCGAGCCATCCAACGCTGCTCCATGGCGCCCAACTTGGCCGTTTCCAGGTGTGTTAGCGGGTTGTTGTCTGTGTACGCCGTGAACTTGTTGGAGGCCAGGTAGTGCTTAAATCTTTCAGTAATGGCCCAGACCAGCGCCAGAAACTCCAGCTTGAAGCTGCTATAATTTTCCGGATTCCTCTCAGTTGGCCTGAGTTTTCTGCTGGCATAAGCGATGACTTTTTCTTGGCCATTCTGCTTCTGACTGAGAACTGCTCCTAAACCTTCATTACTAGCATCGGTGTACAGCAGGAACGGTTGGCTGTAATCAGGATACGTCAAGATCTCATCGCCTGTAAGGATCTCTTTCATCTTTTGGAATGCTTCAGCCTGTTCCTTACCCCAATTGAAGGGAGGATTTCTGCTCTTTAGGGATTGGCCTACTAGGAGGTCCTGTAGAGGCGCTGCCTTCTTCGTGTAATCTTTCACGAACCTTCTGTAGTAACCCGTTAGTCCCAGGAACTGTCGCACTTCCTTGAGGTTCTTCGGCTCCGGCCACTTCTGGATGGCAGTGACTTTCTCTGGGTCCGGCGCTACTCCTTCCGAACTGACGATGTGCCCCAAATATTGTACATTCTGTTTGAGTAGATGGCATTTTGAGGGTTTCAACTTCATCCCGTACCTGGACAGGGCCTCAAATACTTCTGCCAGGTGCTTCAGATGGTCCTCATATGTCTTGGAGTACACGATGACGTCGTCTAAGTATAGCAGCACGGTTTCAAAATTGAGATGTCCCAGGCAGTTCTCCATCACTCTCTGAAATGTTCCTGGGGCACTGCTGAGCCCAAACGGCATTCTGTCGAACTCACAGAGCCCCATTGGGGTGGTGAAAGCCGTTTTCTCACGATCCTCCTCAGCCACAGCCACTTGCCAGTATCCACTAGTCAGATCAAGGGTAGAAAAGTAGTTAGCCGTTTTCAGAGCAGCTAATGACTCCTCTATACGTGGTAACGGGTATGCATCCTTGTGTGTTATGCGGTTCACCTGCCTGTAATCCACACACATTCTCAAGCTACCATCTTTCTTTCTAACCAGGACTAGAGGTGCTGCCCAGGGACTACAACTATCCCTGATTACTCCGGCTTCTTTCATATCTCGCAATATTTCCTTAGCCTTCTGATAATGGGCTGGGGGTATAGGCCTATACCGCTCTTTGATGGGAGGATGACTGCCTGTAGGGATATGATGTTGTACTCCCTTAATTATCCCAAAATCAAGTGGATTCTTGCTAAATACTTGGGCGTACTCTTGCACCACCCGTAATACCCCTTGCTTCTGGTGAGCGGGAGTGGTGTCCGTCCCAACATGGAGTTGCTGACACCATTCCGCCACCTGGGTTGCCGGGTCATTGTCCTCCGCTATTTGGCGGGAGTCTAAGGACTCAGCCGGGAGAATAGAATTATTGTCAACAGCATGTAGTTTAGCAATGGTTGCATAACGGGGTAAGTTTACCTCATCATCTCCCCAGTTGAGAAGCCGTACCGGTACTCTTCCATTCACCACTTCCACTACTCCCCTAGCAGTCATAAGTGTAGGTCTATGTTCTGAATGGTGGGGTTCTACTACAGCTTGGTAATTCTGTCCTCTCAGACCTATGGCTGCCCTGCACCAGATTATCATTTCACTCATTGGGGGTATCACAATGGGATTCGAGTCAGTGACCCGTACATTACCAATTTCGCCGTCTGTAAGCTTCGCTTGCTGCTGACACACCAGGGCCCGGATCTCTCTTTGGATTACTCCTTTCTGCCTTGGTCGGGCAATCTCAGTGAGCTGTTGGAGTAAGAACACAACTTCTCCCAAACAATTACTGATAATGTTAGTACCCAAAATTATATTTAAACCGTTCTCCTCATTTACAGTCTTTACTACCAGAAGCCCCTGGTCTTTCAACTCCTCTCTGCCCACTTTCACATCTACACATTTTGTCCCGAGTACTTCTACAGGAAGACCATTAGAAGCATACACGGTAAAGTCAGGGCTCGGGGGTTTAAGACTGTCCATTGACCAGAACTTAGTATATAGGGCGTCAGGTATTAGGGTCACCTGAGACCCAGTGTCTAACAATGCCGGAACAGCAATACCATCTAGAATGATAGACAGGTAGGGTCGCCCACCCACATACCTGCGGTTCCAGTCTAGGGGGCCTGACGGGTCTCCTCCTGGGTGTTGGCCCTCAGACCCAGGTTCTGCCCGTTTAAAGGACACTGTGGAGACATATGACCTTTCCGGTTGCATCGGTAACAGGTGATCTCCCGACGGGGAGGGTGTTGATCAGAGGTCGCTCCTGGGGGTGGCGTTGTCCTCCTCCGGGGGGGCGACGTCTTCCTTCTTCTCCGGTTCATCCACGGAACGTCTTCTGGGCAGTCCGCTAATAAGATCTTCCCTTCTTCCTCTTTCCGCAGCTGCAGGGCACTCATCACAGCAGCCAGATTTTTAGTCAGCTGGCGCACCTCTGAGCGCAGACAGTCCAATTCACTAGGGGGTGTCACCTGCGTTTTGGTTTCGGCCACTAGCGAGGAAAAGGGGGTTGCCGCCGGCTCCAGAGTGACTTCACCCTGACGATGTTGGGTTGCCACCTCAGGTTTGCCCAGGGGCCGCAGCCCTTTTATTGCCATGTCCTTTAGGGCATCAAAGGTAGCATCAGGGTGATCTAAAGACCACCAATTCACAGTTCTGCGTTCCGCTTGGGACCTCAGTCCCTGCACAAATTGTTCTTTCAGCATCTTATTTTCCTCAATGACACTTATGGTATTAACCTGCTTGAGGGCTCTCAGGGCCCCTTGTAGTCGGCAGGCATAGTCCCTTATGCTGTCACTTGGTTGCTGTGAACAGTTATAGAATGCCATCCGGAGATCTGTTTCGGTGCGATCTTCAAAAATGGCCTGTAACTTTAAGAGGATTGCAGGCACCAACTCCTGGTCCGTGGTAGCCCAAGTCTCCACTTCTCTCTCAGCAGCGCCAGTTAGCTGCCCTATTAATACTGCAGCTTTTTGCCTCTCAGACATAGAGTACATTTCCAGGACACTGCATATCTTCCGTTTGAATCCTGCTAAAGTGCCTGGCTCGCCGCTGTACTGGGGAAGCCATTTCGCCCCAGGCATATATGGAAGCGTTAGTGGCATGAGCGGGACCACCGGACTGAGTGCTGGGCCTGCGCCCCCATCTGGCGCTACAACGCCACGCGGTGCGGAGTCGGGTCCTCCGGCTGGGGCCGCACTGTCGGCCGGTTGTTGCAACATATTAGCGCCCCCTTGGTTAAACGGAGCCTACCGGTTTCAGAAGCTGCTATTTCCCAGGCACAGCAGTAGGAACAGGACCTTCTCGCAGGCGCTCTGATGTCAGAGCGTCCACTTCCTGTCGCAGGACCTGCCGCTGAGTCAGAGCCGGGGGCGTGTCCAAGACTTTGCGCGCTCCTTCAGGTACGCCCACCTTCTTCTCCAGCGCCTCAGGGCGCGAATATGGCGGCAAATATGGCGGTATTTGGCGCCAAACAATAGCAACAGTCTTTTTCACCAAAACACTCCACAGGCACACAGGGCTCGCAATTCTGCAAGTTTCGGATCCTGTTCGTGACGCCAAGTTGTTTTGACCCACGCACCACAATTGTGGGTTACCAGGGCAATGGGGTACCCAGAGCCGAGCCCATGGAAGTCTATGGGGTTGTCACAGGTAGCGGTGGCTCGGTCTGTGGCCCTGGCGGTCAGGCGTATGTTGGGGGTATATTTACAGGGGATAGGTTATATACAGTTCGTGACGCCACCTGTAGTTCTCTGATCACTAAGACCAGCGCTGTTGTAGATCTCTGAGGGGATGGTGAGGCAGCTAGATGTCGGGTCCCCTACAGGTGGGACTCTTCCCTCAGGTCGATAGTTATGGTGGGGTTGTGCAGGGATGCAATTAAATAACTCAGTCTCACACATAGAAGCTTCTTTCCATACCTTTTACTTCAAGTTGTTCAGGCAGGTCCCAGGGAGGCTGTTCGGGGTGGATGAATGCACGTAGCGGTAACAGTTGAGCAGGTTACAGGCCTCCTTCTGTTTCCAAATGATGAGTGGTCCAAGCTTGCCTGTAGCTAAGTTAACTCTATAGTTTTCAGCTTTTCCCACTAGCTGTACTGCCCGGCCGGTTTTGTGATAGAGCCTTATAAGTGGTGAACTAAGTACTTTCTTTTGCCGCGCGCCGGACTCAGAAGCCTTGTTCTCCTGACTCGGTTACGTACTGGCACTCTAAGGGCGGCTTTCTGCAACCTAAGGTCCAGTAAGACTCTGGCTTTTCTATCACTATGCCTGGAGCTATAGTGACGCTTCGGTCCCCAGTGACCGGTGACAATGTGCAGGATAATCCGATCCTTAAGGCACTTCTGAATCCTTCCCACTATGCCCTTCGCCCTGCTTCTGCTTTCAATGTAGCACTGAAGCGTGAAGATAGAAAGTCAGTTTCCTTCCTTGGTCTCACTGAGTAACTCTCAGTTTCTTCAAAGTTCAGACTGAGTAAAAGGTAACTCTGACTAGACTCGGGATGATAACTAGTCATCCGTTACTAGACTCCACTTCGTTGATTGGCAGGAACTAATCTTCTGCTCACCCAGAGCT
>JARQOD010000004.1:397865890-397905461 GCA_033576555.1 Oophaga sylvatica
TGTTCATAGACTTGGGGGTACTTTTATGTACTTTATTTCAGAAGGCAATACTTGGCTTATAGGCTCAAAGAAACACTTTATATTTGTCAATACAAAATACAAGTTGCTTTGCGGTTGTAGATTTGAAAATGTATTCAGCTAATGACCTGTCACTTACAAAATCTGGTAATCTGCATGAGTTTAAAGGAAATCTGTAACCGGGTTTTGTTCTACCTCATCTGAGAGCAGCCTCACGTAGGAGTAGTGACCCTACATGATTCCAGCAATATAGCACTTACTTTACTTGGTGCTGCAGTTTTGATAAAATCTCTGTTTTATCTGCTGCAGATCTACCAGTTCTCTGAATGCTGAGCTCTGTATAACCCCAACAACACCACTGATTGGCCGCTTTCTGTGTACACTTTGCATAGGCAGGGAGCTGCCAATCAGTGGTGGGGGTGGGGTTATACAGAGCTCATGAATATGGAACTAGGTCTGAGCTAAAAAAGTAAGTTATTGTGTATGCAAAATGTAAATGCATATTAACACATGACCATTACACAGAGAAAACAAGACACAAAAAACAAATATTCTAAAATAAAATTTAAAAAAAAATTTTTTTTTTTCAAAAAATGCATGAAGGTAGTAATAATTATAAGGGTATTTAGTAAACATAATTTTGATCATAAGAATGTACAAGCCATCCCGCCACATCAAGGCAACCCTTGTGGGACAGTCCTAACTCTTGTATTAAAAACCTTTCCACTTGTCAAGTGACAAATGTGAACAAGTTCAAAGTGCATCTTGTGCATATAAGGGTGTGACCGCCCTGTTTCTGAGCTGAGAAATCCATCCTGTCTGGCCTATGCTTTACAAGTGGTGCAGTCCCTCTGTCCTTGTTCACATTTACGTCACTTGACAACTGGAAAGGTTTTTTATACAAGAGTTAGGACTGTCCCACAAGGGTTGCCTTGGCGTGGCAGGATGGCTTGTACATTCTTTTGATCAAAATTATGTTTACTAAATACCCTTATAATTATTACTACCTTCATGCATTTTTTGCAAAAAAAACTTTTTATTTTTATTTTTATTTTAGGATATTTTTTTTTTGTGTCTAGAGCTCATGAATGTGCAGGACTACATGGCAATAGATTTCCTAGTCCTCTATTGATAATCTCCTGCTTATAAAGCACTTATTTTTTTTTAACCAAAACTACAGTAAGCAGCCCAGTGAGTGGTACATTACTGGAATGTATCCATCTCTTCATTATATTGCTCCCAGGTTAGATAGCAAAAACCTGGTGAAAGATTGTCTTTAACCCCTTTGAGACAAAACCTGTTTTCACTTTAATGACCGGGCACGTTTTTACAATTCAGACCACTGTCATTTTATGAGGTCATAACTCTGGAATGCTTCAACAGATCCTGGTGACTCTGAGAATGTTTTCTCGTGACATATTATACTTTATGATAGCGTTAAAATTTTTTCTATATGACTTGCGTTTATTTGTGAAAAAAATGGAAATTTGGCAAAAATGTTAACCCCTCTCTGACATTAGACGTACTATCCCGTCCATGAAACTCGTGCCAATCTGACCATGGACGGGATAGTACGTCATAGGCGATCAGCTGCGCTCCCTACGGGAGCGCAGCTAATCGCCGCCGGGTGTCAGCTGATTATCACAGCTGACACCCATGACTGTGTGTCAGGAGCGGTCACGGACCGCTCCCAGCACATTAACCCCTGGCACACCGCGATCAAACATGATCGCGGTCTACTGGGGGCACAGGGGAGCATCGCGCAGGGAGGGGGCTCCCTCCGCGCTCCCCTGAGACCCTCAGACCAGCGCGATGTGATCGCGCTGTTCTGAGGGCTTCCTCCCTCCCAGGACCCGGATCCAAGATGGTGCCAGGGTCCTGCAGGGAGGAGGCTTCCTCAGTGCCTGCTGAGAGCAGGCAATGAGAAGCCTGCAGCTATGCCTGTGCGATCGCTAGTGTGACAGAGTGCTGTGCACACTGTCACACCAGCGATCTGATAAAATACAGTGATGTCCCACCCTGGGACAAAGTAAAATAGTTAAAAAAAAATAAAAATAAACATGTTTTAAAAAAAAATCCAAAATAAATAAAAAACAATAAAAATATTCCCCAATAAAATCATTTCTTCCTGTAAATAAAAAAAACAAAACAATAAAAGTACACATATTTGGTATCGCCGAGTCCGTAACGACCCCCCCTATAAAACTGTCCCACTAGTTAACCCCTTTAGTGAACCCCTTAAAAAAAAAAAAAAACAAAGCAAAAAATCAATGCTTTATCATCATACCGCCGAACAAAAAGTGGAATAACACGCGATCAAAAAGACCGATATAAATAAACATGATACTGCTGAAAACGTCATCTTGTCCCACAAAAAACGAGCCATCATACAGCATCATCAGCGAAAAAATTAAAAAGTTATAGCTCGCAGAATACAGCGATGCAAAAATAATTATTTTTTATATAAAATTGTTTTTATTCTATAAAAGCGCCAAAACATAAAAAAATGATATAAATGAGGTATTGCCATAATCGTACTTACCCGAAGAATAAAACTGCTTTATCAATTTTACCACACGTGGAACGGTATAAACGCCTCCCCAAAAGAAATTCATGAATTGCTGGTTTTTGTTCATTCTAACCTCCCAAAAATCGAAATAAAAAGCGATCAAAAAATGTGACGTGCTCAAAAATGGTACCAATAAAAACGTCAACTTGTACCGCAAAAATGAGACCTTACATGACTCTGTGGGCCAAAATATGCAAAAATTATAGCTCTCAAAATGTGGCGATGCAAAAATCTATTTTTTGCAATAAAAAGCGTCTTTTAGCGTGACAGCTGCCAAACATAAAAACCCGCTATAAATAGTAAATCAGACCCCCTTTTATCACCCCTTAGTTAGGGAAAAATAATAAAATAAAAAAAAATGTATTTATTTCCATTTTCCCATTAGGGTTAGGGTTAGGGTTGCGGCTAAAGTTAGGGTTAGGGTTGGCGCTAAAGTTAGGATTAGGGTTAGGGTTGGGATTAGGGGTGTGTTAGGGTTAGGTTTGTGGTTAGGGTTGGGACTAGGGTTAGGGGTGTGTTGGGGTTAGGGTTGGAGTTAGAATTGGGGGGTTTCCGCTGTTTAGGCACATCAGGGGCTCTCCAAATGTGACATGGCGTCTGATCTCAATTCCAGCCAATTCTGCGTTGAAAAAGTCAAACGGTGCTCCTTCACTTCTGAGCTCTGCCATGCGTCCAAACAGTAGTTTATCCCCACATATGGGGTATCAGCATACTCTGGACCCCAAGAGTTATTGTGCAATTTGTCCTATTTCTTCTGTTACCCTTGGGAAAATAAAAAACTGGGGGCGAAAATATCATTTTTGTAAAAAAAAAATGATTTTTTTGTTTTTACGCTGTACATTATAAACTTCTGTGAAGCACTTGGGGCTTCATAGCGCTCACCACACATCTAGATAAGTTCCTTGTGGGGTCTATTTTCCAAAATGGGGTCACTTGTTGGGGATTTCCACTGTTTAGGCGCATCAGGGGCTCTCCAAATGCGACATGACGCCCCCAGACCATTCCATCAAAGTCTGCAATCCAAAACGTCACTACTTCCCTTCCGAGCCCCAACGTGTACCCATACAGTAGTTTTCTCCCACATATTGGGTATCAGCGTACTCAGGACAAATTGGACAACAACTTTTGGGGTCCAATTTCTACTGTTACCCTTGTGAAAATAAAATATTGGGGCGAAAAAATCATTTTTGCAAAAAAAAAAAAAAATTTTATTTTTACGGCTGTGCGTTATAAACTTCTGTGAAGCACTTCGGGGTTCAAAGTGCTCACCACACATCTAGATAAGTTTCTTGTGGGGTCTATTTTCCAAAATGGGGACACTTGTGGGGGGTTTCCACTGTTTAGGCGCATCAGGGGCTCTCCAAATGCGACATGACGCCCCCAGACCATTCCATCAAAGTCTGCAATCCAAAACGTCACTACTTCCCTTCCGAGCCCCAACGTGTACCCATACAGTAGTTTTCTCCCACATATTGGGTATCAGCGTACTCAGGACAAATTGGACAACAACTTTTGGGTTCCAATATCTTCTGTTACCCTTGTGAAAATAAAATATTGAGGGCGAAAAAATCATTTTTGTAAAAAAAAAAAAAGATTTTTTATTTTACGGCTGTACGTTATAAACTTTAGTGAAACACCTGGAGTTCAAAGTTCTCACCACACATCTAGAAAAGTTCCTTGAGGGGTCTAGTTCCCAAAATGGTGTCATTTATGGGGGTTTCCACTGTTTAGGCAGATCAGGAGCTCTCCAAACACGACATGGCGTCCAGCCAATTCTGCGTTGAAAAAGTCAGACGACGCTCCTTCCCTTCCAAACTCTGCCATGCACCCAAACAGTGGTTTTCTCCCACATATGGGGTATCAGCGCACTCAGGACAAATTGCACAATAACTTTTGGAGTCTTGTTACCCTTGGAAAAATAAAAATTGGGGTGAAAAGATCATTTTTGTGGAAAAAATATGATTTTTAAATTTTACGGCTCTACGTTATAACTTGTGTGAAGCACTTGGAGGTTCAAATTGCTCACCAAAGATCTAGATAAGTTCCTTAGGGGGTCTAGTTTCCCAAATGGGGTCATTTGTGGGGGGTTTCCACTGTTTAGGCACATCAGGGGCTCTCCAAATGCAAAATGGCATCCAATCTCAATTCCAGCCAATTTTGGTTGGAAAAAGTCAAATGGTGCTCCTTCCCTTCCGAGCTCTGCCGTGTGCCCAAACAGTGGTTCCCCCCCACATATGGGGTATCAGCGTACTCAGAACAAATTGGACAACAACTTATGTGGTCCAATTTCTCCTGTTACCCTTGGGAAAATAAAAAATTAGTGACTAAAAGATAATTTTTGTGGGAAAAAAAATAGGATTTTTTATTTTCATGCCCGGGCATTATAAACTTGTGTGAAGCACTTGGGGGTTCAAAGTGCTCACCAAAGATCTAGATAAGTTCCTTAGGGGGTCTAGTTTCCAAAATGGGGTCACTTGTGGGGATTTCCACTGTTTAGGCTCATCTCGGGCACTGCAAACGGAACATGACCCCCATCAACGTCTGCATTCCAAAACGTTACTACTTCCTTTCCAAGCCCTGCCGTGCGCCCAAACAGTTTCCCCCCCCACATATGGGGTATCAGCGTACTCAGGACAAATTAGACAACAACTTTTGGGGTCCAATTTCCTTGGGAAAATTCAAAAATTTGGGACTAAAAAATCATTTTTGTGGAAAATTGTTTTTTTTTTTTTCACACCCAGGCATTATAAACTTTTGTGAAACACTTGGGGGTTCAAAGTACTCACAACAGATCTAGATAAGTACCTTAGGGGGTCTAGTTTTCAAAATGGTGTCACTTGTGGGGGTTTCCACTGTTTAGGCGCATCAGAGGTTCTCCAAACGCGACATGGCGTCCAATCTCAATTCCAGCCAATTTTAGTTTGAAAAAGTCAAACGGCGCTCCTTCCCTTACGAGCTCTGCCGTGTGCCCAAACAGTGGTTTTCCCCCACATATTGGGTATTGGCGTACTCAGGAGAAATTGCACAACAGCCTTATCTGTCCATTTTCTCCTTTTACTCTTGTGAAAATAAAAAAAAGTTTGTAAAAGATAATTTTTGTGGCTAAAAAGTTAAATATTAATTTTTTCCTTCCACGTTGCTTTAGTTCCTGTGAAGCACCTGAAGGGTTAATAAACTTCTTGAATGTGGTTTTGAGTACCTTGAGGGGTGCAGTTTTTAGAATGGTGTCACTTTTGGGTATTTTCTGCCATATAGACCCCTCAAAGTGACTTCAAATGTGAGGTGGTCCCTAAAAAAAATGGCTTTGCAATTTTTGTTGTAAAAATGAGAAATCGCTGGTCAACTTTTAACCCTTATAACTTCCTAACAAAAAAAATTTTGGTTCCAAAATTGTGCTGATGTAAAGTAGACATGTGGAAAATGTTATTTCTTAACTATTTTGTGTGATATATTTCTCTGTTTTAAGGGAATAAAAATTCAAAGTTTGAAAATTGCAAAATTTTAAAAATTTTCGCCATAATTGCGTTTTTTTTCAAAAATAAACGCAATTATAGCGAAGAAATTTTACTTCTAACGTGAAGTACAATATGTCACGAGAAAACAGTAACAGAATCGCGAATATCCGTTGAAGCGTTCCAGAGTTATAACCTCATAAAGAGACAGTGGTCAGAATTGTAAAAATTAGCCCAGTCATTAACGTGCAAACCACCGTTGGGGGTGAAGGGGTTAAAAATTTCGCAATTTTCAAACTTTTAATTTTTATGCACTTAAGTCAGAGAGTCATATCGCACAAAATAGTTAATAAATAACATTTCCCACATGTCTACTTTACATTACATCAGCAGAAACAGAATTTCTTTTTGGTAGGAAGTTATAAGGGTTAAAAGTTGACCAGCAATTTCTCAATTTTACAACAAAATTTGTAAAACCACTTTTTTTAGGGACCACCTCACACTTGAAGTGACTTTGAGGGCCTATATGGCACAAAATACCCAAAAATGACATCTTTCTAAAAACTGCACCCCTCAAGGTGCTCAAAACCACATTCAAGAAGTTTACTAACCCTTTGGGAATTTATCTACAGATGTAGTGACGATTTTGACTCCATGGGTGTTTTCCAGAAACAGGCAGCAGTGGATGTTGCTGAGTGAAAATCGCAAACTGCTGTTGTAGTGACCAGTACGCTGCAGTGACCAGTACATTATGCCCAGCTCATACTTCTGGAGATACGCACCTGTAAATTAGGCGGGCTCTCATCACTATAGAAACACCAAACATGTGGGCGCTATATGTAGTTTAGGCACACTGGGGCTCATTAAGAGATGACAGATCTGAGCGGGGACTTGCTTTTTTTTGGATTGAGTTGAATCTTTTATTGGGAACATTTTATATAACGCTTGGGATCACATTTATCCAGCGCTCTGCGCTGACCACTTACTTTGAGGTTTTCATCTAAATCTTTGAGTGACGTGATTCAGATGAAACCCTCGATGGATCCATTCACTATAGTGAGGCAGCAGAGTAAGGCTGGAGTCACATACAACCACAAAAAATCGGTCCGTTTTAGACGGTCGACAATCGGATCAAAATAAAAACATCACACATCCTTCTGGCATCCGATTTTCCTTCAAAGATGCGATTTAATCGCATGTGTGTACCTTGTAACATCCGATTTTCATCCGACTTGC
The DNA here is from genome assembly GCA_033576555.1 of Oophaga sylvatica. Lineage (NCBI taxonomy): Eukaryota > Metazoa > Chordata > Amphibia > Anura > Dendrobatidae > Oophaga > Oophaga sylvatica. Next base: position 397,873,166 of record JARQOD010000004.1, read on the forward strand.
GAGATTTTCTCGCAGGCTTGCAAAACTGACATATAATGGATCCAAAAGAATAGTATTTAAATGCCAAAAGAAAGAATAGATATATACACATAGAGCACAATATATATATATATATATATATATTGTCATTGTGACATATATATATACATATATTTATAATTCTTACACTTCTACATACTGTTATAGCCGCTAATTCAATTGCCGGCTTCAGTGAAATCACAGAAGCCGACATGAAATGATACATTGTTTCCACACATTTAACCATGTCATTTCCTGTATTTTTATATATGTTTGAAACATACAATTACATGAGTATATGTGTGCTAAATTTCAGACATGTAGGGGTTAATTAAAGGTGTAAATTCGTTGAAAAAAAATGCGTGGGCTCCCGCTGTATTTTCTCCACCAGACAGACAAAGCAAGCGAGTGGGGGCAGATAATAATAGCCTAGGGAGGGTACATTTTTTTTGTGCCCCCCCTGGCTACTAACATCTGCCCCCAGACACCCCAGAAAGGGCAAATCTCTAATTAGATTCGCCCTTTCTGGCACTTTGCCCGTCTATTCCCATTGCCCTGTAGCGGTGGCGAATGGGTTAATAATCTGGCGTTAATGTCACCTTAGTATTGAAAGGTGACCTTAAGGCAGGTTAATAATTGAGAGCTGTCAATTAGACAACTATCAATTATTAATCCTATTGTATGAAAGAAAAATCAAACACACACAGTTTAATAAAAAATAAGTTTAATTAAATAATCACACAGTTTTTGACCATATTTTATTTCCCTGCTAAAACCATTTCCTGTAATAAAAATAAAATAAAAAAGCAAAATTATACTTACCAATCCGATGTACAGTCAGGTCCCACGGTGTAATCCATCAGAAAGGGTTAACAGGTTACAGGTCGCAGAGAGCTAATAATGCTGTCTCAGACCTGTATTCCCCTGAATGAATAAGTTCCTCTCCCAGCGAAAGTAGAGGAATAGATTCATGAATGGAGCTTAATTGATTTATTGGCAATTTCACTTTAGTGACCTGACCTAAAGGGAAAGTGGACACAATCAATTAAGCTTTATTCATGAAACACATCCTCTCCTGTCGCCAGGAGAGGAACTTATTCATTCAGGAGCTTTGAGCTGAGCATGCAGGATTACTTGCACTGCTTGGCTCAAAGCAAGTTAACCCTTTGTGAAGGATTACAGCGTGGGACGTGACAGATCAGCGGAATAGGTAAGAATAATGTTGTTTTATTTTTTTTTCTTTATTTTAGGAGATCAATGGCTTCGCACGGATTAAGTGTAAAATAAAATATGGTCAAAAAAAGGTGTTTTTATTTCATTAAAATAATTTTTAATTAATGTGTCTGTGTTTTTTTAATTTACTACAATAGGATTAATAATTGATAGTTGTCTAATTGACAGCTCTCAATTATTAACCTACCTTAAGGTCACCTTTCAATACTAAGGTGACATTAAGGTGAGATTAACCCATTCGCCACCGCTACAGGGCAATGGGAATAGACGGGCAAAGTGCCAGAAAGGGCGAATCTAATTAGAGATTTGCCCTTTCTGGGGTGTCTGGGGGCAGATGTTAGTAGCCAGGGGGGGCACAAAAAAAATGTACCCTCCCTAGGCTATTATTATCTGCCCCCACTCGCTTGCTTTGTCTGTCTGGTGGAGAAAATACAGCGGGAGCCCACGCATTTTTTTTCAACGAATTTACACCTTTAATTAACCCCTACATGTCTGAAATTTAGCACACATATACTCATGTAATTGTATGTTTCAAACATATATAAAAATACATGAAATTACATGGTTAAATGTGTGGAAACAATGTATCATTGCATGTCGGCTTCTGTGATTTCACTGAAGCCGGCAATTGAATTAGCGGCTATTACAGTATGTAGAAGTGTAACAACTATAAATATATGTATATATATATATGTCACAATGACATATATATATATATATATATATATAATATATATGTGGATTCTATGTGTGGATATGTATTGATTCGATTCTTTATTAAAGCTGTCAGTGTGCTTTTACAGTATAGGCAGGGATGAATTGCCGGCTTTTCTAAAGGACACTGATGCGATTTAATCGCAAGTCACACAGTGTGGTCCGTTTGTAATCCGATTTTTGATCGCTCCCATAGACTTGCATTGGCGATAGTCGACCCACAATCGGTGACAATCGCAGCATGCTGCGATTGCACTCGGACGTTTAAAACGGACCACAAAAAATCTGATACTGGGAGCTGCTCCATAGATTAACATAGGTCCGACTGCAATGCGATATTTCATCGCATTGCAGTCGTCCGATTTTGTCGCCAGTGTGACTCCAGCCTAACTCTAGACTCCATCCGGCCTCTGTTCCGCGGTTTCCTTTTTTTCAGAAGTGCACAAAACTGTGGCCGACAGCACTTTTATGCAATCCTAAAAAGATGGACACCGCCGGATCACAGGTCCTATGGTGCCCACAGTGCCTCCATTTGCCTCATTATAGAGAATGTTCCGCCAGAGGTTCTGTGTGAATCACGTATTTCAGAGATTTACATGGAAATGGTGTAAGTGCTCAGTGCAGAGTGCAGGATAAATGTGCACCGAGCCTTACTGCAATCTTTGGGAGGCAGAATGAAAATATTAACAGCATGTGAAGAATTGGTTTTATTTATTTTTTATGCGATTCCTTGTGCGGGATAAGTGATTAAGTGACTTTATTCTTCGGGTCGGTGCGATACCAGATTTATATCGGGTTTTTGTTTGGCTGCTGTCACACACTAAAAGACGTGTTTTTTTGCGAAAACTAGTTTTTGCAGCATCATATTTTGAGAGCTATAATTTTTTCATATTTCGGCCGACAGAGTCATGTGAGGGCTTGTTTTTTGCGGGACGAGCTGACGTTTTTATTGGTACTATTTTCGGGCACATGACTTTTTTGATCGCTTTCTATTCTGATTTTTGACAGAATGAACAAAAACCGGCAATTCGGGAATTACCTTTTTTTTTAAACCGTTCCGCATGTGGTAAAATTGGTAAGGCAGCTTTATTCTTCGGGTCAGTATGATTACAGTGATACCTTATTATATCATTTTTTTATATTTTGGCGCTTTTACAGAGTAAAAACTATTTTATAGAAAAAATAATTATTTTCGCATCCCTTTATTCTGTGAGCTATAACTTTTTTATTTTTCTGCTGATGGAGCTGTATGGCAGCTTGTTTTTTACAGGACAAGATGACATTTTCAGTGGTACCATTTTTATTTACATCCGTCTTTTTGATCGCGTTTTATTGCACTTTTTATTAGACGGTATGATGATAAAGCACTGGTTTTTTCCTCGTATTTTTTTTACGGTGTTCACTGAAGGGGTTAACTAGTGGGACAGTTTTATATAGCGGGTCATTATGGACATGGCAATAACAAACGTGTACTTTTATTTTTTTTTTAATTTACATAAATAAATGAATTTCTTGGTAAAATGTATATTTTTTTTTTCTTTATTTGGGGATTTTTAAAAAAAATATTTTTACACATTATAATATTTTATTTTTAACTTTATTACATTGTCCCAGTATGGGACATCACTATTTAATGTCAGATCGCTGATCTGATACTTAGCACTGCTTAGTATCAGATCAGCGATCTGACAGGCAGGGAAGGAGGCTTCTCAGATCCTGCTCTCAGCAGGCGCTCACAAGCTACCTTCCCTGCAGGACCAAGAAGGACATCGCGGCCAACTTGGTGCCGGGGGTCTCCATGGAGAACATCAGAACAACGCTATCGCATCGCTTTGTTCTGATGGAAGCATGCAGGGAGCCCCTCCCTGCGCGATGCTTCTCTATGCCGCTGTCACTACTGACAGTGGCATCAGAGGGGTTAAAAGCCCACGATGGGTGCTAGCACCGATCGTGGGCGTTGCTGTGGGGTGTCAGCTGTCACATACAGTTGACATCCTCACGCGATCGCCTCGGCGCTCACCGTGAGGGGTGGCGCCGTACTAGTACTCCTTTGGCCACAAATGCACCTCCCACAGAGCAGTACTAGTACGGCGCATGTCGCAAAGGGGTTAATCCAAATGTTGAATTGCAGGAGTTCAAATGTCAGATCCCCAAAGAAAATTTGAACATCAGATTTGTGCCACATATTAAACTGCAAACCCATAGTGAACATATCGTACTATTAGCCATATTGGCTATGGACAACTAACTTACTGTTACAGATTTTGAGAGCTTTTAGTAGCAACTTATATACCTATTAGAAATATAGAAATATAGTAAGATGTGCAAAATAAAGTCTTACACTGGCCAAAAATGAAAATTCTTAAGACCCTAAGACAAACCTCTGTCCTCAAAGTTTAATTTACCTTGTCAGAAATCTAGGACTGGCTGACATAACTTGGTACACTAATGCTAACTCTAATTTAAAGAGGGAACTATTGCCATAGCCATTGTATGCGGCCACAGTGTGTAAGGTGCTGCATGTATGGTGCAGGCTGAGGACCGGAGCCCTCGCCATACAGCGCAATACTGCCGGCACCTGAGTCTAACTGCTTTGATCAGACCTAGCTCTTATTTCAGAAATGTAACCCCTTAGATGTCAGTGTCCATTATGACAGCAGCATTTAAGAGGTTGGAAATGGGTTGCCAATGATGTTTTCTTGGCAGCCAAAGGCCTACTGTAGGTGTGTGCCATGTTCGTTCAACAATAAATCATCAATGAAAGTTATAGTGTTTGAAAGGCAAGGAGGATAGATTAAAAACAAAGAGGGGATTCTGCTGCCCACAAGACCACATAGTCATGGAGACAGCCCTGGTCATTATGTACTGTATGCAGACCTCAAGGTTGTTTTTGCTCGGGTTCTATAATAAATCGTTATTTTAACTTGTCACTTATAAAACTGCATCAATTTTTTAACTTCCAGCAAGCAACACATGTTACAAAGCAATAGCTGTTATATGAACCTCGCAACGTAAAAACAAAAGCTTCTGTTATAACACATCTGACAAAAAACACAGCCACAAATATCACACTGAAGTCCCAAGTTACTGGAAGAGACTTCATCAAAAATTTCTCAGAAAAGTTGGTTTGTATTTTTTGTTGCTATAATTTGTGGCACTTCTATATTGTTGGATATTACTTATAAATAATAATTATACATTATCAACCAAATTAAATTATGCAGCTGTTATACTTTTATAGTATGCAGGCTAAAAATTAACTTTAAATGGAACCTGTCATGTCAAAAAACACAATTACCCTGCAGATGTGAGGTTAATCTGCAGGTTAATAATGTTCTGAAAGCCCAGTATTAAGGAGGAAACAAACTTTATTTATCCCGGCAGCCTTGGGTTTGTGACGGCCGCACATTATTAACTTGCAGAATAACCCCTTTTCAGTCTTGTGTTAAATAGACTAGCCCTACATCAAAATACTATGGTCAAGGCAGCAGGGCCGGTTTTAGGCAAAGTGGGTCCCTGGGCAAAAGTTTAAAATTGGGCCCCAAGTGCTAATATATTGCACGTCACACAGAAGCATTTTGGTTGTATTTCCATTCGCTGAGTAGTTTGACCCTTGTTTCCCGGCCTCTTTACACCGGCTGAGGAGTAATGATGGGGACAGAATCACTAATAGATCAATCTGTACCCATACAGTATCATGTATCATGTCTGCAGTTTTCACCGGGCGCTGTGCTGCTAAGAACAACGATTTTTGTTCCGGCATAAACAATCCAATCACTTGATGAATAGGCAGCATTTTGCTTGTTTAGTATAAATCACCTCATAGTCCTCCACATAGTATAATGCACGCCACAGTCCTCCATATAGTATAATGTGCGCCACAGTCCTCCATATTGTATGATGCACTCTCCATAGTCCTTCATATAGTATAATGTGCCCCATAGTCCTCCATATTGTATAATACACTCCCCATAGTCCTCCATATAGTATAATACACTCCCCATAGTCCTCCATATAGTATAATACACTCTCCATAGTCCTCCATATAATATAATACATTCCCCATAGTCCTCCATATAGCATTCTACACTCCCCATAGTCCTCCATATAGTATAATACACTCCCCATAGTCCTCCATATAGTATAATGCACTCCCTATAGTCTTCCATATAGTATAAGACACTCCCCATAGTATAAGACACTCCCCATAGTCCTCCATATAGTATTCTACACTCCCCATAGTCCTCCATATAGTATAATACACTCCTCATAGTCCTCCATATAGTATAATGCACCCCCCATAGTTCTCCATGTAGTACAATGCACTCCTCATAGAATAATGCACCCCATAGTTCTTTATATACCAAATACCATGCTTAATTCAAAGGTAACACTGTGATGGACTTGGTCACAAACTCCTTATGATATAGAATCAGGGTAAAAAATAGCTTATTTTGGGAGCTGTAATGATGCCTAACAGTGACCTCAGTCTGGGGTCACAGCACATTTTTATGGTTTCACTAATAATCCAAAATGTTGTAAGCCATTTTATTTTAGAAGTTTGCAAAAAATTTTGTTACCACATTTGTCAGCACCTAAAAGAGGGATTCCCCATCCCCAATACAAGCAATATGTTTAAGACTGCAATAGAAACCAGAAATAATGTGGAGGATGTCAACATCTGAGGCCTGCTGCCACACCTTATACTTACCTTTGGGTTGTGCCACTTATTATGCCACAGCTTAGTTTGGGGAAGCGATACACTTAAGATACTCTTATTCTTTACTTGGGTTATTATTCTGTTGTTAAAATACTACCTTTTAATATTACCACTTGCGGACACAGACGGAAGAGGGCCCCTGTGCAAGAACACTATTTGGGCCCTTTGCCGTCCAATAGCTCATCTTAATACAAAATTTCACCTGCTTTGGAGATAGAAATTAGCCCCTTACCACATTAAGGGGCCTCTCTGCAGCTGCACAGGTTGGACCAATGATATGTCTACCCCTGAATGATACTGCAGCCAATAACGCAGAAGGTTCTAGGAAATACTTATACTGGCATGCTACCAAGTGGTACATCAGTACTTTAAAACTTTCTGAGTAACATGCACCATACAGTTGTGCTCAAAAGTTTACATACCCCAGCAGAATTTTTGCTTTCTTGGCCGTTTTTCAGAGAATATGAATGATAACACCAAAACTTTTCCCCACTCATGGTTAGTGGTTGGGTGAAGCCATTTATTGTCAAACTACTGTGTTTTCTCTTTTTAAATCATAATGACAACCCAAAACATCCAAATTACCCTGATAAAAAGTTCACATACCCTATTTCTTAATACTGTGTATTGCCCCCTCTAACATCAATGACAGCTTGAAGTCTTTTGTGGTAGTTGTGGATGAGGTTCTTTATTTTCTCAGATGGTAAAGCTGCCCACTCTTCTTGACAAAAAGCCTCCAGTTCCTGTAAATTCCTGGGCTGTCTAGCATGAACTGCGAGCTGGAGATCTCCCCAGAGTGGCTCAATGATATTGAGGTCAGGAGACTGAGATGGCCACTCCAGAACATTCACTTTGTTCTGCTATAGCCAAAGACAGGTTGACTTGGCCTTGTGTTTTGGATCGTTGTCATGTTGGAATGTCCAAGTACATCTCATGGGCATCTCTGGGCTGATGATTGCAAATTTGCCTCCAGTATTTGCTGATAACGTGCTGTATTCATCTTTACTTCATCTTTGACCAAGCTTCCTGTGCCTTTTTAGCTCACACAAATCCAAAATATCAGCGATCCTCCTCCGTGCTTTACAGTAGGAATGATGTTCCTTTCACCATAGGCCTTGTTAACCTCTATCCAAATGTAACGTTTATGGTTGTGGCCTAAAAGTTAAATTTTGGTCTCATCACTCCAAATTACCTTGTTCCAGAAGTTCTGAGGCTTGTTTCTGTGCTGTTTTGCATATAGTAGGCGAGATAATTTGTGGCATTTGCGCAGTAATGGCTTTCTTCTGGCGACTCAACCATGTGTAAGGAGGGTCAGGGTTTAACCCTTTAAATGTCTTTGCTGCTATGTGTATGTATTTGTATATATTGTCATGTACTTTATAGTGACGTATTTCATTGTTCTTTGCATGGTATTTCATATAGATGTAGGTAAGGTAGTGCTTCCTTTGGGTGATATTAGGGGAGGGCACTTGTAGAATAGTAGTTACAGCTGGGTAAATGTAGTTCTGCAAAGGGTCACTAGATGGGGGCATATTAGTGGATCCAGTTAGAGAGTTGTTAGATGTTTAGTGTAGTTCAGTGATAGGCCACTGGGTCGGGGCATTGAGCACATTCAGCATAGTGAAGACTTGTTAGGACACCAAGGGGTTAAGTAGGTGAAGTGTTGGTCGGGAACTAGTGTGAGGGACTTCCTAGATAGAGTCAGTCGGGGGTGGACCCTGTTGCTGCTCAGATGTCCCTGGTCCTGAGCTGTGTAGCGGACAGGAGAAGAGAATTGAATAAAGGTACCAGCAGTCGTGTAGCCAGTGAAGGAATCACCGTGGGACCGTCAGCCAGAGTCGGTGGGCTGATGAAGTAGTAGTGCCAGTGGTAGAGCCACTGTGGGAATGCTCAGCAGAAGTGTGCGTGCTGAAGCAGAAGCGAGTGGGCCACCAGCAAGTACACAGGCAGGATAACCAGAAGGGGTGGACGACCTAGTAGATGTGTATTTCCGTGACTGGATTGAAGTGTCTCCAGGGAAAGAGATCGAAGTGCCGTTTTCACCGGGCTCCTCATCCCGAAATTACTTTGTGGTCCATTTTGGTGTAGCAGAAGAAGTGAAGCAGAGTTGTGGAAGATGTATTGCTGGTACCGTGTTAGGCGTGCTAATGGTGTTCTGGATGTGCTGTGTCCAGTGGAAAATAAAGCTGAACTGTTTGACGTTGTTCTGGACTCTGACTCTAATTATTCGAGCTCTGAAACGGGTGAGAACTACCCCAGGGATGAATCAGCCGCCAGCGCAAAGAATTTGGATAGTGCTGGTCGGTCCACGCCTCGGCGAGTGCTTTATACATGCAGCCCATTTTTTTCAAGTACCTCCCTATTGTGCATCTTGAAACAGCCACACTGCTAGTTTTCAGAGAGTCCAGTATTTCAGCTGATGTTACTTGTGGGTTTTTCTTTGCATCCTGAACAATTTTCCTGGCAGTTGTGGACAAAATTTTTGTTGGTCTACCGAACCATGGATTTCTTTTTACAGAACCCATGATTTTCCATTTGTTAATCACAATTTGAACGCTGCTCAATGGCGTTATCAATTTCTTGGATATCTTTTTGTATCCCTTTCCTGTTTTATACAGTTCAACTACCTTTTCCCGTGGATCCATTGACAATTCTTTTGCTTTCCCCATGACTCACAATCCCGAAATGTCAGTGGCTGGATGAAAGATGCAAGAGTCTGTCTGGATCCCAGAAACTCACTCAGCTTTTATGCACACACATTGATTACAAGCAAACAGGTCACAGATGAGGATGTTACCTTTAGTAGCCATTCAAACCTATTTGTGTCAACTTCTGTGTATGTTATCAGGCCAAAATCTCCAGGGTATGTGAACTTTTGATCAGGGTCATTTGGATGTTTAGGGTTGTCAATATGATTTAAAAAGAGAAAACACAGTAGTTTGACAATAAATGGCTTCACCTAACCACTAACCATGAGTGGAGAAAAAGTTTTGGTGTTATCATTCATATTCTCTGAAAAAAGGCCAAGAAAGCAAAAATTCTGCCGGGGTATGTAAACTTTTGAGCTAACAGTATTACTCAATGTGGCACACACAAATTGAGGGATACTTTGCAGATATGGATTCACAGTAGGGCTTGATGGTAATAAATACATTTATTAAATAACGCACCATAATGCACAATTCCACCAGCTTTGGAGGTGAAAGTGAGCCCTTAACCTCTTGGGCCCCTATCAAGAACAGTATATTGGCTCTTTAAATTCCAATAACTTGTCATAATGCATAATTCCACCAGCTTTGGAGATGGAAATGGGCCCCTAACCTCTTGGGCCTCTGTTCAGCTGCACAGGTTGCACCAATAGTATGTCTGCCCCTAAAGACATCTGCATCTAAAATACAGCAATCTGAATATAAATATAATACTTGCCCTAAAAGTGATTATTGAAAGATTAAAAGGGTTGCCCAGGCTTATCACAAATGTTTGCAGTCGATCCGTGTGACGATAGACTTGTGTATCTTCACATCACATACAGTTTGCACTGTGAGAATTTTCCAGAGCCAACGGCGAGATCAAGCGGTCATGTAACCACAAATATGCGATATTGTAAAACGCCGGGTGGGGTCCAGAACAATCCGAACTCACTGTGCAGGCTGCTGCTTCTTTCCTACTGTGTCCCATGTTCTTCCTTCCACCCAAAAGACTGGAGGCAGAGTCCAAAACAACTTTAAATATAACGGATTTATTCTCTTCAGGACACAGCACATCCATAACACTTCCAGCACATTTGTCACAGTACCAGCAATGCATTTTCTTTGTCTTTCCCTAACTTCTTCTACTTCGCAAGAATAAGCCACAAAGCTATAATGGCACGAGGTGCCCGGTGAAAACGTCACTGCCAAATATCTCCTTTCAGCCTGCTTCGCCTCAGACTCAGAAATACTGCCTAGGACCGTCCACCACTTCAGAGGTTAACCTGCCTGCGCACTTTTACGGTGACTCACTCTGTTGTCTTCTGCTTCTCACTTCACTTTCCACTACGTTGCTATGCATACTGCGTTCTTTACTCTCCTCTTCTTTTCTCGCTCTTCCACTACACTCCAAGGACGGCTGGGCTTCCGCTTCTAAAGTTAGGGGGCAACCGAGCAGCCCAGGCCGTAGGCCGCCTGAGCACACACAGGGGTCTACCCCCTGACTGACTATAACCAGGAAATATCCCTACCTTATTCCCCAGCTACCCCTCCTAGAATTAACCTCTAAATGTCCTACCGCTAAACTTTACTATGCAGTGTACTCAGCGCCCCCATCTAGTGACCCTTTTCCCTAACTTCACTGTCCCTATTTTACATACAGAATAATGTAGCAATAATACAACAGATCCGAAAATACATCACAAGGCAAAATATTATAATAATATACAGGTAAATGTACATAGAAGAATGAACATTTAAAGGAGCTAAGCCCTGACCCCCTTACAATATTCCTACTACCGGTCACATTCCAACTAGATGTGCATGGCCTCAATGAATACAAGTGAATTGAGCAAGTCTGTGCACATCTAGTTGGAATTTGGCTGGTAGTGTGTATATTGCTTACTTAAGGTCACATGACCGCTTGGTCTCGCCGCCGGTACCGGAAAATCCTGACAGAGCATGCTGCACGCAATGTGAGGGTTCACAAGTCTGCAGTCTCGTAGAGTGACTACATACATTTGTTATAAGCCTTTACAACCTCTTTAACAACCAGACTTCTTACATGAAAAAAAGGAAAAGTCTAGCCTAATACACTAAGAAATTGTGTAAAAAATATAAAATATTACAATATGGCAACATCAAGGATTTCATCAATTATGTCATGACATGAACATAATTCTGATTTGGGCAAAATTTCTGCCGACTCATAAACTCTGTCATATCACCCTTCCCCACAGTGAATAGGACAAAGGCTGATAACAGGTTGCTCACATCCGCTTGGTTCATGTTTTATTGCTAACCTGATTGATTTGGGCAGACTTCAAACAAAGGTAAATGGTTTGAACTCTGTACCTTCTGGAAACTGCCTTGTCCAAAAGATTATGAACACTAGGGATTCCTGTATATGAACGAATACTTTCACTTTCTTTTCTTTTTGTATGTAGCTGTTAGTAAACATGAAAGCAAAAAATGTCATTAGTTTATCCAAACATCCAGAAGATCTATGGAAAAACATTTACTTATTTGCTTATTGCATGTATTAGCAAAGGTAATTAGCATACAGTTTGCTGATATAATGGGTCAGGTTGAATGAATCTTGTTCCTGTTGGACTGATACATAATTTCAGGAATCTAACTTTTGAGATTATATTAGCGGTGAGGAGTATGTACCTATTCAAATTATAATAATCTGGGTCTATTGTATAAGGACTTGTGTGTCTATTAGAAGTTGTAATAACATCTGAGGCAGTTAATGAAAGTATAGTCCAGAAATAATATGTGACGGTTCCTCTCTCCGGACTTCAACCTGCTGGAGAATAGAGGTTACTTTCTCCCTGTTTGTGCTGCTGGAGGAAAATAACATGTTTTTCTCCATTGAACAGGTTGCCGCTAGAGTCTGGACACATAGGAATTCTCATTGACTATCATTTTAATTAAATTTATTTAATTAACTATAGTAGAATTTTGCAAAGCGCATCATCCTTAATATTCCAATTGAATAAAATATTAATATATTTCATTTCTTGAAAATATTAATTTTTGCCAATGTGTACTATATGTCCAGACTTTAGGGACACCCTGTAGATTAAATGAGTTGCTGAAATGGTCATGGGTTCCACTACCCCATAAAAATACAATATACAGGTCCTTCTCAAAAAATTAGCATATAGTGCTAAATTTCATTATTTTCCATAATGTAATGATTACAATTAAACTTTCATATATTTTAGATTCATTACACACCAACTGAAATTTGTCAGGTCTTTTATTGTTTTAATACTGATGATTTTGGCATACAACTCCTGATAACCCAAAAAACCTGTCTCAAAAAATTAGCATATCAAAAAAAGGTTCTCTAAACGACCTATTACCCTAATCTTCTGAATCAACTAATTAACTGCAAAAGATTCCTGAGGCTTTTAAAACTCCCTGCCTGGTTCATTACTCAAAACCCCATCATGGGTAAGACTAGCGACCTTACTGATGTCAAGAAGGCCATCATTGACACCTTCAAGCAAGAGGGTAAGAAAGAACTTTCTCAACAAATAGGCTGTTCCCAGAGTGCTGTATCAAGGCACCTCAATGGGAAGTCTGTTGGAAGGAAACAATGTGGCAGAAAACGCTGTACAACGAGAAGAGGTGACCGGACCCTGAGGAAGATTGTGGAGAAGGACCGATTCCAGACCTTGGGGGACCTGAGGAAGCAGTGGTGTTGTGAATGGACTTGAAATGAGTTCTGAGCAGAGGCTCCCTCTGGTGGTTACAAGCGGTACTGGACTGTCCAGTGAAGATTGTGAGGAGTGGGAATCAGGTGTTACTGACTGGTCTTATATAAGGGAGTCGCCTTCCCATCAGGGTTGCCGGTGATCAATTGTTCTGGTCTCACTCCATGATTCCTGTTTCCCTTGTAGCCTGCTGTGTCGTGTCTGCATCTCCTGCTAACAGATAAGACATTTTCTCCTTTTTGTTTTTGTGCTTTATTTTTGCATTTTGTCCTGCACTTCTGTGGGGGCCTTCAGGGTCCCCTCCGGGGGCTTTTGCCCTCTCAGTTTAGTTCAGCCACTGATGTTTGTACTTTTGCTTTTTCCAGTTTCTTCAGTGGCTGCTGTTTTGATTTTGTTACACCAGAGAACTAATTTAGGTGGTAGAGGTCGTTGTTATGTTTCGGTAGCTGAGGAGTGCAGGTAAAAAAGGCAATACACCAGAGCAGTTGGAATCTATGAGATTGCAGTACCCTGACTAACCACCACAACTAGAGGCAGCCGTGGAGCGTTCCTACGTTGGTCCTAGACGCCTCGTCACAGCCTGAGAAAACTAACTACACCTAAAGATAGAAATAGGAAAGCTATCTGCCCCGGAGCAGAACCCCAAAGACAATAGAAAGCCCCCAAACAAGTAATGGCGGTTAGACAAGAAGAAATACTGACACAGAAAGAAAATAGTATGAGCAAACGCTGGGGCCCAAACTAACTAAATAGAAAAGGATAGGAAGGGTACTTACTGCAATCCCAGAAAACCCTGAAAAGCACCAACTCTACTAATTTCAAAAACACCTGAGATCACACGACCTCTACCACCTAAATTAGTTCTCTGGTGTAACAAAATCAAAACAGCAGCCACTGAAAAAACTGGAAAAAGCAAAAGTACAAACATCAGTGGCTGAACTAAACTGAGAGGGCAAAAGCCCCCGAGGGAGGGGACCCTGAAGGCCCCCACAGAAGTGCAGGACAAAATGCAAAAATATAGCACAAAAACAAAAAGAAGAAAATGTCTTATCTGTTAGCAGGAGATGCAGACACGACACAGCAGGCTACAAGGGAAACAGGAATGAAGGATTCAGACCAGAACAATTGATCACCGGCAACCCTGATGGGAAGGTGACTCCCTTATATAAGACCAGTCAGTAACACCTGATTCCCAGTCCTCACAATCTTCACTGGACAGACCAGCACCGCTTGTAACCACCAGAGGAAGCCTCTGCTCAGAACTCATCTCAAACCCATTCACAACAGTACCCCCCCTTGAGGAGGGGTCACCGAACCCTCATTTGAGCAACCAGGTCGGTCAGGATGAGTTCTATGATACGCACGGATAAGTCTCCTAGCATGGATGTCCGAAGCAAACACCCAAGAATTGTCTTCCTGACCATAACCTCTCCATTTAACCAAATACTGGAGTTTCTGTCTAGAAAAACGAGAATCTAATATTTTCTCAACCACATACTCCAGATTGCCCTCAACCAAAACAGGGTCAGGAGGCACAGCAGCAGGAACTACTGGCTCAACAAACCTCTTCAACAAGGACTTGTGGAACACGTTATGGATCTTAAATGTCCCTGGAAGAAGCAAACGAAAAGAAACAGGATTAATAATCTCCATGATCTTATAAGGTCCAATGAACCTAGGCTTAAATTTAGGAGATGCTACTCTCATAGGAATATTCTTTGAGGACAACCAGACCAAGTCCCCCACTTTAAACCGAGGACCATCAGTCCTATGCCGGTTAGCAAACCGCTGGGCCTTCTCCTGAGAGAGGGACAACCTCTCCACTACCTGGTCCCAAATCTGCTGCATACGCTCCACAACAGAGTCAACACCTGGACAGACAGAAGCCTCCATCTGTCCTGAAGAAAATCGAGGGTGAAACCCAGAATTACAGAAAAACGGAGACATCAAAGTGGCAGAGCTAGCCCTATTATTAAGAGCAAACTCAGCCAAAGGCAAAAAAGAGACCCAGTCATCCTGATCAGCAGACACAAAGCATCTTAGATAAGTCTCCAATGTCTGGTTTGTTCTCTCAGTTTGACCATTGGTCTGAGGATGAAATGCCGAGGAGAAAGACAATTGAACACCCAGTTTAGAACAAAAAGTCCTCCAAAATCTGGAAACAAACTGGACTCCTCTGTCAGACACAATGTTCTCAGGAATGCCGTGTAAACGAACCACGTGCTGAAGGAACAACGGCACCAATTCAGAGGAGGAAGGCAACTTAGGTAATGGCACAAGATGTATCATCTTGGAAAACCTATCACAAATCACCCAGATAACAGTCATTCTCTGAGAAACAGGGAGATCGGAAATGAAATCCATAGAGATATGGGTCCATGGTCTCTTGGGCACAGGCAATGGCATCAACAAACCACTAGAGCGAGAGCAAGGCTTGGAGCGAGAGCAAGTCCCGCAGGACTGCACAATTTCCCTGACATCACGAGACAAGGTAGGCCACCAAAAGGACCGACTAACCAAGTCTCTGGTACCAAAAATTCCGGGATGTCCAGCCAATGCGGAACAATGAATCTCAGACATCACACTCTTTTTCCACTGGTCCGGGACAAACAATTTTCCAACAGGGCAGCACTCGGGCCTATCCTCCTGACACCCCTCCAGAGCAAGTCTCAAATTGGGCGAGATGGCGGAAAGAACTACACCCTCTTTCAAAATAACAGAAGGATCAGATAACTCAGGAGAGTCCGCAAGGAAACTCCTCGAGAGGGCATCCGCCTTAACATTCTTAGTGCCAGGAAGAAAGGAAACCACAAAATTAAAAGTGTGAAAAACAAGGCCCACCTGGCCTGTCTAGGATTGAGTCGCTTGGCAGATTCCAGATAGACCAGATTCTTATGGTCCGTAAGGACCACCACCTGATGTTTGGCTCCCTCCAGCCAATGTCTCCACTCTTCAAAAGCCCACTTCATGGCCAATAACTCCCGATTACCCACGTCATAATTACGTTCAGTAGGAGAAAATTTTCGAGAGAAAAAGGCACAAGGGTTACTTTTAGAGGTCTCTGGATCTTTTTGGGACAAAACGGCACCTGCCCCAATTTCAGAGGCATCAACCTTCACCTGAAATGGCAGAGAAACATCAGGCTGCCGTAGAACAGGAGCAGAAGTGAATCTCTGCTTAAGTTCCTGAAATGCAGAGACTGCCTCAGGAGGCCAATTCACCACATCAGAACCCTTTCTGGTCAAATCAGTTAATGGTTTAACAATAACCGAGAAATTACCAATAAATTTATGATAAAAATTGGCAAAACCCAAAAATCTCTGAAGAGCCTTTAATGAAGTAGGTTGGACCCAATCACAGATGGCCTGAACCTTGACCGGGTCCATTTCAATAACAGATGGGGACAAAATGAATCCCAGAAATGAGATCCTCTGTACGCCAAAAAGACACTTTGATCCCTTCATATACAGAGCATTCTCTCTCAAAATCTGGAATACAGTTCGAACATGTTTCACATGAGAGTCCCAGTCATTAGAAAAAATCAAGATATCATCCAAATAAACAATCAGAAATTTGTCCACAAAATCCCTGAAAATGTCATTCATGAAGGACTGGATGTCATGGGTGTATCGCCACGAGGATCATCGCGATTACACACTCGTACTTCTCACAGCTGAGTTGCTGTTTCTTTGTGTTTGGTAATGAGGGAGTTAATTTTACCTAGCTCTTTGCTAAGACTAGGTCCAGCCTCGCCCGGCTGCTTTTGATTATGTTCTAATTAGCTTCCTTTATATACCTGCCAGTCTGGGTGTTAGATGCCGGTGAAAGCATTCATGTAGTCTAGCAGACTGGATCGGTTCTGAGAATATTTAAGCTAAGAGCTCCTTAGTTGTTTTTACTCTTATAGCTTATAGTTTATCTCTGAGACCTTAGGTGTTCCTACTGTGTGTGAGTGTTGTATGTAAGACTTTATTTACTTTATTCCTTGTCTTTCTTGTATGTCTTTCTGTTCATTAACCGTTACCTGTTCATTCCCTTTGGTGGTAATCAGGGTCCTTCTTAGGACTAGATTACAGTTGGCAGGGATTGATAGGAGACAGGGTTTACGCTGGTGGCCTGGACCTCTGTACCTTTAACAGTACCTCCAGGTAGAGGGATTAGTTAGGACCCCAGTTTAGGGTCAGCATAGACCCCGGTCACCCTCTAGCCGGAGACAGCGTATAACGGATTCCGTTTGACCCACTGGACTTTCTGTCAGGTAATTCTATGTTATCATATATCTATGCGCATGTTATATAGTATGTTGCCCTTTTGATATAGATTACTGACATCACATATATATATATCTGCTATACAGCGTGACATTTTCACCGGCCCATACTAAAGATTCTCCCCAGCTGTCATGGATCCAGTAGCCCAGCTGGCCCGGCAGTTGCAGGGGTTGTCCATGGAGTTTGCAGACATTAAGTCCAAGGTTTTGTCCCCCCCGGAGCAAACCAGATCTGAACCTAAGGTTGCTCTCCCGGACAGGTTCACTGGTGGGCGGGACAAATTTTTTACTTTCCGGGAGGCATGTAAATTGTACTTTCGGCTGCGGCCTCGGTCATCTGGGAGTGAAGAGCAAGGGTGGGAATTGTTATCTCGCTCTTACAAGGGGACCCTCAATCTTGGGCGTTCTCTATTCCTCCAGGCTCCCCAGATCTCCAGTCAGTGGATCGATTTTTTACTGCCCTGGGTCTGGTATATGATGATCCGGATCGTGTTTCCCTTGCTGAAACAAAGTTACGTAAAATACGGCAAGGAAATCGTCCAGCGGAGGAATATTCTTCTGAGTTCCGTAGATGGGCAACAGATACTCAGTGGAATGACCCAGCTCTTAGGAGCCAGTTTTGTCAAGGGTTGTCTGACAAATTAAAGGATGTGTTGGCTCAGTATGATTCTCCTCCATCACTGGAGGCTGCTATGGCCCTCGCTATTCGCATTGATAGACGACTTCGGGGAAGACGCGAGGTAACTCCGCCTCCCGTGATGACTCCACCTACTACTAAAGTCCCTTATACTGAGGTTCCCCTGGTCTGTTCTGAGGAACCCATGCAGTTGGGAGGGACATCTTTTTGTAGGAGGGAATCGGCGGTGCACCGCAAGACTAGAAGGTGTTTCTTTTGCGGGAGAGAGGGACATTTTGTTGGGGGGTGTCCATCCCGGGCCTCTTTGAGCAAAGGAGTTAACCTGGGAGTGTGCATTTCGTCCCCAAATCCCTCTCAGTTTCTCGTGCCTGCGGAGGTGGTGATTGGTACTAGAACTGAGAGGATTTCTGTTTTTCTTGATAGTGGGTCCGGGGCTAATCTGGTGGACGCTCGTTTGCCCAGGTGCATGGTATGCAACTGAGTGTATTGGCCAAACCGGTCCCTATAGTATCTATTGATTCTAGACCTCTCGGTCAAGGTAGCTTGGTACAAGCTGTTCATAACATAGATCTTCGAGTAGGGGCAATACATAAAGAGCAATTGTCTTGTTATGTGTTGGAGGGTCTACCTACTCCTATTGTGTTGGGACTTCCTTGGTTGGCTAAACATAACCCAGTGATTGATTGGCAATCCGGAAAGATAAGCCAGTGGGGTGAATTTTGCAGGAATAACTGCATGAGCACGGTCATCGGTGCGGTTGTGCCTAGGACTTTGTCTCCTTTTCTGGAGGACTTTGGGGAGATGTTCTCAGAGGAGGGGTGTAAAGAGTTACCTCCTCATCGCGCATATGACTGCTCAATAAAGTTGCTTCCTGATGCCTTATCTCGTACTTTCCCAGGGGCCGGGAAGACGGATGATCCGGTTCCTATTCCTCAGGAGGGAGTTGTAGTGTCAGCTGTATGCTCTGAGCTTGAGGGGAGGTATTGGGGGCTCAGGGGGACGCCCCTGTGGGACTTCCAGGAGACTGATAGTTCCAGATCGGTTAAGACTGAAGGTTACGGGAACCGTTACAAACGGATGGCTGATAGGGGGAGAGTTTCTGGTCTAGATCTGAAGGTGAACGATCTAGTTTGGTTGTCTACCAGGAATATAAAACTTAAAGTTTCCTCCTGGAGGTTGGGTCCCAGATTCATCGGGCCGTACAGGATCAGTTCCATAATTAATCCTGTGGCATTTCGTCTGGACCTCCCTCCTACGTTTAAAATTCATAATGTGTTTCACAAGTCATTACTTAAAAAGTATGTGGCACCAGTCATACCGTCACCTCTACCTCCTCCTTCAGTGGTGGTCAATGATAACGTGGAATTTCATGGGTCGAAAATCATTGACTCACGTCTCAGTCGCCGATCCCTTCAGTACTTGGTTCATTGGAAGGGGTATGGTCCTGAGGAGAGGACGTGGGTCCCTGCGTCTGATGTTAACGCAGATCGATTGGTTCGGACCTTTCACACAACTCACCCGGGCAGACCTGGCCCTGAGGGTCCGGAGTCCCCTCGTAGAGGGGGGGGTACTGTCATGGGTGTATCGCCACGAGGATCATCGCGATTACACACTCTGACTTCTCACAGCTGAGTTGCTGTTTCTTTGTGTTTGGTAATGAGGGAGTTAATTTTACCTAGCTCTTTGCTAAGACTAGGTCCAGCCTCGCCCGGCTGCTTTTGATTATGTTCTAATTAGCTTCCTTTATATACCTGCCAGTCTGGGTGTTAGATGCCGGTGAAAGCATTCATGTAGTCTAGCAGACTGGATCGGTTCTGAGAATATTAAGCTAAGAGCTCCTTAGTTGTTTTTACTCTTATAGCTTATAGTTTATCTCTGAGACCTTAGGTGTTCCTACTGTGTGTGAGTGTTGTATGTAAGACTTTATTTACTTTATTCCTTGTCTTTCTTGTATGTCTTTCTGTTCATTAACCGTTACCTGTTCATTCCCTTTGGTGGTAATCAGGGTCCTTCTTAGGACTAGATACAGTTGGCAGGGATTGATAGGAGACAGGGTTTACGCTGGTGGCCTGGACCTCTGTACCTTTAACAGTACCTCCAGGTAGAGGGATTAGTTAGGACCCCAGTTTAGGGTCAGCATAGACCCCGGTCACCCTCTAGCCGGAGACAGCGTATAACGGATTCCGTATTGACCCACTGGACATTCTGTCAGGTAATTCTATGTTATCATATATCTATGCGCATGTTATATAGTATGTTGCCCTTTTGATATAGATTACTGACATCACAATATATATATAACTCATCTGCTATATCAGCGTGACACTGGAAGACGGAAGGAGCATTAGTGAGCCCAAAGGGCATCACTAGGTACTCAAAATGCCCTTCAGGGTATTGAATGCCGTCTTCCATTCATCCCCGTGCTTAATGCGAATAAGGTTTTACGCCCCCCTGAGGTCAAGCTTGGTAAACCAAGTAGCGTTTTTCACCCTGGAAAACAGGTCACGTCAGAAATCAAGGGTAACGGGTATTGATATTTCACAGTAATATTATTCAAGAGACGATAATCAATACACGGCCTTAATGAACCATCTTTTTTGGCCACAAAGAAAAAACCGGCACCTAAGGGTGAAGAGGATGGTCTGATATGACCCTTCTCCAATGATTCCTTGATATAAGACCGCTTAGCGTCATGTTCAGGTACAGACAAGTTAAAAAGGCGACCTTTAGGGAATTTACTACCCGGCACTAATTCAATAGCGCAGTCATAGCTCCTATGGGGAGGCAAGGATGCAGATTTACTTTCGCTAAACACATCAGAAAAATCAATCAAAAAGTCAGGAACATCCTGAGCCTGGGGGAGGCAGAAAAAACAGGAGTGTTGGTATTAACACATTGGCAGCCCCAACTGGTTACAGACACAGATTTCCAATCCAAAACAGGATTATGAGACTGTAACCAAGGGAAACCCAGCATGATAATGTCATGCAGATTATACAGAACCAAAAATTTGCAGCACTCCTGGTGATCAGGTTCAACCCTCATTATCACCTGAGTAGAAAACTGGGATTTATTCTCAGGCAAAGGGTAGAATCGATCCCTAGTAGGGGAATAGACTTCTGTAGGGTATCAAGGGAAACCCACAACGTTTAGCAAAATCATAATCCATCAGGTTAATAGCTGCTCCAGAATCAACGAAAGCCTGAGCAGAAAATGAGGACAGAGAGCATATCAGAGTGACAGTTAATAAAAACTTAGTCTGAACACTACCCAAGACAACTGAGCGTGCAAAACGTCTTCCCCGCTTAGGGCAGACTGAAATAGCATGAGAGGCATCACCACAGTAGAAACATAACCCATTGCGCTTTCGAAACTCATGACGCTGTGCCCCAGACACCACTCTATCACACTGCATGGGTTCAGAAGCTGGTTCACAAGGCAACACCATTCCACGCACACTTCTCCGCTCACGCAAACGTCTGTCAATTTGAATCGCTAATGACATAGAATCATCGAGACCAGAGGGGACAGGGCATCCCACCATAACATCCTTTACATTATCTGACAGACCCTTCCGGAAAAGGGCTGCCAAAACGTCGTCATTCCATTTGGTCAGGACTGCCCACCTACGGAATCTCTGACAGTATAACTCAGCGTCCTCAAGCCCCTGATTTAATGCCAACAAGGCTTTTTCAGCTTGATCAGTGACATTAGGCTCATCGTACAATAACCCCAAAGCCTGAAAAAATGCATCAACTTCACTCAAAACAGGATCCCCAGGTGTCAGGGAAAAAGCCCAATCCTGAGGATCGCCGCGCAGGAGAGAGATGATAATTTGAACCTGCTGTGCTGCGTTCCCTGAGGACTTAGATTTTAAGGCAAAAAACAATTTACAATTATTTTTGAAATTCTGAAATTTAGCTCGATCCCCTAAAAACAAATCTGGCATGGGAATCCTAGGTTCCACAACAGGCAACCTAGCAAGATATGCAGCAATACTCTGAACCTCAGTGGCAAGCTGATCCACACGGCCAGACAACCGTGCAAACTCCATTGAGAGAAAAGATCCTCCCCAGCACCCAGAGATACAGAGGAAAAAAAAAAAATGCAACAAACAGAAAAATATCTCTGACAACTCTGACAACCTTTTTTCTTTCACAATATTTTTTCCCTTCTGTGAGTACTATACAATTTTCAATTTTTGGGCCGGTGATACTGTTATGTTTCGGTAGCTGAGGAGTGCAGGTAAAAAAGGCAATACACCAGAGCAGTTGGAATCTATGAGATTGCAGTACCCTGACTAACCACCACAACTAGAGGCAGCCGTGGAGCGTTCCTACGTTGGTCCTAGACGCCTCGTCACAGCCTGAGAAACTAACTACACCTAAAGATAGAAATAGGAAAGCTATCTGCCCCGGAGCAGAACCCCAAAGACAATAGAAAGCCCCCAAACAAGTAATGGCGGTTAGACAAGAAGAAATACTGACACAGAAAATAGTATGAGCAAGCGCTGGGGCCCAAACTAACTAAATAGAAAAGGATAGGAAGGGTACTTACTGCAATCCCAGAAAACCCTGAAAAGCACCAACTCTACTAATTTCAAAAACACCTGAGATCACACGACCTCTACCACCTAAATTAGTTCTCTGGTGTAACAAAATCAAAACAGCAGCCACTGAAAAAACTGGAAAAAGCAAAAGTACAAACATCAGTGGCTGAACTAAACTGAGAGGGCAAAAGCCCCCGGAGGGGACCCTGAAGGCCCCCACAAAAGTGCAGGACAAAATGCAAAAATATAGCACAAAAACAAAAAGAAGAAAATGTCTTATCTGTTAGCAGGAGATGCAGACACGACACAGCAGGCTACAAGGGAAACAGGAATGAAGGATTCAGACCAGAACAATTGATCACCGGCAACCCTGATGGGAAGGTGACTCCCTTATATAAGACCAGTCAGTAACACCTGATTCCCAGTCCTCACAATCTTCACTGGACAGACCAGCACCACTTGTAACCACCAGAGGAAGCCTCTGCTCAGAACTCATCTCAAACTCATTCACAACAGGTCGTGTGATCTCAGGTGTTTTTGAAATTAGTAGAGTTGGTGCTTTGCAGGGTTTTTTGGGATTGCAGTAAGTACCCTTCCTATTCTTTTCTATTTAGTTAGTTTGGGCCCCAACGTTTGCTCATACTATTTTCTGTCTGTGTCAGTATTTCTTCTTGTCTAACAGCCATTACATGTTTGGGGCTTTCTATGTTCTTTGGGGATCTGCTCCGGGGCAGATAGCTTTCCTATTTATATCTTTAGGTGTAGTTAGTTTCTCAGGCTGTGACGAGGCGTCTAGGACCAACGTAGGAACGCTCCACGACTGCCTCTAGTTGTGGTGGTTAGTCAGGGTACTGCAATCTCATAGATTCCAACTGCTCTGGTGTATTGCCTTTTTTACCTGCACTCCTCAGTTACCGAAACATAACAGTATCACCGGCCTAAAATTTAAAGTTGCATGGTACTCACAGAAGGGAAAAATATTGTGAAAGAAAAAACGGTTGTCAGAGTTGTCAGAGATATTTTTCTGTTTGTTGCATTTTTTTTTTTTTTTTCCCTCTGTATCTCTGGGTGCTGGGGAGGATTTTTTCTCTCAATGGAGTTTGCACAGTTGTCTGGCCGTGTGGATCAGCTTGACACTGAGGTTCGGAGTATTGCTGCATATCTTGCTAGGTTGCCTGTTGTGGAACCTAGGATTCCCATTCCAGATTTGTTTTTGGGGGATCGAGCTAAGTTTCAGAATTTCAAAAATAATTGTAAATTGTTTTTTGCCTTAAAATCTAAGTCCTCAGGGAACGCAGCGCAGCAGGTTCAAATTGTCATCTCTCTCCTGCGCGGCGATCCTCAGGATTGGGCTTTTTCCCTGACACCTGGGGATCCTGTTTTGAGTGATGTTGATGCATTTTTTCAGGCTTTGGGTTATTGTACGATGAGCCTAATGTCACTGATCAAGCTGAAAAAGCCTTGTTGGCATTAAATCAGGGGCTTGATGATGCTGAGTTATACTGTCAGAGATTCCGTAGGTGGGCAGTCCTGACCAAGTGGAATGACGACGCTTTGGCGGCCCTTTTTCGGAAGGGTCTGTCAGATAATGTAAAGGATGTTATGGTGGGATTCCCTGTCCCCTCTGGTCTCAATGATTCTATGTCATTAGCAATTCAAATTGACAGACGTTTGCGTGAGCGGAGAAGTATGCGTGGAATAGTGTTGCCTTGTGAACCTGCTTCTGAATCCATGCAGTGTGATAGAGTGGTGTCTGGGGCACAGCGACATGAGTTTCGAAAGCGCAATGGGTTATGTTTCTACTGTGGTAATGCCTCTCATGCTATTTCAGTCTGCCCTAAGCGGGGAAGACGTTTTGCACGCTCAGTTGTCTTAGGTAGTGTTCAGACTAAGTTTTTATTAACTGTCACTCTGATATGCTCTCTGTCCTCATTTTCTGCTCAGGCTTTCGTTGATTCTGGAGCAGCTATTAACCTGATGGATTATGATTTTGCTAAACGTTGTGGGTTTCCCTTGATACCCCTACAGAAGTCTATTCCCCTACTGGGGATCGATTCTACCCCTTTGGCTGAGAATAAACCTCAGTTCTCTACTCAGGTGATAATGAGGGTTGAACCTGATGATCAGGAGTGCTGCAAATTTTTGGTTCTGTATAATCTGCATGATATTATCGTACTGGGTTTCCCTTGGTTGCAGTCTCATAATCCTGTTTTGGATTGGAAAACTGTGTCTGTAACCAGTTGGGGCTGCCAATGTGTTAATACCAACACTCCTGTTTTTTCTGCCTCCCCCCAGGCTCAGGATGTTCCTGACTTTTTGATTGATTTTTCTGATGTGTTTAGCGAAAGTAAATCTGCATCCTTGCCTCCCCATAGGAGCTATACTGCGCTATTGAATTAGTGCCTGGTAGTAAATTACCTAAAGGTCGCCTTTTTAACTTGTCTGTACCTGAACATGACGCTATGCGGTCTTATATCAAGGAGTCATTGGAGAAGGGTCATATCAGACCATCCTCTTCACCCTTAGGTGCCGGTTTTTTCTTTGTGGCCAAAAAGGATGGTTCATTAAGGCCGTGTATTGATTATCGTCTTTTGAACAATATTACTGTAAAATATCAATATCCGTTACCCTTGATTTCTGACCTGTTTTCCAGGGTGAAAAATGCTACTTGGTTTACCAAGCTTGACCTCAGGGGGGCATATAACCTTATTCGCATTAAGCACGGGGATGAATGGAAGACGGCATTTAATACCCCTGAGGGGCATTTTGAGTACCTTGTGATGCCCTTTGGGCTCACTAATGCTCCTTCTGTCTTCCAGTCCTTCATGAATGACATTTTCAGGGATTTTGTGGATAAATTTCTGATTGTTTATTTGGATGATATCTTGATTTTTTCCAATGACTGGGACTCTCATGTGAAACATGTTCGAACTGTATTCCAGATTTTGAGAGAGAATGCTCTGTATGTGAAGGGATCAAAGTGTCTTTTTGGCGTACAGAGGATCTCATTTTTGGGATTCATTTTGTCCCCATCTGTTATTGAAATGGACCCGGTCAAGGTTCAGGCCATCTGTGATTGGGTCCAACCTTCTTCATTAAAGGCTCTTCAAAGATTTTTGGGTTTTGCCAATTTTTATCGTAAATTTATTGGTAATTTCTCGGTTATTGTTAAACCTTTAACTGATTTGACCAAAAAGGGTTCTGATGTGGTGAATTGACCTCCTGAGGCAGTCTCTGCATTTCAGGAACTTAAGCAGAGATTCACTTCTGCTCCTGTTCTACGGCAGCCTGATGTTTCTCTACCATTTCAGGTGGAGGTTGATGCCTCTGAAATTGGGTCAGGTGCCGTTTTGTCCCAAAGAGATCCAGAGACCTCTAAAAGTAACCCTTGTGCCTTTTTCTCTCGAAAATTTTCTCCTACTGAACGTAATTATGACGTGGGTAATTGGGAGTTATTGGCCATGAAGTGGGCTTTTCAAGAGTGGAGACATTGGCTGGAGGGAGCCAAACATCAGGTGGTGGTCCTTACGGACCATAAGAATCTGGTTTATCTGGAATCTGCCAAGCGACTTAATCCTAGACAGGCCAGGTGGGCCTTGTTTTTCACACGTTTTAATTTTGTGGTTTCATTTCTTCCTGGCACTAAGAATGTTAAGGCGGATGCCCTCTCGAGGAGTTTCCTGGCAGACTCTCCTGAGTTATCTGATCCTTCTGTTATTTTGAAAGAGGGTATAGTTCTTTCCGCCATCTCGCCCAATTTGAGACTGGCTCTGGAGGGGTGTCAGGAGGATAAGCCCGAGCGCTGCCCTGTTGGGAAATTGTTTGTCCCGGACCAGTGGAAAAAGAGTGTGATGTCTGAGATTCATTGTTCCGTGCTGGCCGGTCATCCCGGAATTTTTGGCACCAGAGACTTGGTTAGTCGGTCCTTTTGGTGGCCTACCTTGTCTCGTGATGTCAGGGAAATTGTGCAGTCCTGCGGGACTTGCTCTCGCTCCAAGCCTTGCTCTCGCTCTAGTGGTTTGTTGATGCCATTGCCTGTGCCCAAGAGACCATGGACCCATATCTCTATGGATTTCATTTCCGACCTCCCTGTTTCTCAGAGAATGACCGTCATCTGGGTGATTTGTGATAGGTTTTCCAAGATGATACATCTTGTGCCATTACCTAAGTTGCCTTCCTCCTCTGAATTGGTGCCTTTGTTCCTTCAGCACGTGGTTCGTTTACACGGCATTCCTGAGAACATTGTGTCTGACAGAGGAGTCCAGTTTGTTTCAAGATTTTGGAGGACTTTTTGTTCTAAACTTGGTGTTCAATTGTCTTTCTCCTCGGCGTTTCATCCTCAGACCAATGGTCAAACTGAGAGAACAAACCAGACATTGGAGACTTATCTAAGATGCTTTGTGTCTGCTGATCAGGATGACTGGGTCTCTTTTTTGCCTTTGGCTGAGTTTGCTCTTAATAATAGGGCTAGCTCTGCCACTTTGATGTCTCCATTTTTCTGTAATTCTGGGTTTCACCCTCGATTTTCTTCAGGACAGACGGAGGCTTCTGTCTGTCCAGGTGTTGACTCTGTTGTGGAGCGTATGCAACAGATTTGGGACCAGGTAGTGGAGAGGTTGTCCCTCTCTCAGGAGAGGGCCCAGCGGTTTGCTAACCGGCATAGGACTGATGGTCCTCGGTTTAAAGTGGGGGACTTGGTCTGGTTGTCCTCAAAAAATATTCCTATGAGAGTGGCATCTCCTAAATTTAAGCCTAGGTTCATTGGACCTTATAAGATCATGGAGATTCTTAATCCTGTTTCTTTTTGTTTGCTTCGGACATCCATGCTAGGAGACTCATCCGTGCGTATCATAGAACTCATCCTGACCGACCTGGTTGCTCAAGTGAGGGTTCGGTGACCCCTCCTCAAGGGGGGGTACTGTTGTGAATGGACTTGAAATGAGTTCTGAGCAGAGGCTTCCTCTGGTGCTTACAAGCGGTACTGGACTGTCCAGTGAAGATTGTGAGGAGTGGGAATCAGGTGTTACTGACTGGTCTTATATAAGGGAGTCGCCTTCCCATCAGGGTTGCCGGTGATCAATTGTTCTGGTCTCACTCCATGATTCCTGTTTCCCTTGTAGCCTGCTGTGTCGTGTCTGCATCTCCTGCTAACAGATAAGACATTTTCTTCTTTTTGTTTTTGTGCTTTATTTTTGCATTTTGTCCTGCACTTCTGTGGGGGCCTTCAGGGTCCCTCCGGGGGCTTTTGCCCTCTCAGTTTAGTTCAGCCACTGATGTTTGTACTTTTGCTTTTTCCAGTTTCTTCAGTGGCTGCTGTTTTGATTTTGTTACACCAGAGAACTAATTTAGGTGGTAGAGGTCGTGTGATCTCAGGTGTTTTTGAAATTAGTAGAGTTGGTGCTTTGCAGGGTTTTTTTGGGATTGCAGTAAGTACCCTTCCTATCCTTTTCTATTTAGTTAGTTTGGGCCCCAACGTTTGCTCATACTATTTTCTGTCTGTGTCAGTATTTCTTCTTGTCTAACAGCCATTACATGTTTGGGGGCTTTCTATGTTCTTTGGGGATCTGCTCCGGGGCAGATAGCTTTCCTATTTCTATCTTTAGGTGTAGTTAGTTTCTCAGGCTGTGACGAGGCGTCTAGGACCAACGTAGGAACGCTCCACGACTGCCTCTAGTTGTGGTGGTTAGTCAGGGTACTGCAATCTCATAGATTCCAACTGCTCTGGTGTATTGCCTTTTTTACCTGCACTCCTCAGTTACCGAAACATAACACAGTGGACTGAGTCTGGTGTAGAAACATCCAGAACCACCGTGCACAGGCGTGTGCAGGAAATGGGCTACAGGTGCCGCATTCCCCAGGTAAAGCCACTTTTGAACCATAAACAGCGGCAGAAGCGCCTGACCTGGGCTACAGAGAAGCAGCACTGGACTGTTGCTAAGTGGTCCCAAGTACTTTTTTCTGATGAAAGCAAATTTTGCATGTCATTCGGAAATCAAGGTGCCAGAGTCTGGAGGAAGACTGGGGAGAAGGAAATGCCAAAATGCCTGAAGTCCAGTGTCAAGTACCCACAGTCAGTGATGGTGTGGGTTGCCATGTCAGCTGCTGGTGTTGGTCCACTGTGTTTCATCAAGGGCAGGGTCAATGCAGCTAGCTATCAGGAGATTTTGGAGCACTTCATGCTTCCATCGGCTGAAATGCTTTATGGAGATGAAGATTTCATTTTTCAGCACGACCTGGCACCTGCTCACAGTGCCAAAACCACTGGTAAATGGTTTACTGACCATGGTATTACTGTGCTCAATTGGCCTGCCAACTCTCCTGACCTGAACCCCATAGAGAATCTGTGGGATATTGTGAAGAGAAAGTTGAGAGACGCAAGACCCAACACTCTGGATGAGCTTAAGGCCGCTATCGAAGCATCCTGGGCCTCCATAACACCTCAGCAGTGTCACAGGCTGATTGCCTCCATGCCACGCCACATTGAAGCAGTCATTTCTGCAAAAGGATTCCCGACCAAGTATTGAGTGCATAACTGAACTTTATTATTTGATGGTTTTTTTGTTTGTTTTTACAAAACACTTTTATTTTATTGGACGGTTGAAATATGTTAATTTTTTGAGACAGGTTTTTTGGGTTATCAGGAGTTGTATGCCAAAATCATCAGTATTAAAACAATAAAAGACCTGACAAATTTCAGTTGGTGTGTAATGATTCTAAAATATATGAATGTTTAATTGTAATCATTACATTATGGAAAATAATGAAATTTTGCACTATATGCTAATTTTTTGAGAAGGACCTGTACAAAGACTACCTCTGCATGTTTCCTACCTAAAAGGTCAAGAGACCCATTCTACAAACTTTTAGGGATTTAAAACATGGAAACCCAGTGAACCATTATTTCTTGCCCACCTCTACTTTCACCTTGAATTGCAGTTCTCTTCTCGTTGACATGGAAAATCTATGTGAGCCACCACCCAATACAGACAAACATGTTTGTGATCAGACGCCTCGTTACCCCTAAGGATCTACACAGTGGCGTAGTGTGGGGAGGCATGGGGGGGCGGTCCGACCCAGGCGGCACGTGTGTGTGGGGGCGGCGCAGCAGCAATTCCATACCCCAACAGTCCCGATTCTAACCCCTCCCACCCGCTGTCTCGGTCAGGACACTATGTGTCCTGCAGTGAGAAGTCACCACGCCCCTCATGCACCCCTTCCTTGCCCTCCCAACTTCACACAGCCAGCATTTACCATTGCTGTGCTGTCCTTTGTAAAGGTGCAAGCAGGACCTGTGATGAGTAGAGTTGAGCGATACTTTCCGATATCCAAAAGTATCGGAATCGGAATGGTATCGCCGATACCTAAAAAATATCGGCGATACCCGATACCGATACCGGAAATCCAATGTAAGTCTATGGGAACAAAATATCGGAATTAAAAAAAACCCATTCTTGCCTTGTTGGTTAATTGTACATGAAGGAAAACAACAAAGAGTAATGTAGAATGTATTGGGGAAGGTTGAGGAGACATTAAAGGCATAGATGTTTAACCCAATCAAATGGAATAGCATAAATATTTTTTTTTTTAAAGATGTTCGGATTGACGAAGAAATTGACAATGTTGTTCACGTTTTTTCTATTTTGGCAAATATGTATATTTCACAACTTCCATGCTCTTCACCTTTTTAACTTTTGACACACTTTCTCCTTCATAATCTTCAGCAGCATCATCTTTTTCATCAAATTATTCTTCATCTTCACCTTCTTTATCTTCTTCTTAAACTTCTTGCTATTCATCTTTTTGTTAACATTACTCATATTCTTCTTATTAAACTATTATTCTTATTCATATTGTACTTCATCTTCTTCATCATATTCTTATTTGTGACAGAGAATCCTGTACTTGTAATCTGTCAAAGTATGAATTTTTCATTCTTCCGTTCTTGCTGTCACAAAAGATTTAAATTACAACAGTATTTGTCCGTGTTCAGTTTAGCCTGCAGCAGCAGGCATTTTCCAGGGGCACCACGAGGAGGAACGGACTCACCCCCATACACTGCTTAGTCTTCTTCTGCTTATAATTTAGAGCATATATTTTTAGATCTTCTGCTTATTGTTCTTGTGTCTCTTGTTCTGTATCTTGTATTTGTAGCACAACCTTGTACCAGCTGATGTTACTGGGACACGGTTACTAAGCAGGAGGTACCTGTGCTCCAAAGCACTACCAAGGACCAGCAGACGTTGCAGGAACTCGGATACCGAGATGGAGGCACCTAGGCCAAAGGCACTGCGGAGAACCAGTTGACGGTACTGGAACCCGGAGGGGCAGCAGAAGGAAAAGAGCCAATGGCACAACCGAGGACCAGCTGACGTTACTGGGACACGGTTACTAAGCAGAGGTACCTGTGCTCCAAAGCACTACCAAGGACCAGCAGACGTTGCTGGAACTCGGATACCGAGATGGAGGCACCTAGGGCAAAGGCACTGCGGAGAACCAGCTGACGGGACTGGAACCCGGACAGGTAGCAGAAGGTACCCATGGAAATTTAAGTTGACAGGCCGCGAGCCGGCCGCAGTTACCGAATCCCACAGTACTACAGTGGGTGATTGTCCTATTGTCACAACGGAAACAGCCTTTATTTGCATATCCCGCAGCACACATAGGAAGCACCTAAACTCCAAGCACCATAGAGTCGGCTAACCCGACCGCAACACGACAGGACAACTTATTGGAGGCTAAGTGACGTTTACACTGACAGGAAACAGATGGCGTGCTGTAACCAGTCTGGGCAGGAGTGAGTACCCGTGCCAATGACACTTCCGAGCAACAACTGGCAGTGTTGAAGCCCAGGGATGAGAAGACAACAGGGTGGAGGCAGCATGACTTTTTGCCGTTCACACAGCAGGGAACAGCTGACATTACTGAACGCCAGTAACACTATAGCTTGTGTATTGGTCTGTGGACACGACACTTCTGAGCAGCAACTGCCAGTGTTGTAGCCCAGGGAGTAGAGTTCAGGTGGTAGAAAGATGAACATAACAGGAGACATGGATAACGTTGCGAACCAGTTATTTAATCTGAAAACGGACAGACAAATTCTGGCGAGATCCATGCCTTGTTCATTTTCAGAAAAGTAAGCCGGTCTACATTATCGGAGGATAGTCGCATGCGACGGTCTGTTAGTACACCACCTGCAGCACTAAAGACGCGCTCCGATAATACACTGGCAGCAGGGCAAGCCAGCACCTCCAATGCATACTGGCTAAGCTCTGGCCATGTATCCAGCTTAGAGACCCAAAACTTGAATGGGGAAGAGCCATCTGGGAGTACACTGAGAGGGAAAGACATGTAGTCTGTCACCATCTTACGGAAACGTTGCCTCCTGCTGACTGGAGCCGTCTCGGATGGTGTAGACATTTGTGGCGCTGCCACAAAACTTCGCAACATTTGGAACATACTGGTCTTGCCCTGTGCAGAGGCGCTGCTTGTGCTCCCTCTTGTTGCAGAGCTGTCTCCACTGCCTCGACGCACAGAGCTGCTTTGTAAAGCAGTAGCAGCAGCAGTGCTCTCGGCTGGAATGGAGAACATTATGGATTGCACCAGTGTGTCTTGGTACTCCCGCATTTTACACTCCCGGTTCAACGGTGTGATGAGGCTTTGTAAGTTGTCCCGGTAGCGAGGGTCTAGGAGGGTGTACACCCAATAATCAGACGTGGTGAGAATGTGGGCGATGCGGCGGT
>JARQOD010000004.1:397905561-397959359 GCA_033576555.1 Oophaga sylvatica
TTTGGATCTTTTGTTAGCCTCCTGAAGATTACCACGTACATCAGTCCAAACTCTCTCCAAAACACCAGAAAAATTCTCCTCTTCAGGTACAGCCGATCCCAACTTGGAAAATGACCCAAAAGACGGATGTCTCCCAGTACAACAAAAAAAAGGCGAACAACCAGCAGAAGCGGATGTATGATTGTTAAGAGCAAACTCAGCAAGTGGCAGAAACTCAGACCACCCCTCTTGATTATCAGTCACAAAACAACGCAAGAACTGCTCAACATCCTGGTTTTTCCTTTCTGTCTGGCCATTAGACTCAGGATGATATCCGGATGAAAATGACAAATGAACTCCCAACCTGTCACAAAAGGCGCGCCAAAAACGAGCCACAAACTGAGGTCCCCTATCAGAAACAATGTCAGTAGGAACACCATGTAGTCTGACTATTTCCTTGACAAAGGCCTTAGCGAGAGTCTTAGCGCAGGGCAGTTTGATGAAAGGAACCAAGTGACACATCTTGCTAAAACGGTCCACGACCACCCAGATGACAGTGAAACCCTCAGAGGGGGGAAGGTCAGTAATAAAGTCCATAGCCAAATGTGTCCAAGGTGCACTAGGGACCTCCAAAGGGCAAAGCAACCCCGCAGCAGGAGAATGAGAAGACTTAGATCTAGCACACACAGTGCATTGGCGCACCCACTTAATGACTTCCTTCTGCCATCCTGGCCACCAAAAACTGCGACCCACAAGTCTCTTGGTCTCAGAGATTCCAGGATGACCTGCCAACCGAGAGTCATGACATTCATCAAACAAATCTCTCCTCAGGGTACCAGGCACAAACAACCTCCCATGCGGCGTGTTAGATGGGGCATTCTCCTGTGCTTTAAGAATCTCATCTTCCAACACGGAGTCCAAAACAGCAATAACAACCCCCTCTTGCAAGATGTTTTCCTCCTCCTCCTCAGTACCCGCCATAGGAGAAAAGCTGCGAGACAAAGCATCAGCTTTAACATTTTTAGTACCTGGGATGTAAGTAATGGTAAAATTAAACCGTGAGAAAAACAGTGCCCACCTAGCCTGACGGGCATTCAAGCGTTTGGCAGCATCAAGGTAGATCAGATTTTTATGATCGGTGAAGACTTGAACGGGAAATTCCGCTCCCTCCAAAAAATGACGCCAGTGTTCAAATGCGAGTTTAATTGCCAACAATTCCCGATTACCGATATCATAATTTAGTTCAGACTCAGAAAATTTCTTTGAAAAAAAAGCACAGGGATGTACTCCATCCGTCTTTGCCTGAGACAACACCGCGCCAACCCCCACAGAAGAAGCATCAACCTCAACCAAAAATGGTTTAGTCACATCAGGCTGCGTAAGGATGGGAGCAGAGCTGAACCTCTCCTTTAGCAACACAAAAGCCTCAATGGCCTCAGTAGTCCACTGAACCGCATCAGCACCTTTCCTGGTGAGATCGGTCAGAGGTTTGGCAATCACAGAAAAATTTTTTATGAATTTTCTATAATAATTGGCGAACCCCAAAAACCTTTGTATTGATTTCACACCAATAGGTCTAGGCCAATCCTGCACAGCTTGCACTTTCACCGGGTCCATCTCAAAACCTTCACTGGAGACAATGTAGCCCAAAAAACTAAGTCTCTGTACAGCGAACTCACATTTTTCTAGTTTGGCAAAAAGTGAATTATCACTCAGTAACTGTAATACTTCACGCACACTCCTCCAATGAGACTCCAAATCCGGTGAATAAATCAAAATGTCATCCAAATACACAACCACACTTCTGCCGATCAAAGGTCTAAGGATGTCATTAATAAGATTCTGAAAAAATACCGGAGCACTGGAAAGTCCAAAGGGCATGACCAGATTCTCAAAATGACCCAGTGGAGTGTTAAACGCAGTCTTCCATTCATCCCCCTCCTTCATGCGCAACAAATTGTATGCCCCTCGAAGATCAATTTTCGAGAACCACTTGGCCCCCACTAACTGATTAAACAAATCAGGAATCAATGGCAGTCAATAAGGATTGCGTACAGTAATCTTATTAATTTCACGAAAGTCTAGACAAGGCCGTAAACCGCCGTCCTTTTTTTTAACAAAAAAAAATCCAACCGCCACAGGAGATTTGGAAGGCCTAATGTGACCGGCGGCCAAGCTTGTCTGTATGTATTCCTCCAAAGCCTTTCTCTCAGGAATAGTCAAATTAAATAAACGACTTTTAGGAAGAGTCGCTCCAGGGACAAATTCAATTGCACAATCATATTCTCTATGAGGAGGCAATACCTGCGATTCCTTATCAGAAAAAACTTTCCAAAAATCCTGAATAGGTACAGGTAACTCCCCTTAACTACAGCAGCAATACGCCCGTTACAACACTTGTCATAACACTTAGGACTCCAGGACTTAATTTCATTGGTAGACCAATCCAGTACCGGATTGTGCAATTTTAACCAGGGTAACCCCAAAATCACCGGAGAAGGTAAATTATTCAAAACTACCAAATCCAAATTCTCTTGATGAACACCATTAATAAATCCAAAAAGAAAAATGGGAAGCTTATATCACCATAAAAATACAAATTTTATTCAAAATGTTTAAAATACATATACGGATATAAGAATCCGAAAAATGGGGACACAAAATGCAGAAAAATGGCCCAAAAGCAGGTACAGACAAGATAGAAATATCCTAATAGCGCATATATCCGTGTTAATACATTCAAAAGGCTAATGGTTTTCTATATATCAGTGTTTCCACATTCAAAAGCTGTATAAGCTAAAGGCAAAGATACCAGACAGAATTCATCATGCCCATAAGTATATTTGGAGACATCCCTCAAACAGATATATATATGCGCATAAAATAGCCAAATAAAGTCATAAACTTGCCCTCCCACTAATAATGCTAGCGCTTGTATTACCAATGTGCAAATGCAGAGTCTGCAGCAAGTGCTGTGTTGTATACGAAAAATCGCTTTCAGATGCACAGAGTGATATAGAGTATATATAAATAGAACCGCTAGTGGGAGATCATACCTGCCAGTAGCCTGGGCACCCCTGACGCGCGTTTCGCGTTAGCTAGTTCACAAGGGAGCGTTGCATCTAGGCAAAACATTTATTGTGATGGAACACCATTAATAGTAAGAGGAAATTCACAGATATGGTGAGTAACATTTTTCAAGTGAGAACCATCCACAGACACCACATTAATAGGAGAAGATAGAAGTTTGGGTTTTAATTTTAGTTTTTCCAAAAATTTCCCATCAATCACATTGAGAGTGAACCACAATCCACAAATACCCGAAACTCCATTAATTCCTCCTCAACAGCAGTGGTAGCAGAAAGAAAGACACCTTTATTGTTTAAACAAGCTATGCGGGCAAAACTGACCTCATTTTTTTTCTCTCTTTATTCATTCGAAGCGCACAGTTCTTAATGAAATGCTCAGATTTACCACAGTAGAAACACAAACCTTGAGCAAATCTGCGTTCTTTTTCTCGAGAGTGAGGTGTCATTGCTCCAATTTGCATCGGCTCTGCAATGTCAGTACATTCCTTCTCCAAACTTGAAGCTGACAAGGCAGATTTACTCTCATTAACCCTTGCACGCAGTCTCCTATCCACCCGTATGGCTAATTGCATAGCCTCTTGCAAGTTACCAGGTATGGGATAAGCAATCAGCAAATCTTTAACCCTTTCACTTAACCCTGCAAGAAATAAACTTTTCAAAGCTGAATAGTTCCAGCCCACCTGTCACGGGTGTGTCGCGGCGAAGATCGTCACGATTGCACACCCTGACTTCGCACAGCTGAGTTTCTGGTGCTGGGTGTTTTTCGGCACTGAGGGAGTTAATTCTTTCTCTCTCTGTGCTGGACTGACCAGCCTCGCCCAGCTGCGATTGATGTTTTGTTAATTAGCTTCCTTCTTATACCTGCTGGTCTGCTGGGGAAGTTGTCGGTGAAAGCATTCATTCAGACCAGCAGAGCGGATCGTTTCTGAGAAGACTTAAGCTAAGAGTGCCTGTTGTGGTTTATCCTCTCCTCGCTTATTGTTTATCTCCTTAACCTTTTGTGTTCCTCTGTAGTGGAAGTTTTGTATGCATGGCAGTGTTTTCTTTACCCCTTGTCTGTCTTGTTTATCTTAGACTGTGTGTAAGCTGTGACCTGCCCATTCCCTGTGGTGGTAATCAGGGTCCTTCTCAGGACTAGATTACAGTGGTCAGGGATCTACAGGAGACAGGGTTACGCTGGCGGCCTGGACCTCTGTACCATTAACAGTACCTCCAGGTAGAGGGACTAGTCAGGACCCCAGTTCAGGGTCAGCATAGACCCCGGTCCACCTCTATCCTGAGACAGCGTGACACGTACACAGTATAGACCCACAATACATAGGATATTATGTCAGGTAAGACATTGCTGGCAGATACTATGTATACATGTTGATATTTTCTATTATAGGAAATATAGAATGATGTCACATTAGATATATGTTACTATCATAGAATATATCTGTTATACGTCGTGACATTTACACCGACCACACTAAAAGATTCTCCCCAGCTACCATGGATCCAGTAGCCCAGTTAGCTCAGCAGTTGCAGAGTTTGTCCATGGAGCTGACGGACGTTAAGTCCAAGGTTTTGTACCCCCGGGAGAAAACCAGATCTGAACCTAAAGTAGCTCTCCCGGACAGGTTCACTGGTGGGCGGGATAAATTTTTTACCTTCCGGGAGGCATGTAAATTATATTTTCGGCTACGGCCTCGGTCTTCTGGGAGTGAAGATCAGAGGTGGGAATTGTCATCTCGCTCTTACAAGGGGACCCTCAATCCTGGGCGTTCTCTCTTCCTCCGGACTCCCTGGCTCTCCAGTCAGTAGATCGATTTTTTACAGCCCTGGGTCTGGTATATGATGACCCGGATCGGGTCTCCCTTGCTGAAATGAAGTTACGTAAGATACAGCAGGGAGATCGTCCGGCGGAGGAATTTTCTTCTGAGTTCCGTAGATGGGCCACAGATACTCAGTGGAATGACCCAGCTCTTAGGAGCCAGTTTTGTCAAGGATTATCTGACAAATTAAAAGATGTGTTGGCTCAGTATGATTCTCCCCCGTCACTGGAGGCCGCTATGGCCCTTGCTATTCACATTGATAGACGGCTTCGGGAGAGGTGCGAGGTAACTCCGCCCCCTGTGATGACTCCACCTTCTACTATAGTCCCTTATATTGAGGTTCCCCTGGTTTGTTCTGAGGAGCCTATGCAGTTAGGAGGGACATCGTTTCGAGGGAGGGGATCGGCGGTGCGCCGCAAGACAGGAAAGTGTTACTTCTGCGGGAGAAAGGGACATTTTGTTGGGGGGTGTCCATCCCGTACTTTGCTGAGCAAGGAGTCGCCGGAAAACTGTTGATCCCAGGTTGTTTGGTGGACGACAATCTGGGAGTATGTATTTCGTCCCCAAGTCCGTCTCAGTTTCTCGTACCAGCGGAGGTGGTGGTAGGTACGAGAACTGAAAGGATTTCTGTTCTTCTGGATAGTGGGGCCGCGGCTAATCTGGTG
Organism: Oophaga sylvatica; assembly: GCA_033576555.1. NCBI lineage: Eukaryota > Metazoa > Chordata > Amphibia > Anura > Dendrobatidae > Oophaga > Oophaga sylvatica. Next base: position 397,911,112 of record JARQOD010000004.1, read on the forward strand.
GACGCTCGGTTTGCCCAGGTGCAAGGTATGCAACTGAGTGTATTGGCCAAACCTATCCCTATATTCTCTATTGACGCCAGGCCTCTCGGTCAAGGTAGCTTTGTGCAAGCCGTGCATAACATAGACCTTCGAGTGGGGGCAATACATAAAGAACTATTGTCTTGTTATGTGTTGGAGGGCCTTCTAACTCCTATTGTGTTGGGACTTCCTTGGTTAACTAAACATAACCCAGTTATTAATTGGCAATCCAGAGAGATAAACCAGTGGGGTGAATTTTGCAATAGTAACTGCATGAACACGGTCATCGGTGCGGTCGTGCCTAGAACCTTACCTCCTTTTCTGGAGGACTTTGAGGATGTGTTTTCAGAGGAAGGGTGTCAAGAATTACCTCCTCATCGCGCGTATGACTGTGCTATAAAATTGCTTCCTGATGCTAAGTTACCAAAATCTAGGTTATATAACCTTTCTGGTCCTGAGAGGCAAGCTATGAAGGATTATATTTCGGAAAGTCTGGCCAAGGGGCATATTAGACCTTCATCTTCCCCAGTGGCCGCGGGGTTCTTCTTTGTGAAGAAAAAAGATGGAGGCCTACGCCCTTGCCTGGATTTCCGTGAGCTTAATCGGATTACGGTCCGAGATCCGTATCCGCTCCCACTTATTCCTGATCTCTTCAATCAGATTGTGGGCGCCAAATGGTTCTCTAAGTTGGATCTCAGGGGGGCGTATAATCTATTAGGATAAAGGAGGGGATGAGTGGAAGACGGCGTTTAACACTCCGGAGGGACATTATGAGAACCTTGTCATGCCTTTCGGTCTGACTACTGCCCCGGCGGTGTTTCAACATTTTGTTAATGACATCTTTCGCCACCTAGTGGGACAGTTTGTTGTCATTTATCTAGATGACATCTTAATTTACTTGCCGGATCTTGTGTCTCATCAGGAGCATGTGAGACAGGTGTTGCAGATCTTGCGAGACAATAAACTGTACGCCAAATGGGAGAAGTGTGTATTCGCCGTACAAGAACTTCAGTTTTTAGGATTCCTGGTGTCAGCTTCCGGTTTCCGTATGGACCCTGGGAAAGTGAAGGCTGTGCTTGAATGGGATCGGCCAGAGGATCTTAAAGCACTGCAGCATTTCCTGGGTTTGCTAACTACTACCGGAAATTTATTCGTAATTTCTCATCCGTTGTCAAACCTCTCACTGACATGACAAAAAAAGGGACGGATTTTTCTAGGTGGTCTGACAAAGCTTGTCAAGCATTTTCCTCCTTGAAAAAATGTTTTGCTTCAGCACCCATACTCATTCAACCTGATGCATCACAACCGTTCATTATGGAGGTAGACGCATCTGACGTAGGAGTGGGTGCGGTATTATCTCAAGGTCCGTCCCCTGGTAAATGGCATCCGTGCGCTTTCTTCTCTAAAAAATTGTCGTCCGCCGAGAGGAATTATGATGTCGGCAATAGGGAACTCTTGGCCATTAAGTTGGCTTTTGAAGAGTGGCGTCACTTTTTGGAGGGGGCAGTCCACCCGGTCACCGTCATTACTGATCACAAGAACCTGCTGTATTTAGAGTCTGCAAAACGTCTGAATTCCAGACAAGCTAGATGGTCGTTGTTTTTTACCAGTTTAATTTTGTCGTCACATATCGTCCTGGGTCAAAAAATGTAAAGGCTGACATCTCGTAGTTTCCCGGGGCCGGGAAGACGGATGACCCGGTTCCTATTCTTCAGGAGGGAGTTGTGGTGTCGGCTGTATGCTCTGAGCTTGAGGAGGAGGTATTGGAGGCTCAGGGGGACGCCCCTGTAGGACCTCCAGGGAAACTGTTTGTTCCAGATCAGTTAAGACAAAAGGTTATCGAGGCACATCATAATTCTGCTTTGGCAGGACACCCAGGGAGTAAAGCAACTGTAGATCTCCTTTCTCGCCGGTTTTGGTGGCCTAACTTAAATAAAGAGGTGGTAACTTTTGTCGCGTCCTGTGGGTATGTGCGCGCTCTAAGACCCCACATACCCGTCCGTCTGGGGCCCTTTTACCGTTGAAAATCCCGGAGCGTCCATGGACCCATCTGTCTATGGACTTCATTACGGACCTCCCTCCGTCTTCAGGTAAAACTGTCATACTAGTTGTAGTTGACAGGTTCAGTAAGATGGCACATTTTATTGCTCTTCCTGCTCTTCCTAATGCTAAAACTCTGGTGCAGGTGTTCATTGGGGAGATTGTGAGACTTCACGGGTTGCCTTCCGATGTGGTGTCGGATCGGGGTCTCAGTTTGTGTCCAAATTCTGGAAGGCATTTTGTTCTCGTCGGGGGATGCAGTTGTCATTTTCTTCGGCTTTTCATCTGCAGACTAATGGTCAGACAGAGCGTCTGAATCAGAGCTTAGAGACATATCTTCGGTGTTTTGTCTCAGAGAACCAAGAGGACTGGTCTTCTTGCCTCTGGCAGAGTTCGCTCTTAACAATAGGCGGAGCGAGTCCACTGGTAAGTCCCCGTTTTTTGGGGCATATGGTTTTCACCCCCAGTTTTGTACTTTCAATGGGGGGGGCTCTTCTGGGGTTCCTGAGGAGGAACGATTTTCGTTGTCACTTGCTTCAGTGTGGAGAGGAGTGCTTAATAATCTGAGCACTATGGGGAACCGATACAAACGTATGGCTGATAGGAGGAGAGTGTCTGGTCCGGACCTAAGTGTGTACGATCTGGTATGGTTGTCTACCAAGAATATAAAACTTAAGGTTCCCTCCTGGAAACTCGGTCCCAGATTCATCGGGCCATACAGGATCAGTTCAATAATTAATCCGGTGGCTTTCCGTCTTGACCTCCCTCCTACGTTTAAAATCCACAATGTGTTCCACAAATCGTTGCTTAAGAGGTACGTGGCACCAGTTATACCGTCACCTCTACCTCCTCCTCCTGTGGTGGTCAATGGTAATTTGGAGTTTCAGGTATCGAAGATCATTGACTCACGTCTGAATCGCCGGTCCCTTCAGTACCTTCTTCATTGAAGGGGGTATGGTCCTGAGGAGAGGATGTGGGTTTCTGCGTCGGATATTAACGCAGACCGATTGGTTCGGGCCTTCCACACTACTCACCCAGATAGACCAGGCCCTGAGGGTCCAGAGGCCCCTCGTAGAAGGGGGGGTACTGTCACGGGTGTGTCGCGGCGAAGATCATCGCGATTGCACACCCTGACTTCGCACAGCTGAGTTTCTGGTGCTGGGTGTTTTTCGGCACTGAGGAGTTAATTCTTTCTCTCTCGGTACTGGACTGACCAGCCTCGCCCAGCTGCGATTGATGTTTTGTTAATTAGCTTCCTTCTTATACCTGCTGGTCTGCTGGGGAAGTTGTCGGTGAAAGCATTCATTCAGACCAGCAGAGCGGATCGTTTCTGAGAAGACTTAAGCTAAGAGTGCCTGTTGTGGTTTATCCTCTCCTCGCTTATTGTTTATCTCCTTAACCTTTTGTGTTCCTCTGTAGTGGAAGTTTTGTATGCATGGCAGTGTTTTCTTTACCCCTTGTCTGTCTTGTTTATCTTAGACTGTGTGTAAGCTGTGACCTGCCCATTCCCTGTGGTGGTAATCAGGGTCCTTCTCAGGACTAGATTACAGTGGTCAGGGATCTACAGGAGACAGGGTTACGCTGGCGGCCTGGACCTCTGTACCATTAACAGTACCTCCAGGTAGAGGGACTAGTCAGGACCCCAGTTCAGGGTCAGCATAGACCCCGGTCCACCTCTATCCTGAGACAGCGTGACACGTACACAGTATAGACCCACAATACATAGGATATTATGTCAGGTAAGACATTGCTGGCAGATACTATGTATACATGTTGATATTTTCTATTATAGGAAATATAGAATGATGTCACATTAGATATATGTTACTATCATAGAATATATCTGTTATACGTCGTGACACCACCTGAGCAGACCACCTTCGGAAGTGAGTACAATATTTTTCCACATTACCTGATCCCTGTCTCAAACGTCTCAATTCTGTCTCAGCTGATGAAACATGATCCGGATCGTCATACAATAACCCCAAAGCAGAAAAAAAACTATCCACTGATCTAAAGCATGGATCACTAGGCTGCAGAGAAAAGGCCCAGTCCTGAGGTTCTTTGCGCAAAAGTGACATTATGAACCCTATGCGCTGTGATTCATCACCAGAGGATCTGGGTCTCAAATGGAAATACAACAAGCAAGCATTTTTAAAAGAAAAAAAATCTTGTTGTTCACCAAAAAATAAATCAGGCAAACGTACCTTTGGCTCCACGAAATCAGCTCCAGAACAACTACTCACGTGTTGCTGGATTTCAGCCACCTCCAGAGAGAGTCGCTGCAGGTGTTGAGCCAAATCCTGAACCGACACCATAATAGAAACTGAAAATCTTTCCTTAGAGATTTTTTTTTTTTTCTTTGGGCTGGACTTACTGTTATGATCTGCTACAAGCACTAAGGAAAGGTGGGAATTCTGTCCCTACAATAGGACTGTGCTGGATCCCTACGATGTAACGGGGACCTGATCCTGCGACCAGACCCGCTAAAGTCCTCAGCTAGTCTGAACGAAGACCTATAGTTGCGAGAGAGGAATCCCTACAAGATCTAGGGACTGGGGGAAAAGGTGGACACCTCCTAACAGAAAGTGTAGCAGGGAATATAAAACAGAAAACAAATACTAAGAGATCATAAGATCAAGCAAAACTGACAGAGTAAGGCACCTAAGCACCCGGCTAGCTTAAGAGTAGATAATACAATGAAGTCCAGCAAAGCCAGAAGGGCGGAGCCAGACTAAATAGGGAAAAAAGGTCATGTGACCAGCAAACTGAAACAAAATCTAACAAGAGGGTTCTAACAGTCAGCTGGTGTGAGATCGGACTGAGAAAGCTTCTCTGTTCAACTGGCAGGTGATGCCCAGGTTACGCGCCCCACAGTCTGCTCAGGGTGTATAGATATCCTATATTCGTAGCAAGACTGCGATATTGGCTACCTGCCTGGCATAAGCTGAACCTGCCTGAAGGACCTGAGCTAATAAGCCGAGCGTACTCTGTCAAGGTCCCGAAGAGCAAAGCTAGAGAGCACGTGGAGCCCAGATTCTGGCATGTCCACACATGAGCACTGCCTATTTTAGTATGATCTGACCGCGCCGCGGACAGACAAGCTATTTAAGGGCTAAGCTCCGCCCCCAGCCATCTCGTCAATCGCATCACCGATGACGTCATCCGTGACCAATAAGGTGATGCCAGGTCAGAGGATCAGCTGACACTAAGCACCAATCATGGCTCGCCTTGTCACGGACATGCGCAGTGCAGGCATTTCCGGACTTAGGCTTGCAACAGCCTTTTCTTGTTCCGTAACCTAGGTTTAAGGCTACTGTGAACAAAGAGCCGAGTAACTATTTTTGCCTCTCGGGTATTGGACAGGCATTGGGATCGACGGCGAAGTTGAGCAGCATCTGCCTCAGCCGGGTCCGGATGGGAGACCACAGACTCCTTGGATCCAGGTTCAGATCCCGCCGTCGCCTGATGCCTAACAACAGCACTGTGTCAGATCGGCGATCTCACAGGCAGTGCTGCAAGTTTTCTCAGCGCCTGCTCTTAGCAGGCACTGAGGAAGCTGCCTCCCTGCAGGACCCAGAAGGACCATGCAGCCATCTTGGATCCGGGTCTTGCAGGGAGGAGGCTCTCGGAACAGAGCGATCACATCGGCTGCTCTGAGGGTCTCAGGGAAGCAAACAGGGAGCACCCTCCCTGCGCGATGCTTCCCTGTGCCCCCGGTACACTGCGATCATGTTTGATTGCAGTGTGCAGGGGTTAATGTGCCGTGAGCGGTCCGTGAGTCCTGTGAGTCCCAGGAATGCTCACACAGCTTTCACGGTTGTTGGGGTAGGCCATTCCTGCACTGCTGCAATCTTTTCCAGAGAGGGCCTTACTCCTTCTGCCGAGACGTGTCCCAAATACTCGATCTGAGTCCGGACTAGATGACACTTCTGGGGCTTTACTTTCAGTCCATGCTGTTGTAATCGACTCAGGACCTGCTCCAGCCTTTGTAGGTACTCCTCAAAGGTAGGTGCGAAGACAATGATGTCGTCTAGGTAAATTAGGGTAGCTTCGAAGTTCAGGTCCCCAAAACATCTTTCCATCAGACTCTGGAACGTGCCTTCGGTAAATTATTAATCATGGCTCCCAATGAGATGCTAGAACTGGGGCCTCCCCCAACTGCTTGGTCTGCCCCCTCCGCGCCATTGTGCGACATCCTGCCGACTACACCACTTGTAAGATACTGCAGGTACGGGGGATGTCAGGAAGATCAAGAGTTAAATGTTTATTAAACAAAACGGAACACTCCACGATGCGGGAGGAGTAATGAGAGCACAATGCAACAAGCAAAGCCGAAACAGTCTTTCAAGAAAAAACGAAAGGCAGAAAAACACTTATCAGTCTGAAGAAGGCTTGATTGAAGGGTTCGTTCCTCCAACGTTGGCACCGTCAACAGCGGCACATGCAGTCATTTCCAGATCCCAGTCCAAGGAAGGAACACGGTCTCCAAGGCAAAACAATGGAAGGATGTAGGGTGGGGCGAGGTCCTGTTCCAATCAGTCTTTGTCATAAAGCTCTCCACAGCCCGAGACAACGCAGGGATGATACTGCTTTTATTGGTCAGTCCAATCACTCTTCTCAGGAGCTCAGGCCTCAGGCACAGTTCACCAGGCCTGAGCGCATCAGCGTCTACTGCTAACCTATTGGCGGAGTCTCCTCCAGTCACGGAGGCTGGCGGGTCAATGTCAGTTCGAGGGGCGCTCACAGCGCCGAAACTTTCTGCTCATGTGCTGAGTTGGGGGCCTCTCGCACATGGGGCCTGGGGCGTAGCTGACAGCTCACTCTCCTGCGCACTGCACTTTCCTGCCCGGACTCCTCTCAGCTTCCCGCATGCAGCACCTTTTAACTCCTCCTTGCCCCCTTCTGTCACATAGGAAGATTGGTCCAGGAATGGTAGGCGTTCCTCTGAAAATACTGGAAGCTGCGCTGGTGGTTCCGGACACGGAGCAGAGGAGGCAACCTGGTTCGAATCCATCTTTCTCTTCATCCCCTTACAACTGCACAGTACTAACAACAATCCCCACACATCTTGGATGCCTTGGTCAATAGCAGCTGCTGTGTGTAAGCAGATAGTAGGAGATAGGGCGGCCCCTCTATAATCTCATTAACCACAGGTGACAAGTTCACAGAGTGTAGATTGGTTGTCATGCCCCCTACCAGCCTATTGAAGACTGTTTTGTATGACATGTTGGCACTTCTTTTAAAGCTGGAGAATGCAGAAAGGATAACAGACAATTATTGATTACTTCAGATGGTCCTCTACACTTTGGAATCTAACTAGCGATCACATAGCGATCGCACCAGCGATCTCGCCAGGTCGTGTCGTTGTCGTGATCGCTGGTGCGATCGCTAAGTGTGACAGTTCCTTAAGGCTAAGTGCACACGTTCAGGATTATTTGCGTCTTTTTCGCATTTTTTCGCGGCAAAAAACGCGTAAAAAACTCATGAATGAAGCATCCTATTATTTAGAATGAATTCTGCAGTTTTTGTGCACATGGTGCGTTTTTTCCACGAAAAAAACGCATTGCGGAAAAAAAAACAGCATGTTCATTAATTTTGCGTAAAACTAGTGTTTTCCCCGCTATATTATTGAGCTAGAAAGTTCAGGAAAAAATCGCAGTAAAAACGCGCAAAATCCACGCAAATAACCACCAAAAATGTGCAAAATCTGCGCAAAAACGGGGTAAAAGCGGATGCGTTTTTACCGCGAAAAAAGTACGGCTTTGCTCAGGAAAACTCTGCACACATTCCTGAACGTGTGCACTTAGCCTAACAGATTTATCTCTTGTCAAAATAAACTTAGGGCAAGTAGGGTTCTGACAATCTGATCACATTATGCAATAAGGATTCCACTTTTTAGGTACAGTAAATATAACAGTCTAATACTCCCAGAAGTGCCGAGGAGCTATGCAGGGTAAAGCAGCTGCAGACCACCGCTGATCATAAAGTCATGACATATCTTAGCATTATGCCTTCACTTTATAAGATGATAATTGGTTATCGATGTAGTCTAGACTATGGGTACAAAGTAAAAACTTTGGAGGCCAAATATCAAGTCTTACTTAAAATGATTGGTAAATTTAGCCAAGTAGTGTCAAAATTTTAAACAATCTTTGCTAAATGTATTTTTGTCTCCATTGCCTTTCATAATCTGTTGCATTCAAACTTTAAGGTGTTTTCCCACAAACAAAGTTCATTTTCACCAATAGATCTTGGAATAATAATAATTTCCACAATGGGATGTTCTTAAAAATTGTTCAGATAATGTTATAAATGTGCCCCTGCTGTGTACTGTGGAAGGCCGGAGTCACACACAACGACAAAAAATCGGACCGTTTTAGTCGGTCGATTATCGCACCAAAATGTCATGAACAGTCATCCGTCTGGCATCCGATTTTCCTGGAAAGATGCGATTTAGTCGCATCTGACCGTAGTTGTAACATCCGATTTACATCCGACTTGCAAAATTTTCTCGCATGCTTGCAAAACGGACATATAATGGATCCAAATGAATAGTATTTAAATCACAAAAGAAAGAATAGATATATACACATAGAACACATATATATATACACGTCATTGTGACTTATATATATACATATATTTATAGTTCATACACTTCTACATACTGTAATAGCTGCTAATTCAATTGCCGGCTTTTGTGAAACTACAGAACCCAACATGAAATGACACATGGTTTACATACAGTTAACCATGTCATTTCATGTATTTTGATATATGGTTTTCACTAACAATTACATGAGTGTATGTGTGTGAAATTTCACACATGTAGGGGTTAATTAAAGGTGTAAATTCGTTGAAAAAAAAAAGCGTGGGTTCCCGCTGTATTTTCTGCACACGGTCCGCCACACGGTAATAATAATAATCTTTATTTTTATATAGCGCTAACATATTCCGCAGCGCTTTACAGTTTGCACACATTATCGTCACTGTCCCTGATGGGGCTCACATTCTAGATTCCCTATCAGTATGTTTTTGGAGTGTGGGAGGAAACCGGAGAACCCGGAGGAAACCCACGCAAACACGGGGAGAACATACAAACTCCTTGCAGATGTTGTCCTTGGTGGGATTTGAACCCAGGACTCCAGTGCTGCAAGGCTGCAGTGCTATCCACTGAGCCACCGTGCTGCCCTAGTAGCCCGGGGTATCACGGCTTGTGATCCCTCCGTGCCGCAAATGTGACGAAAACGCGCACACACACGACGGCTGCTGCCGTCCGACCCAGTAAACTGCAGGGATTTATAATTATCCCACTTCCACTTAGGAACTTGCAGCTCTCTGGCGCCCCCCTTACCCTCAGGTCAGTCAGGGAACTGCACCTAGGATAATTAGTCGCCAGACGGGTCACTTGGATGTGTGCTGGCTATTGGGCACGCTGCAGTGAGGGAATTATAATTACTCCGGGCCGCAGCCAGGCAATACACTTATAAAACCCGCTCCGTCACTGCCAACGCCACCCAATAGGTTAACACTTTACACCCCTTCCTTATAGCTGCCACCAGCTACGATTTACTTAATGAACAATTTATCAAGAGGGTCCGTAGCAACCCCAAAACAGTAGCGTAGTACTTCAGGCACGTGCAAATTCGTTTAAAGAGCAGGAGAAACAAACTAATAATTTTATAGGTTTATTCCTTAAAAAAAACAGGCAGTGCTTATAGTTTAAAAAGATGTAACAAGCTGAGGCAATACAGTTATGTACAATGCAGTTAGAAATAAACGGGATTAAAAGTGAAAAAACTCACATGATAGTTACATAGGTATAGGCAAGACAGGCCGGGGGAGGAGCCACACGTCATAGTTCATTTGCAGATCTCTTAGTCAAGTCGTCACAGCCAGACAGACAAAGCAAGCGAGTGGGAGCAAATAATAATAGCCCAGGGAGGGTGCATTTATTTTGTGCCCCCCCTAGCTACTAACATCTGCCCCCAGACACCCCAGAAGAGGCAAATCTATAATTAGATTCGCCCTTTCTGGCACTTTGCCTGTCTATTTCCATTGCCCTGTAGCGGTGGCGAATGTGTTAATAAGGGGTTAAAGCCACCTTGCAATTGAAAGGTGACTTTAAGCCAGGTTAATAATTGAGAGTTGTCAATTTGACAACTCTCAATTATTAATCCTATTGTATGAAAGGAAAAAAAACACACACACATTAATTATTAATCCTTTTAATTAAATAAAGACACAGTTTTGGACCATATTTTATTGCTCATCTGTAATCCCCTGAATGAATCAGTTCCTCTCCGGCGACAGGAGAGGAAGTGATTAGTGTGTGAAGCTTAATTGATTGCTTCCCACTTTCACTTCAGGTCAGGTCAGGTTGACCTGACCTGAAGTGAAAGTGGGAAGAAATCAATTAAGCTTCACACATTAATCACTTCCTCTCCTTTCGCCGGGAGAGGAACTGATTCATTCATGGGATTACAGATCAGCAGGCAGCATTAGCCGCCTGCTAGCTATAACCTGTTAACCCTTTCTGATGGATTACAGCATGGGACCTGACTGTGCGTCGGATAGGTAAGAATCATTTTGCTTTTTTATTTTATTTTATTACAGGAAATGGTTTTAGCAGGAAAATAAAAGATGGTCAAAAACTGTTTGCTTATTTCATTAAAATGATTTTTTATTAAAGTGTGTGTGTTTGATTAATCTTTCATACAATATGACTAATAATTGATTGTTGTCTAATTGACAGCTCTCAATTATTAACCTGGCTTAAAGTCACCTTTCAATTGCAAGGTGGCTTTAACCCCTTATTAACCCATTCGCCACCGCTACAGGGCATTGGGAATAGACGGGCAAAGTGCCAGAAAGGGCGAATCTAATTATAGATTTGCCTTTTCTGGGGTGTCTGGGGGCAGATGTTAGTAGCCAGGGGGGGCACAAAATAAATGCACCCTCCCTGGGCTATTATTATTTGCCCCCACTTGCTTGCTTTGTCTGTCTGGTAGAGAAAATACAGCGGGAGCCCACGCATATTTTTTCAACGAATTTACACCTTTAATTAACCGCTACATGTGTGAAATTTCACACACATACACTCATGTAATTGTTAGTGAAAACCATATATCAAAATACATGAAATGACATGGTTAACTGTATGTAAACCATGTGTCATTTCATGTCGGGTTCTGTAGTTTCACAAAAGCCGGCAATTGAATTAGCGGCTATTACAGTATGTAGAAGTGTATGAACTATAAATATATGTATATATATGTCACAATGACATGTATATATATATATATATGTATTCTATGTGTGTATATGTATTGATTCTATTCTTTATTAAAGCTGTCAGTGTGATTTTACAGTATAGCCGGGGATGAATTGCCGGCTTTTCTAAAGGACACCGGTGCGATTTAATTGCAAGTCACACGTGCGGTCCGTTTGTAATCCGATTTTTCATTTCTCCCATAGACTTGCATTGGCGATAGTCGACCCACAATCGGTGACAATTGCAGCATGCTGCGATTGCACTCGGACGTTTAAAACGGACCACAAAAAATCTGATACTGGGAGCTGCTCCATAGATTAACATAGGTCCGACTGCAATGCGATATTTCATCGCATTGCAGTCGTCCGATTTTGTCGCCAGTGTGACTCCGGCCGAATATCTGTGTCTGACCGTGTACAGCTGCTCCACTTGATGGTCTGCACATACCACAGCTCCTGGCCAGAGAGGAAGGAGCATAAATCAATTATGGGCTCATACTCACTTGAGCCGAAAACGGATGATTTTCAGTCGATAAAAAATCGGATTGAAATCAGACCAATGTTATTCAATAGGTGACATCTCATTTGCGATTTTTTTCTCAGCCGAAATCGGTGTAAGGCCTCATACTCACTGGCGCCGAAAACGGATGAAAATCAGACGAAAAAAAATCGGATTCAAATCTGACCAATGTTAGTCAATGGGTGAGTTCTCATTTTCGATTTTTTTCTCATCAGATATTGGTGTGAGAAAAAAATCGCAGCATGCTGCGATTTGATGCGATTTTGGCATGATAATCGCCAATGCAAGTCAATGGGTGCGATTAAAAAACGCACAGCACTTGCACCATGCACGTGCTGTCCGATTTATATGCACCAGTCTCCTTTGAAAAGCCGGCAAATCATCCCCGGCTACTGTAAAATCACACTGACAGCTCACAAAACACTAGATACATACACATAGAATACATATATATACACATGTCATTGTGACACATACATATATATATATTTATAGTTCATACACTTCTACATACTGTAATAGCCGCTAATTCAATTGCCGGCTTTTGTGAAATCACAGAAGCCGACATGAAATGATACATTGTTTCCACACAGTTAACCATGTCATTTCATGTATTTTGATATATGGTTTTAAGTTACAATTACATAAGTATATGTGTGCAAAATTTCAGACATGTAGGGGTTAATTAAAGGTGTAAATTTGTTGAAAAAAAATGCGTGGGCTCCCGCTGTATTTTCTCCACCAGACAGACAAAGCAAGCGAGTGGGGGCAGATAATAATAGCCTAGGGAGGGTACATTTTTTTGTGCCCCCCCCTGGCTAATAACATCTGCCCCCAGACACCCCAGAAAGGGCAAATCTCTAATTAGATTCGCCCTTTCTGGCACTTTGCCCGTCTATTCCCATTGCCCTGTAGCGGTGGCGAATGGGTTAATAAGGGGTTAAAGGCACCTTGCAATTGAAAGGTCCCTTTAAGCCTGGTTAATAATTGAGAGCTGTCAATTAGACAACTATCAATTATTAATCCTATTGTATGATAGAAAAATCAAACACACACAGTTTAATAAAAAAGAAGTTTAATTAAATAATCACACAGTTTTCGACCATATTTTATTTTCCTGCTAAAACCATTTCCTGTAATAAAAATAAAATAAAAAAGCAAAATTATTCTTAGCAAACCGATGTACAGTCAGGTCCCACGGTGTAATCCATCAGAAAGGGTTAACAGGTTACAGCTCGCAGAGAGCTAATGCTGTCTTCTGAGCTGTTACCCCCAAATGAATAACTTCCTCTCCCAGCGAAAGGAGAGGAAGAGATGAATGAATGAAGCTTAATTGATTTATTGCCACTTTCACTTCAGTGACCTGACCTAAAGTGAAAGTGGGATACAATCAATTAAGCTTCATTCATTAATCACATCCTCTCTGTCGGCAGGAGATAAGCTCATTCATTCAGGAGCTATCAGCTGAGCACGCAGCATTAGTTGCGCTGCTTAGCTGATTGCTAGTTAACCCTTTGTGAAGGATTACATCGTGGGACGTGACAGATCGCCAGATAGGTAAGAATAATGTTGGTTTATTATTTTATCTTTATTATAGAAGATCAAGGGCTTCGCACGGATTAAGAGTAAAATAAAAGATGGTCAAAAAAATGTGTTTTTATTTCATTAAAATTATTTATTCTTAAAGTGTGTGTGTTTTTTATTTCCTTCAATAGGATTAATAATTGATAGTTGTCTAATTGACAGCTCTCAATTATTAACCAGGCTTAAAGGGACCTTTCAATTGCAAGGTGCCTTTAACCCCTTATTAACCCATTCGCCACCGCTACAGGGCAATGGGAATAGACGGGCAAAGTGCCAGAAAGGGCGAATCTAATTATTTCTGGGGAGTCTGGGGGCAGATGTTATTAGCCAGGGGGGCACAAAAAAATGTACCCTCCCTAGGCTATTATTATCTGCCCCCACTCGCTTGCTTTGTCTGTCTGGTGGAGAAAATACAGCGGGAGCCCACGCATTTTTTTTCAACGAATTTACACCTTTAATTAACCCCTACATGTCTGAAATTTGGCACACATACACTTATGTAATTGTAAGTTTAAACCATATATCAAAATACATGAAATGACATGGTTAACTGTGTGGAAACAATATATCATTTCATGTCGGCTTTTGTGATTTCACAAAAGCCGGCAATTGAATTAGCAGCTATTACAGTATGTAGAAGTGTATGAACTATAAATATATGTATATATATATGTCACAATTACACATATATATATATGTATTCTATGTGTGTATATGTATTGTTTTTATTCTTTGTTAAAGCTGTCAGTGTGATTTTACAGTAATGCCAGGGATGAATTAGCGGCTATTATACTATGTAGAAGTGTATGACCTATATATATATTATATTATATATATATATATATATATATATATATATATATAATTATTTGCTTTTTGTGTACATTTTTTTTACAATGTGATTTTTACATGACTTTTTACATAGAGATAACTGCTCTATGTAAAACTTCATGTTAAAATCGCATTGCATACAGATGGAAAACTGATGGAAAACTGACAGAAAACGCATGGTGCGATTTAAAATCGCATCAAAATCGCATGCCTTTTTACAACAAATGTACCGTTTTTTTCCTGCAGAAAACAGACCGATTTTTTTCCAGCCAGTGAGTATGAGCCCTAAGGGCTCATACTCACATGCGTGGAAATCGTCCGATGCTCGCATGTGAAATCCCAGCTCTGGCACCGACACTCGGGAGTGGAGTGCGCGGCTGCATGTATTTGTGCCGGCGCCAGAGCTGGGATTTCACATGCGAGCATCAGACGATTTCCACGCATGTGAGTATGAGCCCTGAGAAAAAATCGCTAATGCAATAGATGGTGCTATAAAAAATTGCATGCAAATCGCATGACAATTGCACATAATCGGACCATCCTAAAAACTGATGTTTTTTTTTCCAGCAAGTGAGTATGAGCCCTATAAGTGAATATACAGATGAAACAGCAGGGGCTCAGAGTTGCTGCTTTCTGAGGTAACACATATCCCTTCCTGAGGTAATACACAAGTTTTTCTGCCTCATCTCCAAAGCTCTAAGTTCATCATAAATCAAGTCAGTGGCGTAGGGGCTCCAGAAGCTATATATCACTGACTTGATTTATGATAAGCTCAATGGACTGAAGAAATGGGAGGAACACTCACTCCTGTGATAAAACAGGCAGGGAAATCTGTTACCTCAGAAAGCAGAAAGCTGCAGCTTTGATCTCCTGCTGTTTCATCTGAATTTTCCCCACCTGTCCAGGAGCTGTGGCATGTGAAGACCATGGTCCTGCATGGTCAGACACGGCCATTACACAGTACGTAGCATGGGCACATTTATAAACTTATCTCAGCACAAGAACATTTTTTTTCAACACATCCAGTTGTGGAACTCATTATTATTCCAAGAAATATTAATTAAAATGTATTTTGTTTATGGAATAACCCCTTAAAATAGGCTGCATGTTTTTGTGCAAAATAAATGAATCAGATCTTTCATGATGACGCATGTTCTGCACCCTTTTGTTATATAGATACTGCATTTATGCTATTATACATACAGTAGAAGGACCATTAAATGGTAAAACGGGGGCTATAGAAAGCAGATTGTCATGGAAAAATCAAAAAGAAAACCAAGAAAGGAGAATAACAGAAAAAAAGTAAGTAGAAAAAATCAGAATTGTTGTCAATGGGAAGTGGTCGATACTCCACTGTCTCACAAAGTCAGCAACATTAACCTCAACAATATTATATGTAGCTGATTCCGCTGACACAGGAGCGGGTGAGCGTTCTGCTTCTTGCTGAGATTTGTAAATGAATTGCACTTAATCATGTCTGAACACAATATCTGAATACAATATATTTATATAATGTATTTGTACAATACTCTTTATACAGGAAATGTCCATTCATTGTTTTGTTGTCTTTCTGTATGGGTCTCTTTATGTGAGATGATACATTTGTTAAAAATGAAGCGCTGATCAATGATATAGTGAGTCTCTAACATTAGAAAGACGAGCATTTATATGTAACAATAATCATGTTTTTGTTTTTTTACAAATTTGACCACTTTTAAGATAACTTGTTTTTCCTCCCTTCTCATCTGCTAATAACAAGCAGATGCCTGTTTATCAAAGGGATTTACCGTCTGAAAAATAATAATTCTAGGGCATCATGAGTCTAGAATGACACATGCTGTTTTTAATGCAGTTTTTATAGAAAATACTAAGAGTGGATCCCAAACATTAGAAAGAATATAAAGGATAAGCTGATATGCATCATCTCTTTTATATCCAGTCCTGTGTTTATCTCAAACTACTGCATCAGAAACTGCCACAAAAACTGCATGTGTGATTCCTACCTTAAAGGGGTATTTCAGCCTAAACAATTTATCAACTATCTACTGGACACGTGATAATTGCTGGATTGCCAGAAAAGAGAATTTGTCCATATAAAGACCCTGGTAATGTAAAAATAAGAGTTGTTTCATCAACATTATATGACCAGGGATGAGCTTCACCTTCTGGATGTAGTGAATGAAAACAAAACAAAAGTGATTTCACTAGCATAAAAAAGGTTGGAGGAGTATGCTGGAAAATACTGTAAATGAGCTAAAATATGAAAGAATTTAGATCACGTGATTTATCATCATCCAGCAATCCTGCTGTCTCTCTGAGCTCCAGATGTATGCACACGTCTTGGGAAAAATTGAGCTCACTGTATCTAGGCTCAGACCCATTGGAAAGTATATGTACGAAATACATAATCAGCTTCCTCTGTACATCACCCTGATTTCTGTTGCTAAGGTAACAGTTCCAGATTGCAGTTTTATACCTCGAAATGCGACATCCTTTAATGTAACATGTAAGCTCCTTATCAGATTGTCTTATCTGGGTATCTGGATATGTCTGAGTCTGTGTTAGAATAATTACTCTCTAGGGGATATACGCAAAGCAGTATGAAACAGAAATTTTATGGAACTGAATCCACAATGACCTTTAGCGAGCAAAGGTCATTCTGCTCCCCATCTCATTACTCAGTTTTAATATTTCCCTGAAACTTTGTCACTTTGTTTTATGACGACGGTGAACTCCCAGTTATAAAGGTTACAACCACACATAGCTGCACTTCCTGCTCATAGACACAGCATTCTCTATGGGTAATTACAACATACTTTTCTAAAAAATCTACTAATAACTAGGGCTTTTTGCTGCTCCATGTTGATAGTGAATGTGCCACAGTATACTTTGTGGTGGCTCAGGAATATTGAAAAAATTAAAGGGTTATTCCCACAATCACATCATATTTTTCACAAAGCACAGTAAATGTGTAAACAGGTACACCGTTGCAACAACGCAAAAAGGCAGTGATACTTAACAAACAACTATCAACTATTTATATAGCTAACACAGGTGTATATATATATGTATATATATAAATATATACTGTATATACAGTATATATATATATATATACATATATATATATATATGTACAAGCACAATGTAAAGCGTGAAAGTGAATAATGACAGTACATTAAATTGTGGCACAATCATAGCACAGCAACACAACTACATTACAACCAAATTACTATTATCGTCAATAGTGTCTGGTCCTCATAACCCAGCTTAACGGGTGTCACTACTGGGCCCATCACAGTTATCACTCTCTAGGTGGCACAAAACATCACAAAGGTCCTAATGGGGGTCGATGATACAACCCAGTATGCTGTAAGTCTCAAACTGGTAAGTTACTTGGTTTACTGTACACTCGTCACACGGTACGGTACGTCTACGCTGAAAGGAACAGCTCCCACGAGCGTCTCTTGTCTATGGCCTCGAATCTTCTGCATCTGGTCTCTCATCTCTGGTCTTGGATCACCCAGATTTAGTCCTTCAATCCCGCTTGCAACCACTCTGTTAGGCATTAACTGTGTGCATATTCTCTCTTGTCTATCTCCTTACATTCTTCCTCTCTTTCACCCCTACATGACATGCACCATACATGTACAGTGCATGTCGGGTCTCCCCCTTTGATGTGGGCTCCAGCGCTGAGCCCACATCTTTCCCTGCACGTGTTAGCTGTTTTGAACAGCTGACATGTGCCCCTAACAGCCGCGAGTGTTATCGCGATCTACCCATAACTGTTAACCTGTTAAATGCCACTGTCAATCTCTGACAGCAACATTTAACCCCTTAATCCCATTGGACGTAATATTCCGTCCATGTGACCTGGTACTTAATTCCCATGGACGGAATAGTACGTCCAGGGCGATCAGCTGCGCTCCCGGGGGGAGCGCAGCTGATCTGCGCTGGGTGTCAGCTGATTATCACAGCTGACACTCGGCACTATGTATCAGGAGCGGTCACGGACCGCTCCCGGCACATTAACCTCTGGCACACCGCGATCAAACATGATCGCGGTGTACCGGGGGCACAGGGGAGCATCGCGCAGGGAGGGGGCTCCCTGCGCGCTCCCCTGAGACCCTCAGAACAGCGCGATGTGTCGCGCTGTTCCGAGGGACTCTCCTCACTGCAGGACCCCGGATCCAAGATGGCCGCCGGGTCCTGCAGGGAGCGGCTTCCTCAGTGCCATCTGAGAGCAGGCACTGAGAAGCCTCCAGCACTGCCTGTGCGATCGCTGGTGTGACAGAGTGCTGTGCACACTGTCACACCAGCGATCTGACCCCATACTGTGATGTACTACCCTGGGACAAAGTAAAAATGTTAAAAAAAATAAACGTGTAAAAAAAAATCCAAAATTATGAAAAAAAAAAAAAACTATTCCCCAATAAATTCACTTCTTTAATGTAAAAAAAAGAAACAACAATAAAAGTACACATATTTAGTATCGCCGCGTCCGTAACGATCCACCCTATAAAATTGTCTCACTAGTTAACCCATTTAGTGAACCCCTTAAAAAAAAAAAAAAAAAATCTAAAACCCAATGATTTATCATCATACTGCCGAACCAAAAGTGGAATAACACGCGATCAAAAAGACGGATATAAACAAACATGGTACAGCTGAAAACATCATCTTGTCCTGCAAAAAACGAGTTACCAAACAGCATCAGCAGCGAAACAATAAAAAAGTTATAGCTCGCAGAATAAAGCGATGCAAAAATAATTATTTTTTATATATAATCGTTTTAATTGTATAAAAGCGCTAAAACATAAAAAAATTATATAAATGAGGTATCGCTGTAATCGTACTGACCCGAAGAATAAAACTCCATTATCAATTTTACCACACGCGGAACACTATAAACGCCCCTCCCCCAAAAGAAACTCATGAATTGCTGGTTTTTGTTCGTTCTGCCTCCCAAAAATCGTAATAAAAAGCGATCAAAAAATGTCATGTGCCCAAAAATGGTACAAATAAAAACGTCACCTTGACCCGCAAAAAATAAGACCTCACATGACTCTGTGGGCCAAAATATAGAAATTATAGCTCCCAAAATATGATGACGCAAAAACTACTTTTTGCAATAAAAAGCGTCTTTTAGTGTGACAGCTGCCAATCATAAAAACCCGCTATAAATAGTGAATCAAACCCCCCGTTATCACTCCCTTAGTTAGGGAAAAATAATAAAATTAAAAAAATGTATTTATTTCCATTTTCCCATTAGGATTAGGGTTAGGGTTGGGGCTAAAGTTAGGGTTAGGGTTGGGACTAGGGTTACGGGTGTGTTAGGGTTAGGTTTGTGGTTAGGGTTATGATTAGGGTTGGGATTAGTGTTAGGAGTGTGTTGGGGTTAGGGTTGGAGTTAGAATTGGGGGGTTTCCACTGTTTAGGCACATCAGGAGCTCTCCAAATGTGACATGGCGTCTGATTTCAATTCCAGCCAATTCGGCGTTGAAAAAGTAAAATGGTGCTCCTTACCTTCTGAGCTCTGCCATGCGACCAAACAGTAGTTTACCCCCACATATTGGGTATCAGCATACTTAGGACAAATGTTCTGTTAAAAGTTCTCACCACACATCTAAATAAGTTCCTTTGGGGGGTCTAGTTTCCAAAATGGGGTCACTTGTGGGTGGTTTCCACTGTTTAGGCACATCAGGGGCTCTCCAAACGCGACATGACACCCGCAGACCATTCCATCAAAGTCTGCAATGCAAAACGTCACTACTTCACTTCCGAGCCCCGACGTGTGCCCATACAGTAGTTTTCTCCCACATATAGGGTATCAGCGTACTCAGGACAAATTGGAAAACAACTTTTAGGGTCCAATTTCTCCTGTTACCCTTGAGAACATAAAAAATTGGTGACTAAAAGATCATTTTTGTGCGAAAAAAATAGGATTTTTTATTTTCATGCCGGGGCATTATAAACTTGTGTGAAGCACTTGGGGGTTCAAAGTGCTCACCACAGATCTAGATAAGTTCCTTAGGGGGTCTAGTTTCCAAAATGGGGTCACTTGTGGGGGGATTCCACTGTTTAGGCACATCAGGGACTCTGCAAACTGAACATGACACCCATCAAAGTCTGCATTCCAAAATGTTATTACTTCCTTTCCGAGCCCTGCCGTGCACCCAAACAGTATTTCCCCCCCACATATGGGGTATCAGCGTACTCAGGACAAATTGGACAACAACTTTTGGGGTCCAATTTCCTTGTGAAAAATCAAAAATTGGAAAATTGGGGACTAAAAAATCATTTTTTGTGGAATTATTTTTTTTTTTTTGCTTCTACACCCAGGCATTATAAACTTTAGTGAAACATTTGGGGGTTGAATGTGCTCCCAACAGATCTAGATTAGTTCCTTAAGGGGTCTAGTTTCCAAAATGGTGTCACTTGTGGGGGTTTCCACTGTTTAGGCACATCAGGGGCTCTCCAAACGCGACATGGCATACAGCTAATTCTGCGTTGAAAAAGTCAAACTGCGCTCCTTCCCTTCCGAGCTCTGCCATGCACCCAAACAGTGGTTTACCCCCACATATTGGGTATCAGCGTACTCAGGACAAATTGCACAATAACTTTTGAGGTCTTGTTACCCTTGGGAAAATAAAAATTGGGGTGAATAGATAATTTTTGTGGAAAAAATATGATTTTTTAATTTTACGGCTCTACGTTATAAACTTATGTGAAGCACTTGGGGGTTCAAAGTGCTCATCACAGATCCAGATAAGTTCCTTAGGGGGTCTAGTTTCTAAAATGGGGTCACTTGTGGGGGATTCCCACTGTTTAGGCACATCAGGGGTTATCCAAATGCGACATGGCGTCCAATCTCGATTCCAGCCAATTTTGGTTTGAAAAAGTCAAATGGCGCTCCTTCCCTTCTGAGCTCTGCCGTGCGCCCAAACAGTGGTTCCCCCCCATATATGGGGTATCAGCGTACTCAGGACAAATTGGACAACAACTTTTATGGTCCAATTTCTCATGTTACCCTAGGGAAAATAAAAAATTGATGACTTAAATACCGTATATACCCATGTATAAGCCGAGATTTTCAGCCCATTTTTTAGGGCTGAAAGTCCCCCTCTTGGCTTATATGTGTAGCCCTGGTACACAATACCAGGAGGATGAGTGGAGAGGTAACAGTTAAGGGCTCTTCATACATCATGTACACTTCTGACACACCCAGCAGGGGTGTGGAAGGGAGCGATTTCTAGTCAGTCAGTTTCCTGTCCTTGGACAGAGTAGACGTGTCCAGTTTGAGCCTGTCAGCAGTTCAGAAAGTGGAGGCTGGTACAGGTGGTCTAATTCACCTTAGCCTAGTCAGAGCTGTGCCCCACTGGAAGAAAGACTGAACTATCTATTAAGAGTCGAGCAAATCGAAGGGCAAAGTGGAAGGAAGATTATTGGAAAAGTGCTTTTGGCTTGGAAAAGTCCTGCACATTGCTACCGGTCACTGGGGACCGAAGGATCACTATTAGCTACAAGCATAGTGGTAAGAAAACCAGGGATTTACCGGACCCTAGGTCGCGGCAAACAGCCCCCATATAGTCAGTACGTAACTGGAGTCAGGTGGAATAGGGACTTTGAGTCAAGCGCAGACAAAAGCAAGAACCTAGTTTCATCAATTGGAAGACTTCACCACAAATCTGACTGGGCAGAACAGCTCTGGAATAGCTGAAATTAAAGAGGGAACTACGCTGCAAGCTGGTTGTACTCATCGTTATTGGACAGTAAAGGAGGCCCCTAACTTGCTTAGCTGTTGCCTCAAAGCTCATCCTCCATCAACCCCATCAGCCTCCCTGGGTCCTGCCTGAACATCTTGCAAGTAAAGGTATGGAAAGACGCTGACCGTGTGAGACTGAGTTATTATTGCATGCCCGCACAATCCCTACCTAACTACCGACCTGAGGGAAGAGTCCCACCTGTAGGGGACCCGACATCTAGCTGCATCACCATCCCCTCAGAGATCTACAGCAGCGCTGGTACAAATTACCAGAATACTACAGGTGGCGTCACGAACTGTATATAAATCTATCCCCTGTAAATATTCCCCCAACATACGCCAGACCGCCAGGGCCACAGACCGAGCCACAGCTACCTGTGACAATCCCCATAGACTTCCATGGGCTCGGCTCTGAGTACCCCATTGCCCTGGTAACCCACAATTGTGGTGGCGGGTCGACACAAAAATTTGGCGTCACGAACAGGATACGAAACTTGCAGCATTGCGAGCCCTGTGTGCCTGTGGAGTGTTTTGGTGAAAAAGACTGTTGCTGTTGTTTGGCGCCAAATACCGCCATATTTGCCGCCAGATTCGCGCCCTAAGGCGCTGGAGAAGAAGGTGGGCGTACCTGAAAGAGCGCGCAGAGTCTTGGACACGCCCCGGCTCTGACTCATCGGCAGGTCCTGCAACAGGAAGTGAACGCTCTGACATCAGAGCGCCTGCGACGAAGGTCCTGTTCTCACTGCGGTGCCTGTGAAGTAGCAGCATCTGAAACCGGTAGGCTCCGTTTAACCAAGGGGGCGCTAAGATGTCACAACAACCGGCTGACAGTGCGGCCCCGGCCGGAGGCCCCAATCCCGCACCGTCTGGTATTGTAGCGCCAGATGGGGGCGCAGGCCCTGCACCCAGTCCGGTAGTCCCGATCATGCCACTAACGCTCCCATATATGCCTGGGGCGAAATGGCTTCCCCAATACAGCGGTGGGCCAGGCACATTAGCAGGCTTCAAGCGGAAGTTATGCAGCATCCTAGAAATGTACTCCATGCCTGAGAGACAAAAAGCTGCTGTGCTAATAGGGCAGCTAACTGGCGCTGCTGAGAGGGAAGTGGAGACTTGGGATACCGTTGATCAGGAGTCGGTACCTGCGATCTTCCTTAAGCTACATGCCATATTTGAAGACCGCACAGAAACGGATCTCCGGATGGCCTTCTATCACTGTTCACAACAGCCAGGTGACAGCATCCGGGACTATGCTTGCCGACTACAGGGAGCCCTGAGAGCCCTCAAGCAAATTAACAATTTAAATGCTATCGACGAGAATAGAATGCTGAAAGAACAATTTATACAGGGATTGAGATCCCCAGAGGAACGCAGAACTGTAAATTGGTGGTCCTTAGATCATCCGGATGCTACCTTTGATGCCCTAAAGGACATGGCAATAAAAGGGCTGCGGCCCCTGGGCAAACCTGAGGTGGCCACCCAACATCATCAGGGTGAAGTCACTCTGGAACCGGCAGTAACCCCCTGTTCCCCGTTAGTGGCTGAAGCCAAAGCGCAGGTGACACCTCCTAGTGAATTGGACTGTCTGCGCTCAGAGGTGCGCCAGCTGACTAAAAATCTGGCCGCTGTGATGAGTGCCCTACAGCTGCGGAAAGAGGAGGAAGGGAAGATCTTGTTAGCTGACTGCCCAGAGGACGTTCCGTGGATGCACCGGAGAAGAAAGAAGACGTCGCCCCCCCGGAGGAGGACAACGCCACCCCCAGGAGCAACCTCTGATCAACACCCTCCTCGTCGAGAGATCATCTGTTATCGCTGCAACCGGAAAGGTCATCTGTCTACACAGTGTCCTTTAAACGGGCAGAACCTGGGTCCAAGGGCCAACACCCAGGAGAATACCCGTCAGGCCCCCTAGACTGGAACCGCAGGTATGTGGGCGGGCGACCCTACCTGTCTATTATTCTAGATGGTATTGCTGTTCCAGCATTGTTAGACACTGGGTCCCAGGTGACCCTAATACCTGATGCTCTATATACCAAGTACTGGTCAATGGACAGTCTTAAACCTCCGAGCCTTGACTTTACTGTGTATGCTTCTAATGGTCTTCCTGTAGAAGTACTCGGAACAAAATGTGTAGATGTAAAGGTGGGCAGAGAGGAGTTGAAAGACCAAGGGCTTCTGGTAGTAAAGACTGTAAATGAGGAGAACGGTTTAAATATAATTTTGGGTACTAACATTATCGGTAATTGTTTGGGAGAAGTTGTGTTCTTGCTCCAACAGCTCGCTGAGATTGCCCGACCAAGGCAGAAAGGAGTAATCCAAAGAGAGATCCGGGCCCTGGTGTGTCAGCAGCAAGCGAAGCTTACCGACGGCGAAATTGGTAATGTACGGGTCACTGACTCGGATCCTATTGTGATACCCCCAATGAGTGAAATGATCATTTGGTGCAGGGCAGCCATAGGTCTGAGAGGACAGAATTACCAAGCTGTAGTAGAACCCCACCATTCAGAACATAGACCTACACTTATGACTGCTAGAGGAGTAGTAGAAGTGGTGAATGGAAGAGTACCGGTACGGCTTCTCAATTGGGGAGATGATGAGGTAAATTTACCCCGTTATGCAACCATGCTAAACTACATGCTGTTGATAATAATTCTATTCTCCCGGCTGAGTCCTTAGACTCCTGTCAAATGGCGGAGGACAATGACCCAGCAACTCAGGTGGCGGAATGGTGTCAGCAACTCCATGTTGGGACGGACACCACTCCCGCTCACCAGAAGCAAGGGGTATTACGGGTGGTGCAAGAGTACGCCCAAGTGTTTAGCAAAAATCCACTTGATTTTGGGACAATTAAGGGAGTACAACATCATATCCCTACAGGCAGTCATCCTCCCATCAAAGAGCGGTATAGGCCCATACCTCCAGCTCATTATCAGAAGGCTAAAGAAATGTTGAATGATATGAAGAAAGCTGGGGTGATAAGGGATAGTTGTAGCCCCTGGGCAGCCCCTCTAGTTCTGGTTAAAAAGAAAGATGGTAGTATGAGAATGTGTGTGGATTACAGGCAGGTGAACCGCATAACACACAAGGATGCATACCCGTTACCACGTATAGAGGAATCATTAGCTGCTCTGAAAACGGCTAACTACTTTTCTACCCTCGATCTGACTAGTGGTTACTGGCAAGTGGCTGTGGCTGAGGAGGATCGTGAGAAAACGGCTTTCACCACCCCAATGGGGCTCTGTGAGTTCGACAGAATGCCGTTTGGGCTCAGTAGTGCCCCAGGAACATTTCAGAGAGTGATGGAAAACTGTCTGGGACATCTCAATTTTGAAACCGTGCTGCTATACCTAGACGACGTCATCGTGTATTCCAAGACATATGAGGACCATCTGAAGCACCTAGCAGAAGTATTCGAGTCCCTGTCCAGGTACGGGATGAAATTAAAACCCTCAAAATGCCATCTACTCAAACAGAAGGTACAATACTTGGGGCACATCGTCAGTTCGGAAGGAGTAGCGCCGGACCCAGAGAAAGTCACCGCCATCCAGAAGTGGCCGGAGCCGAAGAACCTTAAGGAAGTGCGGCAGTTCCTGGGACTAACGGGTTACTACAGGAGATTCGTGAAAGATTACACGAAGAAGGCAGCTCCTTTACAGGACCTCCTGGTAGGACAATCTTTAAAGAGCAGAAACCCTCCCTTTAATTGGGGTAAAGAACAGGCTGAAGCATTCCAAAAGATGAAAGAGATCCTTACAGGTGATGAGATCTTAACCTATCCTGATTACAGCCAACCGTTCCTGTTGTACACCGATGCAAGTAATGAAGGTTTAGGAGCAGTTCTCAGTCAGAAGCAGAATGGCCAAGAAAAAGTCATCGCATATGCCAGCAGAAAACTCAGGCCAACTGAAAGGAATCCGGAAAATTATAGCAGCTTCAAGCTGGAGTTTCTGGCGCTGGTCTGGGCCATTACTGAAAGATTTAAGCACTATCTGGCCTCCAACAAGTTCACGGCGTACACAGACAACAACCCGTTAACGCACCTGGAAACCGCCAAGCTGGGCGCCATGGAGCAGCGTTGGATGGCTCGGTTGTCCAATTACCAGTTTACTATCAAGTACCGGGCAGGTCGAAAGAATGCTAATGCTGATGCGTTGTCCCGAAGGCCGCATGACTCTGATACGGAAGAAGAATCGGACGACCTGGAAGAAATTGAGCTACCTGCGTTCCATCGAAATGGGGTAGTCCACGAGCATCGAGTCCACAGAAAGCAGTATGGTGCAACATTAAATCCTTTACCCCATCACAGTTGGAAAGAGACTCAGGACAGTGATCCAGTGGTCAGCCGCATCAAGGAGTTGTTAAGACAGGAAGGCTCCTCTTTGGAAAAGGAAGCACCAATGTCAGCCAAGCTTCTGTGGAACGAGAAAAGCAGGTTGTTCCTATACCGTGAGAAGTTGTGCAGGAGATACGTCAACCCCAGAACCCATGAGATGGTCTGGCAAATCGTGGTCCCCAAGGCAGACGTCCCAATGGTGTTGGAAGCGTACCACGATCAAGCAGGACACTTTGGCTGGAGGAAGCTGGAGACCCTGTTGAGATGCCGGTTCTACTGGGTAGGGATGCGCAGCTCCATTGAGAGGTGGTGTCGGAACTGTGGACCCTGTGGTCTCAGAAGAAAGGACTACGGTAGTCAGAAGGCACCCCTGCAACCTATCCGGACGACTCGTCCTCTGGAGATTGTGGCCCTGGACCATGTCAAATTGTCGCCAAGTAGATCTGGATACTCATACGCCTTGACCATGGTGGACCATTACTCCAGATTTCTGGTGGTTGTTCCAGTTAAGGACCAGACCGCAGTGACGGCCGCGAAAACCTTTCAAGCAAGCTTCTGCAGACCGCATGGGTATCCCGAGCAAGTATTAACCGATCAGGGACCTGCTTTCGAAGCTGATTTATTCAAGGAATTCTGTCACATGTACGGGTGCAAGAAAATTAGAACAACGCCATATCACCCTCAAACCAACGGTCTTTGCGAAAAAATGAACCATATTGTCCTTGACTTGTTGAGATCCATACCGTTGGAAGACAGGAATCGATGGCCGGATTTACTACCTGATTTGGTTGATTTGTATAACCATATACCTGTAAGCTCAACTAACTGCACTCCAGCCTATCTTATGAGAGCAAGGCCCGGAAGACTACCAATGGATCTAGAACTTGGAGTGATAGAACCGGAGGCAGACGACGCTGTTGAAAACTGGGACGTCAATCGGCAAGAGCAATACAGAAGAGTACAAATCTGTGTAGAGGAAAGTCTTAATAAGGCACGGGAGAAACAGGAAGATGTTTACAACCGAAATGCTCCTGCCAAGCCTTTGATGCCTGGAGAGGTAGTATTAAAAAGAAAAAGGAAGATGCACAAATTGGATAACCAGTGGGAACAAGAACCCTATGTCTACAAGATTCTAAATATGACAACAGAAAAGTTTGTGTCGTCAGTAAGGACGGAGGAAGAACAACAATCACTGTGTCCAGAGATCATTTGAAATTGTGTCCAGAACACTTAAAGCGTTGTGAAAAGAACCCTGTCCTCAATCAAGGAGAAAGAAAGGAAGAGGTCATACACACCGATCTGGGAGATTTTCCTGCGGATTGGCCTAGACTGGGAGATGCTGTGATAATTCCAGTGTTGCAGTTTTATCAGCCACAAGAGGAAGTTCTACCTCCAGTTGTGCCTGTGGTGCCAGTTGAGCCCGCTCAGGAGTTACCCATCCCAGCAACACCTCAACCTGTGGAATCTCAAGAAGGATCATCTGAAGCAGCGCCCCATACTATGGGATCCCCTGGTGAAGCTGACTCACACCGCCCAGCCATCAGTACGCTTGCCAGATCCATAGAAAGATTAAGGCAGTTCTATAGTTTGCCGTTACGCAGTGCAGACAGATCGCAACTTGATATACCTGAAGTTACACCACGTAGATCAGAGCGAACCACCAAAGGGAAGTTACCCATTAGATATCAGCAGTGATTATAACGAATTCATGTGAATATTGTGAAAAGTCTATATATATATGTGTTTTTCCCTATTATGTCTTCGTTTAACAATGGACTCAGAGGCTGAGGACTGAGCCAGCCCAAAAACTGTATCCTGTAAATAGTTGCACTAAAGTGCCTTTTTAATGGTTTCACATGAAACCTTGACTTACCTCTGAACCAAAAACCCGTGTGGTGTGGCACTGAGTGAGGTCTGCATTTGGATGTCCTGCAGCCCACCCAGGACCCACGTTGAAGGTTTGGTGCGGGTCCTTCACAAGTATACCGTATATTTATTGAATGCTATTTAATACTTTTGTATTTCTATATATAATGTTATTGTTTGCAACGTTCAAGATATCCTCACCTCCCGGATGGGACGAATTAATGTTATTGTTAATGTTTTCATGCATAAACAAAAATGTCTCTTTATATTTTACAGCCCGGGAGTGCTGTCGTTTACCATGGGGGAATGTGTAGCCCTGGTACACAATACCAGGAGGATGAGTGGAGAGGTAACAGTTAAGGGCTCTTCATACATCATGTACACTTCTGACACACCCAGCAGGGGTGTGGAAGGGAGTGATTTCTAGTCAGTCAGTTTCCTGTCCTTGGACAGAGTAGACGTGTCCAGTTTGAGCCTGTCAGCAGTTCAGAAAGTGGAGGCTGGTACAGGTGGTCTAATTCACCTTAGCCTAGTCAGAGCTGTGCCCCACTGGAAGAAAGACTGAACTATCTATTAAGAGTCGAGCAAATTGAAGGGCAAAGTGGAAGGAAGATTATTGGAAAAGTGCTTTTGGCTTGGAAAAGTCCTGCACATTGCTACCGGTCACTGGGGACCGAAGGATCACTATTAGCTACAAGCATAGTGGTAAGAAAACCAGGGATTTACCGGACGCTAGGTCGCGGCAAACAGCCCCCATATAGTCAGTACGTAACTGGAGTCAGGTGGAATAGGGACTTTGAGTCAAGCGCAGACAAAAGCAAGAACCTAGTTTCATCAATTGGAAGACTTCACCACAAATCTGACTGGGCAGAACAGCTCTGGAATAGCTGAAATTAAAGAGGGAACTACGCTGCAAGCTGGTTGTACTCATCGTTATTGGACAGTAAAGGAGGCCCCTAACTTGCTTAGCTGTTGCCTCAAAGCTCATCCTCCATCAACCCCATCAGCCTCCCTGGGTCCTGCCTGAACATCTTGCAAGTAAAGGTATGGAAAGACGCTGACCGTGTGAGACTGAGTTATTATTGCATGCCCGCACAATCCCTACCTAACTACCGACCTGAGGGAAGAGTCCCACCTGTAGGGGACCCGACATCTAGCTGCATCACCATCCCCTCAGAGATCTACAGCAGCGCTGGTACAAATTACCAGAATACTACAGGTGGCGTCACGAACTGTATATAAATCTATCCCCTGTAAATATTCCCCCAACATACGCCAGACCGCCAGGGCCACAGACCGAGCCACAGCTACCTGTGACAATCCCCATAGACTTCCATGGGCTCGGCTCTGAGTACCCCATTGCCCTGGTAACCCACAATTGTGGTGGCGGGTCGACACATATACGCGGGTCATATATGGGGGTCGGCGGGGGAGGGGGAGCTGGGGTGTCGGATCATACTCACCCCTCCACCGGCGCGGTCTCTGCAGCCCCCTGCTTCTCCCACGATCTCCGGCTCCTTCCTGCAGCTGTCACATGGCACCGCTCATTAAAGTCATGAATATGCGCATATTCATGACTTTAATGAGTGGTAGCATGTGACCGCTGTAGGAAGGAAGCGCTGCGGAGAGCGTCGGGAGAAGAGGAGAGGCTGCAGGGACGCGCGGCGGAGGGGTGAGTATAGCTATATTTACCTGTCCCCGTGCCACCGATGCGCGTCGCTCCCTCGGTCTGACTCCTCTGGCTGACGCTGTGAATGATCAGACAGAGGGCGCGATGACGTTGTTAGTGCGCGCCCCGCCCCCTGCCATATCATTCACAGCCAGGAGTCAGACCGAGGGAGCAGCGCGCAGCGAGGACAGGTAAATATCTCAGGTGCCGGGGTCCTGAGCGAGCAATGACACCGGCACCTGTCCCCCATAGCGCGCCGGTGTCCCCGCCTGCTCAGGACACCGGCTCCTGGCCCCCAGCGACGAGAGGTGAGTATGTCATTTTTTTTTTTTTTTTTTTTTGCAGCAGCATATGAGGACTATACTATGGGGCATAATCTGGAGCATATGGGGGCATAATCTGGAGCATATGGGGGCATAAGCTGTGGAACATATGGGGCATAATCTGGAGCATATGGGGGCATAATATGGAGCATATGGGGACATAATATGGAGCATATGGGGGCATTAACTGTGGAACATATGGGGCATAATCTGGAGCATATGGGGGCATAATATGGAGCATATGGGGGCATAATCTGTGGAACATATGGGGCATAATCTGGAGCATATGGGGCATAATCTGTGGAACATATGGGTCATAATCTGTGGAACATATGGGGGCATAATCTGTGGAGCATCATATGGGGGCATAATCATTTTTCACCCTAGGCTTATACACGAGTCAATAAGTTTTCCCAGTTTTTTGTGGCAAAATTAGGGGGGTCGGCTTATACACGGGTCGGCTTATACATGAGTATATACGGTATTACTTTTGTGGGAAAAAAATAGGATTTTTTATTTTCATGCCCGGGCATTATAAAATTGCGTGAAGCACTTGGGGGTTCAAAGTGCTCACCACAGATCTAGATAAGTTACTTAGGGGGTCTAGTTTCCAAAATGGGGTCACTTGTGGAGGGTTTACACTGTTTAGGCACATCAGGGACTCTGCAAACTGACCATGACACCCATCAAAGTCTGCATTCCAAAACGTCATTACTTCCTTCCCGAGCCCTGCGGTGCGTCCAAACAGTATTTCTCCCCCACATATGGGGTATCAGCGAACTCAGGAAAAATTGGACAACAACTTTTGGGGTCAAATTTACTTGGGAAAAATCAAAAATTGGGGACAAAAAAATCATTTTTGTGGAATTTTTTTTTTTTTTCACACCCAGGCATTATAAACTTTAGTGAAACACTTGAGGGGTTCAAAGTGCTCACAACAGATCTAGATAAGTTCCTTAGGGGGTCTAGTTTCCAAAATGGTGTCACTTGTGGGGGGTTTCCACTGTTTAGGCACATTAAGGGCTCTCGAAACGTGACATGGCGTCCAATCTGAATTCCCGCCAATTTTGGTTTGAAAAAGTCAAACGGCGCTCCTTCCATTCCAAGCCCTGCCGTGCGCCCAGACAGTGGTTTTCCCCACATATGGGGTATTGGCGTACTCAGGATAAATTGCACAACAACTTTTTCTGTCCATTTTCTCCTTTTACCCTTGTGAAAATAAAAAAATTGTTTGTAAAAGATCATTTTTGTGACTAAAAAGTTAAATGTTCATTTTTTCCTTCCAAGTTGCTTCAGCTCCTGTGAAGCACCTGAAGGGTTAATAAACTTCTTGAATGTGGCTTTGAGTACCTTGAGGGGTGCAGTTTTTAGAATGGTTTCACTTTTGGGTATTTTCTGCAATATAGACCCCTCAGAGTGACTTCAAATGTGAGGTGGTTCCTAAAAAAAAGGTTTTGTACAATTTGTTGAAAAAATGAAAAATCGCTGGTCAAATTTTAACCCTTATAACTTCGTTGCAAAAAAAAAATTTGGTTTCAAAATTGTGCTGATGTAAAGTAGACATGTGGGAAATGTTATTTCTTAACTATTTTTTGTGACATATTTCTCTGTTTTAAGGGAATAAAAATTCAAAGTTTGAAAATTGCAAAATATTCAAAATTTTCGCCATATTTGCGTCTTTTTCAAAAATCAACACAAGTTATATCGAAGAAATGTTACCACTAACGTAAAGTACAATATGTCATGAGAAAACAGTCTCAGAATCGTGAAGATCTGTTGAAGCGTTCCAGAGTTATAACCTCATAAATAGACAGTGGTCAGAATTGTAAAAATTGGCGCAGTCATTAACGTGCAAACCACCCTTGGGGGTTAAGGGGTTAAGGTGATCGGGCTGGAAGCGCGTCACTAATCCCACCCATCAGCGCCCGTGTCACATGGCCGCGGGTCGCCGATGGGTTAGCTTGACAACCCGGGGTCTGAAGCAGCAGACCCCTTAGGTTGTCATTGCCGGATTGCTATGAGTACCGCCCAGTGGTCAGCGCTCACAGCAAGTGAGCATTTCTGCTTCACAAGCGATCTCAGCATCACCTGTGTGCAGGGGTGGATTAAGGGTAGCCAGGCCCTGGGCTGTTCAGACTCTATTCTGCCCCATCTGTCTCCAATCCTGCCCCCAGTATCTCCAGTCATGCCTCCAGTGTCTCCAGTCATGCCCCCAGTGTCTCATTCTGCCCCCTGTATCTACAATCATGCCCCATATCTCCATTCTGCTCCCCGTGTCCAGCAGTCTGCCCCATGTCCAGCATTCTGCCCCCATGTCTCACAGTTTGCCCCATGTCCAGCATTTCTGCCCCATGTCTCACAGTCTGCCCCCATGTCCAGCATTCTGCCCATATGTACAGCATTCTGCCCAATGTCCAGCATTCTTCCCCATGTCCAGCATTCTGCCCCCATCATGTCCAGCATTCTGCCCCCATGTCTCACAGTTTGCCCCATGTCTCACAGTTTTCCCCCATGTCCAGCATTCTGCCCCCATGTCTCACAGTCTGCCCCATGTCCAGCATTCTGCCCCCATGGCCAGCATTCTGCCCCCATGTCAAGCATTCAGCCCCATGTCCAGCATTCTGCCCCCATGTCCAGCATTCTGCCCCCATCATGGCCAACATTCTGCCCCATCATGGCCAGCATTCTGCCCCCATCATGTCCAGCATTCTGCCCCCATCATGTCCAGCATTCTGCCCCCATCATGTCCAGCATTATGTCCCCATCATGGCAGGCAGCATTCTTCCCCCATGTGTCCAGTGAGTCTGTCCCCCGGCCTGCCGCTCAATAAAAAAAAAAAAATTGTATTCTTCTTACCTTTCCGTGCTCCAGCGCCGATGTTCCCTCCACAAGCGTGCACTTGCCGGCGACTGACAATGACGTCAGACACCGGCGACGTGTGCGCTGCGGCCGACATCAGCTGCCAGCCTCCGATTGGCTGGCCGCTGTTAACTATTGACGTGCGGGCGCCACGTCAATAGCGTTAAACTGCCACAGTACGCCGCCGTCAGGGCAGTAATGCCCTGATGGTGGCCCTGTGGTGGGCCCCCCCACACCACTGGGCCCTGGGCGGTAGCCCAGATTGACCCTCTGGTAATCCGCCCCTGCCTGTGTGTAGCAAAAGCGATCGGATTATCGCAGCTTCTAGTCACCCATGGAGACTATTGAAGCAAGTGAAAAGTAAAAAAAGTTTTAAAAAATATTAAAAAAAAAAAATATATAAAAGTTAAAATCACCCCCCCATTCACCCAATTCAAAATAAAACAATTTAAAAATAACAACAACACATATTTGGTATTTCAGAGTTCAGAATCACCCGATCTATCAATATAAAAATAATTAATCCGATTGGTAAACGGCATACCAAAAAAAAAAAAAGTCAAAATGCCAGAATTAAATTTTTTTGGTCACCGCAGCATTGCATTAAAATGCAGTAACTGGCGTCCAAAAGATCGTATCCACACCGAAATGGTATCAATAAAAACGTCAGCTTCGCATGCAAAATATAAGCGCTCACCCAGCCCCAGATCAAGAAAAATATAGATGCCACGGGTCTCGGAAAATGTTGCAATTTTTTTTTTTTTAACAAATTTTGGATTTTTTTCACCACTTAAATAAAAAAGAACCTATATATGTTTGGTATCTGCAAACTCATAATGGACTGGAGAATAATAATGATAGGTCAGTTTTAGCATTTGGTGAATGTGGCAAAAAAAAATCCACTTTTTTTGCAATTTGTCCGCACTTCCTGTTTTCATCTACACGATATTGTAAAACCAATGGTGTTCTTCAAAAGTACAACTCGTCCCACAAAAAACAAGCCCTCCCATGGCCATATTGACAGAAAAATAAAAAAGTTATGGCTCTGGGAATAAGGGGAGCGAAAAACAGAAAAACGCAAAAAAGAAAAATTGCTGCGGCGTGAAGGGGTTAAACTCACCAGTCCTTGAGTAAGAAAGACTTCAGTCCTTAGATGCTCTTTGGGGGCGACCTCATTTACCGCACACCTCGTGGATGAGACACCAGCTTTAGTACGCTCAGTTATGCGAGGCCCCCTTTTTTTCATATCTTCAGGGACACTAGACCCTTCTGGTACTTCTATTGTGGATTCAGCCTCCAACCTATTCTCTGGATCAGCCTGGAGCAGTAGTGTTGCTTCCCCTCGAACTGCAGATACCACCCATCATATTGCATATTTCAGCATAGCACTCTTCCTGGCGCCCCTTCTTTCCCCTCTGGTTGAACCTCTTACACTGGATTTTCCGTGTGTACTCTTCCACTAACCCGGTGAAGAGTCATCTCCGATCTGTAATTTCTGTCCAATAAGCCATATCAGCATCTGCAGCCGATGGCGAGGTTCTTGCACCCAGGTGGTCATTCTCCTCCTGTTGCGATCTTCCTCAGGGTCAAGCCTTAACACAAATATTTTACAGCCATTACGGCCAAGCAGCAACATGTAGGGTGTGTACACGGTTGTAGCATGAGCTCGGTTGCTGTACACCTTCACCAATTCAAATTCAGGTCATTTCATGTTCCGATCCTCTACCAACATCCTCAACATCTGCAGCAATGTTCTGTTGAAGTGAGTCGCACACACCAAGTGGTGTGGGTACCAGGGCTATGGGATACTCGGCACCGAGCCCATGGAAGTCTATGGGGAATGTCACTGGCAGCAGGACTCGGTCCGTGGCCCTGGGCGGTCATGCAATGGGGGATATTTACAGGGGATTATAATAATTGTTGTTCGTGACGCCACCTGTGGTTTCTGATCTGATTGACCAGCGCTGCAGGGTAGATCTCTGAGGGGGTGTTATGGCAGCTAGATGTTAAGTCCCCCACAGGTGGGACTGGTCCCTCAAAGTCTATGGTGGTGCAGGGTGCAGATAAGAAGTCAGTCACACACAATGCAGTCTCTTTCCATACCTTTACTTATGTTGGAAGCAGGCATGTCCCGGGGAGCTGGTCAGGTTGGAGAATGCACATTCAGGGAATTGCTGAGCAGGTTTAAGGCCTCCTTTCTCCTTGAAGTGTATGTGAGTCCTAACTTGCATAAAGTCAAGTTTAACTCCTGCTGTGGCAGCTACGCCCGGCCGACATTGTGGTAGAGCCTTCTCTGTCTCTGATTATCAGATGTTGGAAAGAACTAAGTCCTTACTTTTGCAGCGTCCCGCTCAAAGTCCCTGTTCTCCCTGACTCCGGTTACATATCAGCGCTTAGGGCTACCTTCTGCGACTTGAAGTCCAGCAAGGCCTCCGGTTTTCTATCACTAGCCGTGAAGTACTAGCAATGCTTCGGACCCCGGTGTCCGGTTAATAAGTGACGGTGATTATCACCCAGGTCACGCTTCCTTATGTTTTCCACTCGCCTGTCGCCCTGCTCTTGCCCTTAACATAAGCACAGGTAGCAGTGGTTGTAGTCGTAAGCTTTCCTTCCAGAGCTCACTGACCTGTTCTCAGTTGCCTCGTTGTTATAACTGCAGTGGTTCCTTTCCTTCTTTCCTTCCAGACCCTGTCCAGAGCAGCTCACAGGACGTTCCGTCAGACTGTATACACGCTGTAGCTCCGAGAGTCACTTTCCACGTTCTAGAGAACACAGACAGCTTATTCTGAGGTAACTGTTTCACTTGCTTCAGTTGCAGCTCTGACTAGGCTAGAGTGCTTCACTTGTCCACTCGTACTAGCCTCCACTTCTGTATGAGGTGAGCTACAGGAGCTCCTTCAGATCTCAGTCTTATCTCCTCTCCCTCCAAGACTAGACTGCTCTGTCCTGAGACAGGAAACTAATCTCATCTCTTCTCTCCTCTCTACTGACTGACTAATCTGCTACGTCACACTAACTTAAATAATCTAAGTTGCCCTCTGGTGGCAGTGTTGAGAAATGTGTGTTGTGAATGAATATCAGGCTTTACAATTACCTTTCCTGTGCATTTTCCAGGAGACATGTGTGCCTCGCGCAGCTGGGCCACACAGAAGCACTCACAGGCCCCATTTCCCTGAGGGTTATAGGGCGTTGTCCTGGATCTTTCAAATCCATAGATTCGGTGCAGTTCTTCCATGACTCTCCCATGGAAGCAGACCCCTTGATCCAAGTGGATCCTCTTCAGGCACCCATATGAAGTCTCGGCAGATAGCTTGGGCCTTCAGGTCCTGGGTCAGGGTCATGACTGCGAATTTTCTGATATGGTCCGTCATCAGCAGGCAATATTCACAACCGATATGGGATGGGCTGATCATGAGGTAGTCCACCAATAAAACTTCCAGCGGTTCAGACATCCTTATCACCTGAGTGAATGCCCTCTGTTCTGGAGGCTTAGTCAATTCAATTAGCCTCTTATACACAGCATGTGCCCCACATAATAGCCCCCTTTATACAGTATGAGCCCCACATAGCCTCTTATATACAGTATGTGCCCCACATAGCCCCTATATACCGTATTAGCTTCACCTAGCCTCTTATATACAGTATGAAAAAAAAACACATACTCACCTTGCTCCCATTCCCCGGCACTCTGCTTCTGCTCTCACCAATGCTCTGACTCTCCACAGTGCACAGCTGACCTAATGAAATTAAGTTATTGTGTAGCCCTGGTGTGAAGGCACACGCAGTACCCTGGAGGATGTGCGGAGAGGTAACAGTTTAATGCTCAATAAACATTCACTCCATCACACACTTAGACACACCCATAGGATATATATAGCTAGTCAGATCTAGCCAGTCATTCAGTGTGTAGTGTGCAGTCTGTGTAGGAAGAGAGAGGAGTGAGCAGCAGGACCTTCAGTCTCCTGTCCCAAGGACAGTGGAGTTCAGTGACGTGCTCCTGAACTAGAAGATTACTGAGCACCTGTTAGCAAGCTCTGGGAAGAAGAAAGAAGGGACTAGCCTGCATTACCCTAGGAAGTGTGGAGTGCTTATGCTACAAGCGCGGACAGGGCGAAGGGCGCAGTGGAAGGAATTCAGTAGTGCCTTAAGGATTGGATTATCCTGCACATTGTCACGGTCACTGGGGACCGAAGCGTCACTATAGCTCCAGGCATAGTGATAGAAAAACCAGAGTCTTACTGGACCTTAGGTCGCAGCAAGCAGCCCTTGGAGTGTCAGTACGTAACAGGGGTCAGGTGGAATAGGAACTTTGAGCCTGATCAGCAAAAGCAAGAACCTAGTTCCATCAAAGGAAGGCTCCGACCACCAAAACTGACCGGGCAGTACAGCTTGGAGAAGCTGGAGAAATTGGAGTGAACTAGGCTTTATGCTGGTTGGACTCATCATCTTTGGAAGTAAAGGAGGCCCCCAACCTGTTCAGCTGTTATCTCAAAGCACATCCTCCACCCGACCAGCCTCCCTGGGACCTGCCTGAACAACTTGAAGTAAAAGGTATGGAAAGAAGCTTCTATGTGTGAGACTGAGTTATTTGATTGCATCCCTGCACAACCCCACCATAACTATCGACCTGAGGGAAGAGTCCCACCTGTAGGGGACCCGACATCTAGCTGCCTCACCATCCCCTCAGAGATCTACAGCAGCGCTGGTCTTAGTGATCAGAGAACTACAGGTGGCGTCACGAACTGTATATATACCTATCCCCTGTAAATATTCCCCCCAACATACGCCTGACCGCCAGGGCCACAGACCGAGCCACCGCTACCTGTGACAACCCCATAGACTTCCATGGGCTCGGCTCTGAGTACCCCATTGCTCTGGTAAACCACAATTGTGGTGCGGGTCAAGACAAACTTGGCGTCACGAACAGGATGCGAAACTCGCAAAATTGCGAGCCCTGTGTGCCTGTGGAGGTGTTTTTGTGAAAAAGGACTGTTTGCTATTTTTGGCGCTAAAATCCGCCATTTTGCCGCCAAATTCGCGCCCTCAGGCGCTGGAGAAGAAGGTGGGCGTGGATTCGTGGGCGTGTGCCCCCCTGTGGCGCGAAGAAAATGCCTGCCCTCTCAAAGTGCTATTACAATATGCGATCCTGCCCTACAGAAAAGGAGGTCCGCCTCCTCTTCACCTTCCCTGCGAAGAGGAGGAGACGCAAATCCCGCCTCCACAGAAGAGACCGGACGGCTCTGGTAGAAGAAGAAGAGAGTCTGTTCTGGAACATCATGGAAGCAGGACGTGTGCATCCGAGCAGGGAAGCGGTGGAAGGCAGGCCCCGTTCCCCAGCCAAGCTGCCACTAGAACCGGAACCCTCCGTGGTCCTGCACCTGCAGCAAGCATTGCTAGAGATTAAAGAGGAAAATGCCAGATTGAAGAAGATGGTTTTGCAACAACCTGGCGAAGAAGAGATCGAGAGACGCCGGCGTACCCAGATGCAGCGGCGGCTGTGGGACGCGGTGTTCTCTCCCCTCGACGACCCCCCACGGTTCGAGTTACCAAAACTTCTGCTGCCCAAGGCTAAGGAGCAACCGGAGGCTACCCCCAAAAGGACCGACCCTGAACCTACCGAGGAAGCGGTGGAAGCGAAGGAGGTTGAGGAGGTACGCCAGTTCCGGAACGCCCGCCCGGCCAGGAGGCCGCAGCAGATGATCGATCCCCGGCAGGGACACCGGAGGGGTCCTGTCCATCATTACCAGACGTCGACTGGGATGAGATGGCGCGCCTGGATGACGTCGCCTACACCGCCCAGTGGGAACGTGAGTGGCAGCGTTGCGAAGAGGAACAGCGACGCCGGCAGGAGGAAGAGCGGGAAGCGCAGCGGAACCGGCAGCGGCAGTACGAGCAGCTGATCGCGGATAAGGAAAGTGTCCGCCGGGAAAAAGGTACTCTAAGGGAACCGCGGCGGCAGGGGTGTGTGACAGAGTTCCAGCTCCGGAAGGGCTGGGGCTTCATTAGAGAACCGGGCCTCTACCCAGGGGTCTTTGTCAGTCGCAGGGACGTAGAATCCCACCTGCCCATCGGCCATCCCGGGAGGGACCTAGTTAATGGAGACATAGTCAACTACACACGGCACTGGGGTATGAAGGGATGGTATGCCCTTAATGTCACAATCATCCGTGACCCCGTCCCTGACGCAGGTAACGTCACCATTGCCAGCGCATCCCAGTCTCAATCTACCGCTGCATCAGGCCGTGCCCCGGCATCGCCCCAGGAGAGTATATCACAGTTGGAAGCGTCCCCTGCGTACTCTTCACTACCTTGTCCACCTACGTATCGCAATCTGCATCCCAATCCACATCGCAATCAGCGGTCTACACGACGTCGCGCACGACGACTATTTCTGCATCACGAGAGAAAGTGGTTATTACAGCGACGCAGACAGCGTCTCACAAGGAGAAAGCGCCCGGCGTGCCCCAAGCGGTTCGCACAAGGACTGTAGCGACCCAAACCCTGATAGCAGGTCACGACCTATTTGTCATGGGATCTAAGGATCATCGTGTCGTTCCAGCCCCCGGGATGGAAAGTGTAACTGAAGTTAGCAAGAAAATGTGAAGAACGGTAGGACCCAGACAGGGTTTACCGCAGCTGAGAAGATGTATATAAGTTTTTATAAAAGTGAAAAATAGTTTGCACCGTTGATATGGGTATATAATGTTTACATATATTGCCAAAATAGAATGCCCGGCTGGGTAAGCAGATAAAGAGAGTTTTGCACTTTATGGTATTTATGTGATAAGTGGTCGCATATTTGCACCAAGTTTTATAGGGAATACTCTAGTTGAGTAAATAGAATCTGATATAATGTGAATTATTTGAAAATGTGTCTTATAATGGACTGCGTGGCTGAGGACTGAGCCAGCCCAAAAACTGTATCCTGTAAATAGTTGCACTAAGGTGCATTATATTGGTTTTACATGAAACCACCTCAACTACCTCTGAATATAAAACCCGTGTGGTGTGGCACTGAGTGAGGTCTGCATTCAGATGTCCTGCAGCCCACCCAGGACCCACGTTGAAGGTTTGGTGCGGGTCCTTCACAAGAATATTGTCATCTATTTATATGAAAATGTCTATTTAGTATTTTGTATTTTTCTATGCCTAATGTTATAATGCAACGTTCAAGAAACCCGTACCTCCCGGATGGGAAGAGTTAATGTTTATTGTTAATGAAAAACAAAATGTCTTCTTGTATTTCACAGCCCGGGAGTGCTGTATTTTACCATGGGGGAATGTGTAGCCCTGGTGTGAAGGCACACGCAGTACCCTGGAGGATGTGCGGAGAGGTAACAGTTTAATGCTCAATAAACATTCACTCCATCACACACTTAGACACACCCATAGGATATATATAGCTAGTCAGATCTAGCCAGTCATTCAGTGTGTAGTGTGCAGTCTGTGTAGGAAGAGAGAGGAGTGAGCAGCAGGACCTTCAGTCTCCTGTCCCAAGGACAGTGGAGTTCAGTGACGTGCTCCTGAACTAGAAGATTACTGAGCACCTGTTAGCAAGCTCTGGGAAGAAGAAAGAAGGGACTAGTCTGCATTACCCTAGGAAGTGTGGAGTGCTTATGCTACAAGCGCGGACAGGGCGAAGGGCGCAGTGGAAGGAATTCAGTAGTGCCTTAAGGATTGGATTATCCTGCACATTGTCACCGGTCACTGGGGACCGAAGCGTCACTATAGCTCCAGGCATAGTGATAGAAAAACCAGAGTCTTACTGGACCTTAGGTCGCAGCAAGCAGCCCTTGGAGTGTCAGTACGTAACAGGGGTCAGGTGGAATAGGAACTTTGAGCCTGATCAGCAAAAGCAAGAACCTAGTTCCATCAAAGGAAGGCTCCGACCACAAAACTGACCGGGCAGTACAGCTTGGAGAAGCTGGAGAAATTGGAGTGAACTAGGCTTTATGCTGGTTGGACTCATCATCTTTGGAAGTAAAGGAGGCCCCCAACCTGTTCAGCTGTTATCTCAAAGCACATCCTCCACCCGACCAGCCTCCCTGGGACCTGCCTGAACAACTTGAAGTAAAAGGTATGGAAAGAAGCTTCTATGTGTGAGACTGAGTTATTTGATTGCATCCCTGCACAACCCCACCATAACTATCGACCTGAGGGAAGAGTCCCACCTGTAGGGGACCCGACATCTAGCTGCCTCACCATCCCCTCAGAGATCTACAGCAGCGCTGGTCTTAGTGATCAGAGAACTACAGGTGGCGTCACGAACTGTATATATACCTATCCCCTGTAAATATTCCCCCCAACATACGCCTGACCGCCAGGGCCACAGACCGAGCCACCGCTACCTGTGACAACCCCATAGACTTCCATGGGCTCGGCTCTGAGTACCCCATTGCTCTGGTAAACCACAATTGTGGTGCGGGTCAAGACATTATTGTGACTGCTGGCTCGCACGCTGATTGGTGGAAGATGGAGCCAGTGGTGCCGTCCTCCACAAATGTATTCTCCGCTGTCTGCATCCAGAGGATGAGGAGAGCTGTGACAGAGAGCAGTAGATGGACGGTGGGAGGGCACTGTTTCAGCCCTTCAGCTGTCTCGGTCCACGGGCAGGACCAGAACAACCAGAGGGCCGGATGTGGCTCAAGGGCCGCGCTTTACCAAGGTCTCATATACTGTATAATGCACAGAGAGAGGCACTACTACTATATATGGAGGTAAATATAGAATACTATTACTATATAGGGCATTTCAGTTTGTTTTTCAATTTAATTGTACAGATTCTGGCTGACATTAAAGGTTGAAAAAGTTCTAAAATGATTCTTCTTAGTAGGATTTTGGTAGGATTTTTTACATGGCAAAAATAGGCATTTTAACAGGGATGTGTTGACTTTGTGTATCCACTGTATCTACTATCATGTGGTCACTTTATGGAAGTGTTTTCATTAATGATCAGTGGGTAGTATTATCATTAGTGTATATGCTGGTAATATGTTGTTATGGTCTTTCTGTATTGTTTGTCCCTTATAATGCAGTACACATGATAATATTTTTCTTGGTGCAGTGTTTTTTTTGTTAATGATCAGTATGGTGGTATTATTTGGTCATGTGTCACTTTTATAGTTCTGTTATTGGTAATATTGGTTTTGGTATGCTACGTTTTGTTCAGGATCAAAGGGGTAACATTTCTCCTTGCGGAGAGCGACATGTGAAGTCTGACATGCCGAGGTGAGGAGACTTAAGCTGCAATGCTACTCTGGGAAATATGCAATATGTCTCTTCATAGAGGAAGAGGACTAGAACTCTAGTGCCACCTGTAGGAAGTAGCAATCCTAAAAGTCAATGTCAACCCCTAGCCTACTGTAATTCATGTGACAAGGCTCGTGAAAGGGTCCACATTGACTTTTAGGATTGCTACATCCAATAGGTGGCGCTAAAGTTCTAGTCCTCTTCTTCTCTGAAGAGACAATTTGCAGATTTTGTTTAGTAAGAGTATGGTGATTACTGCCGTATAGTGGTATTTGGTGACTGTGCTCTGTAAATGTTAGATACTGAGCTTATTTTCAGTCCCAGTATGGGATAGGTATGCATTGCTTTAATTCAACATTGTTTTAAGCAGCATAATACCCAATTGCAAAAATTGAGTAGGCACCATCTGGAAAGCATAGACACATGGACAAAATTGTTGGTAAGCTTCTGGTAAAGTAACAAAAACCCACAATGATCATTGATATAATGTGGAACTGACAAAAGTATTTTTCAATTTAAATTTACTGAATATCAACTAGTAAAAATCAGACATTGCTTTTGAATTGTGGTTCAACATAAAAAAAATCTAATAAAACTGGCCAAGTTATTTCGTTGACCAACATGGGGTTTTCTTACTTTAACAGAAGGGAGCCAACAGTTTGCAATTTTTCTATACGGAATATCCTTTTTGTAGAGCTTGTGTTAGGTAATTTACCAGAAAAATAGGGACAGGCCCATGTGCCACACGTAGAACAAATTGCTGAATCTCCCTTTCTCTGATACCTCTGTTCTTCTGTAATAGTGGCTACAGTTATTGATTGCACTGCCTCCAGAGCCAAGTCTTCTTCATACATTAACATGCTACTCATCTTCCCAGTGCTATAGGATATACTAGATGGTGGCACGATTCTAACGCATTGGGTATTCTAGAATATGTATGTACTTATGCATGGCTCCACTCCCACCCTTGTATACATGGCTCCGCTCCCACCCTCCCATCCTACATACATGGCTCCGCTCCCACTCTATATACATGGCTTTGCTCCCACCCTCCCATCCTATACACATGGCTCCACTCCCACCCTCCCATCCTATACACATGGCTCCGCTCCCACCCTCCCATCCTGTATACATGGCTCCGCTCCCACACTCCCATCCTATATACATGGCTCTGCTCCCACCCTCCCATCCTATATACATGGCTCCGCTCCTACCCTCCCATCCTATACACATGGCTCCGCTCCCACCCTCTCATACTGTATACATGGCTCCGCTCCCACCCTCCCATCCTATATACATGGCTCCGCTCCCACCCTCCCATCCTATATACATGGCTCCGCTCCCACCCTCCCATCCTATATACATGGCTCCACTCCACCCACCCATCCTTTATACACAGCTCCGCTCCCACCCTCCCATCCTATATACACGGCTCCGCTCCCACCCTCCCATCCTGTATGCATGTGTGGAGCCCAGCTGCGACTGAATCCATATCTCCCAGAAGGGTGCACTGAAAGAATATCCCACTAGAGGTCATTATTCACATGCACACACATTCATTTTATCCCCAAAGACCACCAGAGGGAGCTGTGTAAGACATATAAAAGACAGTTACACAGGAAACACTTAGTTTAGTTTAGTTCAGTCAGCCAGTCAGTCTGCAGAAGGTGACGTGCAGAGCTGAGGTTAGTGAGGCTGCAGAGCTAATCAGTTCCAAGCAAGTGGAGTCTAGTAGAGAGTGATACAGAGAAATCACTCCAGCCTAGTCAAAGCTGAAACTAGGAGTGCAACCTAGTGAGAAGCGTGCAAATGCTTAGAGAGCGGTGAAGAGGCAGCCCACCAACTGCCAGTGTGTGTGATCGTGTGAGGGCCCAGGTAGGCCGAAGGCGAGTGGAAAGAGCAGCAACAGGGGTAGAAAAGCCTTTAGAGCTTACCTCAGCAAGTATTGACCGGACACCGGGGTCCAAGCCTATAGGGATCTCCACGACCCATTAGGAGAACACCGGAGTTCCTGGAGGACTACAAGTCCCAGGAGTACCACAGAGCTGATACGTAGCTGGATCAGGAGGACGGAGTCTAGCAGTGCACTGCAAATAGAGACTGTGTACTTCAAGAGGAGGTCCAATCACAAGATCAGCCAGGTGCAAGACAGAGACCAAGTTAGACCTAGCTACAAGCAGGTCAGGACTTTATCACATAAAGGCAGAGGACAGGAGGCCACACACCTACCAAGTGGAGTAATCTGGATGTGCATCCTTCACCCTAC
This sequence comes from Oophaga sylvatica, assembly GCA_033576555.1. Classification (NCBI taxonomy): domain Eukaryota; kingdom Metazoa; phylum Chordata; class Amphibia; order Anura; family Dendrobatidae; genus Oophaga; species Oophaga sylvatica. The sequence continues at coordinate 397,955,711 of JARQOD010000004.1, forward strand.
AGCGCTTCGGGAAGTGCCTGCAACATCTTCAGTAAAGGTACTAAAGTGACTTATGTGTGTGTCTCCCTTATTACTCCTGTCTGCCGGGTCCCCGTCTGTCCTGCACCCCTGCACATCTATCTGCCCTGGAGGAGAACTCAGCCTTACTTATGGAAGGCTTAACACCTAGCTGCACAATATTAACCCTCCAGTGGATCTGCATAGCAGCGCTGGTCATCCTGACCAGTTACCACAAGTGGCGTCACGAATCCCCATATCATCATTCAAGTCACCTGTAAATATCCCACATTACAGTGAGCGCCCAGGGCACGTACCGAGCTGTGCTACCCGTGACATTCCCCATAGATATCAACGGGCTCGGTGCCGAGTACCCCAAAGCTCTGGCTGTGCGACTCACATGGGTCCGCTCCCACCCTCCCATCCTATATACATGGCTCCGCTCCCACCCTCCCATCCTATATACATGGCTCCACTCCACCCTCCCATCCAATATACATGGCTCCGCTCCCACCCTCCTATCCTGTATACATGGCTCCGCTCCCACCCTCCAATCCTATATACATGGCTCCACTCCACCCTCCAATCCTATATACATGGCTCCGCTCCCACCCTCCCATCCTATATACATGGCTCCACTACCACCCTCCCATCCTATATACATGGCTCCGCTCCCACCCTGTATACATGGCTCTGCTCCCACCCTCCCATCCTATATACATGGCTCCGCTCCCACCCTCCAATCCTATATACATGGCTCCACTCCACCCTCCCATCCAATATACATGGCTCCACTCCCACCCTCCCATCCTGTATACATGTCTCCGCTCCCACCCTCCCATCCTATATACATGGCTCCGCTCCCACCCTCCAATCCTATATACATGGCTTCGCTCCCATCCTCCCATCCTGTATACATGGCTCCGCTCCCACCCTCCCATCCTATATACATGGCTCCGCTCCCACCCTCCCATCTTATACACATGGCTCCGCTCCCACACTCCCATCCTATATACATGGCTCCGTTCCCATCCTATATACACAACTCCGCTCCCACCCTCCCATCCTGTATACATGGCTCCGCTCCCACCCTCCCATCCTATATACATGGCTCCGCTCCCAACCTCCTATCCTATATACACAGCTCCGCTCCCACCCTCCCATCCTATATACATGGCTCCACTCCCACCCTCCCATCCTATATACATGGCTCCGCTCCCACCCTCCCATCCTATATACATGGCTCCACTCCACCCTCCCATCCAATATACATGGCTCCGCTCCCACCCTCCTATCCTGTATGCATGGCTCCGCTCCCACCCTCCCATCTTATACACATGGCTCCGCTCCCACACTCCTATCCTATATACATGGCTCCGTTCCCATCCTATATACACAACTCCGCTCCCACCCTCCCATCCTGTATACATGGCTCCGCTCCCACCCTCCCATCCTTTATACACAGCTCCGCTCCCACCCTCCCATCCTATATACACGGCTCCGCTCCCACCCTCCCATCCTGTATGCACGGCTCCGCTCCCACCCTCCCATCCTATATACATGGCTCCGCTCCCACCCTCCCATCCTATATACATGGCTCCACTCCACCCTCCCATCCAATATACATGGCTCCGCTCCCACCCTCCTATCCTGTATGCATGGCTCCGCTCCCACCCTCCAATCCTATATACATGGCTCCACTCCACCCTCCAATCCTATATACATGGCTCCGCTCCCACCCTCCCATCCTATATACAAGGCTCCGCTCCCACCCCTCCATCCTGTATACATGGCTCCGCTCCACCCTCCCATCCTATATACATGGCTCCACTACCACCCTCCCATCCTATATACATGGCTCCGCTCCCACCCTCCTATCCTGTATACATGGCTCCGCTCCCACCCTCCCATCCTATATACATGGCTCCGCTCCCACCCTCCAATCCTATATACATGGCTCCAGTCCACCCTCCCATCCAATATATATGGCTCCACTCCCACCCTCCCATCCTTTATACACAGCTCCGCTCCCACCCTCCAATCCTATATACATGGCTCCGCTCCCACCCTCCAATCCTATATACACAGCTCCGCTCCCACCCTCCCATCCTATATACATGGCTCCGCTCCCACCCTCCCATCCTATATACATGGCTCCGTTCCCATCCTATATACATGGCTCCGCTCCCACCCTCCCATCCTATATACATGGCTCCGCTCCCACCATCCCATCCTATATACATGGCTCCGCTCCCACCCTCCATCCTTATACATGGCTCCGCTCCCCCTCCAATCCTATATACAGGCTCCGCTCCCACCCTCCATCCTATATACAGCTCCACTCCCACCCTCCCATCCTGTATACATGGCTCCGCTCCACTCCCATCCTATATACATGGCTTCGCTCCCACCTCCCATCCTGTATACATGGCTCGCTCCACCTCCCATCCTATATACATGGCTCCGCTCCCACCTCCCATCCTATATACATGGCTCGCTCCCACCCTCCCATCGTATATACATGGTTCCGCTCCCACCCTCCCATCCTATATACATGGCTCCGCTCCCACCCTCCAATCCTATATACATGGCTCCGCTCCCACCCTCCCATCCTAATATACTGGCTCCGCTCCGCTCCCCCTCCCATCCTATATACATGGCTCCGTTCCCATCCTATTTTACATGGCTTCGCTCCCACCCCCCATCTTACATACATTTGGGTCCGCTCCCACCCTCCCATCCTATATACATGGCTCCCCTCCCACTCTTATACATGGCTTTCCCTTCCCACCCTCCCATCGAATATACATGGCTCTGCTCCCACCCTCTCATCCTATATACATGGCTCCGCTCCCACCCTCCCATCCTATATACATGGGCTCCGTTCCCACCCTCCCATCCTTTATACATGACTCCGCTCCCCCTCCCTCTTATTTTACATGGCTCCCTCCACCTCCCATCCTTTTACATGGGTCCACTCCCACCCTTATACATGGCTCCGCTCCCACCTCCCATCCTATATACATGGCTCTGCTCCCACCCTATATACATGGCTCCGTTCCACCCTCCCATCGCATATACATGGCTCCCCTCCCCCCCTATCATCCTATATACATGGCTCCACTCCACTCTCCCATCCCCTCCAATCCTATATACATGGCTCCACTCCACCCTCCCATCCTATACAGGCTCCGCTCCCCCCCTCCCATCAGTATACATGGATCCGCTCCCACCCCCTCCAATCCTATATACATGGCTCCGCTCCCAAACCCCCCCCATCCTATATACATGGCTCCGTTCCCATCCTATATACATGGCTCGCTCCCAAACCCTTTCCCATCTTATATCATTGTTTCGCTCCCACCCCTCCCATCCTATATACATGGCTCCGCTCCCACCCTATTTACATGGCTCCGTTCCCACCCTTCATCGTATTACATGGCTCCGCTCCCACCTCCCATCCTATTTTACATGGCTCCGCTCCCCCCCTCCCATCTATATTTGTGTGGCCCAGCTGCGCTTGGTACACACGTTCCCTGGAGAATGCACAGAACGGTAATTACAAAAACCGATATTCATTTAATTCACACTTCCCCCGGGGCCACCAAGGGGGCCCTTTTGATTCAGGTATTTTGGGGGTTTTGGGGAAAAG
>JARQOD010000004.1:397959459-398002587 GCA_033576555.1 Oophaga sylvatica
TTTGCCACACTACAGGGCAAGTGGGAAGGCCATCAGAGACCCCCACACTACAACTGCTTAATGCTGATGTCAAAATAGACAAGAGAACATAGTGCCAATAACTATAATTCTTAATGTGCCAACACCGAAAAAATATCTACACAAAAGCGCTATATAATACAACGTCAGTAGTGTGATTACAAGCTAACAGGAGCATCACAGCATACCATAGGGCTAATCAAAAATTCATCACATATGTGTGCAACTAATATCAGGCATACAGATTGCCCAGCTGTGTATCAATTAGCTTCCACATGGCAATAGCATAAATATGCCTCAAATACATATGTACCTGATCCAGTGATCTAGGGCAAGCGTGGGGGCGCCGAGGGTCAGTGTAATCCATCTATTCTATCCTATCGGCACCTGCTATGATTTTACTGTACGTGGCTGCTGAATTGCTGGCTTTGTATATATCTATCAATCTACTTCTATCTATCTATCTATCTATCTGTGTTTTGAAGAATATTTCCTTTGAAAATGATGTGTAAATGACATACAGTGGGGGAAATAATTATTTGATCCCTTGTTAATTTTGTACAGTAAGTTTGCCCACTGACAAAGGCATGAACAGTCTATAATTTTAAGGGTAGGTTAATTTTAACATTGAGAAATATATCAAAAATAAAAACCAGAAAATTACATTGTATAAATTCTATAAATTTATTTGCATTTGCAGTGAGAAATAAGTATTTGATCCCCTACCAACCATTAAGATTTCTGGCTCCTACAGACCAGTTGGACGCTCCTAATCAACTCGTTACCTGCATTAAAGACAGCTGTCTTACATAGTCACCTTTATAAAAGACTCCTGTTAACAGACTCAATTAATAGGTCAGACTCTAACCTCTACAACATGGGCAAGAACAAAGAGCTATCTAAGGATGTCAGGGACAAGGTCATAGACCTGCACAAAGCTGGAATGGGTAGCAAAACCATAAGTAAGACGCTGGATGAGAAGGATACAACTGGTGGTGCAATAGTAAGAAAATGTAAGAAATACAAAACGAATGTCAATCGACATCAATCTGGGGCACCATGCAAAATCTCACCTCGTGGAGTATCCTTGATCATGAGGAAGGTGAGAGATCAGCCTAAAACTGCACGGGGGAACTTGTTAATGATCTCAAGGCAGCTGGGACCACAGTCACCAAGAAAACCATTGCTAACACATTACGCTGTAAAGGTTTAAAATCCTGCAGTGCCCGCAAGGTCCCCCTGCTCAAGAAGGTACATGTGCAGGCCCATCTGAAGTTTGCCAATGAACATCTGGATGATTCTGTGAGTGATTGGGAGAAGGTGCTGTGGTCAGATGAGACAAAAATTGAGCTCTTTGGCATTAACTCAACTCGCCGTGTTTGGAGGAAGAGAAATGCTGCCTATGACCCAAAGAACACCGTCCCCACTGTCAAGCATGGAGGTGGAAACATTATGTTTTGGGGGTGTTTCTCTGCTAAGGGCACAGGACCACTTCACCACACCAATGGGAGAATGGATGGAGCCATGTACCGTAAAATCCTGAGTGACAAGCTCCTTCCCTTCACAGGACATTAAAAAATGGGTCGTGGCTGGGTCTTCCAGCAAGACAATGACCCGAAACATACAGCCAAGGCAACAAAGGAGTGGCTGAAAAAGAAGCACATTAAGGTCATGGAGTAGCCTAGCCAGTCTCCAGACCTTAATCCTATAAAAAACTTATGGAGGGAGTTAAAGCTTAGAGTTGCCAAGCGACAGCCTCAAAATCTTAATGATTAAGAAATGGTCTGCAAAGAGGGTGGACCAAAATTCCTCCTGACATGTGCGCAAACCTCATCATCAACTACAAAAACGTTTGACTGCTGTGCTTGCCAACAAGGGTTTTGCCACCAAGTATTAAGTCTTGTTTGCCAGGGGATCAAATACTTATTTCTCACTGCACAATGCAAATAAATTTATATAATTTATACAATGTAATTTTCTGGATTTTATTTTTGATATTCTATCTCTCAATGTTAAAATTAACCTACCATTAGCCTGTTCATGTCTTTGTCAGTGGGCAATTATTTCCTCCACTGTAGAGAATTGCTTTATGTAAAAGCTCATGTTAAAATCGCATTGCAATCGGAAAGCAAGCGCATTGCATTAGGATGTAAATCGGATGCTAGGTGTTAAAAATTGGATTGTGCTAGCATAAAAAACGCATGACACTTGCATTACACTCGTCCTACTTGTAGGAACAAAATCGGACCGATTTTAAAATCGCTAGTGTGACTCCAGCATTAGGGTATGTGCGCATGTTGAGTATTTGCTGCAAGGTTTCTGCATCTCTTGGCAGCAAAAACACTGTGACAACACTGTGCGTATTGATTTTTTTACTTTATTGTTTTTTGGTGCTATTTTTTGCAGTTTTGCATGTGTTTTTGCATGCGTTTTTGTACAGCAATGAAGGCTTTTTTTAGCTAAAGATATTTAAAAAAAATTTTGTGATGTAATCTCTTGGTTCAACACCTTCTTTTTAATTCTGATGCAGTAGCATCAGGGGAATGGTATTAGGGCTTGGTGTCAGCAGCTGTCATTTTCACCAAGCCCTAGATTTAGTAATGAAAAGGAGTCAGACAGACACCCTCATTAATAAACTGGTAATTAAACGCACACATACACTCTCTAACCAGCCTATGTAGGAGCATTAACAGAATGAACCTTCATAGGCTGTAACCAAACATTAACTGTTAATTTTTATCAAAAAATGAAAAAAAAAAAATTGTGTGGACTCCCGCGTAATTTTCATAACCAGCAGAGGGAAAGCCGATGGCTGAGGGCTGATGTTAATATTCTGGAAAGGAGCCAATAGCCATAAAGGTTCCCAGGCTATTAATATCAGCTCACAGCATTTTGGTTAGGCTTTACTGGCAAGTTTACAGGGGGACCCCAGTAAAAAATTGGCATTTTGTCACCCTATAAAATCTAACTAGCAAAGACTAGGCAGACAGCTGCGGGCTGATATTAAAAGCCTAGGAGGGGGCCATGGACATTGACCCCCTTCCAGACTAAAAACTTCAGCTCTCAGTCACCTCAGAAAAGGCTCATCTATAAGATGTGCCAAATCTGACGCTTAACCTTGCTCTTCCTTCTTGCCCTTTAGCGGTGGAAAGTGGAGTAATGGTTGGGGGCATTGAAGTCACCTTTGTATTGTCAGGTGACATCAAGCCCACAGGTTAGTAATGGAGAGGCGTCTATAAGAAATAATGACACCAACTCCTTTATTTAATCTAAATGAAATGATACTCACCGAACGCCTAATCCTCTGAAGCCAATGTCTCCTGTAACAAAAATAAAGTAATAAACCACAATATTCCTCATCTGTCTGCTGAGAAGATAACAATCCATTATATCCCACGACGATCTTGGTGACTTTGAGAGCAGTCACTGATGTGACTTCATAAGTTGATCAGCTCCGGTAATCTCACGGCGCCAGCTGATGAAGTTGTGTGACCTCTCTCATGGCAGCTCAGCGTTATGCACTGTGGGAGAGATGACTTTCCTATCAGTGTATCACCGGCGGACGGTTAGAGCAGTCACATCTCCCGATGTGACTGTTCTACATATGAGGTCACCATGGGATACTCAGTATTACATGGACTACGGTGGACAGGAAAGTATATGGTGGTTTATTATTTTTGATTTTTTTATAGGAGACATGGGCATCGGGGATTGGGCCTTAGGCCGGAGTCACACTACCGTAGAATATGGACGAGTGCTATGCGATAAAATATCACATAGCACTCGGTCCAGTGTTAATCTAGTGATAGAACTTGTCAGGATGGCTGTATAGAGAACCATACAGTCCGTGGAAATATCCTTTAGTCAGCTGTAACCTCAAAAGTGGATGTACCCACATTCATCTCCACCTCCTCAGATCAACAATCACTGGGTAAGGCTCCCCAAAACGTCGAGACAAGACCCAGTGGAAAAGAACCCACTCAGTTGTGTTAAAGGTTAGCCTGTCACACATGTTTGACACAAATCAGCAAAACAATAAACCAGGATGGCCTCTATTTGAAAGATTGGAGGAGTGAATTTGTTGGGGAGCCAATATATAGGCTCCTTGATTAGGTTTTTATTCATTTCAGGCTATTGAGCCTTTTAATTTAATGTGCAAAGTCAGTAATGTAAAGCCATACGCATGTAATACGGATGCCATACGGATACATAGGTGCGAGAAAATCGCATCATCACATTGCAAACGCATTACACATGGAAGACCATACGGAGAACACTTGTGCGACTCTCGGCAGGGAGACTCGGACCGATTTTCCATACGTTTAGTGTGACTCCGGCCTTAAAGTGAGTATTTGTTGTTTTTTTATTTTACATTTTATAGGAGACAGGGGCATCAAGGATTTGGTGTTAGGTGAGTATTATGTGTTTCTTATTTTTATTTGAATATGTATTTAATTAATTTACATGTTTGGTTTTTTAACTTTGAACACAGGCGCCAGCTGACGAGAGACTACTTCTCTCATCAGTGGCTCCTGCCATCACTGTTATCAGTGACAGCAGATGTAGCCTGATAGGAGGAGTAGTCTCCCATTATCCAGCGCCTGCTGACCTGCAGTAAGCTTTTTACTATGGGTCACCGCATTTCTGCTGTCAGATGTCAGCGTGACCCTGCAGGGCTCTGACAGCAGTAACGATCTACCAGCGGTAACATTACCGCCGTTCAGAATCACTGCACCAGTGTTTCCCATGCTGTCACACAGCATGGGAAACATCGGTGTTTGTGTTGTGTATGTGTTTGTTTTTGCCTCCCATTAACTCCAGTGGCGTTCGGCTATAATTGGTGAAGATTCGGTGATTAAATTGGCGAATATTGCAAATTCGACGAGCGTGATTTGAATTGAATATTGAAATATGCTCTCATTTCTAGTGCTGATCAACGTTCACAAGTGCCCATATGGCTCAGCAATAATTCTTTAACTAGAAAAGCCTGTCGACACTTAAACATATATATAAGCCAGTGAAAAAACAATTTGATGTCCAAACAGACTGGTGACTTTGATCCGGCTGTCCAGACATCTGATATCGAGATCAACGTTCTACTGGTAGATGGGATCTGGTGTTGTGCCACAGCTAGTCTGAGGCTATGTGCACACATTGCGGATTTAGATGTGGATCCGCAGCGTTTTTGGATGCGAGAAATTGCATAAAAATCCGCAGTGTAGTGCACAGCCAATGTTAATCTATGTGAAATGAGAAATTGTTGTGTACATGTGGAAAAATCCACGTAGATTTGGAGTGTTTTATTTTCTGCAGCATGTCAATTCTTTTTGCTGATCTACAGCATTTCTGCACCCATTAACTTCCATTGAGTCAGGCACTTCCGCAGCAAAACTGTAGGTGTAAAAAAGATCTGCGGATTTGCTGCGGATGTGGGTGCAAGAAACGCTGCAGATCGGTAGGAGGGAAGTGTGTGGGCGGAGTGTCGGTGGAGACTGTGTGCGTGTCTGTGCTGGGGACTGCGTGTATGTGTGTGTGCATGTCTGTGTGTGTCTGTGAACGCAGCTATTGTCTGATGGGACTGTGGCGCCCCTGAGGGTCCAGTCGCCACAGAGGTACTGCACCTCATCCAGAGGTGTGGTATCCCACTCTCAGGTAAGGAGGGAGCACCACCCAGGACTCTAACACCTGAATTCAACACAGACTATTGCAGCAGGGCACCCTGGACGTACCCTAAGGGAGGATGGTCTCATCCCAGGCTGGGTAGTAAAGGGTGTTGGGGGAGTGGATGGAGAACGTAGGAAGAGAGAGGAGGAGCTAATAGAGCGGGAAAGAACAGTGCAGAGAGAGTGAGTCAGACGTCAGGAGAAAGTGAAAGTAAGCAGACATGCTGTGAGGCAGCTCCCTGTCAGGAGGAGCTGCAGAGAGAAAGCTGAAAGGGAGAGACAGAAGGAAGCTCCCGGAATGACAGAAGGGGTCCTAGGGGCACGGATAGTGAGAGATCCATCCGTGAGGACGGATCCAGTAGTGGAGGGACCAGGTCGCAGTGGGGTACCGGCCCCCGAGACTAGTGGAGAAATCACCAGACTCAGCTAGCAAGCCGGAGGCAGAGGCACCTCCAGGTGCTTCAGCTACAGCCACAGTTATCTTCTCTGAAAAGGCAGCCACAAGGGAGCAAGGGGACTTAGAGAATGTCGCCTGACAAGGTCCGCGGCTGCTGGCTTGTGACACTGACTGTGAGGTGTTGGACAAGAAGGTGGGAAAGTCAGCACAGTGAGACGGCCAGGAAAGGAACACATTGAAGGGAGTCCTGGAAAGGTGTATCCTAATCTACCTGGGAGTTTGCTGGACCCCTCACCTGGAGGACACAGCAACAAGCAGGCATCTGCGCATAAGAGAACTGTGAGTAAAGCATTGGAAACTGCACCCCGCAGTGTCCTCTGAATTATTCCTGTGCCCTGCACCACACTCACCTCCAACATCACCTTTATCATCCTAACTGCCCCGGGACATAGCCCTTCCTGTGGAGGGCTGAACCAACTCTGCTGCATCAACAACTGTCCCAGTGGACTGAATCCACAGCGTTAGCTAACATCTTTATTGCCAAGTACCACAGGTGGCGTCACAAACACTTTATTACAAACTCTTATTTATCCCCTTTTCATCACATCCCCTTTTATTGGACGCCCAGGGCCATGGACCGGGTCACTGCTGCTGTAACACTGCCCCTTTAAGAAGCGGCCCGGTACTGAGTATCCCCACTGCCCTGGTGGGCAATCCAAGCCTACTGCTCCCATCCGGCTATGAATGCTCACAGTGATAGCATTGCCGATGATGGGAAAGTAGTCCCATCAGACAATGCATGTGTTCAGTAGAAAAAACAAAAACATACAGAACATACAGTACATACATATAACAAATTACAGACAGTACATACAACATATAACAGAGTACATACTCACCAATCACCTAGTCCCCGAAGCCCTCGATCTCCTGTAATAAAATAAAAATAATAAACCAACCTATACATTACCTTTCTGCCGTAGTCCAGTTAATTACATTGGGTGATGTCAGTGCTCTACAGGGCCTCCGCGATGAACTGACAGGCGGAGGTAATCCTCCGCTCTGTATGCCGCTACCGGGAGAGAGGTCACCTGAGTTCATTCTCTCACCGGCAGCGCTATGTGAAAAAATTGCCACACAGCATTGCCATAAAGTGAGAGCATTCATTGATGCACTGCAGGAGCCATTATCTCATGTCAGTGCATCGTGGGAGGCCTGTAGAGCAGTGACATCACCCGATGTCACTGTTCTATAGGGGAGATCGTCGTGGGACACTCGTTACTATTATAATTATTGTTATTATTATTTATTTATTTATATAGCACCATTAATTCCATGGTGCTGTACATGAGAAGGGTGGTTACAGACAAAGTTATAGATATCGGTAACAGTAGACAAATTTACAATGACAGGTTGGTGCAGAGGGCAGAGGACCCTGTCCTTGTGGACTTACATTCTACGGGATAGTGGGGAAGAGACAGAAGGTCGGGGGTGCAGCAACTCTGGTGGTGATGAGCGGCAGCTCGGGCGGTGGTGAGGGGGCAGAATGGCTACTGCAGACTGTAAGTTTCCATGAAAAGATGGGTTTTCGGGTTCCGTTTGAAGGATCTGAGGGTGGTGGATAATCGGACATGTTGAGGCATGGAATTCCAGAGGATGGGGATATTCGGGAGAAATCTTGGAGGTGGTTGTGTGAGGAACGAAAAAGTGTGGAGGAGAGTAGGAGGTCTTGGGAGGATCAAAGATTATGTGAGGGAAGATATTGGGAGATTAGTTCAGAGATATAGGGAGGGGACAGGTTGTGGATGGCTTTGTAGGTCAGTGTTAGTAGTTTGAACTGGATTTGTTGGGGAATTGGGAGCCAGTGAAGGGATTTGCAGAGGGGAGAGACAGGGGAGGAGCGAGGAGAGAGATGGATTTGTCGGGCAGTAGAGTTGAGGACAGACTGGAGTGGTGCAAGAGCGTTAGCAGGGAGGCCACAGAGGAGAGTGTTGCAGTAGTCAAGGCAGGAGATGATGAGGGCATGCACAAGAGTTTTAGTAGATTGAGGGCTGAGGAAGGGACGGATTCTGGAAATATTTTGAGTTGGAGGCGACAGGGGTGGCAAGAGTTTGGACGTGCGGTTTGAAGGACAGGGCAGAGTCGAGAGTTACTCCGAGGCAGCGGATTTCAGGTGCGGGAGAGTACTGGAAGCCATGGGACATTACGAGTTGTCCTAGGCCAAGGGTATAGATGGAAAAAAGTAGGGGCCCCAGGACAGAGCCTTGGGGGACTCCAACAGAGAGAGGGTGGGATGAGGAGGTAGTGTGGGAGTGGGAAACGCTGAATGTACGGTCAGAAAGGTATGAGGCAATCCAGGACAGGGCAAGGTCTTTGATGCCAAGGGAAGAAAGAATCTGTAGCATAAGGCAGTGGTCGACTGTGTCGAAGGCAGAGGACAGGTCGAGAAGGAGGAGGATGGAGAACTGTCTGTTAGCTTTGGCTGCAAGTCATTAGTAATTTTGGTCAGGGCAGTTTCAGTGGAGTGGTGGGGGTGGAAGCCAGATTGGAGGATGTCAAGGAGGGAGTTAGATGAGAGGTGGGAGGAAAGTTGAGCATGGACATGCTGTTCAAGGAGCTTGGAAGCAAACAGGAGCAGTGATATGGTGCGATAGCTGGGCATAGCAGTTGGGTCAAGGTTTGTTTTTTTGAGGATGGTGGCATGTTTGAAGGTAGAGGGGAAGGTACCAGAAGATAGCGATAGTTTGAAGAGATGGGTTAGGGCTGGGATGAGCATGTTAGTGAGGTTGGGGAGCAGGTGGGAAGGGATGAGTCAAGTGCACAGGTGGTGAGGTGTGATTTGGAAAGGAGATGAGTAAGCACTCCTTTAGTGATGTTGGAAAGGGAGGTTTTTTAGGGAAGGGCAGAGGTCTGGTATGTGGATTGTTTGGGGTGGTGGAACAGTAAAGGTTTGCCTTGTTTGGTCAATCTTGTTTTTGAAGTAGGTGGCAAAGTCCTCGGCAGAGATGAGGGGAGTTGAAGGTGGCAGTGGTGGGCGGAGGAGAGAGTTAAATGTGCTGAACAGTTGTTTTGAGTTGTGGGATAATGAAGATACAAGGTTTGTGAAATGGGTCTGTTTAACAGGTAAGGGCTAATTTGAAGGCAAGTGTAGCTTGAGAGCAGTGAAGTCGTCTGGTAGGAGTGTTTTCTTCGAACGCCGCTCCGTGACCCTGGATGTTTGTCGAAGTTTTTTGGTGAGGTTGTGCTAGTGTTGCCTATTGATTCGTCGCACTTTGCCATGCATGAGAGGGGCAACTGAGTCTATGGCTGATGTGAGGGTGGCGTTTTAGAAAGTGGTGGCGGTGTCCGTATCGTGGAGTGATGATATGGAGGATAGAGGTAGAAGAGAGTCTGAGAGTCTGTGAGTGTCTTGGTGTGCAAGGTTTCTGTGAGGATGTGCTAGTGGCTGGACATGGGGGGCAGGTGAGAAGGACAAGGATGAGAAGTTGAGTAGATGTTGGTCAGATGGGGGAAGGGAGAAGTTGTGAGATTAGGTAGGGAACAGAGGCGGGTGAAGATGAGGTCTAATGTATGTCCGTCTGTGTGGGTGGCTGTGGAGGACCAAAGGATGAGGTAAGTGACAGGAGTTTGGAGGCTGCTGGCTGGTGAGTGGCAATGGGGATATGGAAGTTCCCCATGATGATGGTGGGGATGTCAGCAGAAAGAAAGTAGAGGAGCCAGGTAATGAATTGGTCGATGAAGGCAGTGGCTGAGCCCAGTGGTTGGTATATGACAGCCATTTGGAGATTAGAGGGAGAGTAGATACGGACAGAGTGAACCTCGAAAGAAGGGAGGATAAGGGAGGGTAGGGGTTGGATAAGGTTAAAGGAGCAGTTTTTAGAAAGAAGAAAACCCACTCCTCCACCATGTTTGTTGCCAGGGCGAGGAGTGTAGGTAAAGTGGAGGCCGCCGTAAGTGCGGCAGAGGAGGCCGTGTCAGAGGGTGACAGCCAGGTCTCAGTGAGGGCCAGAAAGGAAAGTTTGTGGGAGGTAAAGAGGTCATGGATCATGTGGAGCTTGTTGCAGATGGACCAGGCATTCCAAAGTGCTCCAGAGAGAGGAAGCGGGAGGGCGGGGGTCAGTTGCACAGGTTTTAAGTGTGAGGGATTGCGGTAGTTTCTCTTAGTGTAAGAAAGATAGGGGTGAGGATTAGTGGGATGTATGAGGCGGGGGGGCCAGGATTGGGGGATATGTCAGTGAGAAGAAGCAGAGAAAGGGAAAGCAGGTGGGTGAAGGAGGGTGATTGACTTGTATTATATTTTAGTAGGTGAGGTCTGAGGTTAAGGAGTAGGTGTGCAGATGAAGCGAGGTAGGGGGGTAAGAGAGAGGGGGAGATAGTTATTTGGTTCGAGGGTGCAGGGGTTTTGGGATAGCGAAGGAGAGTGAAGATTAGTGGAGCAAAAACGGGCAGGGCAAATGTAAGCATGGTTAAAGAGCAGGGTAAGAAAAGAAAGGCAATTAAAATTAGAAAGCAGTGGTTATTCTTACCTTCTGACTGATTTCTGGACTATTTCTGGTAATATTTCTGATGTAACACTTTAAAGACGTTACACTTAAGGGGCCTTTACGCATAGCGATGCACCAGCGATCACAATAACGATCCGACCAGGCAAAGATCGCTGGTGCGTCGTTACATGATCGCTAATTAGCTTTCAAACAGTCCGATCTCCTCAACGACGCAAGACAGATCAGCGATTTGCATAATGACCTCGACGGTCGTTGCGTCCTTGTCACACTATTTTATTGTAACCAATTCCGACCTCGGTGGGCGTGCTTCAGCGTTTCCCTTTCAACGCCCCCCAGCACTGATTGGTGGTCACTGCTGCGCTCTCATTGGGCGGTGTCATATAAGAGAACGTATTAGTGCTACAGTTTATATCTCACGAGCGCTGTGGTTTACTTAAATACCAGCATTGTTCACGTGTGAGTTCATTGTTGGGTTTGCAATTCGTCCTTCTTCAGCGACCCCGTTGAAGACGCAGCAGCGATATTTACCAGGTTCCGCATTTTCTGGCTCCATCTGAAGACGTAACAGCGCAATTTTGCAAGACCTTCATTTTTTCCCCGTCATATCTTCTGATTATTTGCCACCATCAAAGGTAGGTTTGCAGACAGAGCAGTCCTTTAATGAATAAAATGAATCCACGAATAACAGCGCAATAGCGATTCAGACAGGGACGCTGAAGCAACCGCGGTGTGAAATCCATTATAATATCAACGCTATAGCGACTCACACGGGAACGCAGAAGGCAAAGCGGTTAATACCATCCACAGTGCACAGGAACAAAGAATGGAAGGAGGCACTACAGCGTTGTTTCGCACAATTTTCACACATTGGGAGCGCTGTACTCATCCAATAGAGGCAGAGGGGGCGTGGCCGCTAACAGCTTTGTCACGCCTGCGTCGCTGAGCTCTGCGTCACTATCGAGGACGCTCGTAAGCTTCAAAACAGCTATTAGTGCTGGCCAGCGGGACGCCAACGATGGAAAAATGGACCAGCGCATTCGAGCACGATCAGCGATAGCCAGCGGGGGGGGCTGGTCGCCGCTACGTTTCACACGTAGCGAGATCGCTAGCGATAACGCTGTTGCGTCACAATATCGGTGACGCTTGTGCGATATCGCTAGTGATCTCGCTATGTGTAAAGGCCCCTTTAAAATGATGTTGAATCTGACCAATGTCATATCTGACCTGCTCTGTTCAACTTACACCATTCAAATGTCCATGAAATGAAGCCAGGTGAGAGAGAGGGAGGTGGAGAAGGGGGCAGGAGGACAGTACACAGCAGGGAGCAAATGACAGATTGCAGTTAATAGGACATTTGACTAGCATCAAAGCTGAAAAAAGAGACAGAATAAGATGGAAGGATAAGACTAGGTATGAGGAGAATGGGCATATCAATATGCATACATAAGTTTGAAGTGTGATACATGGAATTAAAGTCAGGGGAAAAAACAGAGTACAGACGTACCAGTTAAAAAACAGAGGATGAGGAATGCAAGGGGTTCAGGGGTGCAGTGGGTATTCTGGATTAGGAGGGTTCAGACGTACCAGTTAAAAAACAGAGGATGAGGAATGCATGGGGTTCAGGGGTGCAGTGGGTATTCTGGATTAAGAGGGTTCAGACGTACCAGTTAAAAACCAGAGGATGAGGAATGCATGGGGTTCAGGGGTGCAGTGGGTATTCTGGATTAAGAGTGTTCAGACGTACCAGTTAAAAAACAGGGGATGAGGAATACATGGCGTTCAGGGGTGCAGTGGGTATTCTGCATTAATAGGGTTCAGATGTACCAGTTAAAAAACAGAGGATGAGGAATGCATGGGGTTCAGGGGTGCAGTGGGTATTCTGGATTAAGAGGATTCAGAAGTACCAGTTAAAAAACAGAGGATGAGGAATGCATGGGGTTCAGGGGTGCAGTGGGTATTCTGGATTAAGAGGGTTCAAACCTACCAGTTAAAAAACCGAGGATGAGGAATGCATGGGGTTCAGTGGTGCAGTGAGTATTCTGGATTAAGAGGGTTCAGACGTACCAGTTAAAAAACAGAGGATGAGGAATGTATGGGGTTCAGGGTTGCAGTGGGTATTCTGGATTAAGAGGGTTCAGGCGTACCAGTTAAAAAACAGAGGATGAGGAATGCATGAGGTTCAGGGGTGCAGTGAGTATTCTGGATTAAGAGGGTTCAGACATACCAGTTAAAAAACAGGATGAGGAATGCATGGGGTTCAGGGGTGCAGTGGGTATTCTGGATTAAGACGGTTCAGACGTACCAGTTAAAAAGCAGAGGATGAGGAATGCATGGGGTTCATGGGAGCAGTGGGTATTCTGGATTAAGAGGGTTCAGACGTACCTGTTAAAAAACAGAGGATGAGGAATGCATGGGGTTCAGGGGTGCAGTGGGTATTCTGGATTAAGAGGATTCAGACGTACCAGTTAAAAAACAGAGGATGAGGAATGCATGGGGTTCAGAGGTGCAGTGGGTATTCTGGATTAAGAGGGTTCAGACGTACCAGTTAAAAAACAGGATGAGGAATGCATGGGGTTCAGGGGTGCAGTGGGTATTCTGGATTAAGACGGTTCAGACGTACCAGTTAAAAAGCAGAGGATGAGGAATGCATGGGGTTCATGGAGCAGTGGGTATTCTGGATTAAGAGGGTTCAGACGTACTAGTTAAAAAACAGAGGATGAGGAATGCATGGGGTTCAGAGGTGCAGTGGGTATTCTGGATTAAGAGGGTTCAGACGTACCAGTTAAAAAACAGAGGATGAGGAATGCATGGGGTTCAGGGGTGCAGTGGATATTCAGGATTAAGAGGGTTCAGACGTACCACTTAAAAAACAGAGGATGATGAATGCATGGGGTTCAGAGGTGCAGTGGGTATTCTGGATTAAGAGGGTTCAGACGTACCAGTTAAAAAAACAGAGGATGAGGAATGCATGGGGTTCAGGGGTGCAATGGGTATTCTGGATTAAAAGGGTTTAGACGTACCAGTTAAAAAACAGAGGATGAGGAATACATGGGGTTCAGGGGTGCAGTGGGTATTCTGGATTAATAGGGTTCAGACGTACCAGTTAAAAAAACAGATGATGAGGAATGCATGGGGGTCATGGGTGCAGTGGGTATTCTGGATTAAGAGGGTTCAGACGTACCAGTTAAAAAACAGAGGATGAGGAATGCATGGGGTTCAGGGTTGCAGTGGGTATTCTGGATTAAGAGGGTTCAGACGTACCAGTTAAAAAACAGAGGATGAGGAATGCATGAGGTTCAGGGGTGCAGTGAGTATTCTGGATTAAGAGGGTTCAGACGTACCAGTTAAAAAACAGAGGATGAGGAATGCACGGGGTTCAGGGTTGCAGTGGGTATTCTGGATTAAGAGGGTTCAGACGTACCAGTTAAAAAACAGAGGATGAGGAATGCATGGGGTTCAGTGTTATTAATTGGATGCGCCATTTCTAGGGTGGCTGCGTGTTTGTAGCCGGGGGGTAATATCCATGGTCCCTTCCTAGGCTATGAAAATCAGCCCGCAGCTGTCTGCATAGCCTTTTCTGGCTATTAATTATAGGGGGACCCACATCATTTTTTTGGGGGCTACCCTATTTTAATAGCCAGTAAAGGCTATGCAGACAGCTGTGGACTGATATTAATAGCTTGGGAAGCTCCATGGGTATTACCCCTTCCCAGGCTATAAACATCGACTCTCTGGACTGGAAAATTGCGCTGGAGCCCACGCAATTTTTTTCTCTTTTTGAAAAAAATAAACAGATATTGCATTTAAGGCCGGGGTCACACTTACGAGAAACTCGCACGAGTCTCGCACCTCAATACCCGGCACTGCCGCCGGCACTTGGGACCGGAATGTGCGGCTGCATGTATTTCTATGCAGCTAAATGCTCCGGCCGAGTGCCGGTGGCAGTGCCGGGTATTGAGGTGCAAGACTCGTGTGAGTTTCTCGCAAGTGTGACCCCGGCCTAACAAAGATGTTTTCTATCTATAGATCTATCGATCTATAGATAGATAGGTAAATCTATCTATAGATCTCTCTATCTCTCTATCTATCTCATCTATCTATCTATCATCTATCATCGATATATCTATCTATCTATCTGTTTGTGTGTAAACATTATTCTTCAATGGAGTATGTAAAAGACGAGGTTGGACAAAGAAATGACATCACAATTATTTTTTTGTTAAATAATATATCTTTATTTAGCTTACAAATCCGCATGAAAAAAACGCATGAAAATCAGCATCAAATCTGCGTGGATTTTTACCTGCGTTTTCTGCCAAGAGATGCAGATTCTGTGCAGAAAATTCTCAGGCAACTCTGCAATGTGTGCACATATCGTAAAATATATTACACATGGATATTCATTTACAAGATTTAAATAAATAGAAATTTGGCTTATACCAGTTCTGTGCTGCTGCTTACATGACGTTAGAAAAATTAAATGCTATGTGATGTCTCTCCAAAAATAATTATCTGATGTTCCATGTAATGTGAGAGGTCCTTTTTCAGCTACTCCGCATCATTCTGGTAATAGATTCATAATAGCTAAATACAATCTTGGTAATTATAGCATAAAGAACCATACAGATGTGATTTTTTAAAATTTGTCAATGAACAATGTCTGACCCACACAGCATTTTAATCCTAAAACTATATATTTGCAATATAACAATTATCTGACATGTATTGTAATTTTCCACAAATGTGTAACATATATAGAAACTACAAAATGTAATAGTGATCATTAGAAATGAGCGAAACAGGTCGGTCAGATTCATAAGTCGCTGACTTTCGCCAAACTCGGGTTTCGCCGACCGAAACTCGACCATAGCGTGAAGTCGGCTATGCGTTCGGCAAAACAAGCGCCAAAGTCGG
Organism: Oophaga sylvatica; assembly: GCA_033576555.1. Taxonomy (NCBI): domain Eukaryota; kingdom Metazoa; phylum Chordata; class Amphibia; order Anura; family Dendrobatidae; genus Oophaga; species Oophaga sylvatica. The sequence continues at coordinate 397,974,957 of JARQOD010000004.1, forward strand.
TTTTCCCATAATGCTTGCAGGTGCCTTTTTTCAGCCAATGAGCAAGGACGTACACTGTGGGCAACGAGATGACATGTGCAGCGTCCACCACCTTCGTAGAGAAGGGCATTGCAGTGATTGGCTTGCTTTGGGGGGTGTCATAGTGTCTATAAAAGCCCTGACCGCCGACCTCCATTTTACTTCTGCTGATCTTAACAGTAGGGTGAGGTTGCTGACGCTGTTTATCAGTAGGGAGAGAGTTAGGGCTGGAAAGAGAAGTTCTTCTGTGCTTGTGCTGATAGCGATTGTGCTGTACAGTTAGAGTGCAGTGACAGGAGAGGATTTTCTTGTGTGCAACAGCGCTGGTTATTAGGCTGCCTGCTAGCTGTATTGCTGTATGTACACTGCTGTGCAGACTGCTTTTTACACAGCACTAATACTTTTATTCTTTTTTTCTGCACAGTTACCGAGCGTTCATTTTTTCCCACACCGTATAGAGCTGTGCGCTCCTCACACACTACCGTGTACCGGCTGGTATCACGGACAAATACATGCTGACTATCTGTGTGTGACTCCGGAAATATATACGGAGATTTAAATTTTACCCTACACTGTATACAGCTGTACGCTTGTGATACAGTACAGTTTTTCTGCTTTTTGTATTACAGTCAAATCCATACTGAGTGAGCGTCTGTGTGTGACTCCGGAAATTTATACGTAGATTTACTTTTTCCCCTACACTGTATACAGCTGTACGCTTTTGATACATTACCGTTTTTCTGCTTTTTGTATTCTGGTCAAATACATACTGAGTGAGCGTCTGTGTGTGACTCTGGAAATATATACGGAGATTTAAATTTTTTCCCTTCACCGTATACAGCTGTACGCTTGTGATACAGTATCGTTTTTCTGCCTTTTGTATTACTGTCAAATCCATACTGAGTGAACGTCTGTGTGTGATTCCGGAAATATATACGAAGATTTACATTTTCCCCTACACTGTATACAGCTTGTAAGGCAGCGCTTGTCATCATGCTGGGGAATACTCGCTTCGCTGCGCCAATCAATTCACACTTGCAATGTCTTTTCATTATTTTCATAATGTAGCAGTTTATTACTTCATAAACTCCATGTTTCCGGGTCCACTCTGTGGCCCGCCGACACACATATAAACAGTATTCGTGAGCCAAGTGGCACACAGGCCCACTTGCTCCAGGTACAGCCTCCCGCAAGGTAACAATTGAACAATGTCCATCTAAATGTCCATATGACGAGTATTACCTTGTCCGGGGTTTGCCTGCTTCAGTCCATTTAGTCCGCCACCACTGCGGCTTTGCGGCTTCCCAGCTGGGGTCTCTAGCCGTCGTTCCCTCTAAGGCTACTGGCATGCCTTCACTCTAACATCCAGCCTTCGCCTTCCAGGGCTCTTCACTACAGTCCATTTGCCTTCCAAGGCCACTAGCATCCACACAGGATCCAGTCTCTGACCTTTCAGGCAGTCAGGCTTCACTCGGCCTCACTAGGCCTCACACAAACGGTGTCCCCCACACCAGGGGAACAGGAACAGGCCTCACGCCTATCACTGACACACCTGTCTCCAATTAAGCAGGGTTTATATACCCTTACACACACACACACACACACACACACACACACACAGGACCTGAGCTGATGTCACAGTCATGTGTTCAGACTTGTGTGTGTAAAAGGACCTGTGTGATGTCACAGTCATGTGACTAGTCAGCTGGGGGAAAGGAACATGGACAGTCGAAACACACATACTGAGCCATTAAAGGAATGCCAGCCAAGGGCTGCATTACATATCCCCCCCCTCTGTTCAAACTTGTGGGGTTGAACACATAATATATCCAATCACCTCAACCCACAGTTCACACAGAGACCATGTACTTGTCCATTACTCTGTTCAGCCCCCGGAATATTAGTCAATGACATTCGCTCATTCCTTAGGGACCTACCGTCTGTTATTGTCACAGACTTCGTCCAGTCACATTTCCGGGTCGTAACCTTGTCAGGTATTGCCTGGGTATCTAAGGTCCGGTTAGACTTCGTACTGTCCCGTACTCTATCGGGTCGTCTGTATGGGCCTCTCAAACCTGAGTTACTGGAGGTCTCACTACCTCTAAACCCACGCCCACTACCCTCAGGACGTCTTGAAAGGTCCCTAACTTCAGCCCTAGCTGTTCTGTTATTTAGGGGGGCCCTTTCTCTGTTGGGTCTCACTATTCTTAGACGGCTGCCATCTTCTGCTGCTCAGATGATGCTGTCTATCTACTCGCTGTCTAGCGAGATTCAATTGTTCTACCTCTCGCAGGTAGGTCACACGGTACGCCACCAGCATGCGCACATATTCGAGACTTTCTTCCGTTCCTATAGTGTAGAATGACACCATGCCGTCTTCATGTGGTATCCAGTCCCGACGATCACGTGGACTGCTTACTTTCACCACACCAGACTTCTTCACCATCATCTGCATGGCTCGACCATTTCTCCCAATCAGCTTTCTCACCAGAGCATGAGGCACCCGGATGACCTTTTCCCGCAGACTGTGAGCTTTTCTCATAAGCTTCAGTTGTCTAACGGCTTGTTCTGTCTTCAACCGGAGAAACCGATTTGTGCGAATACATCGCCAGTGCATGTCACTTAGGATTGCCACCCTCTTCACTGTAACTTCGGTCGTGGACAAGACCACCAGCTGTTTAGCTCCTGAGGTCGAGTACACCTTACAGGCTCCCACGGCCTTCTTAAACGCTTCATGCACAGACTCATGGGTGCATTCTTCTCTCAAGTCCTCAGGTACATCTACGAGGCACTTGTACCGACACGTTTCGGTCTCACCAGTGGTTTCCAGACGATCCACCAGCTCAGGGTTCAGGGACAACTGACTTTCAGTTTCTTCCCCCTTTACGCTTCTTCTGAGCTGACTCACAGCTACAAATTCGCGAATTTCCGTCCTGACCACTTCCATTTCACATTTATCTTCCGTTACCACACTCTTAGCTCTCCTCAGGTCTACCTTTTCCTGGCAAAAGGGAGCGAGTGCAATGCGTTTGCCCTTTTCTTTCTCCAAGGAGACCTTGTTCACCGAGTGACACTTTATCAGGCGACTTTTTAGCCCGAGAACTTCTTCCTCTAGTTCCGCCATTCGCCTCTCAGCTGCCCGTCTCTGAAGCTTCTCTTGCGTCCACTGGGCTTGTAACCACTCCTTGAGCTCCTTGATCTCGGCTCCGACATCCACCGAATCATCCAAACTCACATCACTCGAGGAAGTATCTGCTTTACACCTCCCATCTCCAGTGGCCAACTCCTGGCCCTGGTCTGTAGCTTCTCTGATGGACTCCTCCATCTTTTCCCGCTCAGCTTCCATTTGGCTGAGCTTTTCCTTCAGGCACATTTCCGCCTTCTGGAGAGTATCACAGGACATCTGTAGCTCCTTCACCTGAGCTTCCATTTGGCTGAGCTTTTCCTTCAGGCACATATCCGCCTTCTGGAGAGTATCACAGGACATCTGTAGCTCCTTCACCTGAGCTTCCAGACCTAGGGTCTTTCTGCGCAGATCACCATTTTCATCACGGGTGTCCTGCAGAGTGGTCTCAACCACCTGGCGCATTTGCTCTGCATCCATCTTATCCTCTTCTAGTTTTTCTTTGACCCTGAGGAGATCCACATAATCTCTCTTAATCTGTTGCAGTTCCCTACTGTGTTCACCACACTCCTTCTTGGAGTCACACAGCTCCTGGTTGAGCTGTTCACGCAGTCGTTCTAGGATTTGTTCACTTCCAGAAACTCCATCCTGCAGCGCCTCCTTCTCACGCTTCAACTGCAAAACCTCTTCCTTGATTTTGCGGCGGTCCTCTTTAATTGCGTGGAACATCTCTTTCCACTGGATAACTTCCTGGTTGCTTCCTTCTAGATCTCGCTGGTCTGAGGACTAGTGTTGAGCGATACGATACCGCAAGTATCGGGTATCGGCCGATATTAGCTGTTTCGGCCTTTCGATACTTAGTTTCGATATTTTCCATATATCGTATACCGGAATCGGAAGTTCCCATAATTCTTTGAGAGGCAATGTGATTTTAGTCAGCCAATGAGGAATCCTAAGAAGTGTGGGCACATCCTGTACTGCTGCGGTCATGTTAACAAATGGCATGGCTGTGATTGGATGCTGAAATGATGTCAGAATGCACTATAAAAGGCGCCGCCGCCATTTTAGCGTCACTGTGCTGTGAATTCAGTAAGGGACAGAACGCTGCTGTGCTGACTCTTAGGGACAGTTAGAGATTGCGATTTAGTGTACTGTGCTGTAGGCAGGCTAGCACCAACCGCTGTGTAAAGCTTCCTTTTGCCTGCAGTGTTGTTTTAACAGCTCTGCAAGGTGTGTGTGTGAGTGTAAGTGACGCTGCAGTTTGCTCTGCATGCAACGCTGTCTGAAGGCATCTGCACGTGTCACTCACAGACTCTTTTTTTTTTTTCAGTGTAATTCTTGCAGCTCCATGCAATTTAACTATTAGTGTGACGCGCTTCCATCCGTATCCAATACATTGGTTGCAAACACTATAGAAGTAGACAAAGGAGTAGCCTTTCACAGATTGTGAACAGTTGTGTTTCAGTGTTCACTTCAGTCTCTGCGTAATAACCACACTTAGGCCTTATAACTTTTCTGACTTTCTTTATCAATCTACCAAGATGAAGAAGGCAGTGAGTAAGGCACGTGGTCGTGGCCGTGGAGTTTCAGCAGGGAGAGGACGTGGGGATTCTGTGGCTGCTGCCGCCCTCAGTGACACAGCATCCACCAGTTTTACCCATGAGCGTTCCTTTATGCGCACTTTGGTAGGAGCTCGGCGTGCCCCCCTGCTGCGGGAAGAACAAATTGAAGCCGTTGTTGGTTGGATGGCAGCCAATGCATCGACTTCAATTCCTTCCACCTCCTCTCAGGAACACAACACTGTTGAGCAACCATCTGTCTGTTCACCGCCTGTCAAATTGCCCAGGCAGTCAGAGAGTTCTGTACAGGAGCCAGCTGAGTCTCTGCTTCTGTTCTCAGAATCTGTTGGCTCGCAAACACGGGCACAGGCAAGCAGCATTCTGCAATTTGAAGAAGAGGGAGTATGCAGTGATGCGCAACAGCTGTGTCTCTCTCAATCTGAAGAGGCGGGTGAGCCAGTGCCGATGGACAGCACACCGCAGAACGCATCTTATGATGATGATGAGACTCAGGTGCCAGGTTTTGTGGAGCATGGTGCTGCCCAGACCATCCAACAGCAGCAGGTGTTGGAAGAGGGTAGTGGAGATGATGAAGTCCGAGACCCAACATGGCGTGAGCAACAGGAAGGTGGTGGGAGCAGCTCTGAGGAAGAGATTGTCCCAACGGTACAAAGAGGAGGGAGAGGTAGGCTGCAGACTCGCTTGCCTGTAGCCTCCAGTTTGGCACCTGTTGGGAGCAGTTCTCTTAGAAATGTCAAAATTGGCGCTCCCATGACTTGCACTGCGTGGTCCTTTTTTGACAGACTTGTAGATGATATTTGCTATGTTCAATGCAAGCTGTGTAAGCAAAAAGTTAAAAGAGGTAAAAATATCAGTAACCTGAATACCACAAATATGTGGAAACATGTACGGACAAAGCACGTAGCTGAGTTACAAAGACACACTGGAGATGTAGGCCAACCTACAGCAGCACCTACATCTTCAGGTCGTGTTGGAGCCTCTACCTCCAGCTCACACACACCTGGTTCGGCTTCCTCACATGATCTCCATGGAAGAACCTCGGTCACTGTTGTCCATAGACAAACTGTTATTCCACCCACAGCAGCAAGTTCACAGTCATCGTCACACTCCCAGACCACAAAACAGCCATCGGTACCACAGGCATGGGATAAAAGACGGCCATACTCGGCAAACCATCCACGAGCACAGGCTCTGAATGCTGGCATTGCAAAACTCCTGTCCCTTGAAATGCTATCATTCAGGCTGGTGGAGACTGACAGTTTCAGGATCTTTATGGCATTGGCAGTCCCACAATATAATGTGCCAAGCCGATTTTATTTCAGCAGGCAAGCTGTCCCTGCTCTGCAAAAACATGTCGAGGGAAACATTAAACATGCGCTACTAAACGCCGTCAGTAGCAGGGTCCACCTGACCACCGATGCGTGGACCAGTACCCATGGCCAGGGACGATACCTTTCCCTCACTGCCCATTGGGTCAATGTTGTGGAGCCGGGTACAGATCTTGCCAGTGGCGCTGTACGTGTTCTGCCAACTCCAAGGATTGCAGGAATCCAGTCTGTACACATTGATTCCTCCTCCTACTCAGTTCCTCAGAATCATCGCTGCACGAGCCGTCACGGTATACCTCCACATGGACCCGTGAACGCTTACCTGTTGTGACCGATATGAGCACAGCCATGGCACAAACGTCAACAGGCCGTCCTGAAATTAATTTCCATGGGGAATCGAAGCCACACAGCGCAGGAGCTCTGGGATGCCATCAAGCAGGAGAGCGACGTGTGGTTTTTGTCAGCTAATCTCCAGCCAGGCTTGGTAGTGTGTGACAATGGCCGAAATCTGGTGGCAGCTCTGGGCCTTGGCAACCTCACTCACATACCATGTCTGGCACATGTGCTCAACTTGGTCATGCAGAGTTTTTTGAGGGACTATCCGGATCTTGATGCACTGCTGCACAAGGTCCGCCTAGAGTGCGCTCACTTGCGACGTTCCAGCATGGCCGGATCGCGCATTGCAGCTCTGCAAGTCAGATTTCGCCTTCCTGAACATCGCATCATATGTGACGTACCCACCAGGTGGAATTCCACGTTACATATGTTAGAGCGGTTGTGTGAGCAGCAGCCAGCAGTAATGGAGTATCAGCTGCAACAGGCGCAATCAACTCGCAATTTGCGCCGTTCACACTTCACCACTACTGAGTGGGCCTCTATGAAGGACATCTGCGACGTTTTGCGTGCGTTTGATGTCTCAACGCGGATGGCGAGTGCAGATGATGCACTAGTCAGCATGACTGTCCCCCTTATCTGCCTGCTTCAGAAATCACTGAAAGCACTAAAGGAAGAGGTTTTGGAAGAGGTGGAGGATGAGGAGTCACAAATTCAATTACCTTCAGGACAGTCAGCGCAACGTGGTTCCTCACAAAGGGCTGGGCAGGGCTCACTTTGTGAGGAGGATGAGGAGGAGGAGGAGGAGTCAATGGAGGAGGAAGAAATCCCTACAGAGGGAGGTACACAACGCTCTAGTCAGTATGTAGAGCGAGGGTGGGTGATGCAGAGGAGGCAGAGATGACGCCTCTTCCAGAGGACAGCCTTTGTTGGCCAGTTGGGAGTCTGCAGCACATGGTTGATTTCATGCTTCAGTGCCTGAGAAACGACCGCCGCATCGCCCACATTCTCACCACGTCAGATTATTGGGTGTACACCCTCCTAGACCCTCGCTACCGGGACAACTTACAAACCCTCATCACACCGGTGAACCGGGAACGTAAAATGCAGGAGTACCAAGACACACTGGTGCAATCCATACTGTTGTACATTCCAGCCGAGAGAGCTGCTGCTGCTGCTACTGCTTTACAAAGCAGCTCTGTGCGTCGAGGCAGTGTAGACACCTCTACAACAAGAGGGAGCAGAAGCAGCGCCTCTGCACAGGGCAAGAGCTGTATGTTACAAATGTGGCAAAGTTTTGTGACAGCGCCAGCAAGGTCTACACCATCCGAGACGGCTCCAGTCACCAGGAAGAAACGTTTCCGTAAGATGGTGACAGACTACTTGGCTTTCCCTCTAAGTGTACTCCCAGATGCCTCTTCCCCTTTCAAATTTTGGGTCTCTAAGTTGGATACATGGCCAGAGCTTAGCCAGTATGCATTGGAGGTGCTGGCTTGCCCTGCTGCCAGTGTATTATCTGAGCGTGTCTTTAGTGCTGCAGGTGGTGTAGTAACAGACCGTCGCATGCGACTATCCTCAGAGAATGTAGACCGGCTTACTTTTCTGAAAATGAACAAGGCATGGATCTCACCTGAATTTGCCTGTCCGTTTTCAGATTAAATAACTGTTTGGCAACGTTTTCCATGTCTCCTGTTATGTTCATCTTTCTACCACCTGAACTCTACTCCCTGGGCTACAACACTGCCATTTTTTGCTCGTAAGTAATTGGCAGGGGTACTGACTCCTGGCCAGCCTGGTTACAGCACGACAGCTGTTTCCTGGCAGTGTGAACGTCAATTATCCTCCAATAAGTTGTGCTGTCGTGTTGCATTCGGGTTAGCCGACTCTATGGTGCCTGCAGTTTAGGTGATTCCTATGTGTGCTGTGGGATATGTAAATAAAGGCGGTTTCCATTGTGACAATAGGACAAGCACCCACTGTAGGACTGTGTGATTCGTTAACTGCGGACGGCTTGCGTCCTGTCAACTTACATTTTCATGGGTGCATTCTTCTACCCGTCCGGGGTCCAGTACCGTCAACCGGTTCTCCCCAGTGCCTTTGGCCTAGGTGCCTCCATCTCCGTATCCGAGTTCCACCAACGTCTGCTGGTCCTTGGTAGTGCTTTGGAGCACAGGTACCTCCTGCTTAGTAACCGTGTCACAGTAACGTCAGCTGGTATTCGGTTGTGACATTGCCTCTTTTCCTTCTGCTACCCGTCCGGGGTCCAGTACCGTCAACTGGTTCTCCCCAGTGCCTTTGGCCTAGGTGCCTCCATCTCCGTATCCGAGTTCCACCAACGTCTGCTGGTCCTTGGTAGTGCTTTGGAGCACAGGTACCTCCTGCTTAGTAACCGTGTCACAGTAACGTCAGCTGATACTCGGTTGTGACATTGCCTCTTTTCCTTCTGCTACCCGTCCGGGGTCCAGTACCGTCAACTGGTTCTCCCCAGTGCCTTTGGCCTAGGTGCCTCCATCTCCGTATCCGAGTTCCACCAACGTCTGCTGGTCCTTGGTAGTGCTTTGGAGCACAGGTACTTCCTGCTTAGTAACCGTGTCACAGTAAAGTCAGCTGGTACTCGGTTGTGACATTGCCTCTTTTCCTTCTGCTGCCCCTCCGGGTTCCAGCACAGTCAGCTGGTCCTCATTACTTCCATTGTCTCTTGCTCCATCTGATACCCGTCAGGGTTCCAGTAACGTCAGCTGGTTCTCGGAAATTAGACGACCTTAAAGACCACCCAGAAGAAGATGACGACGAGCATGAAGCCAACCAGCCTGAACACCATCACAAAGAAAAAATAAAAGATTACCCAGAAGAAGATCACCAACAGGACAAAGAAGGTTAAGACAAACTACAAGATACAGAACAAGAGACAGAAGAACAATAAGCAGAAGATCAAAAAGCAGAAGAACATGAAGTATAAGACCAAAATGAAGAGCAAAATATATGCTCTAAATTCTAAGCAGAAGAAGACTAAGCAGTGTATGGGGGTGAGTCCGTTCCTCCTCGTGGTGCCCTGGAAAATGCCTGCTGCTGCAGGCTAAACTGAACACGGACAAATACTGTTGTAATTTAAATCTTTTGTGACAGCAAGAACGGAAGGATGAACAATTCATACTTTTACAGATTACAAGTACAGGAATCTCTGTCACAAATAAGAATATGATGAAGAAGATGAAGAGGAAGAAGATGAAGAATTTGAATATGAAGAAGATTAATTAGTTTAATAATAACAATATGAGTAATGTAAACAAAAACTGAATAGCAAGAAGTTTAAGAAGAAGATTAAGAAGGTGAAGATGAAGAATAATTTGATGAGAAAGATGATGCTGCTGAAGATTATGAAGGAGAAAGTGTGGCACTGGCAAAAGTTAAAAAGGTGAAGAGCATGGAAGTTGTGAAACATACATATTTGCCAAAATAGAAAAAAGGTTAACAACATTGTCGATTTGTTAGTCAATCCAAACGTATTTCCAAAAAAAAATATATTAATGCTATTCCAATGCATTGGGTTAAACATGTATGCCTTTATTGTCTCCTCAACCTCCCCCAATACATTCTACATTAGTCTTTGTTGTTTTCCTTCATGTACAATTAACCAACAAGGCAAGAATGTTTTTTTTTAATGTCGATATTTGGTTCCCATAGACTTACATTGGACTTCCGGTATAGGAATCGGATATCGACGATATTTAGTGATATCGGCGATACCATTCCGATCCGATATTTTTAGATATCGAGCAGTATCGCTCAACACTACTGAGGACACGTCCTCCAGGTTTTCACATAATTGCGGCACGTCACTCTGACACTGCAGCCGAATAGGTTCCAGCTCTTGGCCATGACTGGCCACCTCCTCTTCTACCTCTAAAGGAGGATCCACACTTGAAGCATAGGTACACAGTACTACATTCTCTTTATTTTCATTTTCAGCGAGTACTACCGGAACAACCTTTTTGTGGCCCTTGCGCCGTCGACGACGAGAGGGGGACTCTCTCCCCTCGTCTAGCCTCTCCTGACTGAACTCACTTTTTACTTTCATAGTGTCCCAGTCAGCTACGGGGTCTGTGTCACTCCCCATGGTGTTGTGGACTAACTGGTCACCTCCCACTTTGACGTCACCCCCTTCTACTGGAGCTACCCCGTTATCAACGGTCACATTGTCATTTTTAGGAGGTACCAACCCACAACCAGTAACAATTTTCAGTTTTCCACACTCTACACTCTTGTGAAAATCCGCCCCTTTTTAGACTACGCCCCCTTTTTAACAACCACACCGGCAGGGTAATTTTTACACAAAAAATCAGCAGTAGTCTTAGGACTCAGTTCACAACATCTCTTACCACCTCCCCGGGCACTCTGTGACAACACTGGCACCCCCGGAGAGTCCATAGAATGGTCCATTGCCACCATTCTATACGGTGTCCACAGCTCCCGCACCATGTCCAGTTTCATGTCCAGTAGACGTTTCTCATATATGCGGTCCGACTCGTCAGACCCATTCGCTGCTCCGTTCACAGCCATCGCGGTGCACTGTTCACACCAGAACTTCACCGCTTTCCCTTGAAAAATTTTCGTGGCCCCGCCGAGTTGCAGCCAAAAACCGGATTTGAGTGCGACGACAATCTTCGCAACCCCGCCGAGTTGCAGCCAAAAACCGGATTTGAGTTCGATGACAATCTTCGCAACCCCGCCGAGTTGCAGCCAGATGCTTTAACCTTCGTGACCCCCACCGAGTCACAGCAAGATGCTTGTATCCACACTCGTCGTCCTGTGCTGTTGCCCCTAGCAACCGGGTTTCAGTCGCCCCTAGTAACCGGACTGCAGTTGCCCCTAGCATTCTCCACCACATGTAAGGCAGCGCTTGTCATCATCCTGGGGAATACTCGCTTCGCTGCGCCAATCAATTCACACTTGCAATGTCTTTTCATTATTTTCATAATGTAGCAGTTTATTACTTCATAAACTCCATGTTTCCGGGTCCACTCTGTGGCCCGCCGACACACATATAAACAGTATTCGTGAGCCAAGTGGCACACAGGCCCACTTGCTCCAGGTACAGCCTCCCGCAAGGTAACAATTGAACAATGTCCATCTAAATGTCCATATGACAACGAGTATTACCTTGTCCGGGGTTTGCCTGCTTCAGTCCATTTAGTCCGCCACCACTGCGGCTTTGCGGCTTCCCAGCTGGGGTCTCTAGCCGTCGTTCCCTCTAAGGCTACTGGCATGCCTTCACTCTAACATCCAGCCTTCGCCTTCCAGGGCTCTTCACTACAGTCCATTTGCCTTCCAAGGCCACTAGCATCCACACAGGATCCAGTCTCTGACCTTTCAGGCAGTCAGGCTTCACTCGGCCTCACTAGGCCTCACACAAACGGTGTCCCCCACACCAGGGGAACAGGAACAGGCCTCATGCCTATCACTGACACACCTGTCTCCAATTAAGCAGGGTTTATATACCCTTACACACACACACACACACACACACACACACAGGACCTGAGCTGATGTCACAGTCATGTGTTCAGACTTGTGTGTGTAAAAGGACCTGTGTGATGTCACAGTCATGTGACTAGTCAGCTGGGGGGAAAGGAACATGGACAGTCGAAACACACATACTGAGCCATTAAAGGAATGCCAGCCAAGGGCTGCATTACATATCCCCCCCTCTGTTCAAACTTGTGGGGTTGAACACATAATATATCCAATCACCTCAACCCACAGTTCACACAGAGACCATGTACTTGTCCATTACTCTGTTCAGCCCCCGGAATATTAGTCAATGACATTCGCTCATTCCTTAGGGACCTACCGTCTGTTATTGTCACAGACTTCGTCCAGTCACATTTCCGGGTCGTAACCTTGTCAGGTATTGCCTGGGTATCTAAGGTCCGGTTAGACTTCGTACTGTCCCGTACTCTATCGGGTCGTCTGTATGGGCCTCTCAAACCTGAGTTACTGGAGGTCTCACTACCTCTAAACCCACGCCCACTACCCTCAGGACGTCTTGAAAGGTCCCTAACTTCAGCCCTAGCTGTTCTGTTATTTAGGGGGGGCCCTTTCTCTGTTGGGTCTCACTATTCTTAGACGGCTGCCATCTTCTGCTGCTCAAATGATGCTGTCTATCTACTCGCTGTCTAGCGAGATTCAATTGTTCTACCTCTCGCAGGTAGGTCACACGGTACGCCACCAGCATGCGCACATATTCGAGACTTTCTTCCGTTCCTATAGTGTAGAATGACACCATGCCGTCTTCATGTGGTATCCAGTCCCGACGATCACGTGGACTGCTTACTTTCACCACACCAGACTTCTTCACCATCATCTGCATGGCTCGACCATTTCTCCCAATCAGCTTTCTCACCAGAGCATGAGGCACCCGGATGACCTTTTCCCGCAGACTGTGAGCTTTTCTCATAAGCTTCAGTTGTCTAACGGCTTGTTCTGTCTTCAACCGGAGAAACCGCTTTGTGCGAATACATCGCCAGTGCATGTCACTTAGGATTGCCACCCTCTTCACTGTAACTTCGGTCGTGGACAAGACCACCAGCTGTTTAGCTCCTGAGGTCGAGTACACCTTACAGGCTCCCACGGCCTTCTTAAACGCTTCATGCACAGACTCATGGGTGCATTCTTCTCTCAAGTCCTCAGGTACATCTACGAGGCACTTGTACCGACACGTTTCGGTCTCACCAGTGGTTTCCAGACGATCCACCAGCTCAGGGTTCAGGGACAACTGACTTTCAGTTTCTTCCCCCTTTACGCTTCTTCTGAGCTGACTCACAGCTACAAATTCGCGAATTTCCGTCCTGACCACTTCCATTTCACATTTATCTTCCGTTACCACACTCTTAGCTCTCCTCAGGTCTACCTTTTCCTGGCAAAAGGGAGCGAGTGCAATGCGTTTGCCCTTTTCTTTCTCCAAGGAGACCTTGTTCACCGAGTGACACTTTATCAGGCGACTTTTTAGCCCGAGAACTTCTTCCTCTAGTTCCGCCATTCGCCTCTCAGCTGCCCGTCTCTGAAGCTTCTCTTGCGTCCACTGGGCTTGTAACCACTCCTTGAGCTCCTTGATCTCGGCTCCGACATCCACCGAATCATCCAAACTCACATCACTCGAGGAAGTATCTGCTTTACACCTCCCATCTCCAGTGGCCAACTCCTGGCCCTGGTCTGTAGCTTCTCTGATGGACTCCTCCATCTTTTCCCGCTCAGCTTCCATTTGGCTGAGCTTTTCCTTCAGGCACATTTCCGCCTTCTGGAGAGTATCACAGGACATCTGTAGCTCCTTCACCTGAGCTTCCATTTGGCTGAGCTTTTCCTTCAGGCACATATCCGCCTTCTGGAGAGTATCACAGGACATCTGTAGCTCCTTCACCTGAGCTTCCAGACCTAGGGTCTTTCTGCGCAGATCACCATTTTCATCACGGGTGTCCTGCAGAGTGGTCTCAACCACCTGGCGCATTTGCTCTGCATCCATCTTATCCTCTTCTAGTTTTTCTTTGACCCTGAGGAGATCCACATAATCTCTCTTAATCTGTTGCAGTTCCCTACTGTGTTCACCACACTCCTTCTTGGAGTCACACAGCTCCTGGTTGAGCTGTTCACGCAGTCGTTCTAGGATTTGTTCACTTCCAGAAACTCCATCCTGCAGCGCCTCCTTCTCACGCTTCAACTGCAAAACCTCTTCCTTGATTTTGCGGCGGTCCTCTTTAATTGCGTGGAACATCTCTTTCCACTGGATAACTTCCTGGTTGCTTCCTTCTAGATCTCGCTGGTCTGAGGACTAGTGTTGAGCGATACGATACCGCAAGTATCGGGTATCGGCCGATATTAGCTGTTTCGGCCTTTCGATACTTAGTTTCGATATTTTCCATATATCGTATACCGGAATCGGAAGTTCCCATAATTCTTTGAGAGGCAATGTGATTTTAGTCAGCCAATGAGGAATCCTAAGAAGTGTGGGCACATCCTGTACTGCTGCGGTCATGTTAACAAATGGCATGGCTGTGATTGGATGCTGAAATGATGTCAGAATGCACTATAAAAGGCGCCGCCGCCATTTTAGCGTCACTGTGCTGTGAATTCAGTAAGGGACAGAACGCTGCTGTGCTGACTCTTAGGGACAGTTAGAGATTGCGATTTAGTGTACTGTGCTGTAGGCAGGCTAGCACCAACCGCTGTGTAAAGCTTCCTTTTGCCTGCAGTGTTGTTTTAACAGCTCTGCAAGGTGTGTGTGTGAGTGTAAGTGACGCTGCAGTTTGCTCTGCATGCAACGCTGTCTGTAGGCATCTGCACGTGTCACTCACAGACTCTTTTTTTTTCTTCAGTGTAATTCTTGCAGCTCCATGCAATTTAACTATTAGTGTGACGCGCTTCCATCCGTATCCAATACATTGGTTGCAAACACTATAGAAGTAGACAAAGGAGTAGCCTTTCACAGATTGTGAACAGTTGTGTTTCAGTGTTCACTTCAGTCTCTGCGTAATAACCACACTTAGGCCTTATAACTTTTCTGACTTTCTTTATCAATCTACCAAGATGAAGAAGGCAGTGAGTAAGGCACGTGGTCGTGGCCGTGGAGTTTCAGCAGGGAGAGGACGTGGGGATTCTGTGGCTGCTGCCGCCCTCAGTGACACAGCATCCACCAGTTTTACCCATGAGCGTTCCTTTATGCGCACTTTGGTAGGAGCTCGGCGTGCCCCCCTGCTGCGGGAAGAACAAATTGAAGCCGTTGTTGGTTGGATGGCAGCCAATGCATCGACTTCAATTCCTTCCACCTCCTCTCAGGAACACAACACTGTTGAGCAACCATCTGTCTGTTCACCGCCTGTCAAATTTCCCAGGCAGTCAGAGAGTTCTGTACAGGAGCCAGCTGAGTCTCTGCTTCTGTTCTCAGAATCTGTTGGCTCGCAAACACGGGCACAGGCAAGCAGCATTCTGCAATTTGAAGAAGAGGGAGTATGCAGTGATGCGCAACAGCTGTGTCTCTCTCAATCTGAAGAGGCGGGTGAGCCAGTGCCGATGGACAGCACACCGCAGAACGCATCTTATGATGATGATGAGACTCAGGTGCCAGGTTTTGTGGAGCATGGTGCTGCCCAGACCATCCAACAGCAGCAGGTGTTGGAAGAGGGTAGTGGAGATGATGAAGTCCGAGACCCAACATGGCGTGAGCAACAGGAAGGTGGTGGGAGCAGCTCTGAGGAAGAGATTGTCCCAACGGTACAAAGAGGAGGGAGAGGTAGGCTGCAGACTCGCTTGCCTGTAGCCTCCAGTTTGGCACCTGTTGGGAGCAGTTCTCTTAGAAATGTCAAAATTGGCGCTCCCATGACTTGCACTGCGTGGTCCTTTTTTGACAGACTTGTAGATGATATTTGCTATGTTCAATGCAAGCTGTGTAAGCAAAAAGTTAAAAGAGGTAAAAATATCAGTAACCTGAATACCACAAATATGTGGAAACATGTACGGACAAAGCACGTAGCTGAGTTACAAAGACACACTGGAGATGTAGGCCAACCTACAGCAGCACCTACATCTTCAGGTCGTGTTGGAGCCTCTACCTCCAGCTCACACACACCTGGTTCGGCTTCCTCACATGATCTCCATGGAAGAACCTCGGTCACTGTTGTCCATAGACAAACTGTTATTCCACCCACAGCAGCAAGTTCACAGTCATCGTCACACTCCCAGACCACAAAACAGCCATCGGTACCACAGGCATGGGATAAAAGACGGCCATACTCGGCAAACCATCCACGAGCACAGGCTCTGAATGCTGGCATTGCAAAACTCCTGTCCCTTGAAATGCTATCATTCAGGCTGGTGGAGACTGACAGTTTCAGGATCTTTATGGCATTGGCAGTCCCACAATATAATGTGCCAAGCCGATTTTATTTCAGCAGGCAAGCTGTCCCTGCTCTGCAAAAACATGTCGAGGGAAACATTAAACATGCGCTACTAAACGCCGTCAGTAGCAGGGTCCACCTGACCACCGATGCGTGGACCAGTACCCATGGCCAGGGACGATACCTTTCCCTCACTGCCCATTGGGTCAATGTTGTGGAGCCGGGTACAGATCTTGCCAGTGGCGCTGTACGTGTTCTGCCAACTCCAAGGATTGCAGGAATCCAGTCTGTACACATTGATTCCTCCTCCTACTCCAGTTCCTCAGAATCATCGCTGCACGAGCCGTCACGGTATACCTCCACATGGACCCGTGAACGCTTACCTGTTGTGACCGATATGAGCACAGCCATGGCCAAACGTCAACAGGCCGTCCTGAAATTAATTTCCATGGGGAATCGAAGCCACACAGCGCAGGAGCTCTGGATGCCATCAAGCAGGAGAGCGACGTGTGGTTTTTGTCAGCTAATCTCCAGCCAGGCTTGGTAGTGTGTGACAATGGCCGAAATCTGGTGGCAGCTCTGGGCCTTGGCAACCTCACTCACATACCATGTCTGGCACATGTGCTCAACTTGGTCGTGCAGAGTTTTTTGAGGGACTATCCGGATCTTGATGCACTGCTGCACAAGGTCCGCCTAGAGTGCGCTCACTTGCGACGTTCCAGCATGGCCGGATCGCGCATTGCAGCTCTGCAAGTCAGATTTCGCCTTCCTGAACATCGCATCATATGTGACGTACCCACCAGGTGGAATTCCACGTTACATATGTTGGAGCGGTTGTGTGAGCAGCAGCCAGCAGTAATGGAGTATCAGCTGCAACAGGCGCAATCAACTCGCAATTTGCGCCGTTCACACTTCACCACTACTGAGTGGGCCTCTATGAAGGACATCTGCAACGTTTTGCGTGCGTTTGATGTCTCAACGCGGATGGCGAGTGCAGATGATGCACTAGTCAGCATGACTGTCCCCCTTATCTGCCTGCTTCAGAAATCACTGAAAGCACTAAAGGAAGAGGTTTTGGAAGAGGTGGAGGATGAGGAGTCACAAATTTAATTACCTTCAGGACAGTCAGCGCAACGTGGTTCCTCACAAAGGGCTGGGCAGGGCTCACTTTGTGAGGAGGATGAGGAGGAGGAGGAGGAGTCAATGGAGGAGGAAGAAATCCCTACAGAGGGAGGTACACAACGCTCTAGTCAGTATGTAGAGCGAGGGTGGGGTGATGCAGAGGAGGCAGAGATGACGCCTCTTCCAGAGGACAGCCTTTGTTGGCCAGTTGGGAGTCTGCAGCACATGGTTGATTTCATGCTTCAGTGCCTGAGAAACGACCGCCGCATCGCCCACATTCTCACCACGTCAGATTATTGGGTGTACACCCTCCTAGACCCTCGCTACCGGGACAACTTACAAACCCTCATCACACCGGTGAACCGGAACGTAAAATGCAGGAGTACCAAGACACACTGGTGCAATCCATACTGTTGTACATTCCAGCCGAGAGAGCTGCTGCTGCTGCTACTGCTTTACAAAGCAGCTCTGTGCGTCGAGGCAGTGTAGACACCTCTACAACAAGAGGGAGCAGAAGCAGCGCCTCTGCACAGGGCAAGAGCTGTATGTTACAAATGTGGCAAAGTTTTGTGACAGCGCCAGCAAGGTCTACACCATCCGAGACGGCTCCAGTCACCAGGAAGAAACGTTTCCGTAAGATGGTGACAGACTACTTGGCTTTCCCTCTAAGTGTACTCCCAGATGCCTCTTCCCCTTTCAAATTTTGGGTCTCTAAGTTGGATACATGGCCAGAGCTTAGCCAGTATGCATTGGAGGTGCTGGCTTGCCCTGCTGCCAGTGTATTATCTGAGCGTGTCTTTAGTGCTGCAGGTGGTGTAGTAACAGACCGTCGCATGCGACTATCCTCAGAGAATGTAGACCGGCTTACTTTTCTGAAAATGAACAAGGCATGGATCTCACCTGAATTTGCCTGTCCGTTTTCAGATTAAATAACTGTTTGGCAACGTTTTCCATGTCTCCTGTTATGTTCATCTTCTACCACCTGAACTCTACTCCCTGGGCTACAACACTGCCATTTTTTGCTCGTAAGTAATTGGCAGGGGTACTGACTCCTGGCCAGCCTGGTTACAGCACGACAGCTGTTTCCTGGCAGTGTGAACGTCAATTATCCTCCAATAAGTTGTGCTGTCGTGTTGCATTCGGGTTAGCCGACTCTATGGTGCCTGCAGTTTAGGTGATTCCTATGTGTGCTGTGGGATATGTAAATAAAGGCGGTTTCCATTGTGACAATAGGACAAGCACCCACTGTAGGATTGTGTGATTCGTTAACTGCGGACGGCTTGCGTCCTGTCAACTTACATTTTCATGGGTGCATTCTTCTACCCGTCCGGGGTCCAGTACCGTCAACCGGTTCTCCCCAGTGCCTTTGGCCTAGGTGCCTCCATCTCCGTATCCGAGTTCCACCAACGTCTGCTGGTCCTTGGTAGTGCTTTGGAGCACAGGTACCTCCTGCTTAGTAACCGTGTCACAGTAACGTCAGCTGGTATTCGGTTGTGACATTGCCTCTTTTCCTTCTGCTACCCGTCCGGGGTCCAGTACCGTCAACTGGTTCTCCCCAGTGCCTTTGGCCTAGGTGCCTCCATCTCCGTATCCGAGTTCCACCAACGTCTGCTGGTCCTTGGTAGTGCTTTGGAGCACAGGTACCTCCTGCTTAGTAACCGTGTCACAGTAACGTCAGCTGATACTCGGTTGTGACATTGCCTCTTTTCCTTCTGCTACCCGTCCGGGGTCCAGTACCGTCAACTGGTTCTCCCCAGTGCCTTTGGCCTAGGTGCCTCCATCTCCGTATCCGAGTTCCACCAACGTCTGCTGGTCCTTGGTAGTGCTTTGGAGCACAGGTACTTCCTGCTTAGTAACCGTGTCACAGTAAAGTCAGCTGGTACTCGGTTGTGACATTGCCTCTTTTCCTTCTGCTGCCCCTCCGGGTTCCAGCACAGTCAGCTGGTCCTCATTACTTCCATTGTCTCTTGCTCCATCTGATACCCGTCAGGGTTCCAGTAACGTCAGCTGGTTCTCGGAAATTAGACGACCTTAAAGACCACCCAGAAGAAGATGACGACGAGCATGAAGCCAACCAGCCTGAACACCATCACAAAGAAAAAATAAAAGATTACCCAGAAGAAGATCACCAACAGGACAAAGAAGGTTAAGACAAACTACAAGATACAGAACAAGAGACAGAAGAACAATAAGCAGAAGATCAAAAAGCAGAAGAACATGAAGTATAAGACCAAAATGAAGAGCAAAATATATGCTCTAAATTCTAAGCAGAAGAAGACTAAGCAGTGTATGGGGGTGAGTCTGTTCCTCCTCGTGGTGCCCCTGGAAAATGCCTGCTGCTGCAGGCTAAACTGAACACGGACAAATACTGTTGTAATTTAAATCTTTTGTGACAGCAAGAACGGAAGGATGAACAATTCATACTTTTACAGATTACAAGTACAGGAATCTCTGTCACAAATAAGAATATGATGAAGAAGATGAAGAGGAAGAAGATGAAGAATTTGAATATGAAGAAGATTAATTAGTTTAATAATAACAATATGAGTAATGTAAACAAAAACATGAATAGCAAGAAGTTTAAGAAGAAGATTAAGAAGGTGAAGATGAAGAATAATTTGATGAGAAAGATGATGCTGCTGAAGATTATGAAGGAGAAAGTGTGGCACTGGCAAAAGTTAAAAAGGTGAAGAGCATGGAAGTTGTGAAACATACATATTTGCCAAAATAGAAAAAAGGTTAACAACATTGTCGATTTGTTAGTCAATCCAAACGTATTTCCAAAAAAAAATATATTAATGCTATTCCAATGCATTGGGTTAAACATGTATGCCTTTATTGTCTCCTCAACCTCCCCCAATACATTCTACATTAGTCTTTGTTGTTTTCCTTCATGTACAATTAACCAACAAGGCAAGAATGTTTTTTTTTAATGTCGATATTTGGTTCCCATAGACTTACATTGGACTTCCGGTATAGGAATCGGATATCGACGATATTTAGTGATATCGGCGATACCATTCCGATCCGATATTTTTAGATATCGAGCAGTATCGCTCAACACTACTGAGGACACGTCCTCCAGGTTTTCACATAATTGCGGCACGTCACTCTGACACTGCAGCCGAATAGGTTCCAGCTCTTGGCCATGACTGGCCACCTCCTCTTCTACCTCTAAAGGAGGATCCACACTTGAAGCATAGGTACACAGTACTACATTCTCTTTATTTTCATTTTCAGCGAGTACTACCGAACAACCTTTTTGTGGCCCTTGCGCCGTCGACGACAAGAGGGGGACTCTCTCCCCTCGTCTAGCCTCTCCTGACTGAACTCACTTTTTACTTTCATAGTGTCCCAGTCAGCTACGGGGTCTGTGTCACTCCCCATGGTGTTGTGGACTAACTGGTCACCTCCCACTTTGACGTCACCCCCTTCTACTGGAGCTACCCCGTTATCAACGGTCACATTGTCATTTTTAGGAGGTACCAACCCACAACCAGTAACAATTTTCAGTTTTCCACACTCTACACTCTTGTGAAAATCCGCCCCTTTTTAGACTACGCCCCCTTTTTAACAACCACACCGGCAGGGTAATTTTTACACAAAAAATCAGCAGTAGTCTTAGGACTCAGTTCACAACATCTCTTACCACCTCCCCGGGCACTCTGTGACAACACTGGCACCCCCGGAGAGTCCATAGAATGGTCCATTGCCACCATTCTATACGGTGTCCACAGCTCCCGCACCATGTCCAGTTTCATGTCCAGTAGACGTTTCTCATATATGCGGTCCGACTCGTCAGACCCATTCGCTGCTCCGTTCACAGCCATCGCGGTGACTGTTCACACCAGAACTTCACCGCTTTCCCTTGAAAAATTTTCGTGGCCCCGGGCAAATTGTAGGCCACGCCCCGACCACACCCATTTCACAACTAGTCACACCCATGTCCACGCCCCGACCACACCCATTTAGCACTGGTGATCACACTGACTGGTACTGAGGGCACACTGGTACTGAGTAAAAGAAAGAACAGAGAGAGAAAAAACAAAGAGGGGAAAGAAAGAAAGAGGGGAAAGAAAGAACAGAGAGAAAGAATGAAAAAGGGGAAAGAAAGAAAAAGAGGGAAAGAAAGAACAGAGAGAGAAAGAAAGAAAACAGAGAAAGAAAGAAAGAAAGAAAGAAAGAAAGAGGGGACAGAAAAAAAGAACAGAGAGAAAAAAAGAAAGAGGGGTAAGAAAGAACAGAGAGGGAGAGAGAAAGAAAGAGGGGAAAGAAAGAACAGAGGGAGAGAGAAAGAAAGAGGGGTAAGAAAGAACAGAGAGAGAAAGAAAGAACAGAGATGGAGAGAGAAAAAGAACAGAGAGGGAGAGAGAAAGAGGGGAAAGAAAGAACAGAGAAAGAAAGACAGAGGGGGGAAAGAAAGAACAGACAGAAAAAGAAAGAAAGAATAGAGAGAGAAAGAAAGAGGGGACAGAGAACAGAGAGAGAAAGAAAGAAAGGGGAAAGGAAGAACAGAGAGAGAAAGAAAGAAAGAGGGGAAAGAAAGAACAGAGAGAGAAAAAGAAAGAGAGAAGAGAAAGAAAGAAAGAAAGAAGAAAGAAAGAAAGAAAGAAAGAAAGAAAGAGGGGAAAGAACAGAGAGAGAAAAAGAAAGAGGGGAAAGAAAGAACAGAGAAAGACAGAGGGGGAAAGAAAGAACAGAGAGAAAAAGAAAGAAAGAGTAGAGAGAGAAAGAAAGAGGGGAAAGCAAGAACAGAGAGAAAGAAAGAAAGAGGGGAAAGAAAGAACAGAGAGAGAAAGAAAAAAGAACAGAGAGAGAAAGAAAGAGGGGAAAGAACAGAGAGAGAGAAAGAAAGAAAAGAAACAGGGAGAGAAAGAAAGAGGGACAGAAAAAAAGAACAGAGAGAAAAAAAGAAGAGGGTAAAGAAAGAAACAACAGAGGGAGAGAGAGAAGGGAAAGAAAGAACAAAGAGAGAAAGAAAGAACAGAGAGATAGAGAGAAAGAAAGATGGAAAGAAAGAACAGAGAGAAAGAAAGAGAAAGAAAGAACACAGAGAGAGAGAGAAAGAAAGAACAGAGAGAGAGAAAGAAATAAAGATTCTATAAAGATACTATAGCAGCCTGGCTCCCATTGTAGTGCCCACAAAAGCCTCCCGGTGCAGGACATATAATGATCCACTCACACGGCCGACATCCCCGATTCCAAGGCGAGGACACGGTGATGGATCTGAAGCATTCCCTGAAGTGCCTCCATGGTTCCGTCACAATCTCCTCCCGAAATTAACTCATTTCCGGTCATCTTCCAGCACGTCACTTCTGGTGGAACATCACGTGCGAGTTTTAAAGTGCTCTTCGGGGCTCCGGCATGTACTCCTGTGTCCACGGGAAAAGCTCCCGGCCGGGACAGCGGGCAGACAATCAAAATCGGGAGTGTCCCACTGAATTCAGGACGGTTGGGAGGTATGAATGCTCCCCACCATACACCTTGTACATGCACGGCTCTGCACACCTCACACACACACGGTTCCGCTTTGTATGCCTCGTACACACACGGCTCAGCTCCGTCCACCTCGCACACACAATGCTCCACTCCGTACACCTTGTACACACGCAGCCATGCTTTGTACACCTTGTACACACATGACTCCACTCCGTAAACCTTGTACACATGCGGCTTTGCAGCATACACCTCGTACACACGCGGTTCTGCTCCGTACACCTCGTACACACGCGGCTCCGCTACATACACACAAGGCTCCATCCATACACACACGGCTCAAGCACGGAGCTCCGTTTCGTACACACACAGCACTGCTACATCCACCTCGTACACACGGCTCCGCTCCGTGCACCTCGTACACACGGCTCCGCTCCGTACACCTCGTACACACACGGCTCCGCTCCGTACACCTCGTACACACACGGCTCCGCTCCGTACACCTCATACACACACGGCTCCGCTCCGTACACCTCGTACACACACGGCTCTGCTCCGTACACCTCGTACACACACGGCTCCGCTCCGTACACACACGGCTCCGCTCCGTACACACACGGCTCCGCTCCGTACACCTCATACACACACGATTCCAACTTGTACACACTACAGCACTGCTACATCCACAGTCCCCACCCCACATACACACAAACTTACCCCTCATCCAGCATCATGACAGCGCAGAGTCCTGCACACAAGAGGACACTGATCATGTGACCCCCTGACTCCTCCCCTCCTGTGACCTCATCACAGGTCCTGTGGGCACAGAAGAGAACAGCATAGCAGCGTGACAGCGTCACTGCTAGCTGTGAGCTGCTAAACTGTAGAGAGACAAGGAGGGCAGCAAGGGGTGCATGGGGGCGTGGCGGCTCATCTCACTGCGGGACACATAGTGTCCTCAGCGGGACAGCGGGACGGGGGAGTCAAAATCGGGACTGTCCCGCTCAAACCGGGACGGTTGGGAGGTATGCTTCCAGGGCTCTTCACTACAGTCCATTTGCCTTCCAAGGCCACTAGCATCCACACAGGATCCAGTCTCTGACCTTTCAGGCAGTCAGGCTTCACTCGGCCTCACTAGGCCTCACACACACGGTGTCCCCCACACCAGGGGAACAGAACAGGCCTCACGCCTATCACTGACACACCTGTCTCCAATTAAGCAGGGTTTATATACCCTTACACACACACACACAGGACCTGAGCTGATGTCACAGTCATTGTTCAGACTTGTGTGTGTAAAAGGACCTATGTGATGTCACAGTCATGTGACTAGTCAGCTGGGGGGAAAGGAACATGGACAGTCAAAACACACATACTGAGCCATTAAAGGAATGCCAGCCAAGGGCTGCATTACAAGCTGTACGCTTGTGATACAGTACCGTTTTTCTGCCTTTTGTATTACGGTCAAATCCATACTGAGTGAGCGTCTGTGTGTGACTCCAGAAATATATACGGAGATTTAAATTTTCCCCTACACTGTATACAGCTGTACGCTTGTGATACAGTACCGTTTTTTGCCTTTTGTATTACGGTCAAATCCATACTGAGTGAGCGTCTGTGTGTGACTCCGGAAATATAGACAGAGATTTAAATTTTCCTCTACACTGTATACAGCTGTATGCTTCTGATACAGTGCCCTATATCTGCTGGTATTTTTGGTACATTTTCCCAAACATGAGGAACTATGGTGGAAGAGGCCGCGGACGTGGGTGTGGGGGGCCAGCTGGTACTGATGGTGGTGGTGGTGCATCTGCTGGTAGTGCCAAAAGCACAATAGCACCTAAGGCAGGAGGTGTTGAGCCTGGAAGGCTCCCTTTTCTGGGAGTAGGTAAACGGCTTTTAAAGCCGGAGTATCAGGAACAGGTTTTGGCTTACATTGCCAAACAGCCTCCAGCTCTATCGCCTCCTCTTCTGAAGTTTCAAAAACTGCAAGCACTGAGTCGTAAGTGCAGGCTCCTGGTCAGGAACGACATCTTTTCTTGTGTCCTGCACCCCCAACAAAAGTGAAGTATGCGGCAGGCCACACTTCAGATTACTCCATGGAACTCTTTTCACATACCATGCCTGGGTTATCAAGTGAAATCCTGAATTCCCCAGTCCAAGACGAATATGACATGGAGTGCACTGATGCACAGCCACTGCTATATGATTCTGCTGGTACATTCACCCAGAGCACTGCATTGCCTCGCAGTCTACTGAGCCAGATTCTGACCCTGATGAAACTCAGGTGCCCCTTCCCGCATACTCTACCACCTTACACGGTGACACAGAGGAAGGTGCAGATGAAATTGAAGAGGAGGTGATGGATGACCCAGTTGTTGACCCGGATTGGCATCAATTGGGGGAAGAGGGTGCCGCTGGCAATAGCTCAGAAGAGGAGGAGGATCCGCAGCCGGCATCGACATCGCAGTTGCGGTTTTCTGGCAGGCCCATAGCAGTCCAAAAACGTGTTAAAAAAACAAAAAGACTTGCAGGACAGCTTTGCCAGACGGTCAAATTAGCAGAGTGGGCAAGCCCTGAAAATTTATCCCATAGTAGGAAGAGTGCAGTGTGGCACTTTTTTTTACCAAAATCCTATTGATGAGGCAAAGGTTATCTGTAAGAAGTGCGAAAGGACCTTTAGTCGACGGAAAAATCACCGAAATTTGAATACCAGTTGCATGTTAGACATTTAAGCACCATGCACTTGCAAGCGTGGACGGACTACAAAACCTCAGGTAACACATGTGCACCTGCTCCGACTGAAGGTAGCCAGCAACGTGACATCGCTTCCCCCACTGTAAGCCAACCGGTTAGCACACCACCAGCAAGAAATGTTGAGGTGCCATCGCAAGGCCAAAGCAGTCAGGGAATCACAATGTTTTTCCAACGAAAGACTGAATCTAGACCATCACCACCATCACCATCACCAACCCCCTCTCAGTCCGCCATGTCCACCACTAGTTCTCTATGCAGCTCTCAAATCCAGCTCACACTAGCAGACACTCTGAGTAGGACAAGAAAGTACTCACCCTCTCATCCGCATACACTGGCTTTGAACGCCTACATTGCCAAACTGATCTCATTAGAGATGATGCACTTCCGTTTGGTTGAAAGCGCAGCTATGACCTACCCAGTCGGCACTTCTTTTCTAGAAAAGCCATCCCTGCCCTCCACCTGCATTGCCCATGCACTCAAACAATCAGTGAGTGGAAAGGTGCACCTCACAACAGATGCATGGGACAGTAGGCATGGCCAGGGCCGTTACGTGTCCATCACTGCGCAGTGGGTTAATGAGGTGGATGCAAGGACTACAGGGGACTGTGGTGGTGGGACAGTGCTGCCTAGTCCACGGTATAGGCAACAGTTGGCTGTAGGTTTTCGAACCTCCTCTTCTTCCTCCTCCAGAAGTGAAAGCTCATCGACAGAGCACAGTCGCACAAGCATTCCATCCGCAGCTGCCAGTGTTGCACACGAGGTGTCCCACTATGGAACAGCTAGTGGTAAGCGTCAGCAGGCTGTTTTAAAGATGATGTCTTTGTGCGACAACAGACACACCGCGGAGGTACTGGCCGACTACTTGCAGTGAGAAACTGAGTCATGGCTGGGCAGTCTACATCTTGAGCCAAGTAAGGTAGTCAGCGAAAACGGACGTAATTTTGTGGCGGCCATAGCCCTGGCAAAACTCAGACACATACCTTGCCTGGCTCACACCTTGAACCTGGTGGTGCAGTGCTTCATAAATAATTATCCGGAGTTACCAGCCCTGCTCCATAAGGTGCGAAGACTGTGCTTGCACATCCGTCGCTCGCCAGTAGACTCCAGTCGTATGCAGAGGCTTCAGCGATAGCTCCACCTCCCTAAGCACCGCCTAATCATAGACGTTGAAACAAGATGGAACTCCACCATGCACATGGTTGAGAGGCTGTGCGAACAGAGGCAGGCTGTAATGCATTTGTGGGAGGATACATGGGCAGCCAGTTTGAGGGCAGACATGGAGTTGTCGGGTGTGCTGGGTCAAAGCTGAAAGACCTCTGTAAAGTCCTTCAGTGTTTTGAGGAATGCACACGGCTGGTAAGCGCAGATGATGCCATCATAAGCATGAGCATCCCACTTATGCGTCTGCTCATGCAAACTTTGACGCACATTAAGGATCAGGCGTCTGCAGCAGAGGAGGAGGACGAGCACGAGGGAAGCCTTGATGACAGTCAGCCATTGTCTGCTCAGGGAACTGTCCTGGACGAGGTTGTGGAAGAAGAGGAAGAGGAGGAGGATGAGGGGGATGATTATTTTGTGGAGGAGGATGCTTCTCAGGGGCAAGAGAAAATGTTGGCTTGCCAAGGTCAGGTACAGGATTTGTGCGTGACTGGAGGGATGTGGATTTGGCAGAAAGTGCTCCTCCACTCACCACTGTCAGTGCATCATTGACACCTGGAACATTGGCCCACTTGTGTGGTTATGTCTTGCGGATCCTAAAAAGGGATCCCCGCATTGCCAAAATTATGAAGGATGACGACTACAGTACTGGTTGGCCAGCATCCTCGATCCACGCTATAAAGGCAAATTACAGAACATCATGCCACAGGAGAACCTAGAGCTAATATTGGCTAACAAACAAGCAGCTCTGGTAAACCGTTTGTTAGAGGCATTCCCACCACACAGCAGCGGTGCAGGTTCTACCATGAGCCGTACTGGGTAACATGGAAGAGGTGTTCGTGGTGCACACAGCCGAAGTGGCATTGGAGACAGGGGTTTCATGACCAT
>JARQOD010000004.1:398002687-398048359 GCA_033576555.1 Oophaga sylvatica
TCCACCAGGGGTTTCCACTTCTTGTGGTGCTGCCTCTTGTGGTTCCGCTGCTTGGGATCCTAATGGTTGAGGGTCTGCCGGAACAGGTCCTTCTGGAACTAACTCTACTGGCACAATTGGTATGACTTGATGTAGAGATTCTTCTTGCGGTTGATAAAACTGCAGCACAGGAATGATTACTGCTTCTCCCATTCTGGGCCAATCCGCAGGTAGATCTCCCAGATCCGTATGTATGACCGCTCATCATTTTCTTCCTGATTGACAACAGGTTCTTCTTCGCGAAGCTTTAGTGGGCCCGGACACAACTTTAGATGATCTCTAGACACAGTTGCAGTCATTTTTCCTCCATCCTTGCTGATGGTACAGGTTTTTCTGTTATCAAATTTGGAATTTTGCACGACATATGGCTCCTGTTCCCACTGATCATCCAATTTGTGCATTCTTCTTTTTCTTTTTAGTACAATTTCTCCAGGCATTAAAGGCTTAGCGGGAGCATTTTTGTTGTAGTTCTTCTCTTGCCTTTCTCTTACTTTATTGAGACTGTCTTCCACGCAGGCTTGTACTCTCCTGTACTGTTCCTGTCGATTTGTGTCCCAATCTTCAGCATTGCCATCAGCCTCTGGTTCTACCACACCAAGTTCCAAATTCATTGGCAGTCTTCCTGGTCTTGCTCTCATAAGGTAGGCTGGAGTGCAGTTGGTGGAACTTACTGGTATGTGGTTGTACAAGTCGACCAGGTCAGGTAACAAGTCTGGCCACCGATTTCTTTCTTCCAGTGGTACAGATTTCAGTAAGTCAATGACAATGTGATTCATCTTTTCACAAAGTCCATTGATCTGAGGGTGGTACGGTGTGGTTCTGATCTTCTTACACCCATACAATTGACAGAATTCCTTAAACAGTTCAGCTTCGAATGCAGGACCTCGATCAGTCAGCACCTGCTCCGGATATCCGTGTGGTCTGCAGAAACTTGCTTGGAAGGTTTTTGCTGCTGTCTCTGCTGTCATATCTTTGACAGGGGCGACCACCAGAAATTTGGAATAGTGATCCACCATGGTCAGGGCATATGTGTATCCCGACCTGCTTGGTGACAACTTGACATGGTCCAATGCTACGATCTCCAAGGGACGAGTCGTCTGGATAGGCTGCAGGGGTGCTCTCTGACTATAGTAGTCTTTTCGTCTGAGGCCACAGGGTCCACAGTTCCGGCACCACTTCTCGATGGAGCTGCGCATCCCTACCCAGTAGAACCGACACCTCAACAGGGTCTCCAGCTTTTTCCAGCCAAAGTGTCCCGCTTGATCGTGGTAGGCTTCTAACACCATTTGGATGTCTGCTCTGGGGACCACTATCTGCCAAACCATCTCATGGGTCTTTGGGTCGACATATCTCCTGCACAACTTCTCACGGTAGATGAACAACCGGCTTCTCTCGTTCCACAGGAGCTTTGCTGGTATAGGTGCATCTTTCTCCAAGGAGGAACCTTCCTGTCTTATCAACTCCTTGATACGGCTGACCACTGGATCGCTGTCTTGAGTCTCCTTCCAACTGTGATGAGGTAAAGGGTTTACCGTCTTTTCACACCGCTTTCCGTGGACTCGTTGCTCGTGGATCATCCCATTTCTGTGGAACGCAGGTAGCTCGATCTCTTCCAGGTCATCCGATTCTTCTTCCGTGTCGGATTCATGCGGCATTCTGGACAAGGCGTCAGCGTTGGCATTTTTACGGCCCGCCCTGTACTTGATGGTAAATTGATAGTTTGACAGCCGAGCCATCCAACGTTGCTCCATGGCTCCCAGCTTGGCTGTTTCCAGATGCGTCAAGGGGTTATTGTCTGTAAACGCAGTGAACTTGTTGGAGGCAAGGTAATGCTTGAATCTTTCTGTAATGGCCCAGACCAGCGCCAGGAACTCCAACTTGAAGCTGCTATAGTTTTCTGGGTTTCTCTCAGTCGGCCGGAGCTTCCTGCTTGCATATGCGATGACTTTTTCTTGGCCATTCTGCTTTTGACTGAGGACCGCTCCCAATCCCTCGTTACTGGCATCAGTGTACAGCAGGAACGGTTGGCTGTAATCAGGGTAGGCTAAGATTTCATCGCCTGTCAGAATCTCTTTCATCTCTTTGAATGCCTCAGCTTGTTCTTTACCCCAATTGAATGGAGGGTTTCTGCTCTTGAGAGGTTGTCCTACCAGGAGGTCCTGTAAAGGCGCCGCTTTCTTGGTGTAATCTTTTACAAACCTCCTGTAGTAACCTGTTAGTCCCAGGAACTGACGCACCTCTTTTAGATTCTTCGGCTCCGGCCATTTCTGGATGGCTGTGACCTTCTCGGGGTCCGGCGCTACTCCTTCGGAACTGACAATATGTCCCAAGTACTGTACCTTCCGTTTGAGCAGATGGCACTTTGAGGGCTTCAGTTTCATCCCATACTTGGACAGTGACTCGAATACCTCTGCCAGGTGCTTCAGATGATCTTCATATGTCTTGGAGTACACAATTACGTCGTCCAAGTACAGCAACACGGTTTCAAAGTTGAGATGTCCCAGGCAGCTCTCCATCACTCTCTGGAATGTTCCTGGGGCACTGCTGAGGCCAAACGGCATTCTGTCAAATTCACAGAGTCCCATTGGGGTGGTGAAAGCAGTTTTCTCCCGATCCTCCTCAGCCACAGCTACTTGCCAGTACCCACTAGTAAGGTCGAGGGTAGAAAAGTAGTTAGCCGTTTTCAAAGCAGCTAAAGATTCCTCTATGCGTGGTAATGGGTATGCATCTTTATGTGTTATGCGATTTACTTGTCTGTAATCTACACACATTCTCATGCTACCATCCTTTTTCTTAACTAGAACTAGAGGTGCTGCCCAGGGACTACAACTATCCCTTATCACCCCGGCTTCCTTCATGTCACGCAACATTTCCTTAGCTTTCTGATAGTGGGCTGGAGGTATAGGCCTGTACCCCTCCTTGATGGGAGGATGACTGCCTGTAGGGATATGATGCTGTACTCCCTTAATTGTCCCAAAGTCAAGTGGGTGCTTGCTAAATACCTGTGCGTACTCCTGCACCACCCGTAGTACTCCCTGTTTCTGGTGGGCGGGAGTGGTGTCTGTCCCGACATGGAGTTGCTGACACCAATCCGCCACCTGGGTTGTCGGGTCATTATCCTCCTCTGGTTGGCGGGAGGCTAAGGACTCGGTTGTGAGAATAGAATTGTTATCTACGGTATGTAATTTAGCAACAGTGGCATAACGGGGTAATTTTACTTCATCTTCTCCCCAGTTGAGAAGTCGCACTGGTACTCTCCCATTTACTACTTCCACTACCCCCCTAGCAGTCAAGAGTGTAGGTCTGTGCTCTGAACAATGGGGCTCTACTACTGCTTGGTAGTTCTGTCCTCTCAGACCTATTGCTGCTCTACACCATATTAGCATTTCACTCATTGGGGGTATCACAATGGGGTTCGGGTCCGTGACCCGTACATTACCAATTTCACCATCTGTAAGCTTCGCTTGCTGCTGACACATCAGGGCCCGGATCTCCCTCTGGATCACTCCCTTCTGCTTTGGCTTTGCAACTTCAGCGAGCTGTTGGAGCAAAAACACAACTTCTCCCAGACAGTTACTGATAATGTTAGTACCTAAAACCACATTTAAGCCATTTTCCACATTTACAGTCTTTACCACTAAGAGTCCCTGATCCTCCAGCTCCACTCTGCCCACCTTCACGTCCACGTTTTTGGCTCCGAGTACTTCAACAGGGAGACCATTAGAGGCGTACACCGTAAAGTCAGGGCTCGGGGGCTGGAGACTGTCCATGGACCAGAATTTATTATAAAGGACATCAGGTATGATGGTCACCTGAGATCCAGTGTCTAACAGTGCAGGAATTGCGATCCCGTCCAGAATGATGGACAGGTAGGGCCTTCCACCCACAAACCTGCGGTTCCAGTCTGAGGGGCCTGATGAGTCTACTCGGTGTGGCCCTCGACCAGGTCTGCTCGTTTAAAGGACACTGCGAGCCATATGACCTTTTCGTTGTACGGTAGCAGATGATCTCTCGGCGGATTTGTGATCAGGTCGCTCCTGGGATGACGTTGTCTTCCTCGTGAGGCGAGTCCTCATTTCCTCCGGTTCATCAAGGAACATCCTCTGGCAGTCGGCTAGCAGGATCTTCCCTCCTTCTCTTTCCGCAGTTGCAGGGCACTCATTACAGTGCCGGGTTTTAGTCAGCTGGCGCACTTCTGAGCTCAGACAGTCCAATTCATAGGGACGCCACCTCTGTTTTGGCTTCTGCCACCAGCGGGGAAAGGTGGTACTGCGGCTTTGAGTGGTTCACCCGGGTGATACTGATTGCCACCTCATGCTTTTCCAGGGTCGCAGTCCTTTTTAGCCATTCTTTTAGGGCATCAAGGTAGTGTCAGGATGATCCAAGGACCACCAGTTCACAATCCTGCCTTCCTCTGGGGACCTCATTCCCGTACAAATTGTTTCCTTCAACATTTTTCTTTCATCAATGGCACTTATAGGGTTAACCTGTTTGAGAGCTCGCGGCCCCTGTAGTCGGCAGGTGTAGTCCTAATACTGTCACCTGGTCTCTGAGAGCATTGGTAAAATGCCATCCGGAGATCGTTTCGGTACGGTCCTCAAAGATAGACTGTAGCTTTAAGAGATCGCAGGCACTGACTCCTGATCTGCAGTGTCCAAGCTCTACTTCTCTCTCAGCAGCCCAGTAACTGCCCTATTACCACAGCACTTTTGCTTCTCAGTCATTGAGTACATGTCATATACTACATATTTTACCGTTTGAACACTGACAGGGTGCCTGGCTCGCCGCTTGTAATGAGGGAGCACTTCGCTCCTGGCATGTATGGGAGCGTTAGGGGCATGAGCGGGACCACAGGACCTTGTGAGGGGCCCACATTTCCATCCTGCGCTACAACGCCAAGCGGTAAGTCATTGGGGCCACCGGCTGGGGCCGCGCTGTCTGCCGGTTGTTGCGACATGTTGGCGCCCCCCTGTTTGATCGGAGCCTACCTTTTCCAAAGGCTGCAGCTCTCCAGACACAGCGGTGCAGACAGGACCTTAGTCGCTGGCGCTCTGAGGTCAGAGCGTTTACTTCCGCTTTCACAGGACCTGCTGCTGCGTCAGCCTTGGGGGCGGGGCTAGGGAACAGCGCGCTCTTTCAGGTACGCCCACAAATGCACGCCCACCTTCTTCACCAGCGCCCCAGGGCGCGAATATGGCGGCAAAAATGGCGGTATGTGGCGCCAAAAATGACAAACAGCAATACAGTCCTTTTCTGCACAAAACAGTTCAATAGGCAACACAGGACTCACAATTTTGCAAGCTTCGGATCCTGTTCGTGACGCCAAAGATGACGCGCACCACATTAAGGTGGTACCAGGGCTATGGGGTACTTGGCACCGAGCCCATTGATTTCTATGGGAGATGTCACTGGCAGCGAGACTCGGTCCGTGGCCCTGGCGGTCATGCAATGGGGGATATATTTACAGGGGATTGAATAATAGATAGTTTGTGACGCCACCCGTGGTAACTGATCAATTGGACCAGCGCTGCTATATGGATCTTCACAGGGGATGTTATGGGGCAGCTAGATGGTAGGTCTCCCACAGGTGAGACGGGTCCCTGGAAGTCTATGGTGGTGCAGAGTGTAGGTAATAAAGCAGTCTCACACAAGGCAATCTCTTTCCATACCTTTACTTGCAGATGTTTCAGGCAGGTCCCGGGGAGCTGGTCGGGGTGGAGAATGCACATTCGGGATAACCGCTGAGCAGGTTGGAGGCCTCCTTTAACTCTATATGTATTTGAGTACAAACTTGCATGAAGTCAAGTTAACTCTATTAATCTCCAGCTTTTCTCAATAGCTGCAACGCCCGGCCGACATGGTGGTAGAGCCTTCTATTTGATGAGAACAGAGTCCCTACTATTGTGGCGCCTCACTCAAGGTCCTTGTTCTACCTGACTCCTTTTACGTATCAGCACTTAGGGCTACCTTCTGCGACTTGTAGTCCAGAAAGCCTCCGGTTATCTTGTTACTAGGCTTGAAGCACTAGCAATGCTTCGGACCCCGGTGTCCGGTGAATTAGTGCGGGTAATCCGGTACCTGATGCACTTCTCTATCTCTCTCCACTGTGCCTCTCGTCCTGCTCTCGCTCTTAACATAAGCACAAGTAGCGATGTTGTGAATGTCAGCTTTTCTCCAGAGCTCGCTGAACAGTTCTCAGTACACTCGTTGTGGCAGCTGGTGCTGAAGTACTGTTTCACTTGCTTCAATTGCAGCTCTGACTAGGCTAGAGTGCCTCTCTTGTCCACTCTTACTAGCCTCCACTTCTGTATGAGGTGAGCTACAGGAGCTCCTTCAGATTCCAGTCTTATCTCCTCTCCCTCCTGCACAGACTGAACTGAAACTGATCTGTCCGAAGACAGGAAGCAAACTGAACTGAACCTGCACTGTCCTAAGACAGGAAGCTTGAATGGCTGACTGCTACGTGTCACTACCTTTTATACCCCTAGTGGGTGTGTCTGAAAGTGTGAGTGACGTGAATGGATATCAAGCTTTTGCGGTTACCTTCCTGTGCATTTTCCTGGATTATGTGTGCCTGGCATAGCTGGGCCACACACATGCAGATAAAGCTGAGGGGCCCTGGCAGAAGAAGCAGGTTTACTCTCAGCTTAACCCTCAGAGTGCCGGACGCCAGCAGTTCTAACTGAATGAGGGAACAGCCCAGTCCACATAGGTGGGTGATAGTCCTGTACCTGCAGATTCGCATGTTATTGCTAATGACTTTCTGGATTCTTTGCCAGCATCAGATACCCCAGGAATGCACCCTAAAACAAATGTTGCAAGCACTTAACCAATCTATGCAGCTCAACATGATGCAAATCATACACCCTATCAAGTCTGCAGTAAGTGAGGTGGAAACCAGGGTGGATCATATTGAACACAAAATGGGCCAGTTTACATCCTCCCACAATGATTTGATAGACGCTCACTACAAATTGGTAGAGGAAGTCCAAATGATGAAAAAAAAAATGACGGATCTTGAAGATAGATCTCGCCGTAATAACCTTAAGTTTAGGGGTATACTCGAAAATGTTCCCTCTCAAAAGCTCAAACAATATGTTCGGGATATAATAAAAGCCCGTCTTCCTGATAGTACCCCTGTGGATCTGACCATTGATCGGGCTCATAGACTTCCACGCCCGCGGCATTTGGACGAATCCGTACCCAGGGACGTTCTGGCAAAAATACACTTTTACGAAACTAAAGAAAATGTCATGACTACAACACGGAAAATGGGAAAACTCCCTGCTCCGTTCCATATGATTTCTGTATATGCAGACCTCTCTCCGCTGACTTTGCAACTTAGAAGACAATTTATCCCTATTACAAGTGCTCTGCGGGAAAATAAGATTCTATACAGATGGGGCTTTCCTGTACGTTTCATCATATTCTACAAAAATGCTACTCACACAGTATCTACAGCAGAAGGTGTTAAGGTTCTTCAAGAATGGGGCATAACTACATCTGCTCCTCTGGCTTTACCTCAGAGGTCCCCTACACAGATTGCAGATGACTGGAAAAAAGCAGGCAGTCATAAACGTAGGAAACGCTGAACATCTTTCCATTAAGCGGGATAGACCCGGATTCATGAAAGAATCCCCTCCCGGCAACAATATAAACTGTTGACCCCAAAAATTGGATCAGACGTTTGTCATATCCACTTGTTCTGTTCTCATTCAAAGAATGGTTTATTCGTTTATGTTTGATTGCTTGTTTAACTTAGTTTTATTTAGGAATTGGAGTAGGAGCTACAAAGGTCCAGAGATCCTAATGATGGAGTGTCAGAGTTCCACAAAAGTATCATCCACACTACCAGGGGGGTAAGTGAACTTATAGCACCACCACACATGATAAATGGGGATTAAAATAATATCTATGAACGTAAAAGGATTAAACATGCCACATAAAAGGGCCCACATGTGGACCCTGTCAGCGGATGTGTTTTGTGCTCAGGAAACTCACTTGCTGCAGAGGGATGCATATAGAATTTTTCATAGAACGTATCCTACTATTATACACTCACATCACCAATCTAAGTCAAGAGGGGTCCTAATTGATATAAAACATACTATTGCGGTAAATGTCATTCAGACCATTACAGACCCTAAAGGGAGGTACCTTATTCTTATTTGTATGCTGAATTAACCTTACACAATAGCTAATGTCTATGCTCCGAATCAGGGTCAAATTAAATTTTTCAGGAAAATTTTAAGATTAACGAACGCAGTTAAACAAGGGAGACTTTTGATTTGTGGTGATTTCAATATAATTGCTGACCCGCACATGGACACATCACACAGAACCTCGCACAGACATATGTCTTTAGGGAAAACTTTGTGGCAGAATGATCTGTATGATGCTTGGAGAGCACTGCACAGCTCTGAAGAGACTTTTCCTTTTACTCTAACGTACATGACAGCTATTCTAGGATAGACATGTTTATTATAGATAGGAAACTATTAATGGCTGTAGCTGGAGCATCCATAGAAACCATCACTTGGTCAGATCACGTGGCCATTTCCCTGACAATAACTGAAAATAATAATTTTTCTCCAACATTCCTCTGGAGATGCAACAAATTTTTATTAACTCATCCAGAATACAATAAAACAATAGGCAAAGACCTAGAGGAATATTTTCAACTCAATAGTAGCCCACAGGTCTCTCCAGGTGTCATTTGGAACGCCCATAAGGCCTTCATAAGATTCACTTTCATAAAACTAGGTCATATGGTAAAGAAGAACAGGACAAAATTAATAACATCGCTGAATATTAAATCTATTGAATTACAAAACAGCTCATCACCGTCTCATACTTTGTCAGAGAAACTTAAGAATTTAAGACTACAACTTAGAGAGTGTTTGCTTATGGATTATGAAAAACGACTAAAGAAAACTAAAGCAGCATACTACTCACATAATAACAAAGCGGGCAAACTACTAGCGTCACGACTCAAATCTAAAGAAATAAATGGGAGAATCCCATATATATGGGACAAACAGCGGATAGGCAAAATCACTGATCCAAGGCAAATAGCTAACAGGTTCAAAGACTACTACAAGGAGCTATATAACTTAAAACAAGACCCATTTACTTATCAGCCCTCAAATAAGGATATACAATCCTTCTTGGATACTATCCATCTGCCTGAAATTTCGGAACAACAATTAACAACCCTTAATACTCCGATCACTTTTACTGAAATAGCTCAAACTATAAAATCCCTACCTAAAGGTAAATCACCAGGACCAGATGGCCTTACTAATGCCTACTATATAACATTCGGAGGCATCCTCACTCCCCACCTCCTACCCTTTTTCCAGGATGCCTTCCAAAAGGGATCTTTTCCCAAAGAAAATCAAGAGGCTCTCATTGTTACCCTTCCAAAACCTGGAAAACAATCTGATGAACCCCAAAACTTTCGACCCATATCACTACTTAATACTGACCTTAAAATATATGCAAAAATCATAGCAAACAGAATAGCCCATTTACTGCCCGATCTGATAGAAATCGATCAGGTGGGATTCATTAAAAACAGATATGCGGCAGACAACACCAGACGCATCCTCAACATAACACACTACATAGAAGCCAAGAAGTCAGAGGCGCTGCTTGTAGCGTTAGATGCCGAGAAGGCATTTGACCGCATTCATTGGGATTTTGTTTTCTCAGTTCTGAGGAAGATAGGCTTCACTGGAGACATCTTCTCAGGGATACAGGCGTTATACTCCCAACCATCAGCGAGGATCTTTTCTAATGGGGCCCTATCAGACAATTTTCTAATCAGCAATGGGACGCGCCAGGGCTGCCCTTTGTCACCTTTGATTTTTGTACTCTCAATCGAACCTTTAGCCCAGGTGTTAAGAACTCAGTGCTCAATTACAGGGATACAAATAGGGAACAGAACACATGTTATTTCCCTTTTTGCCGATGATGTAATACTGACACTATCGCAACCAATAGACTCATTAGAACATGTGTGTCGACCCGCCACCACAATTGTGGGTTACCAGGGCAATGGGGTACTCAGAGCCGAGCCCGTAGAAGTATATGGGGATTGTCACAGGTAGCTGTGGCTCGGTCTGTGGCCCTGGCGGTCTGGCGTATTGTTGGGGAAATATTTACAGGGGATATATATATACAGTTCGTGACGCCACCTGTAGTATTCTGGTAATTTGTACCAGCGCTGCTGTAGATCTCTGAGGGGATGGTGATGCAGCTAGATGTCGGGTCCCCTACAGGTGGGACTCTTCCCTCAGGTCGGTAGTTAGGTAGGGATTGTGCAGGCATGCAATAATAACTCAGTCTCACACGGTCAGCGTCTTTCCATACCTTTACTTGCAAGATGATAAGGCAGGTCCCAGGGAGGCTGATGGGGTTGATGGAGGATGAGCTTTGAGGCAATGGCTAAGCAAGTTAGGGGCCTCCTTTACTGTCCAAGAATGATGAGTACAACCAGCCTGCAGCGTAGTTCCCTCAATAACTCCAGCTAATCCATAGCTGTACTGCCCAGTCAGATTTGTGGTGAAGCCTTCCAATTGATGAAACTAGGTTCTTGCTTTTGTCTGCGCTTGACTCAAAGTCCCTATTCCACCTGACTCCGGTTACGTACTGACTATATGGGGCTGTTTGCCGCGACCTAAGGTCCGGTAAATCCCTGGTTTTCTTACCACTATGCTTGTAGCTAATAGTGATCCTTCGGTCCCCAGTGACCGGTTGCAATGTGCAGGACTTTTCCAAGCCAAAAGCACTTTTCCAATAATCTTCCTTCCACCTTGCCCTTCGATTTGCTCGACTCTTAATAGATAGCTCAGTCTGTCTTCCAGTGGGGCACAGCTCTGACTAGGCTGAGGTGAACTAGACCACCTGTACTAGCCTCCACTTTCTGAACTGCTAACAGGCTCAGACTGGACACGTCTACTCTGTCCAAGGACAGGAAACTGACTGACTAAAATCACTCCCTTCCACACCCCTGCTGGGTGTGTCAGAAGTGTACATGATGTTATGAAGAGCCCTTAACTGTTACCTCTCCACTCATCCTCCTGGTATTGTGTACCAGGGCTACACATTCCCCATGGTAAACGACAGCACTCCCGGGCTGTAAAATATAAAGAGACATTTTTGTTTATGCATGAAAACATTAACAATAACATTAATTCGTCCCATCCGGGAGGTGAGGATGTCTTGAACATTGCAACCAAAACATTATAGAGAAATACAAATATAAATAACATTTTCATAAAAATAGACAATATACTTGTGAAGGACCCGCACCAAACCTTCAACGTGGGTCCTGGGTGGGCTGCAGGACATCCGAATGCAGACCTCACTCAGTGCCACACCACACGGGTTTTTGTATTCAGAGGTAAGTCAAGGTTTCATGTGAAACCATTAGAAGGCACAAAGTGCAACTATTTACAGGATACAGTTTTTGGGCTGGCTCAGTCCTCAGCCTCTGAGTCCATTGTAAAACATAATAGGGAAAAACACATATATATATATAGACTTTTTACAATATTCACATCAATTCGTTATAATCACTGCTGATATCTAATGGGTAACTTCCCTTTGGTGGTTCGCTCTGATCTACGTGGTGTAGCTTCAGGTATATCAAGTTGCGATCTATCTGCACTGCGTAACGGCAAACTATAGAACTGCCTCAATCTTTCTATGGATCTGGCAAGCGTACTGATGAAGAACCAGGCTGTTGTGAACAGTGATAGAAGGCCATCCGGAGATCCGTTTCTGTGCGGTCTTCAAATATGGCATGCAGCTTAAGGAAGATCGCAGGTACCGACTCCTGATCAACGGTATCCCAAGTCTCCACTTCCCTCTCAGCAGCGCCAGTTAGCTGCCCTATCAGCACAGCAGCTTTTTGTCTCTCAGGCATGGAGTACATTTCTAGGATGCTGCATAACTTCCGCTTGAAGCCTGCTAATGAGCCTGGCTCACCGCTGTACTGGGGAAGCCATTTCGCCCCAGGCATATATGGGAGCGTTAGTGACATGATCGGGACTACCGGACTGGGTGCAGGGCCTGCGCCCCCATCTGGCGCTACAATACCAAGCGGTGCGGGATTGGGGCCTCCGGCCGGGGCCGCACTGTCAGCCGGTTGTTGTGACATCTTAGCGCCCCCTTGGTTAAACGGAGCCTACCGGTTTCAGACGCTGCTACTTCACAGGCACCGCAGTGGGAACAGGACCTTCGTCGCAGGCGCTCTGATGTCAGAGCGTTCACTTCCTGTTGCAGGACCTGCCGATGAGTCAGAGCCGGGGGCGTGTCCAAGACTCTGCGCGCTCTTTCAGGTACGCCCACCTTCTTCTCCAGCGCCTTAGGGCGCGAATCTGGCGGCAAATATGGCGGTATTTGGCGCCAAACAACAGCAACAGTCTTTTTCACCAAAACACTCCACAGGCACACAGGGCTCGCAATGCTGCAAGTTTCGTATCCTGTTCGTGACGCCAAAGTTTTGTGTCGACCCGCCACCACAATTGTGGGTTACCAGGGCAATGGGGTACTCAGAGCCGAGCCCGTAGAAGTATATGGGGATTGTCACAGGTAGCTGTGGCTCGGTCTGTGGCCCTGGCGGTCTGGCGTATTGTTGGGGAAATATTTACAGGGGATATATATATACAGTTCGTGACGCCACCTGTAGTATTCTGGTAATTTGTACCAGCGCTGCTGTAGATCTCTGAGGGGATGGTGATGCAGCTAGATGTCGGGTCCCCTACAGGTGGGACTCTTCCCTCAGGTCGGTAGTTAGGTAGGGATTGTGCAGGCATGCAATAATAACTCAGTCTCACACGGTCAGCGTCTTTCCATACCTTTACTTGCAAGATGATAAGGCAGGTCCCAGGGAGGCTGATGGGGTTGATGGAGGATGAGCTTTGAGGCAACGGCTAAGCAAGTTAGGGGCCTCCTTTACTGTCCAAGAATGATGAGTACAACCAGCCTGCAGCGTAGTTCCCTCAATAACTCCAGCTAATCCATACTGTACTGCCCAGTCAGATTTGTGGTGAAGCCTTCCAATTGATGAAACTAGGTTCTTGCTTTTGTCTGCGCTTGACTCAAAGTCCCTATTCCACCTGACTCCGGTTACGTACTGACTATATGGGGCTGTTTGCCGCGACCTAAGGTCCGGTAAATCCCTGGTTTTCTTACCACTATGCTTGTAGCTAATAGTGATCCTTCGGTCCCCAGTGACCGGTTGCAATGTGCAGGACTTTTCCAAGCCAAAAGCACTTTTCCAATAATCTTCCTTCCACCTTGCCCTTCGATTTGCTCGACTCTTAATAGATAGCTCAGTCTGTCTTCCAGTGGGGCACAGCTCTGACTAGGCTGAGGTGAACTAGACCACCTGTACTAGCCTCCACTTTCTGAACTGCTAACAGGCTCAGACTGGACACGTCTACTCTGTCCAAGGACAGGAAACTGACTGACTAAAATCACTCCCTTCCACACCCCTGCTGGGTGTGTCAGAAGTGTACATGATGTTATGAAGAGCCCTTAACTGTTACCTCTCCACTCATCCTCCTGGTATTGTGTACCAGGGCTACACACATGCAATGGAGGCAATTCTGTATTTTGGGAAAGTATCGTATTACAAGCTTAATGCACAAAAAACGCAGGCTTTGCCA
The DNA here is from genome assembly GCA_033576555.1 of Oophaga sylvatica. Taxonomy (NCBI): domain Eukaryota; kingdom Metazoa; phylum Chordata; class Amphibia; order Anura; family Dendrobatidae; genus Oophaga; species Oophaga sylvatica. The sequence continues at coordinate 398,016,406 of JARQOD010000004.1, forward strand.
CTTAATTTATCCATGGAGACAGTATATTTGTTAAAACATAGGTATGCTCTGGACTGTCAAACAAAGGGTTTGAGATATCTGGGGATAATGGTCACATCATCCCACTCTTTCTTGTATTCTTCTAATTATGAACCCTTGCTTGCTAATTTAAAGTCCGAAACTCAAAGACTTGCTAAAGTTGAAGTTTCTTGGTTGGGCAGGATTGCAACTTTTAAGATGCTTCTTCTGCCAAAACTTCTCTACCTGTTCAGGACGTTACCCATAATACTTCCACAGACCTTTTTCAGAGCCATTAAGAGTTTGATGTTGACATATATCTGGGCGGGACACAAGCCCAGGATAGCCAGTCATATTTTATCTAGAGATAAATGGATGGGTGGTTTGGGAGTGCCAGATATTCCTAACTATTATATAGCATCTCAGATCTCTACATTGGCATTAGGTTGGCTTGGACAATCACAAACACATTGGGTCCATATGGAAGAATCTCAGATGTCCCCATTGTCATACAGAGCTATACTAGCAGCGTCTTTGATAGGTCTCCCTCTGCCGGCTACATTACTACCGCTTACCAAAGCGGCGGTTTATAGTTGGCAGATATTCCATAAACGCTCGGGAAACGGCACTAGATTACCTAGGAACATCATCCCTGTGGAAGTCCTTTCCACCGCTATCCCAAATCTAAATGTCACAGCTTGGTTACGTAGTGGGGTAATTTTCATAGATCAATTATATTCTGGGGAAAATCTGATGCCATTTGCAGCCCTAAAATCTAAATACTCTCTAAGAGACAATGATGTCTTCTCATATCTTCAAATGAACCACCTTCTTAGGAAGCTCTCTTGGAGTTCGATGAGCAGTAATCCTAGAATATTTGCTGTTTATATGAATAAGTTGAAAGGTCTAAGAAGGATTTATGAGATGATTGAAGAGGTATCAGTGTTTAAAAACACTTACCTGCTAGGGCAGTGGGAGAGAGACCTGGGAATGGATATTACTTCAGAAGAATGGATTAAATGTATGAGAATAGCGCACAAATCACTAAGAAGTAGCACACACATAGAATCGTTTATGAAAACAGTACTGAGATGGTATTTTGTTCCATCGCGTCTACACCAAATATTCCCAGAGTCCTCACCACTGTGCTGGCGAAATTGTGGGGAACGTGGGATGTTGCTCCATATACTATGGGGATGTCCTAAAGTAAAGCATTATTGGAACAGGGTGTTCCACATGATATCAACTATACTACAATCCAAGCTTAAGGGATCACCCCAAATGGCACTGTTACTGGTGGGTATTGGAGACAAATCCCAGGGGATAGAACACTGATATGTATTATACTTATACATGCCAAATTACTGCTTACTCGTCACTGGAAATCGGATATTATCCCAAACATTAAAGAGTTATATACCACAATTAATCAAACATATTTATATGAATAGATGTGGGCTAGAGGACAGGGTACAATAGAGAAAATCCATGGAAATTGGATGAGATGGCAACAAAGCTCATTCAGTAGGTAACGATACATAAGGGATGGTTCACATTTACCTCATAGCCTTCACCTGGTATAATTGCAACAACAAAGCAAATATATGACCTCCTACTCTGTTACCATTCCGACTATGCTCCATGCTCCATTAGAGTGTATAATTTTGTTACTTTCTTTACATTTTTATTTCATCATTCAATACTGAGTAGTGACCAATGTACTGTAGATTGAGATGATATTGCTTTGATTATGCCACATCTATGACTTAATGGCTACTGCTTAAGATTGGTTGTTCCCTTTCTTTTTCTTTTGATATTTAAGTCAGAACAATACTTGATATATCAGCTTATTGAAATGATGATCTTATTACTTTTGGTTTGTATGTTTGTTATAATATGAAAAACTTCTAATAAAAACGAATGAAACGAAAAAAGCATCAGACTCGGGAAAACCTAACTCTTGGCTTGACAACTTCACCCGTGTTGATGCTCTGGGGATCAGTTGCCTGACCAAACCACCCCACTGCCTTTTCCTGCCTGTTGTGGTGCTGTGGCTCCCACACCCATGTTCGCTGCAGTCCTCGCTCTGCATGTCATCTTCCCAGGTTGGGTTAGTGACTTCATCATCCACCATCATGTCTTCCACTTCCACACCCTGGTCCTCCTGCTGACTTGCTGACATAACAAAACAACTTGTTGGCAATTGCATCTTATCATCATCCTCTACCTCTTGCTACAGTAATTGCATTTTCCCACTGTCGCCTTCTTGTGAGCTTGTCTTCTCAAATATTTGGGCATTGCTACATGCGATCTCCTCATGTTATGCTTGAAACGGGCAGGTTGAGAGGCCAGAATCTATAAATGGAAATGTGAACAGCTCTTCAGAGTGTCCAAGTGTGGGATCCCTTGTTTCCAGGCACTCAGCATGGTGGGAGGAAAGAGGACCAGGTTGAGGATTATGTGGTCCAGAATCACGATTACTGAGACTGGACCATGTGGTAGACAGTGGAGCTGGCAAAGTGACTGGAAGCATTACCTGCTATCCATCCAACAACCTTTTTACACTGGTCTGGCTTCAAGAGTGGTGTTCCGTGGCCCCTGCAAAGTGGGACAGGAAGCTAGAACGACATGATGTTTGTGTTTGTTGTGCTACTGCGGCAGGCACAGATTCACCTTGCAACCAGCCTCAATCTCACCATAAGCATAACGTCCCTTCCCCATCCATTACCACATGCCTTGCCCATTTTAAATTACGTATGATATATCCCTGTTGAGAAGATGTTGCAGAGAGTATTACAATGCCAGCAAAATTTGCCCACTACAGATGGACATATAAGACTGAAGTATAAATATAGCAATGGGATTTTTTTTTAACAAACAATTTATTTTTTTGTGGGGGTTTTGAGGCCTAATTGTAGCATGATAAATGCTGTATAAAATGTCACTGCAGAAAAAAATTGCAGTATGACAATGCCAGCAAAATGTGCCCACCTCAGATGGACATATAAGACTGCAGCATCAATATAACAAAGCAAATTTTTGAAAATTTTTTTTATGGGGGGTTTTGAGGCCCAACTGTAGCACGATAAATTCTGTATAAAATGTCACTGCAGAAAAAAATTGCAGTATTACAATCACAGGAAAATGTGAACACGTCAAATGGACGTATATAGCAATGCTATTTGTAACCAAATGATTTTTTGTGTTTTGAGGCCCAAATCTAGCACGATAACTGCCATCTAAAATTTTACTGCTCAAAAAATTGCAGTATAACAATGCCAGCAAAATTTGCCCTATTGAGATGGACTTGTGAGATTACAGTATAAATATAGCTGCAATGCTATTTTTTTAACAATTTTTTGGGGGGGTTTGAGACCCAACTGTAGCATGCTAAATGCAATATAAAATTTCACAGCTCCAAAAAAGGCTGTATTACAATGCCAGGAAAATTTGCACAACTCACATGGACATATAAGATTGCAGTCTCAATATACCAATGCTGTTGAGATTCAACCAAAAAACGCAGAGTACAATGCTTTTTTTGAATATTTAAAATTGCTAATTTTTATTATAACCAATATATAAAACACACCACAAAGGTTATAAAAAGTGTAAAACAATGTTGTAGGGGATAATACAGGAAAGAGAGGGGTGGGTATGGCTAAAAGTAAAGGGCATATAGTAGGTGTTGAGGAATGCATGATGTAACTACAAAAAAGTGCACCATATAATTACATAAAATACAAGTACAAATAATACTATATAAATAACATGACAGCAGCAAGTATACATACAGAATGAGTAAAGAATAAGTGAAAAATTAACCATCAGGGTCTATATAAATGCTCAGGCCATAGGGAAAACCTGTGCACCATCAATGTTAGTGGTAAGACAATAATACTAAATAAATCATATGTATTAGCTAAATATAAGTGGTGTACAGCCACACTAAGAACAGAACAGATAAAAACAGACAACCAATGTATATAAAAAACAATACTCAAAACACCAGTGTATTCCTCATAATAATTACCAGTAACGCCAGAAGCCTGGGACCCACAACACCCGACGCGCATTTCGCTAAGGAAAGCTTCGTCCACATTCAGACTTGGTTTATGATATTCAGCCAAGTTTGAAAGTATGGTTTTGAAGCACAACTGCTGCAGTAAAAATGGTGTATAATATTTTGCTGCTCAGAACAATTTGCAGGATTAAGAGAAAAAAGAATATTATTAGCCCTGAGAAGAGGCTTCTGATTTGAGTTGCAGGCTACAGCATAAAGAACATGCAATTCACCCTATCCTGTCCTACACGATCCCTTCAGCACAATCTCTCCTTAAGTGCTGCTAACAGCAGTATTTCTGTTAATCATCATTAGCCCTAAGAAGAATTGTACTTATCAGAAATATAATTGTGGCTAGTACACAGCTACAATTCTCTCCCTAATTCACCAGCACCTCTCCCTACACTGCCTTTTTTCCAGGTACAGTGTGCGAGAATGGCGTCACAGGTCTTATGTAGACATGAGGACGCTGTGCGGCCAGCCAATCACAGTAAGACACAACCAAGCTGGCTACGGCATTACAGTGACTGGCAGGCAATCCACACATGTTCATTCGCTGTCTTAAAAGCACCAAACATGCGGGGCAGAGACTCGAGCTACAGCTCAAGCATTAAAAAAATACTTGCTGAGTAACGAGCATCCCAAGCACACTGATGCTTGAGCAAGTGACGAGTAGTGACGAGCACGCTCACTCATCACTAGTTTTAGGCATTTTACCTCATGCTATGAAGTCAGTAGCACAATCATATGACCTTTGCGATGGAAGAATATCACACTCAGTTTCAAAAAAACATCACAGAAGTCCTGAATGAAGTCTGGAAGGTGAGTCCTCATGGAAGCCAAAGATTTCAACAGACATCCAGAAAAGCAAGTCACCCCATGACCTGATTTCTAGAAGGGGCCGGAATGGAGCGCAGATAATGAAGGCCCTCCCATGACTGCGATTGGTCGGGAGGGCTTTTAAAGAATGCAATATTTTCTGGAGGGGGCTTTGAAATGATTGGCTGGGGGTGGAGTTTTTGTTGGGGTGGGAGGTGCGGCCAGGGCAGTTGGAAAAGTGCAGGAGAACCTGTCATTATTACCCAGGAAGACATCAAGAACGGACCCTTTCCTTACCAGCTCTTCACTGATGGCATCCGCTGAAGAAATGATGTCCAGGCTCCGGGAGATGGCTCGGTCTAGAAGAGGAGGATGGCTGGAGGCGCAGTTAGCCTCCCTCCCCGGTGCTGCCGGGGAACCAGGGACCAGTTTGTGGGGAAGAAGGACCCGGCCACCTGAGAGACTCTCCCCCGAGGTAGCAGCGCGTGGCAGGCGCGGGCTGCGGAGCCCCTCAGGGGACCCTGTGGATGCAGAGCGCTGCGGTGGGGCTTCTGTCCGCGGTGCTCGGTCCAAAAGGAATCCGCCCAGCCGGCCTGCTGGTGCGGGATGCAGTGACAGGGCCACCGCGCCGGAAGTACAGGCCTGACCAGAAGTCGGGCCTTCACAGGCAGCAAGGCAGAGCGGTGAAGCGCCCATCGGGTGCAGGGACTTGCGGCTGGGACGCGGATCATCCAGGGCACAGGGGCAGCCAGCAGAGTCAGGAGCAGCGGAGGAACAGGCGGTGCAGGCATCTGGAGCCCCCCCGGGAGCGCCGGACCAAGCCACACAGCAGGAGGAGCAGGAAGCAGGCCGTGGTAACGGGCGGGCTGAGGCCTTGTGATGAGGTTCAGCCTGGCCAAGTTCTGCAGGGGCGTAATAGAAGAGCGGCGGGCAGCAGCGGGGAGCTGCCTGGCAGTCCGGGGGAGAGAGAAGCAGACCTGGCCGGCGGGTCAGGGTCCGGGATACGGTCCAGATCACGGCTGGACAGAAGGTCAGCGGTGCGTCAGTCTGCTAACGCGTCGGCCCCCCCTGGTGATGTGGAGGCCAGGGGCATGGGCCATGTGCGCGAAAGCGGACTAGAAGACTCAAAGTCGGGAAGCGAGGACCACGGCGAGGAGGAGCGTCTGGATTCTGGAGTTTCGGCTGGCGGGGACGCAGCACCCGCGCAGCTATGTGAGTATGGCTCTATGTTGTGTTTGTCGCCCGCAGGGGCAAGTTTTCAGGAAGCTGGGGGGAATCAGCTAGTTAGGCCGGAGTTAGGGGGGCAGTTGAGGCGGAGTGATGAAGTGGCGGGATTGCGTGATATAGTGAGCAGCATGTCACGGTTTTTGAGAAGGTTTGATGGGGGGGTAGTGAGCGGGCCGGCGGGTTCGCCATTGGCGGCATGGATGCCGGGGCAGGAAGTTGGCTGTCAGTCTGGGTGTGAGTCATTGAGGCCGGTGCGTGGAGTGGAGTCTGTGTCGTGGGGGGTGTCCGTCTCGGTGCAGACTGAAACGGATAAAAGAGATTCGATTAAGCTGGATGATAGGGCAAAAGGAGAGGTTTTACGTATGTTTTGAGGGACTTCTTATGTTTTGGTAGCTGAGAAGAGCAGGCAAAGACGGCAATACACCAGAGAGGTTGGAATCTACTGGATTGCAGTACCCTGACTAACCACCACAACTAAAGGCAGCCGTGGAGCGTTCCTACGTTGGTCCTAGACGCCTTGTCACAGCATGAGAGGTTAACTACACCTAAAGATAGAAAGAGGAAAGCTATCTGCCCCGGAGCAGATCCCCAAAGAACATAGGAAGCCCCCAAACATGTAATGGCGGTTAGACAAGAGGAAATACAGACACAGACAGAAAATAGTATGAGCAAACGTTGGGGCCCAATCTGCCTAGACAGAAAAGGATAGGAAGGATACTTACTGCAATCCAAAAAAACCCTAAAAAAAGCCTACGCTACTAATTGCAAAAACACCTGAGATCACACGACCTCTACCACCTAAATTAGTTCTCTGGTGTAACAAAACTAAGCCGCAGCCACTGAAAAAACTGGAAAAGGCAAATGAACAAATAACAGTGGCTCCAGAGGAACTGAGAGGAGCCCAAGCCTCCCCGGGGAGGGGAACCTGGCTAACTTCACAGAAATGCAGAGAAATATGCAAATGGTAAGCACAAAAACAAAAAACAGAAAATATCTTATCTGAGAGCAAGAGAAGAGGCAAGACTCAGCAAGCTTCCAAGTGAACCAGGAAACAACGTTGAGACAAGAACAATTGATCACCGGCAACCATGATGGGAGGGAACCTCCCTTATATCCAGCCAGTCTGTGATTCCTGATTGCCAATCCTCATTGAATGGTTCAGTACTGTTTGTAACCACCAGAGGGAGCTTCTGCTCAGAATTCATTTCTAAAACATTCACAACAGTACCCCCCCTTGAGGAGGGGTCACCGAACCCTCATTTGTGCAACCAGGTCGGTCAGGATGAGCTCTGTGATATGCACGGATCAGTCTCCTAGCATGGATGTCCGAAGCAAACACCCAAGAATTGTCCTCCTGACCATAACCTCTCCACTTAACCAAATACTGGAGTTTCCGTCTAGAAAAACGAGAATCCAATATTTTCTCAACCACATACTCCAGATTGCCCTCAACCAAAACAGGGTCAGGAGGCACAGCCATAGGAACCACTGGCTCGACAAACCTCTTCAATAAGGACTTGTGGAACACGTTATGGATCTTAAATGTCCCTGGAAGAAGTAAACGAAAGGAAACAGGATTAAGAATCTCCATGATCTTATAAGGTCCAATGAATCTAGGCTTAAACTTAGGAGATGCAACTCTCATAGCGATATTTCTTGAGGATAACCAGACCAAGTCCCCCACTTTAAACCGAGGACCATCAGTCCTATGCCGGTTGGCAAACCGCTGGGCCTTCTCCTGAGAGAGGGCAACCTCTCCACTACCTGGTCCCAAATCTGCTGCATACGCTCCACAACAGAGTCAACACCTGGACAGACAGAAGCCTCCGTCTGTCCCGAAGAAAATCGAGGGTGAAACCCAAAATTGCAGAAAAATGGAGACATCAAAGTGGCAGAGCTTGCCCTATTATTAAGAGCAAACTCAGCCAAAGGCAAAAAAGAGACCCAGTCATCTTGATCAGCAGACACAAAGCATCTCAGATAAGTCTCCAATGTCTGGTTTGTTCTCTCAGTTTGTCCATTGGTCTGAGGATGAAAAGCAGAGGAGAAAGACAATTGAACACCAAGTTTAGAACAAAAAGTAGAGTTGAGCGATACTTTCCGATATCCAAAAGTATCGGAATCGGAATGGTATCGCCGATACCCAAAAAATATCGGCGATACCCGATACCGATACCGGAAATCCAATGTAAGTCTATGGGAACAAAATATCGGAATTAAAAAAAAAACATTCTTGCCTTGTTGGTTAATTGTACATGAAGGAAAACAACAAAGAGTAATGTAGAATGTATTGGGGAAGGTGAGGAGACATTAAAGGCATAGATGTTTAACCCAATCAAATGGAATAGCATAAATATTTTTTTTTTTAAAGATGTTCGGATTGACGAAGAAATTGACAATGTTCACGTTTTTTCTATTTTGGCAAATATGTATATTTCACAACTTCCATGCTCTTCACCTTTTTAACTTTTGACACACTTTCTCCTTCATAATCTTCAGCAGCATCATCTTTTTCATCAAATTATTCTTCATCTTCACCTTCTTTATCTTCTTCTTAAACTTCTTGCTATTCATCTTTTTGTTAACATTACTCATATTCTTCTTATTAAACTATCATTCTAATTCATATTGTACTTCATCTTCTTCATCATATTCTTATTTGTGACAGAGAATCCTGTACTTGTAATCTGTCAAAGTATGAATTTTTCATTCTTCCGTTCTTGCTGTCACAAAAGATTTAAATTACAACAGTATTTGTCCGTGTTCAGTTTAGCCTGCAGCAGCAGCAGGCATTTTCCAGGGGCACCACGAGGAGGAACGGACTCACCCCCATACACTGCTTAGTCTTCTTCTGCTTATAATTTAGAGCATATATTTTGCTCTTCATTTTGGTCTTATACTTCATGTTCTTCTGCTTTTAGATCTTCTGCTTATTGTTCTTGTGTCTCTTGTTCTGTATCTTGTATTTGTAGCACAACCTTGTACCAGCTGATGTTACTGGGACACGGTTACTAAGCAGGAGGTACCTGTGCTCCAAAGCACTACCAAGGACCAGCAGACGTTGCAGGAACTCGGATACCGAGATGGAGGCACCTAGGCCAAAGGCACTGCGGAGAACCAGTTGACGGTACTGGAACCCGGACGGGTAGCAGAAGGTACAAGAGCCAATGCAAGTAACGAGGACCAGCTGACTGTGCTGGAACCCGGAGGGGCAGCAGAAGGAAAAGAGCCAATGGCACAACCGAGGACCAGCTGACGTTACTGGGACACGGTTACTAAGCAGGAGGTACCTGTGCTCCAAAGCACTACCAAGGACCAGCAGACGTTGCTGGAACTCGGATACCGAGATGGAGGCACCTAGGGCAAAGGCACTGCGGAGAACCAGCTGACGGTACTGGAACCCGGACGGGTAGCAGAAGGTACCCATGGAAATTTAAGTTGACAGGCCGCGAGCCGGCCGCAGTTACCGAATTCCACAGTACTACAGTGGGTGATTGTCCTATTGTCACAACGGAAACAGCCTTTATTTGCATATCCCGCAGCACACATAGGAAGCACCTAAACTCCAAGCACCATAGAGTCGGCTAACCCGACCGCAACACGACAGGACAACTTATTGGAGGCTAAGTGACGTTTACACTGACAGGAAACAGATGGCGTGCTGTAACCAGTCTGGGCAGGAGTGAGTACCCGTGCCAATGACACTTCCGAGCAACAACTGGCGGTGTTGAAGCCCAGGGATGAGAAGACAACAGGGTGGAGGCAGCATGACTTTTTGCCGTTCACACAGCAGGGGAACAGCTGACATTACTGAACCCCAGTAACACTATAGCTTGTGTATTGGTCTGTGGACACGACACTTCTGAGCAGCAACTGCCAGTGTTGTAGCCCAGGGAGTAGAGTTCAGGTGGTAGAAAGATGAACATAACAGGAGACATGGATAACGTTGCGAACCAGTTATTTAATCTGAAAACGGACAGACAAATTCTGGCGAGATCCATGCCTTGTTCATTTTCAGAAAAGTAAGCCGGTCTACATTATCGGAGGATAGTCGCATGCGACGGTCTGTTAGTACACCACCTGCAGCACTAAAGACGCGCTCCGATAATACACTGGCAGCAGGGCAAGCCAGCACCTCCAATGCATACTGGCTAAGCTCTGGCCATGTATCCAGCTTAGAGACCCAAAACTTGAATGGGGAAGAGCCATCTGGGAGTACACTGAGAGGGAAAGACATGTAGTCTGTCACCATCTTACGGAAACGTTGCCTCCTGCTGACTGGAGCCGTCTCGGATGGTGTAGACATTTGTGGCGCTGCCACAAAACTTCGCAACATTTGGAACATACTGGTCTTGCCCTGTGCAGAGGCGCTGCTTGTGCTCCCTCTTGTTGCAGAGCTGTCTCCACTGCCTCGACGCACAGAGCTGCTTTGTAAAGCAGTACCAGCAGCAGTGCTCTCGGCTGGAATGGAGAACATTATGGATTGCACCAGTGTGTCTGGTACTCCCGCATTTTACGCTCCCGGTTTAACGGTGTGATGAGGGTTTGTAAGTTGTCCCGGTAGCGAGGGTCTAGGAGGGTGTACACTCAATAATCAGACGTGGTGAGAATGTGGGCGATGCGGCGGTCGTTTCTCAGGCACTGCAGCATGAAATCAACCATGTGCTGCAGACTCCCAACTGGCCAAGAAACGCTGTCCCCTGCAAGAGGCGTAATCTCTGCCTGCTCTGCATCACCCCACCCTCGCTCTACATACTGACTAGAGCGTTGTGTACCTCCCTCTGGAGCGATGTCTTCCTCCATTGACTCCTCCTCATCCTCCTCACAAAGTGAGCCCTGCCCAGCCCTTTGTGAGGAACCACGTTGCGCTGACTGTCCAGAAGGTGATGGAATTTGTGACTCGTCATCCTCCACCTCTTCCAAAACCTCATCCCTTAGTGCTTGCAGTGTTTTTTGAAGCAGGCAGATAAGTGGGACAGTCAGGCTGACTAGTGCATCATCTGCACTCGCCATCTGCGTTGACTCATCAAACGCACGCAAAACGTGGCAGATGTCCTTCATAGAGGCCCACTCAGTAGTGGTGAAGTGTGAACGGCGCAAATTGCGAGTTGATTGCGCCTGATGCAGCTGATACTCCATTACTGCTGGCTGCTGCTCACACAACCGCTCCAACATATGTAACGTGGAATTCCACCTGGTGGGTACGTCACATATGATGCGATGTTCAGGAAGGCGAAATCTGCGTTGCAGAGCTGCAATGCACGATCTGGCCATGCTGGAACGTCGCAAGTGAGCGCACTCTAGGCGGACCTTGTGCAGCAGTGCATCAAGATCCGGATAGTCCCTCAAAAAACTCTGCACGACCAAGTTGAGCACATGTGCCAGACATGGTATGTGAGTGAGGTTGCCAAGGCCCAGAGCTGCCACCAGATTTCGGCCATTGTCACACACTACCAAGCCTGGCTGGAGATTCGCTGGCAAAAACCACACGTCGCTCTCCTGCTTGATGGCATTCCAGACCTCCTGCGCTGTGTGGCTTCGATTCCCCATGGAAATTAATTTCAGGACGGCCTGTTGACGTTTGGCCACGGCTGTGCTCATATCGGTCACAACAGGTAAGCGTTCACGGGTCCATGTGGAGGTAGACCGTGACGGCTCCTGCAGCGATGATTCTGAGGAACTGGAGTAGGAGGAGGAGTCAATGTGGACAGACTTGATTCCTGCAATCCTTGGAGTTGGCAGAACACGTACAGCGCCACTCGCAAGATCTGTACCCGGCTCCACAACATTGACCCAATGGGCAGTGAGGGAAAGGTATCGTCCCTGGCCATGGGTACTGGTCCACGCATCGGTGGTCAGGTGGACCTTGCTACTGACGGCGTTTAGTAGCGCATGTTTAATTTTTCCCTCAACATGCTTTTGCAGACCAGGGACGGCTTGCCTGCTAAAATAAAATCGGCTGGGCACATTGTATTGTGGGACTGCCAATGCCATTAAGTTCCTGAAACTGTCAGTCTCCACCAGCCTGAATGACAGCATTTCAAGGGACAGGAGTTTTGCAGTGCCAGCATTCAGAGCCTGTGCTCGTGGATGGTTTGCCGAGTATGGCCGTCTTTTATCCCATGCCTGTGCTACCGATGGCTGTTTTGTGGCCTGGGAGTGTGAGGATGACAGGGAACTTGCAGCTGTGGGTGGAATAACACTGGGTCTCTGGACAACAGTGACAGAGGTTCTTCCATGGCGATCCTGTGAGGAAGCGGAACCAGCTGTGTGTGAGCTGGAGGAAGAGGCTCCAACACGAGCTGAAGATGTAGGTGCTGCTGTAGGTTGGCCTACATCTCCAGTGTGTCTTTGGAACTCAACCACGTGCTTTGACCGCACATGTTTCCACATATTTGTGGTATTAAGGTTACTGACATTTTTACCTCTTTTTACTTTTTGATTACACAGCTTGCATTTGACATAGCAAATATCATCTGCAAGTGTGTCAAAAAAGGACCACGCAGTGCAAGTCCTGGGAGCGCCCGTTTTGGCTGTTGGAAGAGAACTGCTACAAACGGGTGCCAAACTGGAGGCTACAGGCAACCGAGTCTGCAGCCTACCTCTCCCTACTGTTTGGACCGTTGAGGCAATCTCTTCCTCAGAGCTGCTACCACCACCTTCCTGTTCCTCACGCCATGTTGGGTCTTGGACCTCATCATCTCCACTACCCTCTTCCAACACCTGCTGCTGTTGGGTGGTCTGGCCAGCACCATGCTCAACAGAAAATGGCACCTGAGTCTCATCATCATCAGATGCGTTCTGCGGTGTGCTGACCATCGGCACTGGCTCACCCGCCTCTTCAGATTCAGAGAGACACAGCTGTTGCGCATCACTGCATACTGCCTCTTCTTCACATTCCAGAATGCTGCTTGGCTGGGCCCCTGTTTGCAAGCCAACAGATTCTGAGAACAGAAGCAGAGACTCAGCTGGCTCCAGTTCAGAACTCTCTGACTGCCTGGGCAATTTGGCAGGCGGTGAAGAGACAGATGGTTGTTCAACAGTGCTGTGGTCCTGAGAGGAGGTGGAAGGAATTGAAGTCGATGCATTGGCTGCCATCCAACCAACAACGGCTTCAATTTGTTCTTCCCGCAGCAGGGGGGTACGCTGAGCTCCTACAAAAGTGCGCATAAAGGAACGCTCACGGGGAAAACTGGTGGATGCTGTGTCACTGGGTGCGGCAGCAGCCACAGAATCCCCACGTCCTCTCCCTGCTGAAACTCCACGGCCACGACCACGTGCCTTACTCCCTGCCTTCTTCATCTTGGTAGATTGATAAAGAAAGTCAGAAAAGTTATAAGGCCTAAGTGTGGTTATTCCTCAGAGACTGCAGTGAACACTGCAGACAACTGTTCACTATCTGTGAAAGGCTCCTTTCTGTACTTCTATAGTGTTTGCAACCAATGTATTGTATACGGATGGAAGCGCGTCACACTAATAGATTAGATTTTAAATGGAATGGAGCAGCACCAATTGGAGATAAATGAAAAGGATGAGGCACTGAGACACGCTCAGCAGAGTACAAGCAGCAGTGCTTGAACAAGTAACTGGAGCGTGATGTGCACTCAAAAAATAAAAAACACAGACTGAAGTGAACACTGAAACACAACTGTTCACAATCTGTGAAAGGCTACTCCTTTGTCTACTTCTATAGTGTTTGCAACCAATGTATTGGATACGGATGGAAGCGCGTCACACTAATAGATTAGATTTTAAATGGAATGGAGCAGCACCAATTGGAGATAAATGAAAAGGATGAGCCACTGAGACACGCTCAGCAGAGTACAAGCAGCAGTGCTTGAACAAGTAACTGGAGCGTGATGTGCACTCAAAAAATAAAAAACACAGACTGAAGTGAACACTGAAACACAACTGTTCACAATCTGTGAAAGGCTACTCCTTTGTCTACTTCTGTAGTGTTTGCAACCAATGTATTGGATACGGATGGAAGCGCGTCACACTAATAGATTAGATTTTAAATGGAATGGAGCAGCACCAATTGGAGATAAATGAAAAGGATGAGGCACTGAGACACGCTCAGCAGAGTACAAGCAGCAGTGCTTGAACAAGTAACTGGAGCGTGATGTGCACTCAAAAAATAAAAAACACAGACTGAAGTGAACACTGAAACACAACTGTTCACAATCTGTGAAAGGCTACTCCTTTGTCTACTTCTATAGTGTTTGCAACCAATGTATTGGATACGGATGGAAGCGCGTCACACTAATAGATTAGATTTTTTTCAAATGGAATGGAGCAGCACCAATTGGAGATAAATGAAAAGGATGAGGCACTGAGACACGCTCAGCAGAGTACAAGCAGCAGTGCTTGAACAAGTAACTGGAGCGTGATGTGCACTCAAAAAATAAAAAACACAGACTGAAGTGAACACTGAAACACAACTGTTCACAATCTGTGAAAGGCTACTCCTTTGTCTACTTCTATAGTGTTTGCAACCAATGTATTGGATACGGATGGAAGCGCGTCACACTAATAGATTAGATTTTTTTCAAATATAATGGAGCAGCACCAATTGGAGAAAAATGAAAAGGATGTGGCACTGAGACACGCTCAGCAGAGTACAAGCAGCAGTGCTTGAACAAGTAACTGGAGCGTGATGTGCACTAAAAAAATAAAAAACACAGACTGAAGTGAACACTGAAACACAACTGTTCACAATCTGTGAAAGGCTACTCCTTTGTCTACTTCTATAGTGTTTGCAACCAATGTATTGGATACGGATGGAAGCGCGTCACACTAATAGATTAGATTTTAAATGGAATGGAGCAGCACCAATTGGAGATAAATGAAAAGGATGAGGCACTGAGACACGCTCAGCAGAGTACAAGCAGCAGTGCTTGAACAAGTAACTGGAGCGTGATGTGCACTCAAAAAATAAAAAACACAGACTGAAGTGAACACTGAAACACAACTGTTCACAATCTGTGAAAGGCTACTCCTTTGTCTACTTCTATAGTGTTTGCAACCAATGTATTGGATACGGATGGAAGCGCGTCACACTAATAGATTAGATTTTTTTCAAATATAATGGAGCAGCACCAATTGGAGAAAAATGAAAAGGATGCGGCACTGAGACACACTCAGCAGAGTACAAGCAGCAGTGCTTGAACAAGTAACTGGAGCGTGATGTGCACTCAAAAAATAAAAAACACAGACTGAAGTGAACACTGAAACACAACTGTTCACAATCTGTGAAAAGCTACTCCTTTGTCTACTTCTATAGTGTTTGCAACCAATGTATTGGATACGGATGGAAGCGCGTCACACTAATAGTTAAATTGCATGGAGCAGCAAGAATTACACTGAAGAAAAAAAAAAGAGTCTGTGAGTGACACGTGCAGATGCCTACAGACAGCGTTGCATGCAGAGCAAACTGCAGCGTCACCTGCACTCTCACACACACCTTGCACAGAGCTGTTAAAACAACACTGGCAAAAGGAAGCTTTACACAGCGGTTGGTAAACTAGCCTGCCTAAAGCCCAGTACACAAAATCGCAATATCTAACTGTCCCTCAAAGTCAGCAGAACAGCGTTCTGTCCCTAACTGAGTTCACAGCACAGTGATGCTAAAATGGCGGCGGCGCCTTTTATAGTGCATTCTGACATCATTTCAGCAGCCAATCACAGCCATGCCATTAGTTAAGATGACCGCAGCATTACAGGATGTGCCCACACTTCATAAGATTCATCATTGGCTGACTAAAATCACATTGCCTCTCAAAGAATTATGGGAACTTCCGATTCCGGTATACGATATTGGAAAAATATCGGAACTAAGTATCGGAATTCCGATACAGCGAATATCGGCCGATACCCGATACTTGCGGTATCGGAATGCTCAACACTAACAAAAAGTCCTCCAAAATCTGGAAACAAACTGGACTCCTCTGTCAGACACAATGTTCTCAGGAATGCCGTGTAACCGAACCACGTGCTGAAGGAGGTAGTGGCACAAGATGTATCATCTTGGAAAACCTATCAGAAATCACCCAGATAACAGTCATTCTCTGAGAAACAGGGAGGTCGGAAATAAAATCCATAGAGATATAGGTCCATGGTCTCTTGGGCACAGGCAATGGCATCAACAAATCACTAGAGCGAGAGCAAGGCTTGGAGCGAGAGCAAGTCCCACAGGACTGCACAAACTCCCTGACGTCACGAGACAAAGTAGGCCACCAAAAGGACCGGCTCACCAAGTCTCTGGTACCAAAAATTCCTGGATGACCGGCCAACGCGGAACAATGAATCTCAGACATCACACTCTTCTTCCACTGGTCTGGGACAAACAATTTCCCAATAGGGCGGCGCTCGGGTTTATCCTCCTGACACCCTTCCAGAGCCAGTCTCAAATTGGGCGAGATGGCGGAAAGAACTACACCCTCTTTCAAAATAACAGTAGGATCAGATAACTCAGGAGAGTCCGCAAGGAAACTCCTCGAGAGGGCATCCGCCTTAACATTCTTAGTGCCAGGAAGAAAGGAAAACACAAAATTAAAACGTGTGAAAAACAAGGCCCACCTGGCCTGTCTAGGATTAAGTCGCTTGGCTGATTCTAAATAAACCAGATTCTTATGGTCCGTGAGGACCACCACCTGATGTTTGGCTCCCTCCAGCCAATGTCTCCACTCTTCAAAAGCCCACTTCATGGCCAATAACTCCCGATTACCCACGTCATAATTACGTTCAGTTGGAGAAAATTTTCGAGAGAAAAAAGCACAAGGGTTACTTTTAGAGGTCTCAGGATCTCTTTGGGACAAAACGGCACCTGCCCCAATTTCAGAGGCATCAATCTCCACCTGAAATGGCAGAGAAACATCAGGCTGCCGTAGAACAGGAGCAGAAGTGAATCTCTGCTTAAGTTCCTGAAACGCAGAGACTGCCTCAGGAGGCCAATTCACCACATCAGAACCCTTTTTGGTCAAATCAGTCAATAGTTTAACAATAACAGAGAAATTACCAATAAATTTACGATAAAAATTGGCAAAACCCAAGAATCTCTGAAGAGCCTTTAATGAAGTAGGTTGGACCCAATCACAGATGGCCTGAACCTTGACCGGTCCATTTCAATAACAGATGGAGACAAAATGAATCCCAGAAATGAGATCCTCTGTACGCCAAAAAGACACTTTGATCCCTTCACATAGAGCATTCTCTCTCAAAATCTGGAACACAGTCCGAACATGTTTCACATGAGAGTCCCAGTCATTGGAAAAAATCAAGATATCATCCAAATAAACAATCAGAAATGTATCCACAAAATCCCTGAAAATGTCATTCATGAAGGACTGGAAGACGGAAGGAGCATTAGTGAGCCCAAAGGGCATCACTAGGTACTCAAAATGCCCCTCTGGGGTATTAAACGCCGTCTTCCATTCATCCCCATGCTTAATGCGAATAAGGTTATACGCCCCCCTGAGTTCAAGCTTGGTAAACCAAGTAGCACTTTTCACCCTGGAAAACAGGTCAGAAATCAAGGGTAACGGATATTGATATTTCACAGTGATATTGTTCAAGAGACGATAATCAATACACGGCCTTAATGAACCATCCTTTTTGGCCACAAAGAAAAAACCGGCACCCAAGGGTGAAGAGGATGGTCTGATATGACCCTTCTCCAATGACTCCTTGATATAAGACCGCATAGCGTCATGTTCAGGTACAGACAAGTTAAAAAGGCGACCTTTAGGGAATTTACTACCAGGCACTAATTCAATAGCGCAGTCATAGCTCCTATGGGGGGGGGCAAGGATGCAGATTTACTTTCGCTAAACACATCAGAAAAATCAGTCAAAAAGTCAGGAACATCCTGAGCCTGGGGAGAGGCAGAAAAAACAGGAGTGTTGGCATTAACACATTGGCAGCCCCAACTGGTTACAGACACAGATTTCCAATCCAAAACAGGATTATGAGACTGTAACCAAGGGAAACCTAGTACAATAATGTCATGCAGATTATACAGCACCAAAAATTTGCAACTCTCCTGATGATCAGGTTCAACCCTCATTATCACCTGAGTAGAGAACTGGGGTTTATTCTCAGCCAAAGGGGTAGAATCAATCCCCAGTAGGGGAATAGACTTCCGTAGGGGTATCAAGGGAAACCCACAACGTTTAGCAAAATCAAAATCCATCAGGTTAATGGCTGCTCCCGAATCAACAAAAGCCTGAGCAGAAAATGTGGACAGGGAGCAAATCAGGGTAGCAGTCAACAGAAATTTAGTCTGAACACTACCCAAGACAACTGAGCGTGCAAAACGTCTTCCCCGCTTAGGGCAGACTGAAATAGCATGAGAGGCATCACCACAGTAGAAACATAACCCATTGCGTTTTCGAAACTCATGACGCTGTGCCCCAGAAGCCACTCTATCACACTGCATGGGTTCAGAAGCTGGTTCACAAGGCAACACTATTCCACGCATACTTCTACGCTCACGCAAACGTCTGTCAATTTGAATCGCTAATGACATAGAATCATTGAGACCAGAGGGAGCAGGGAAACCCACCATAACATCTTTTACATTCTCTGACAGACCCTTCTGAAAAAGGGCTGCCAAAGCATCATCATTCCATTTGGTCAGGACTGCCCACTTTCGGAATTTCTGACAGTACAACTCAGCGTCCTCAAGCCCCTGATTTAATGCCAACAAGGTTTTTTCAGCTTGATCAGTGACATTAGGTTCATCGTACAATAACCCCAGAGCCAGAAAAAATGCATCAACATTACTCAAAACAGGGTCCCCAGGTGTCAGGGAAAAAGCCCAATCCTGAGGATCGCCGCGCAGGAGAGAGATGACAATTTGAACCTGCTGTGCTGCGTTCCCTGAGGACTTAGGTTTTAAGGCAAAAAACAACTTACAGTTATTTTTGAAATTCTGAAATTTAGCTCGATCCCCCAAAAACAAATCTGGCATGGGGATCCTGGGTTCCACAACTGGCAACCTAGCAAGATAGGTAACAATACTCCGAACCTCAGTGGCAAGCTGATCCACACGGCCAGACAACTGTGCAAACTCCATTGAGAGAGAAAAAAAAAATCCTCCTCAGCACCCAGAGAAAAAGAGGGAAAAAATGCAACAAACAGAAAAAAAAAATCTCTGACAACCTTTTTTCTTTCCACACTATTTTACCCTTCTGTGAGTACCATATAATTTTCGGTTGGGCCGGTGATACTGTTATGTTTTGGTAGCTGAGGAGAGCAGGCAAAAACGGCAATACACCAGAGAGGTTGGAATCTACTGGATTGCAGTACCCTGACTAACCACCACAACTAAAGGCAGCCGTGGAGCGTTCCTACGTTGGTCCTAGACGCCTCGTCACAGCCTGAGAGGTTAACTACACCTAAAGATAGAAAGAGGAAAGCTATCTGCCCCGGAGCAGATCCCCAAAGAACATAGGAAGCCCCCAAACATGTAATGGTGGTGAGACAAGAGGAAATACAGACACAGACAGAAAATAGTATGAGCAAACGTTGGGGCCCAATCTGCCTAGGCAGAAAAGGATAGGAAGGATACTTACTGCAATCCAAAAAATCCCTAAAAAAAGCCAACGCTACTAATTGCAAAAACACCTGAGATCACACGACCTCTACCACCTAAATTAGTTCTCTGGTGTAACAAAACTAAGCTGCAGCCACTGAAAAAACTGGAAAAGGCAAATGAACAAATAACAGTGGCTCCAGAGGAACTGAGAGGAGCCCAAGCCCCCCGGGGAGGGGAACCTGGCTAACTTCACAGAAATGCAGAGAAATATGCAAATGGTAAGCACAAAAACAAAAAACAGAAAATATCTGAGAGCAGGAGAAGAGGCAAGACTCAGCAAGCTTCCAAGTGAACCAGGAAACAACGTTGAGACAAGAACAATTGATCACCGGCAACCATGATGGGAGGGAACCTCCCTTATATCCAGCCAGTCTGTGATTCCTGATTGCCAATCCTCATTGAATGGTTCAGTACTGTTTGTAACCACCAGAGGGAGCTTCTGCTCAGAATTCATTTCTAAAACATTCAAAACAGGGACCCTTGGGAGCGCATTTGAAAAAAGAGGTCAAGGAAAAGATCTGGCAGGATGAATATGTGGAGATATTCTCCCTTTTGCCTTTGGAAAAATTTAATTTAGATAAAGGAAAGAAGGAGGACAGCAAGAAGGAAGAGGAGAAGCGTAGGTGGCGGCTGATTCCGCAGACTTTCGCAAATTGGTTGCAGGCGTTCGCGATACTTGCTAGTGCTATAGGTGAGAAGTCTCCAGAAAATTGTTCGGGTTTGTTTTGCTACTTGGATGCTATAGGGGAGGCGCATAGGACATACGGGGGCAAACGTGGCTGAGGTATGATGAGCAATTTAGGCAAAGGAAAGCGGTCCGGCCGGAGATAAATTGGGACCAGAAGGACATTGGCCTTTGGCTGAAGGTTATGGCCCCAGCAAAGTATGGGCAGTCCTTTCATGGGGCCGGAAGTGGTGGTAGTCAGCAGTCGGGACAAGGAAGCGGTAATCAGGGGACGCAGGCGGGAAAAGATAAGTCGGGAACTTGTTGGCAGTTTAACGACGGCCAGTGCAAGTATGGAAATAATTGCAAGTTCAAACACGTTTGTTCCCACTGTAACGGTACCTCACATGGATTGTCAAAATATTTTAAGAAAGGGAAGAGAAAACCTGTCGTGGGTTCCGGTCATGGGGGTTAGTCCAGTGAGGCTTCAAGAGATGGCCCCCTTTCTAAATAGGTACCCAGATCAGGTGAAGGCACGGGTACTGCTAGATGGTTTTGCGGATGGTTTTTTGATTCCGCCTCCTGAGCATAAGGTCCCTTTTTCTGCTAGAAATTTGCGTTTGGCAGCATTGCACTCTGAAGTTGTTAGTGCCAAGCTAGCGAAGGAGGTCGAGTTGGGTAGGATGGCAGGTCCTTTCCCGAGTTTGCCAGTGCCAGGTGCGGTTATTTCCCCTTTGGGACTGGTGCAGAAAAAGGAGCCTAACAAATTTCGTTTAATACATCATTTGTCATATCCGAAGGGTTTGTCGGTAAATGATGGTATCAATCGGGAGTTGTGTTCGGTGGAATACACGTCTTTTGATACGGCAGTGCAGTGGGTGCGTAGGTACGGCGTAGGGGCTTTGTTGGCAAAGACGGATATTGAGTCGGCTTTCCGTTTGCTGCCTGTTCACCCGGTCAGTATTCCGTTGTTGGGGTGTTTTTGGGATGGGGGTTATTATCTTGACAGATGTTTACCGATGGGGTGTGCTATTTCATATTCTTTGTTCGAGGCATTCAGCACGTTTTTGGAATGGGTGATAAGAGAGGTAGCTGGAGTGCAGTCGGTCATACATTACCTGGACGATTTCTTGTTTATAGGGCCCCCAGATTCGCGGTTGTGTATGAATGCGTTGTCTTCAATGGTTTGGGTGTCCGAGCGTTTTGGAGTGCCATTGGCAAGGGAGAAAACTGAAGGTCCGAGCGTTGTTATGAGTTTTTTGGCCATTGTAATTGATTCGGACAAGATGGAGTGTCGGTTGCCGGAGGATAAATTGTCGTTGCTCAAGCTGGAGGTTGAAAGGATAAGGAAATTGAAGAAGGTGACCTTGAAGGAGTTGCAGTCACTGTTGGGCAGGCTGAATTTTGCGTGCAGGATCATTCCCATGGGAAGAATTTTTTGCCGCAGGTTGTCGCTGGCGACTGCGGGGGTCAAGGTTGCACATCATTTTGTTCGCCTGAGTAAGGAGCATAGAGAGGACTTATTGGTGTGACATGAGTTCTTACGTAGCTATAATGGTCGTTCATTATTGCAGGATACGGTGTTGAGCAATTTCGACTGCGAGATTTACACGGACGCTGCGGGCAGTGCCGGTTATGGGGCCTATTGTAAAGGAAAATGGTGTGCGGGACCTTGGCCGGGGGCATGGAAGTCTTTGGGTTTAATAAAAAATTTGGCCTTGTTGGAGTTGTTTCCCATAGTTGTGGCTGTTTCAATTTGGGGTAGCATGTTTGCGAACCGGAGGATCAGATTTTATTGCGACAATATGGGTGTGGTTTCAGTCATTAACAGTTTGTTGGCGTCATCCCCTCCTGTGATTAAGTTGGTATGAGTTTTGGTCCTTAGGTGTCTTGAATTGAATGTATGGATATCTGCAGTTCATGTGCCAGGGTGGCAAAATTCTGTTGTTGACGCTTTGTCTTGTTTTCAGTGGGAACGTTTCCGGGAATTGGCGCCAGGAGCAGAGGCATCGGGCGTGGAATGCCCTTCGCATCTGTGGCAGGTGATTATGGAAGAGCAGGAGCGTTGATTCAGAATTCAGTTACGAGGCAAACCTGGGCGTCTTACGAGTCTTCATGGCGGGTATGGCAAAGTTGGGTGTCGAGTTGGGGAGGACTTGAGGCTGAGGAAGACCGTATGTTGGCGGTGCTGTTCTTGGTAGGGAAGGCGGCTGAGGTTGGTTGGTCAGCTTCAAAGTTGAATAAATTTATAGTGGGATTGTCATTTGGTTTCAAGTTACAGGAGTTGGCTGATGTTACAAAATGTTTTGTGATTAGACAGGCGCTAAAGGGATTTCGGAGAGGGAATCTTATTTTTGACAAAAGGAGGCCTATATCATTTGGAATGTTAGGGGAGTTAGGGGTAAGTTTGGGAGGCATCTGCGGTTCAGTTTTTGAGGTGGCATTGTTTCGGCTGGCCTACTCTTTAGCCTTTTTTGGTGCTTTGCGTCTGGGGGAATTGGTTTTGCGGAGCAAGACTAAGGCAGGGGGTTTGCTGGCTTGCGATGTGGATTTTTGGGCAGGGGGCATTGTCTTTTGGATCAGGAGTTCAAAAACTGATCAGTTGGGGAGGGGCAGACGGGTTGTTTTAGGGCGTGTTGAGAGGTCTTTAATGTGCCCGCAGAGGTGTTTGCAGAGATATTGGCAGTTGTGGCAGGGGAGGTCAGGCCCATTGTTATGTCACAGGGATGGGACATTTTTATCTCGCTTCCAATTTGTAGCGGTTTTGAAGAAGGGGCTGCGTGATTTGGGTCTGGACCCAGGATTATATGGGTCACACTCTTTTCAGATTGGGGCTGCCTCGGAGGCTGATAGTTTTGGATTGGGTGCTGACGCCATAAGGCGTATAGGCAGGTGGAGCTCCAACCGCTACTTATCGTATGTGCGTCATTATGGATGGTGTTCCAATGATATATGTTGGTTTTAAATGCTCTTGTTTTATTTATTTCAGGGAGTGACCCGTTGCTAGCCTGGATCTTTGGACATTCGTTCGTGCATTGGGGGCATTGCGAGCGGACGTGAGGCAGGACGGTCGTCAGTTGGGTTTTTTGCGAGAGCAGGTTGTAATTTGTTGGTTGGGTTTTAGGGGGATGTCGTGGAGCAGGGTTTTACCGGAATTTTCCAGAGCCTCCCGTTTGGATAAGTCACCTGACATTTTGGTTATCCACGCGGGAGGTAATGATTTGGGTGTTCGACCAGTTCGTGAGCTCATTAGGGACATTCGTTTCAATCTGCTGAGGTTGTGGATGTCTTTTCCGGAGGTTTTCACGGTATGGTCTGATGTCGTTCCCAGGAGGAGATGGAGGCAGGCGAGGTCATTGAAGGGAATTAATAGGGCCAGGATAAAACTGAACAGGGCAGTTTCGGGTTTTGTAACAAGGAATGGGGGTTTGGGAGTGAGGCACTTTGAACTGGAGGCAGGAGTTGGAAATTTCTGGTTGGAGGATGGGGTACATCTTAATGCAATAGGTATTGGCGATTCAGGAGGGGATTGAGAGAGCCTTGGTTTCGTTGGGGCACTCACGAGCCTGAGGTTGTCAGGGTCGCTCGTGGTTGGAGGGGGTGGGGTTCTTGGAGTTGGAGATGATTGATCGGGGAAAGGAATTTTGAGGAAAATTCCAGGCACTTTAAATTATGATGGGTTGATCTGGCATTTGGTTTTTGGGCTCTGGACGGGGTGTTACCCTGGGAGCATTGGTGGTTAGTCTTCCCGGAACGGGAGGTACAGTGCCCTCGAGCTGGGGTGTACAGCTGAGGGTAACATGGTGGCTGAGTTTTTATGGTGGTTTTGCCAGTTGTTATGCCAGATCTCTTAGCTTCAAGAACCCCCCCATCTTTCATATTTTGTGTACCTAATGGTATTATTATTATTATTATTATTGTTATTTGTTGTTTGTTAATAAAATTGGCCGCTGTGGCCAAAATTATCCAAAATAATTTGAGTGTTGCGTCTTTATTAGTGTTGAGCGATACTGCTCGATATCTAAAAATATCGGATCGGAATGGTATCGCCGATATCACTAAATATCGTCGATATCCGATTCCGATACCGGAAGTCCCATGTAAGTCTATGGGAACCAAATATCGACATTAAAAAAACCCATTCTTGCCTTGTTGGTTAATTGTACATGAAGGAAAACAACAAAGACTAATGTAGAATGTATTGGGGGAGGTTGAGGAAACAATAAAGGCATACATGTTTAACCCAATGCATTGGAATAGCATTAATATATATTTTTTTGGAAATACGTTTGGATTGACTAACAAATCGACAATGTTGTTAACCTTTTTTCTATTTTGGCAAATATGTATGTTTCACAACTTCCATGCTCTTCACCTTTTTAACTTTTGCCAGTGCCACACTTTCTCCTTCATAATCTTCAGCAGCATCATCTTTCTCATCAAATTATTCTTCATCTTCACCTTCTTAATCTTCTTCTTAAACTTCTTGCTATTCATGTTTTTGTTTACATTACTCATATTGTTATTATTAAACTAATTAATCTTCTTCATATTCAAATTCTTCATCTTCTTCCTCTTCATCTTCTTCATCATATTCTTATTTGTGACAGAGATTCCTGTACTTGTAATCTGTAAAAGTATGAATTGTTCATCCTTCCGTTCTTGCTGTCACAAAAGATTTAAATTACAACAGTATTTGTCCGTGTTCAGTTTAGCCTGCAGCAGCAGGCATTTTCCAGGGGCACCACGAGGAGGAACGGACTCACCCCCATACACTGCTTAGTCTTCTTCTGCTTAGAATTTAGAGCATATATTTTGCTCTTCATTTTGGTCTTATACTTCATGTTCTTCTGCTTTTTGATCTTCTGCTTATTGTTCTTCTGTCTCTTGTTCTGTATCTTGTAGTTTGTCTTAACCTTCTTTGTCCTGTTGGTGATCTTCTTCTGGGTAATCTTTTATTTTTTCTTTGTGATGGTGTTCAGGCTGGTTGGCTTCATGCTCGTCGTCCTTGTTGTCGTCATCTTCTTCTGGGTGGTCTTTAAGGTCGTCTAATTTCCGAGAACCAGCTGACGTTACTGGAACCCTGACGGGTATCAGATGGAGCAAGAGACAATGGAAGTAACGAGGACCAGCTGACTGTGCTGGAACCCGGAGGGGCAGCAGAAGGAAAAGAGGCAATGTCACAACCGAGTACCAGCTGACGTTACTGTGACACGGTTACTAAGCAGGAGGTACCTGTGCTCCAAAGCACTACCAAGGACCAGCAGACGTTGGTGGAACTCAGATACGGAGATGGAGGCACCTAGGCCAAAGGCACTGGGGAGAACCAGTTGACGGTACTGGACCCCGGACGGGTAGCAGAAGGAAAAGAGGCAATGTCACAACCGAGTACCAGCTGACGTTACTGTGACACGGTTACTAAGCAGGAGGTACCTGTGCTCCAAAGCACTACCAAGGACCAGCAGACGTTGGTGGAACTCGGATACGGAGATGGAGGCACCTAGGCCAAAGGCACTGGGGAGAACCAGTTGACGGTACTGGACCCCGGACGGGTAGCAGAACGCACCCATGAAAATGTAAGTTGACAGGACGCAAGCCGTCCGCAGTTACCGAATCACACAGTCCTACAGTGGGTGCTTGTCCTATTGTCACAATGGAAACAGCCTTTATTTACATATCCCACAGCACACATAGGAATCACCTAAACTGCAGGCACCATAGAGTCGGCTAACCCGAATGCAACACGACAGCACAACTTATTGGAGGATAATTGACGTTCACACTGCCAGGAAACAGCTGTCGTGCTGTAACCAGGCTGGCCAGTAGTCAGTACCCCTGCCAATTACTTACGAGCAACAAATGGCGGTGTTGTAGCCCAGGGAGTAGAGTTCAGGTGGTAGAAAGATGAACATAACAGGAGACATGGAAAACGTTGCCAAACAGTTATTTAATCTGAAAACGGACAGGCAAATTCAGGTGAGATCCATGCCTTGTTCATTTTCAGAAAAGTAAACCGGTCTACATTCTCTGAGGATAGTCGCATGCGACGGTCTGTTACTACACCACCTGCAGCACTAAAGACGCGCTCAGATAATACACTGGCAGCAGGGCAAGCCAGCACCTCCAATGCATACTGGCTAAGCTCTGGCCATGTATCCAACTTAGAGACCCAAAATTTGAAAGGGGAAGAGGCATCTGGGAGTACACTTAGAGGGAAAGCCAAGTAGTCTGTCACCATCTTACGGAAACGTTTCTTCCTGGTGACTGGAGCCGTCTCGGAAGGTGTAGACCTTGCTGGCGCTGTCACAAAACTTCGCCACATTTGTAACATACAGCTCTTGCCCTGTGCAGAGGCGCTGCTTCTGCTCCCTCTTGTTGTAGAGGTGTCTACACTGCCTCGACGCACAGAGCTGCTTTGTAAAGCAGTAGCAGCTCTCTCGGCTAGAATGTACAACAGTATGGATTGCACCAGTGTGTCTTGGTACTCCTGCATTTTACGGTCCCGGTTCACCGGTGTGATGAGGGTTTGTAAGTTGTCCCGGTAGCGAGGGTCTAGGAGGGTGTACACCCAATAATCTGACGTGGTGAGAATGTGGGCGATGCGGCGGTCGTTTCTCAGGCACTGAAGCATGAAATCAACCATGTGCTGCAGACTCCCAACTGGCCAACAAAGGCTGTCCTCTGGAAGAGGCGTCATCTCTGCCTCCTCTGCATCACCCCACCCTCGCTCTACATACTGACTAGAGCGTTGTGTACCTCCCTCTGTAGGGATTTCTTCCTCCTCCATTGACTCCTCCTCCTCATCCTCCTCACAAAGTGAGCCCTGCCCAGCCCTTTGTGAGGAACCACGTTGCGCTGACTGTCCTGAAGGTAATTGAATTTGTGACTCCTCATCCTCCACCTCTTCCAAAACCTCTTCCTTTAGTGCTTTCAGTGATTTCTGAAGCAGGCAGATCAGGGGGACAGTCATGCTGACTAGTGCATCATCTGCACTCGCCATCCGCGTTGAGACATCAAACGCACGCAAAACGTCGCAGATGTCCTTCATAGAGGCCCACTCAGTAGTGGTGAAGTGTGAACGGCGCAAATTGCGAGTTGATTGCGCCTGTTGCAGCTGATACTCCATTACTGCTGGCTGCTGCTCACACAACCGCTCCAACATATGTAACGTGGAATTCCACCTGGTGGGTACGTCACATATGATGCGATGTTCAGGAAGGCGAAATCTGACTTGCAGAGCTGCAATGCGCGATCTGGCCATGCTGGAACGTCGCAAGTGAGCGCACTCTAGGCGGACCTTGTGCAGCAGTGCATCAAGATCCGGATAGTCCCTCAAAAAACTCTGCACGACCAAGTTGAGCACATGTGCCAGACATGGTATGTGAGTGAGGTTGCCAAGGCCCAGAGCTGCCACCAGATTTCGGCCATTGTCACACACTACCAAGCCTGGCTGGAGATTAGCTGACAAAAACCACACGTCGCTCTCCTGCTTGATGGCATCCCAGAGCTCCTGCGCTGTGTGGCTTCGATTCCCCATGGAAATTAATTTCAGGACGGCCTGTTGACGTTTGGCCACGGCTGTGCTCATATCGGTCGCAACAGGTAAGCGTTCACGGGTCCATGTGGAGGTATACCGTGACGGCTCGTGCAGCGATGATTCTGAGGAACTGGAGTAGGAGGAGGAATCAATGTGTACAGACTGGATTCCTGCAATCCTTGGAGTTGGCAGAACACGTACAGCGCCACTGGCAAGATCTGTACCCGGCTCCACAACATTGACCCAATGGGCAGTGAGGGAAAGGTATCGTCCCTGGCCATGGGTACTGGTCCACGCATCGGTGGTCAGGTGGACCCTGCTACTGACGGCGTTTAGTAGCGCATGTTTAATGTTTCCCTCGACATGTTTTTGCAGAGCAGGGACGGCTTGCCTGCTGAAATAAAATCGGCTTGGCACATTATATTGTGGGACTGCCAATGCCATAAAGTTCCTGAAACTGTCAGTCTCCACCAGCCTGAATGACAGCATTTCAAGGGACAGGAGTTTTGCAATGCCAGCATTCAGAGCCTGTGCTCGTGGATGGTTTGCCGAGTATGGCCGTCTTTTATCCCATGCTTGTGGTACCGATGGCTGTTTTGTGGTCTGGGAGTGTGACGATGACTGTGAACTTGCTGCTGTGGGTGGAATAACAGTTTGTCTATGGACAACAGTGACCGAGGTTCTTCCATGGAGATCCTGTGAGGAAGCCGAACCAGGTGTGTGTGAGCTGGAGGTAGAGGCTCCAACATGACCTGAAGATGTAGGTGCTGCTGTAGGTTGGCCTACATCTCCAGTGTGTCTTTGTAACTCAGCTACGTGCTTTGTCCGTACATGTTTCCACATATTTGTGGTATTCAGGTTACTGATATTTTTACCTCTTTTAACTTTTTGCTTACACAGCTTGCATTGAACATAGCAAATATCATCTACAAGTCTGTCAAAAAAGGACCACGCAGTGCAAGTCATGGGAGCGCCAATTTTGACATTTCTAAGAGAACTGCTCCCAACAGGTGCCAAACTGGAGGCTACAGGCAAGCGAGTCTGCAGCCTACCTCTCCCTCCTCTTTGTACCGTTGGGACAATCTCTTCCTCAGAGCTGCTCCCACCACCTTCCTGTTGCTCACGCCATGTTGGGTCTCGGACTTCATCATCTCCACTACCCTCTTCCAACACCTGCTGCTGTTGGATGGTCTGGGCAGCACCATGCTCCACAAAACCTGGCACCTGAGTCTCATCATCATCATAAGATGCGTTCTGCGGTGTGCTGTCCATCGGCACTGGCTCACCCGCCTCTTCAGATTGAGAGAGACACAGCTGTTGCGCATCACTGCATACTCCCTCTTCTTCAAATTGCAGAATGCTGCTTGCCTGTGCCCGTGTTTGCGAGCCAACAGATTCTGAGAACAGAAGCAGAGACTCAGCTGGCTCCTGTACAGAACTCTCTGACTGCCTGGGCAATTTGACAGGCGGTGAACAGACAGATGGTTGCTCAACAGTGTTGTGTTCCTGAGAGGAGGTGGAAGGAATTAAAGTCGATGCATTGGCTGCCATCCAACCAACAACGGCTTCAATTTGTTCTTCCCGCAGCAGGGGGGCACGCCGAGCTCCTACCAAACTGCGCATAAAGGAACGCTCATGGGTAAAACTGGTGGATGCTGTGTCACTGAGGGCGGCAGCAGCCACAGAATCCCCACGTCCTCTCCCTGCTGAAACTCCACGGCCACGACCACGTGCCTTACTCCCTGCCTTCTTCATCTTGGTAGATTGATAAAGAAAGTCAGAAAAGTTATAAGGCCTAAGTGTGGTTATTACGCAGAGACTGAAGTGAACACTGAAACACAACTGTTCACAATCTGTGAAAGGCTACTCCTTTGTCTACTTCTATAGTGTTTGCAACCAATGTATTGGATACGGATGGAAGCGCGTCACACTAATAGATTATATTTATTTTAAATGGAATGGAGCAGAACCAATTGGAGAGAAATGAAAAGGATGAGGCACTGAGACACGCTCAGCAGAGTACAAGCAGCAGTGCTTGAACAAGTAACTGGAGCGTGATGTGCACTCAAAAAATAAAAAACACAGACTGAAGTGAACACTGAAACACAACTGTTCACAATCTGTGAAAGGCTACTCCTTTGTCTACTTCTATAGTGTTTGCAACCAATGTATTGGATACGGATGGAAGCGCGTCACACTAATAGATTATATTTATTTTAAATGGAATGGAGCAGAACCAATTGGAGAGAAATGAAAAGGATGAGGCACTGAGACACGCTCAGCAGAGTACAAGCAGCAGTGCTTGAACAAGTAACTGGAGCGTGATGTGCACTCAAAAAATAAAAAACACAGACTGAAGTGAACACTGAAACACAACTGTTCACAATCTGTGAAAGGCTACTCCTTTGTCTACTTCTATAGTGTTTGCAACCAATGTATTGGATACGGATGGAAGCGCGTCACACTAATAGATTATATTTATTTTAAATGGAATGGAGCAGAACCAATTGGAGAGAAATGAAAAGGATGAGGCACTGAGACACGCTCAGCAGAGTACAAGCAGCAGTGCTTGAACAAGTAACTGGAGCGTGATGTGCACTCAAAAAATAAAAAACACAGACTGAAGTGAACACTGAAACACAACTGTTCACAATCTGTGAAAGGCTACTCCTTTGTCTACTTCTATAGTGTTTGCAACCAATGTATTGGATACGGATGGAAGCACGTCACACTAATAGTTAAATTGCATGGAGCAGCAAGAATTACACTGAAGAAAAAAAAAAGAGTCTGTGAGTGACACGTGCAGATGCCTACAGACAGCGTTGCATGCAGAGCAAACTGCAGCGTCACCTGCACTCACACACACCTTGCAGAGCTGTTAAAACAACACTGCAGGCAAAAGGAAGCTTTACACAGCGGTTGGTGCTAGCTGCCTACAGCATAGTACACTAAATCGCAATCTCTAACTGTCCCTCAGAGTCAGCACAGCAGCGTTCTGTCCCTTACTGAATTCACAGCACAGTGACGCTAAAATGGCGGCGGCGCCTTTTATAGTGCATTCTGACATCATTTCAGCATCCAATCACAGCCATGCCATTAGTTAACATGACCGCAGCAGTACAGGATGTGCCCACCTTCTTAGGATTCCTCATTGGCTGACTAAAATCACATGCCTCTCAAAGAATTATGGGAACTTCCGATTCCGGTATACGATATATGGAAAATATCGGAACTAAGTATCGAAAGGCCGAAACAGCTAATATCGGCCGATACCCAATACTTGCGGTATCGTATTGCTCAACACTAGTCTTTATTAAAAGGGTATGTTACGGGGGGGATGCTGAGCCTGAAGGGGGCTCTAAGGGGAAGCCTGACTCGCCATACGCGGTCAAGAAGGGGCCGGAATGGAGCGCAGATAATGAAGGCCCTCCCATGACTGCGATTGGTCGGGAGGGCTTTTAAACAATGCAATATTTTCTGGAGGGGGCTTTGAAATGATTGGCTGGGGAGTGAAGTTTTTGTTGGGGTGGGAGGTGCGGCCAGGGCAGTTGGGAAAGTGCGGGAGAAGCTGGCATTATTATCCAGGAAGACATCAAGAACGGACCCACCCACTCTCCCTTATTTAAGTTGTGGAAGTTCAAGGGTTGTATAGGTGTTTGGGCCTATATGGTTTTATATATGCATAGAAATTGTTTTTTGGGTTTAGATGGCATGGGTATGCTTGTTATTCTAGTCGTCGTCTCAGTGGCTGGGTGGCGGGGGTGGGGTTCTTGGAGTTGGAAATGATTGATCGGGGGAAGGAATTTTGAGGAAAATTCCAGGCACTTTAAATTATGTTGGGTTGATCTGGCATTTGGTTTTTGGGCTCTGGACGGGGTGTTACCCCGGAAGCATTGGTGTTAGTCTTCCCGGAATGGGAGGTACGGTGCCCTCGAGCTGGGTGTACGGCTGAGGGTAACATGGTGGCTGAGTTTTTATGGTGGTTTTGCCAGTTGTTATGTCAGATCTTTTAGCTTCAAGAACCCCCCCATCTTTCATATTTTTGTACCT
>JARQOD010000004.1:398048459-398083846 GCA_033576555.1 Oophaga sylvatica
CAGCAGTGCTTGAACAAGTAACTGGAGCGTGATGTGCACTCAAAAAATAAAAAACACAGACTGAAGTGAACACTGAAACACAACTGTTCACAATCTGTGAAAGGCTACTCCTTTGTCTACTTCTATAGTGTTTGCAACCAATGTATTGGATACGGATGGAAGCGCGTCACACTAATAGATTATATTTATTTTAAATGGAATGGAGCAGAACCAATTGGAGAGAAATGAAAAGGATGAGGCACTGAGACACGCTCAGCAGAGTACAAGCAGCAGTGCTTGAACAAGTAACTGGAGCGTGATGTGCACTCAAAAAATAAAAAACACAGACTGAAGTGAACACTGAAACACAACTGTTCACAATCTGTGAAAGGCTACTCCTTTGTCTACTTCTATAGTGTTTGCAACCAATGTATTGGATACGGATGGAAGCGCGTCACACTAATAGATTATATTTATTTTAAATGGAATGGAGCAGAACCAATTGGAGAGAAATGAAAAGGATGAGGCACTGAGACACGCTCAGCAGAGTACAAGCAGCAGTGCTTGAACAAGTAACTGGAGCGTGATGTGCACTCAAAAAATAAAAAACACAGACTGAAGTGAACACTGAAACACAACTGTTCACAATCTGTGAAAGGCTACTCCTTTGTCTACTTCTATAGTGTTTGCAACCAATGTATTGGATACGGATGGAAGCACGTCACACTAATAGTTAAATTGCATGGAGCAGCAAGAATTACACTGAAGAAAAAAAAAAGAGTCTGTGAGTGACACGTGCAGATGCCTACAGACAGCGTTGCATGCAGAGCAAACTGCAGCGTCACCTGCACTCACACACACCTTGCAGAGCTGTTAAAACAACACTGCAGGCAAAAGGAAGCTTTACACAGCGGTTGGTGCTAGCTGCCTACAGCATAGTACACTAAATCGCAATCTCTAACTGTCCCTCAGAGTCAGCACAGCAGCGTTCTGTCCCTTACTGAATTCACAGCACAGTGACGCTAAAATGGCGGCGGCGCCTTTTATAGTGCATTCTGACATCATTTCAGCATCCAATCACAGCCATGCCATTAGTTAACATGACCGCAGCAGTACAGGATGTGCCCACCTTCTTAGGATTCCTCATTGGCTGACTAAAATCACATTGCCTCTCAAAGAATTATGGGAACTTCCGATTCCGGTATACGATATATGGAAAATATCGGAACTAAGTATCGAAAGGCCGAAACAGCTAATATCGGCCGATACCCAATACTTGCGGTATCGTATTGCTCAACACTAGTCTTTATTAAAAGGGTATGTTACGGGGGGATGCTGAGCCTGAAGGGGGCTCTAAGGGGAAGCCTGACTCGCCATACGCGGTCAAGAAGGGGCCGGAATGGAGCGCAGATAATGAAGGCCCTCCCATGACTGCGATTGGTCGGGAGGGCTTTTAAACAATGCAATATTTTCTGGAGGGGGCTTTGAAATGATTGGCTGGGGAGTGAAGTTTTTGTTGGGGTGGGAGGTGCGGCCAGGGCAGTTGGGAAAGTGCGGGAGAAGCTGGCATTATTATCCAGGAAGACATCAAGAACGGACCCACCCACTCTCCCTTATTTAAGTTGTGGAAGTTCAAGGGTTGTATAGGTGTTTGGGCCTATATGGTTTTATATATGCATAGAAATTGTTTTTTGGGTTTAGATGGCATGGGTATGCTTGTTATTCTAGTCGTCGTCTCAGTGGCTGGGTGGCGGGGGTGGGGTTCTTGGAGTTGGAAATGATTGATCGGGGGAAGGAATTTTGAGGAAAATTCCAGGCACTTTAAATTATGTTGGGTTGATCTGGCATTTGGTTTTTGGGCTCTGGACGGGGTGTTACCCCGGAAGCATTGGTGGTTAGTCTTCCCGGAATGGGAGGTACGGTGCCCTCGAGCTGGGGTGTACGGCTGAGGGTAACATGGTGGCTGAGTTTTTATGGTGGTTTTGCCAGTTGTTATGTCAGATCTTTTAGCTTCAAGAACCCCCCCCATCTTTCATATTTTGTGTACCTAATGGTATTATTATTATTGTTATTTGTAGTATGTTAATAAAATTGGCCGCTGTGGCCAAAATTATCCAAAATAATTTGAGTGTTGCGTCTTTATTAAAAGGGTATGTTACGGGGGGGATGCTGAGCCTGAAGGAGTCTCTCAATTGATTACAGGCTTGTGTTTAATTAACCATGGCAGACCTACCACTAACTTTGCAAGTAATGAAGGAAAAACCATGATGAAATGGATTCAATATGTAATACTCTAACATTCATACATAAATTCTCGAACTTCATAGTATTGTAAGTTTGTGAAAGAGGAGAGTTATCAAATGCTGAAACTTGAATGTGAAGGCCAAGAGTAGTCATCATAACCACAGTTTACAGCGAAATCATGCTCAATTAGATTCAAGGCAGAACCTGAATCCACAACTGCTGACGTAAAAATAAAACCAGACTTAGTCTACAAGGATAACTGTAAGAAAATCCCAGATGTCTGTACAAGACACAATCTCAGACTCTTGGAACCTGTATCTTTACATTTTAAAGTTTTTTTTTTCTTTTAGAAATTTATCTTTTTGTTTGAAATATTGAACTATTAAACCTTTATGTGACCTGAACGACCACAGTATTAGTAAAAACAAGCCTATGCTGCGAGTTGTGTAACTCCTCTGGGATTTCTGCAAGCACTAATTTGCATATGTTCACAAGTCTAAAATAATAGTGAACAAGACGCCACTGAAACGCCTTCACATGTATCTCTATCTCTCTGGTGTCTATCTAAATGAACCACAAATGTCATAGCCTCCTCCAGGGACTGCGGACAAGGACTGTAGACCAGCATGTCCTTAATCTGATCTTAAAGTACCTAAGATAACTGACTCTGAAGAGCGAGGTCATTTCAGGAGTTCTATACTGCCCAAAGTCTAAACTCAGAGCAGTAGTCCTCAGCTCTATTGAGTCGCCCTCCAGAGCAATGGTAACTCGGATCTGAGCCTATAGGCTACAATGGGGATGTCACAGCAACACAGCTCAGTCCGTGGCTCTGGGGCTCACCTTTTAATGTAGGATATTTACAGGTGAATTGAATATTGGAATGGGGATTCGTGACGCCACCTGTGGTACTTGGTCAGGGTGACCAGCGCTGCTATGCAGATCCACTGAAGCATATTGTGCAGCAAGATGTTAGGCCTTCCACAGGAAAGGCTGAGTCCTCCAGGGCAGATAGATGTGTAGGGATGCAGGACAGACGGGGACCCGGCAGTTAGGGGTAATAAGGGAGACACACACATAAGTCACTTTGGTACCTTTACTGAAGATGTTGCAGGCACTCCCCGGAGCACTGTAGGGTGAAGAGTGCACATCCAGATTCATCCATTGAGTAGGTGTGTGGCCTCCTGTTCCTTGTCTTTTTGTAATAAAGTCTTGGCCTGCGTGTAGCTGGGCCTAACTTGGTCTCCGTCTTGTACCTGGCTGACCTTGTGGTTGGACCTTCTCTCTGAAAGGACAGGGTCTTTTATGGCGGATCCTGCCAGACTCCGTCCTCCTGATCCTGCTACGTTTCAGCTCTGTGGTACTCCTGTGACTTGTAGTCCTCCAGGAACCCCGGTGTTTTCCTAATGGGTCGTGGAGATCCCTATAGCCTCGGACCCCGGTGTCCGGTAATACTTGCTGAGGTGAGCTATGAAGGCTCCTCTGTCTCATTAACTTTCCACTCGCCTTCGGCCTACCCGGGCCCTCACACGAGCACACACTGGCAGTTGGTGGGCTGCCTCTTCACCGCTCTCTAAGCGTCGGCACACTTTCTCACTGAGCTACATTCACTTGCTTCAGCTCTGACTAGGCTGGAGTGGTTTCTGTTCCACCTTTACTAGCCTCCACTCTCTGTTGAACTGAATAGCTCTGCAGCCTCTCTAATCTCAGCTCTGCACTTCACCTTACTGCAGACTGACTGAGCTCTCTGAGGTGACTGCCTTGAGTGGCTTGTTGTTTCTGTGTTCACTCTCCTTTTATACGACTAAACAGCTCCCTCTGGTGGTCTTTGGGGATGGTTGAAGGTGTGTGAATGTATATAGTGACCTCTAGTGGTGTATTCCTTCAGTGCACCCTTCTGGGAGATATAGATCCAGTCGCAGCTGGGCTCCACATTCCCCCCTAGTAGAACTCAGCACTCCGGGGCTGAAATACAAAACAGAGAACAATAAAACATTGTATAACTTAACTCTTCCCTTACGGGAGGTGAGGATCTCAAACTGTTGCATAAAAGATGAATGAATAACTATATACATTAGTAAAACAATGAGGAAATGAGCAACCATAAAAGTCCCAGTCTCTTTTGGAAAAAAGGATGCTCAAAGGGTAGAGGGAACAAGTAAAAATAATGTCCATTCCACTTGTTTCAATAGTAAAAAGAAAACAGATTAATAAATGACAGTATATTAAGGCATAATCAAAGCAACAATATATACATTTATGTACAATGACTTAGATTAACTATTTACATTTGCCAAGGGTCAACTAATCTCTAAACCTAGCAGGGATGTGTCCTTTTGTGCTACGTTCTGACCTGCGTGGTGCAGTGACCTTTCAGGTAGCAGTTACCCTGTTTGTTCTGCGCGTTATATGGAGGGCAACGACTACAATTCCCAGAAATAATGGAGACAGCGGCGAACAACATGTTAAGGCAAGTACTCAAAACACCGTCCATCTGACCTGACTGCCATCATTTAAATATCCCGCCAATTTAGGGTGACAGATTCCCTTTAACCTCTCTACAGGACTGGCAAGTACACTGTGAGCTGGGTGAACTGGCTCGACTTCTGCAGGGGATCCTTCTTCCTGAGATTCAGCTTCTTGGGATTCCGCATCTTGGGGTTCTGCTTCTTGGGGTTCCGCTGGAGCAGGTTCTTCTGGAACTGACTCTACTGCAACAACCAGTGCAACTGGCTGTAGAGGTTCTCCTTGTTGTTGATAGAATTGAAGTACGGGAATAATTACGGCTTCTCCAATGTGGGGCCAATCTGCGGGGAAATCTCCTAAGTCTGTATGTATGACTGCTTCATCACGCTCTTCCTTATTGACAACAGGTTCTTCTTCTTGAAGCTTTAACGGATCCGGACACAACTTTAGGTGATCTCTTGATACAGTTGTAGTCGTTCTTCCTCCATCTTTGCTAATTATACACGTTTTCTTGTTGTCAAACCTTGAATTCTGTACAACGTAGGGCTCTCTTTCCCATTGATCATCAAGTTTGTGTATCCTCCTTTTTCTTTTCAGCACGACTTCACCAGGTGCGAAAGGTTCAGCTGGCGCACTTTTGTTGTAGTGATCTTCTTGTTTGTCCCTTACTCGATTGAGACTATCTTCAACACAGGCCTGTACTTTTCTGTACTGTTCCTGTCTGTTTGTGTCCCAATCTTCAGTAGTCACATCTGCTTCTGGTTCTACAACACCAAGCTCCAGATCCATGGGCAGCTTTCCTGGTCTTGCCCGCATGAGATAGGCTGGGGTACAATTGGTGGAACTCACAGGTATGTGATTGTACAGATAGACCAGGTCAGGAAATAAGTCTGGCCACCGATTTCTCTCCTCGAGTGGTACAGTCTTCAGCAGGTCAATGACGATGTGATTCATCTTTTCACAGAGACCATTAGTTTGGGGGTGGTACGGAGTGGTTCTTATCTTCTTACATCCGTACAAGTGACAGAACTCTTTGAACAATTCGGCCTCGAACGCTGTGCCTTGGTCAGTTAACACCTGCTCAGGATATCCGTGTGGTCTGCAGAAATACGCTTGGAACGTCTTTGCTGCTGTCTCTGCCGTCAGATCTTTGACAGGGGCGACCACCAGGAACCTGGAGTAGTGATCCACCATGGTCAGGGCATAGGAGTATCCTGACCGGCTGGGTGACAACTTGACATGGTCCAGGGCCACGATCTCCAAGGGACGAGTCGTCTTGATGGGTTGCAGGGGTGCCTTCTGACTGCTGTAGTGTTTTCTTCTGAGGCCACAGGGTCCACAGTTCTGGCACCACCTCTCAATGGAGCTGCGCATTCCCACCCAGTAGAAACGACACTTCAACAGGGTCTCCAGCTTCTTCCAGCCAAAGTGTCCCGCTTGATCGTGGTAGGCTTCCAACACCATCTGGATGTCTGCTCTGGGGACTACTATCTGCCATACCATCTCATGGATCTTTGGATTGACGTACCTCCGGCACAGCTTCTTACGGTAGATAAACA
The DNA here is from genome assembly GCA_033576555.1 of Oophaga sylvatica. Taxonomy (NCBI): domain Eukaryota; kingdom Metazoa; phylum Chordata; class Amphibia; order Anura; family Dendrobatidae; genus Oophaga; species Oophaga sylvatica. The sequence continues at coordinate 398,054,705 of JARQOD010000004.1, forward strand.
GCCGGCTTCTCTCATTCCTCAGCTGCTTTGCTTGCGGAGACGCATCCTTCTCCAGGGAGGAACCTTCCTGAGTTATCAGCTCCTTGATACGGCTGACAACTGGATCGCTGTACTGAGTCTCCTTCCAGCTGTGGTGAGGTAAAGGATTTAACGTCTTACCACGCTGCCTCCTGCAGGCTTGTTGCTCGTGGATCATCCCATTCCTGTGAAAGGCAGGTAGTTCAATCTCTTCCAGATCATCCACCTCTTCCTCTGTGTCCGATTCATAAGGCATCCTGGATAGGGCATCAGCGTGGGCATTCTTGCGGCCTGCTCGGTACTTGATTGTGAATTGGTAGTTTGACAGCCGAGCCATCCAGCGTTGTTCCATGGCTCCCAGCTTAGCTGTTTCAAGATGCGTCAAGGGGTTATTATCGGTGTAGGCAGTGAACTTTCTGGAGGCTAGGTAGTGCTTAAACCTCTCTGTGATGGCCCAGACCAGTGCTAGGAACTCCAACTTAAAGCTGCTGTAGTTCTCTGGGTTCCTCTCAGTCGGGCGGAGCTTCCTGCTTGCATAGGCGATGACTTTCTCCAGGCCATTTTGCTTCTGACTGAGGACAGCTCCCAATCCTTCGTTGCTGGCATCAGTATACAGCAGGAACGGTTGGCTGTAGTCAGGGTAGACTAGGATCTCGTCACCTGTCAGGATCTCCTTCATTTCCTTGAATGCTTCAGCCTGTTCTTTACCCCAGTGGAATGGAGAATTTCTGCTCTTGAGGGACTGTCCCACCAGGAGGTCTTGTAGAGGCGCTGCTTTCTTGGTGTAGTCCTTTACAAACCTCCGGTAGTATCCTGTCAGTCCCAGGAACTGTCGCACCTCCTTGAGATTTTTAGGCTCCGGCCATTTCTGGATGGCAGTGACCTTCTCGGGGTCTGGCGCTACTCCTTCTGAGCTGACAATATGTCCCAGATACTGTACCTTTTGTTTGAGCAGATGGCACTTTGAAGGCTTCAGTTTCATCCCATACATGGACAGTGACTCGAATACATCCGCCAGGTGCTTCAAGTGATCTTCATACGTCGTGGAGTACACAATTATGTCGTCCAGGTGCAGCAACACAGTTTCAAAGTTGAGATGTCCCAGGCAGCTCTCCATCACTCTCTGGAACGTTCCAGGGGCACTGCTGAGTCCAAATGGCATTCTGTCGAACTCACAGAGTCCCATCGGGGTGGTGAAAGCCATCTTCTCCCAATCCTCCTCAGCCACAGCTACTTGCTAGTACCCACTAGTGAGGTCAAGGGTGGAAAAGTAATTAGCAGTCTTTAAGGCAGCTAAGGATTCCTTAATGTGTGGTAAAGGGTATGCATCTTTATGTGTAATGCGATTTACTTGTCTGTAATCTACACACATTCTCATGCTTCCATCCTTTTTCCTGACTAGGACTAGTGGTGCTGCCCAGGGACTACAACTATCCCTTATCACCCCTGCCTCCTTCATGTCACGCAACATCTCCTTGGTTTTCTGGTAGTGTGCTGGAGGTATAGGCCTGTACCGTTCTTTAATGGGAGGATGATTGCCTGTGGGGATGTGATGTTGGACCCCTTTAATTTTCCCAAAGTCAAGTGGGTGTTTGCTGAATACCTGTGCATACTCCTGAACTACTCGATGTACTCCTTGTTTCTGGTGGGCTGGAGTGGTGTCCGTCCCGACATGGAGCTGTTGACACCAATCCTCCACCTTGGTGGTCGGACCGTTATCCTCCACTGGTTGTGGGGAGGTTAAGGGCTCTGTTGTGTGAATGGAGTTATTATCCACAGCATGTAACTTAGCAACAGTGGCATAATGTGGTAATTTGACTTCATCCTCTCCCCAGTTGAGAAGACGCACTGGCACCCTCCCATTATGTACCTCCACTACCCCTCTGGCAGTCAAGAGTGTAGGTCTGTTCTCTGAACAATGGGGCTCTACTACTGATTGGTAGTTCTGTCCTCTCAGACCTATTGCTGCTCTACACCAAATAAGCATTTCACTCATTGGGGGTATCACAATGGGGTTCGGGTCTGTTACCCGTACATTACCAATCTCACCAAAGGTCAGTTTCACTTGCTGCTGGCACATCAGGGCCCGGATCTCCTTCTGAATCACTCCCTTTTGCCTTGGTCTGGCAACATCGGCGAGCTGTTGGAGTAAAAACACAACCTCCTCCAAACAGTTACTAATAATGTTAGTGCCTAAAACCACATTCAACCCATTTTCCTCATTAACAGTCTTCACTACAAGAAGTCCCTGATCCTTTAGCTCCACTCTCCCCACTTTTACGTCTACGTTTTTAGCCCCAAGTAAGTCAAGAGGGAGACCATTAGAGGCGTATACTGCAAAGTCAGGGTCTAGGGGTTGGAGACCGTCCATGGACCAGTATGTATTGTAGAGAACATCAGGTATGATGGTTACCTGAGATCCAGTGTCCAGCAGGGCAGGGATTGCGATCCCGTCCAGTATGATGGAAAGGTATGGTCTTCCTCCCACAAACAAGCGGTTCCAGTCTGAGGGTCCTGAAGCGTCTATTCCTGGGTGTTGGCCCTCGGACCCAGGATTTGCTCGTTTAAAGGACACCGACGTGCTGGGTGACCTTCTCTGTGGCAACGGTAGCAGACGATCTCTCGGCGAGGATGATGCTGGTCGCGGGTGCTTCCAGGGGGTGGCGTTGTCCTCCGGTGGGGCGACGTCCTCCTTCTCCTCCTGTTCATCCAAGGGACATCCTCTGGGCAGTCAGCTAGCAGGATCTTTCCTTCCTCCTCCGTCGGCAATTGCAGGGCACTCATTACAGTGGCCAGGTTTTTGGTCAGCTGGCGCACTTCTGAGCGCAGACAGTCCAGCTCAGTAGGGGGCGCCACCTGCGTTTTGGCTTCCGCAACCAGCGGGGAAAAGGTGGATGCTGCTGGCTTTAGAGTGGCTTCACTCGGGTGACACTGGGTTGCCATCTCGGGTGTTTCCAGGGGTCGCATTCCTTTTATAGCCATATCCTTAAGGGCATCAAAGGTAGTGTCAGGATGATCCAAGGACCACCAGTGCACAGTCCTGCTTTCAGCTTGGGACCTCAGTCCCCGTACAAATTGTTCTTTTAACATTTTATTTTCATTGGTGACACTTATGGGATTAACCTGTCTGAGAGGTCGCAGGGCCCCCTGTAGTCGGCAGGCATAGTCCCTAATGCTATCATCTGGTTTCTGGGAGCACTGGTAAAACCTCATCCGGAGATCTGTTTCAGTGCGGTCCTCAAAGATAGTCTGTAGCTTTAAGAAAATTGCAAGTACTGATTCCTGGTCTGCAGCTGACCATGTCTCTACTTCTCTCTCTGCAGCACCAGTCAATTGTCCCACTACCACTGCAGCTCTCTGCTTCTCTGACATAGGGTACATGTCCATTATACTGCATATTTTGCGCTTGAACCCTGACAGGGTGTCTGGCTTACTGCTGTACTGAGGGAGCCACTTCGCTCCAGGCATGTATGGCAGCGTCAGCGGTACTATCGGGGCTACAGGACCAGGTGAGGGGCCAGCGTTTCCATCCTGCGCGGCAGCGCCGATGGGTAAGTCATTGGGGCGGTCGGCCTGGGCCGCGCTGTTGGCTTGCTGCTGCGACATGTCTGCACCCCCCTAGTTAAGCGTGGCCTACCTTCTCCTGTAGGCCGCAGCTCCACAGGGCACAGTTGTGAGAAGGACCAGCGTCGCCGGCGCTCTGACGTCAGAGCGTTCACTGAAGCTCTCCACAGGACCTGCCGCCGCATCAGCGTTGGGGGCGTGTCCAGGACTCAGCGCGCTTTTTGCAGGTACGCCCACTAGTTTTTCGCGCCGTGGCGCTGTAAATGGCGGGCAATGGCGGGCAAATGGCGGGAAATCTTCACCACTATATGCGACAGTCTTTTAGTGAGGCACACAGTACCCGGTGGCAACGGGCACGAGTTACTCCGTTGCTTCAGGGCACGCAATCCTGTTCGTGACGCCAGAAGAGATGAGTCGCCCTCCAGAGCAATGGGAACTCGGATCTGAGCCTATAGGCTACAATGGGGGATGTCACGGCAACACAGCTCAGTCCGTGGCTCTGGGGCTCACCTTTTAATGTGGGATATTTACAGGTGAATTGAATATTGGAATGGGGATTCGTGACGCCACCTGTGGTACCTGGTCAGGGTGACCAGCGCTGCTATGCAGATCCACTGAAGGGTTAATATTGTGCAGCAAGATGTTAGGCCTTCCACAGGAAAGGCTGAGTCCTCCAGGGCAGATAGATGTGTAGGGATGCAGGACAGACGGGGACCCAGCAGTTAGGGGTAATAAGGGAGACACACACATAAGTCACTTTGGTACCTTTACTGAAGATGTTGCAGGCACTCCCCGGAGCACTGTAGGGTGAAGGGTGCACATCCAGATTCCTCCACTGAGTAGGTGTGTGGCCTCCTGTTCCTTGTCTTTTTGTAATAAAGTCTTGGCCTGCGTGTAGCTGGGCCTAACTTGGTCTCCGTCTTGTACCTGGCTGACCTTGTGGTTGGACCTTCTCTCTGAAAGGACAGGGTCTTTTATGGCGGATCCTGCCAGACTCCGTCCTCCTGATCCTGCTACGTTTCAGCTCTGTGGTACTCCTGTGACTTGTAGTCCTCCAGGAACCCCGGTGTTCTCCTAATGGGTCGTGGAGATCCCTATAGGCTCGGACCCCGGTGTCCGGTAATACTTGCTGAGGTGAGCTATGAAGGCTCCTCTGTCTCATTAACTTTCCACTCGCCTTCGGCCTACCCGGGCCCTCACACGATCACACACTGGCAGTTGGTGGGCTGCCTCTTCACCTCTCTCTAAGCGTCGGCACACTTTCTCACTGAGCTACACTCACTTGCTTCAGCTCTGACTAGGCTGGAGTGGTTTCTGTTCCACCTTTACTAGCCTCCACTCTCTGTTGAACTGAATAGCTCTGCAGCCTCTCTAATCTCAGCTCTGCACTTCACCTTACTGCAGACTGACTGAGCTCTCTGAGGTGACTGCCTTGAGTGGCTTGTTGTTTCTGTGTTCACTCTCCTTTTATATGACTAAACAGCTCCCTCTGGTGTCTTTGGGGATGGTTGAAGGTGTGTGAATGTATATAGTGACCTCTAGTGGTGTATTCCTTCAGTGCACCCTTCTGGGAGATATGGATCCAGTCGCAGCTGGGCTCCACACTATGGTCTCCCAGAACCAACTTAAGGATATTTGATTCAGCAACAGCGACTTTGTCAGGGTTGTCATAAATGAGGCCTAGGGTCTAGAAAAATGCCTCAACAGAAGACAACACCATGGAATCCTCAGGCAAAGAAAATGCCAAAATGTGTGGATTTCCACGGAGTAAAAACAAAACAATGCCCAATTGTTGGCTCTTGGACCCAGAGGAGACAGGACAGAGGCAAAAGTATAATTGACATGGAGCAGAAAAGATGGAAAACTTATTTCTATTCCTGTCAAAGCAGTATGGCAAATTTACCTTGGGTTCCACTGTGACACTGCTGGACCAAGACATTTGGATCTGTGGGACATGCAAGTTGCCGTTGTTGTTTAATATCCACAACCTACAAAGACCAGGCCTGAAGTTCTGCGACTAAGTCACATATCGGATCCATGTTCATGCCCCAGCACACACTAATGGGCTGGCTTTAATATTATGCATGTACCACATTCACTCATGAGTAAAGAGAGTAACAAAGACTTACTATAGATAAGCTGCTCCTACACCCAACTGGTCCTTGTATAGTCTAGTCAATCCTTAGCCACACAACTAAAAACACCACTTCGGGCCTGACTCCCTAAAAGGCAGTTGAGGGGTTTCTTGTGCCTCCTGAGGAACCAGAAGGGAGGCTGCAACACACTGCCAACAAGGGAAGAGGAAGGTGTGCAAAGGGGCATGAAGTCCCAGGGTGAGAAACTTAAAGTACGTTCATGAAAGGGAAGAGAGGGAGTAAGGAAAATAGTAAGGAAAACCAAAAAATAAATAAATAAAACTAGTATAACCTCCCAGAAACCTAACAGTGGTAAACGGACAGACAAACAAGAATTTAAGCAATGCAAGTCTAGCGGGGAAAATGCATTAGTTAAACGACTCAAACTCCTTAGTAGAAATCTACCTTGAAGTATAGTCAGCAAGGAAGTGCGGTTAGGGGATACTATATAAATCCCCACCCAGAACGTGAGAGGGCAAACCAAAATGGAAAATGGAAAACACCTGGAGAGGAGCAAACCAAGAAAGGAAAATAAAGACAATAGGAACAATCATCATTTGGACAGGGAAGGAAAAGAGCAATAGCTCAACAGACAGAAAAACCAACCACAAAGAAACAGGTCAGTGGATCAAATCCCCAAACCGAGCCATGACACACAGGAGACCGTGTTTTCGCTATATGCAACAATGCTGTGGTATTGTTTTTTATAGCACAAGTGATCAAACGATCGCAACTTCAAGTCCTGTAAAGAAAGGGACTAACAAGAATAGGAAAAAAAAATTGTTTTGAAAACAATAAAAAAACATAAAAGGTCGAATCATCCTACCATTTCACCCATTAAAGATAATTAAAAAATACACATATGTGGTATCGCCGCATTCAGAAATCTATTAAAAGATAACATAACTAACCCGATCATTAAGCATCGTAAATGAAAAAAATTCAAGAATTTCAAAATCACATTGTTTTTGTCGCTGCAATACCTCAACGAAATGCTGTAACAAGTGATCAAAAAATCATGTCTATCCAAAAACGGTATAAGTTAAAACTTCGTCTCACCCCACAAAAAATAAGCCATCACTCAGCTACATCAACCAAAAAATGAAAACATTTTGGGTCTTGGAAAATAGCGATGGCCCCCCAAATTTTTTTTTGCAAACTTCTGATTATTTTTTTAACACTAAAGTAAAAACAAAAATGAACATATTTGGTATCACCACAATCGTGCTGATGAGCAGAATCATATTGCAAGGTTATTTTTACCACAAAATGTACACCATAAAGACAATTCCCCCCAAAAAATATCAGAACTGCGTTTTTTCATAATTTCTCCACACTTGGAATTTTTTTCCTGTTTACCAGTACTGTACATTATATGGTAAAATGAATGGTGTCATTCAGAAGTGCAACTCATCCCGCAAAAAAACAATCCCTCATATGTAAATATAGGCTGAAAAATACAAAAGTTATGGCTTTGGGAAGAATGAAAGGAAAAAAATGAAACCACAACAACATAAATTGGCCACGTTTTGAAGGGGTTAAGGAGAACCTGTCAGCACAATTTTTCATGTTAAAGTAAAGGTATCGCCTTAATGGCGCTGTTATACAGACTAAATAGATACCATTAGTGAAGAAATCTGCATGGTGGTTATTTGCCGACACAAACTTAAAAAGTTACAGATACAGACACCATATGTAGAGGCAGATACAGACCCCATAGGCAGACAGAGGGGCCTACCCACAGTCCCACCCCTATGCACCCAAAGCTTATTACACCCAAACTTCAAATGCTGATTGAAGAGTAACCACCATGTGCTTCACTAAACGTATGTATTTATTGTTATGGCCATGCCTTTACTATAACATGCAAACTTGTGCTGACAGGTTCTCTTTAACCCCTTAGTGACAGAGCCAAATTTCCAAAATCTGACCAGTGTCACTTTACACTGTGTTCCAAATTATTATGCAAATAATATTTTCTCAGAATTTCCCAAATTACCTACTGTATATGAATTGCAGTCATTGTAATTTTCCAGTCAAATAACTATTAGAGTACAATTGAAAGGTTTTTGTACAAACTGCCTATGATAACAATATATATTTTTTAAAAAATAAAACACTCAAACTGCACTCAAAATGCATGTTCCAAATTATTATGCACAGCAGAGTTTTCTACCTTTTCATTTTAATAAAGAACAAAAAAAAGGTCATATTTGAGTTTATAAGCATTAGCAGGTTATTACAAACTGAAATCAAACAGTTTTCAACTCAAAACTTTATTCTAGGTGATGTTACATTTGCACATAGGACCCCTTGTTCGAAAGGAGCTTCTGAACTCTCTCGTCCATTGAATTTGTCAGGTTTTGGATTTGGATGTAATTGCCTGTAGGAAAGAGTCCTCAATTTTCCCTTATCAGCACGAACACGTGTGTACTGTGAATCAGCTACATACTTCTTGATTGTGCGATGATCACGATGAAGTGTTTTGGCAATGTTGATTGTAGTCATGCCTTGACCTAAACACTCCACAATTTGTTGCTTCTCAGCAGCCGACACATCCTTTTTCTTTCCCATTTTGGCAGAAAATGTAGGCTGCTTAATAATGTGGGACAGCCTTCTTAAGTAGTCTTGCCTTTCATTGGACACACCTGCCAAACTAATTAGCACAGGTGTCTGCAATTGCTTACAGTGATATAAAGAGCCCTGACACACATCACCATCAATGAGTTTAACTGACAAACAAAAAAATTCTTACCTTATCACTCCTAAACAATTTTTGCATAATAATTTGGAACACAGTGTATGTGGTAATAACTCTGGAATTCTTCAACAAATCCCAGTGATTTTGAGACTGTTTTTTTTGTGGCACATTATATTTTATGATAATGGTAAATTTAGGTCAATATGTTTTGTGTTTCTTTACAAAAAATATGAAAAATTTGACTAAAATGTAAAAAAAATTGCAATTCTCAAACTTTGAATGATTATCTCTTTAATTCAGATAGTCATACCATAGAAAAAACATTAATAAATAACATTTCCCACATGTCTGCTTTACATCAGCACCATTTGTAAAATGTTATTTTATTTTGTTAGCATTTTAGGAGGTTTAAAAATGTATCAGTAATTTTTCATTTTTTCAAGGAAATGTACAAAATGTATTTTTTTAGGGACCTATCCAGGTTTGAAGTGACTTTAGAGGTCATATATATTGGAAAACCCTCAAAAGTGAGACCATTTTAAAAACAGCACCCCTGACATATTGAAAACTGCTGTCAGGTAGTTTATTAACTCTTCAGGTGATTTTAGGAATTAATGTAAAATGACATGACAGAAATGAAAATTTTTTTTTTTTATCACCTAAATGTCGCTAACTTCTGAACAGGCCACTGTGGCCGGCAGACTTTAAAGCCTGGGTCTCACATAGCGATACACCAGCGATCCCGACAACGATCAGGATCGCTGGTGTGTCGCTACATGATCGCTGCTGAGCTGCCAAACAGGCAGCTCAGGCAGCGAACAGCACAGCAACACTGCGGGTAAACATCGCTTAGTTACCCGCAGTGTACGTTGGATACCAGCGCCCTGATGCAGGGAGCTGGTAACCAAGGTACACATCGGGTTTCCAGGCGCTGCGCGGTGCCTTTAAACCTGCTGTGTACCTTGGTTACCAGCTCCCTGCATCAGGGCGCTGGTATCCAAGGTACACAGCTGGTTTCCAGGCACAGCCCCGCCCCCCGCCCCTGGAAACCCACTGTGTACCTTGGTTACCAGCGGATCGCTGGTCTCCCGCCTGTCACACGCAGCGATGCGTGCCTGTCAGCGGGAGACCAGCGATCAAAAAAATGTCCAGGACATTCAGCGACGATCAGCGATACCCAGCAGGGGGGCTGATCGTCGCTGAATGTCACACACAGCGATATCGCTGGGGAGATCGCTGCTGCGTCACAAAACTAGTGACTCAGCAGCGATCTCGCTAGCGAGATCGCTGTGTGAGACGGGGGCTTAAGGACATTATTTGGCCATGAAATGCCATGGCAAATATCAGGATCACATAATCATGATCTCAGGGTGCCAATGGGGTTAAATAGGAAGTCCCCCTCACTCTGTTAACCATTTATATGATGTAATCACTTTTGACAGCAGCATCTAAGGGGTTAAACAGATATGGCTGGTGCAAACACTGATCGTGGCAGATGCAGAAAGTTGTCAGCTATAGTGTACAGCCGACAGCTGCTGGATGGTCACCTGTATGGGGATGCTATTCTCTTATATCTCAGGTCAGTAAAAAGACCTATTGGCGGTCATTAAGGAGGTCATTAAAAATCATTTAAACTTGACATTCCAATTATTGATAAACAAGCTTTCATATGAACACTCGTTCCTGCTAATCTCCCCTCCAAAGCTCTCTCTATGAGCTGTTAGAATCTATGAACCAGACATAGATCTCGATGAGAATCTGCCTCCAGAGCTTATTTTTAATGAAAGGAGACATGTAGATCCTGAAAGCAGACTGTCAGTCATTACATGTCTCACACTGGTAGAGCTGCCTATCATTTAAAATAATCTCTGGAGGCAGATTCTCATTGAGTTCTATGTCTGGCCCATAGATCTTAACAGCACATTTACGTATTAAGAAAAACGTGGATTTCTCTGGATTAAGACATTAAATCACAAAAATCAAGGTATCATTTTATTAAACTTCCTATGACCTACATGTAGATGCTCATATAGATGGCTTAGAAGGGTTGATCCTACTGAGAGATTCTTTTAACGCTAGGGATAAACAGAAATGTTGTCTGTAACACAAGTTGAGTGGCTAAAGATCGCTATGTGTCACCGCTGTACATTGCCGAGCAAAATAAATAAATGGAGTCGCAATGTGACGCCTGGGGTACTGTGACTGTGACAAGCAAGTTGCAAAACTTCCAACAGTGTCCAATATGGCCCATTTACTTGTTTTTGGACACATAGCAATCTTTGCTGTGCGACCTGTGTCATGGTCAAAGTTGCTCCAACCTACCTAATGGTGTAGTACAACAGCTTTTAATTTATGTATTTGTCCTTGCATATACAGTTGTGCTGAAAAGTTTACATACCCCGGCTGAATTTTTTATTTATTGGCCTTTTTTCAGAGAATATTAATGATAACACCAAAACTTTTTCTCCACTCATGGTTAATGGTTGGGTGAAGCCATTTATTGTCAAACTACCGTGTTTTCTCTTTTTAAATCATAAAAAGACAGAGCTAATAATGTCTGTAAAGCGCTGTGGAATTAATGGCACTATATAAATGAGTAAAATAAATAAATAACAACTTTGGGATCCTGAAAAACACAGCAACAAAAAAAGCCAGCAAAACCTGCTTTTTACCTGCAGGTTCTTTTACTGCCAATATATCAGGTTTTGGCTGCAGAAAAAAAGCAGAAAAAAACTATGTGTGAACATGGCCGCACAAGGAGGTGGCAGGAAGTGTTTGTCAAGGAGAATAAAATAATCATATGATGTGTAGATACACATGGCAAGAACAGAATTTTACCTCTATACACATCACTAGCCAGGGTAGAATATTTTATAACATTTTGGTCACTTGTTCACGCAAAGTAACAGGTAAACTGGAAAGAGTGCAGAGGGTGGATTGCTCTTCCAAGAATAATATTCTTTTGGTTACAAAATGTAAGAAAATTGGAGAACACTCTGTGTTAGGCCGGGATCACACATGCGAGTAAATCGGCCGACACTCGCATGTGAAATCCCAGCTCTGGCGCCGGCACTCGGGAGTGGAGCGCGCAGCTGCATAGAACTACATGCAGCCGCTCGCTCCACTCCTGAGTGCCGGCGCCAGAGCTGGGATTTCACATGCGAGTGTCGGCCGATTTACTCGCATGTGTGATCCCGGCCTCAGGGTGCAGTCAGACGGCCGTAAAACACGGATGACAATCGCATCACAATGCTCAGACTGGCACTGTGCATGCCGATTCAGTTAAGTGTAGCACAGCTCTAGGTGGGCCCTTCAGAGCGTGGGGTCCCTGCTGCATTCCCTCCAGTAACTACGGTACTGTCTTGGACACATACCAGTCTCATGTTGAACGCAACCAAAAGGGACAAACTATTGTCCACAGGTTCTTCGAATGATTCATAAATTAAATAGAATCACAGATTATTGTTTAATTCTAAAGAACTGACAGCAGGTGGCGTTGTTTATCCATTCATCCCACAATGGTAACTTCAATCAACAAATACACATACACAGGCTTACTACTATTATATCGACTTTTTATGTATATCTCACCACCATATTCTGCAGCACTTCACAATTCATTAGGTGCATGGAAAACAATATCATACATTATAGAGTAACACAATTCAGCAATTCAAGCAAGAGGAGTGAAGGTCCTGCTCGCAAGAGCTTACAATCTATGTAGAAACACACCAATTGCCAATGCCATTGCTCTAGTTTCATATGCATTTCTACGGCAATACAAGAATTAAAATAATTTGGCTCATATTGGTTCTAATTATTATCTATTAAAGGGCTTTTACTGTATTTACTTCTTATTAGTTCATGATCAGAGGCGGCTGCAGCAGGTATCAGGTTTTATTTTCTATAACTAATATTCTAAGTAATAGTGTCATTATCCCAAGTGATCTAATAATAATAATAATAATAATAACAACAGAATTAAAATAGTGTGGGCACACATTCAGTACTTGGAGCAGAAAAATCTGCTGCAAAATTGATGTGGTGGCAGAAAAAACGCAGCCTAAAATACATGCAATTTTGAAGAGTTTTTTGCATACGTTTTTGACACATTTTTTTTTGCATGTGTTTTTGATGCGTTCCCCCACCACCACCCTCATTAGTATTGGTGAAATGTGCAGCAAAAACACTGAAAGAATTGACATGCTGCAGATTTATATTTACTGCAAATCTGCAAGGAAAAAATAATCAATGTGTGAATGAGACTTCAGGATTCTCATTCACTTTGCTGGCATCAGGAAATCCTTCAGGTTTTGTGACAAATCTGCATAGAAAAAAATGTGACAAAACTGCAATATGTGCACAGACCCTAACATAACAGGGAATCAGTGATATACTGCAGAAGGGCGCTGTGCACGCATGTGAGGAGCGATGTTCTGTAGGCGGATACTGTATACAGGACGGGAGCGATATACTGCAGAAGTGGGCTGTGTACACATGTGAGGAGTGATGTTCTGTAGGAGGAGACTGTATACAGGACGGGAGCGATATACTGCAGAAGTGGGCAGTGTATAGAGGACAGGCATGATATACTGCAGAAGGGGGCTGTGTACGCATGTGAGGAGCGATGTTCTGTAAGAGGAGACTGTATACAGGACAGGAGCGATATACTGCAGAAGGGGGCTGTGTACACATGTGAGGAGCGATGTTCTGTAGGAGGAGACTGTATTGAGGACACAAGTGATATACTGCAGTAGAGGGCTGTGTATAGAGAACAAAATAGATATTTTGTAGAAGGGGGCTATGTATAGAGAATAGGAGTGATGTACTGCAAGAGTGGGATGTGTATAGATGAGGGGGTAATATACTGCCAGAGGGGTCAGTGTATCGATTAGAGTGATATTCTGCAGGAAAGAGCTGTGTATATATTAAAGAAGTGATGTACTGCAGGAAGGGGTTGTATAGACATGGGAGGAGTGATGTAGGGTCCTGGATTGCAGATAGTGTACAGTGTTGGGTGGGACAATGAGGAAAGGGACAGACTGGTATGGTGGAGTGTGGAGGAGGATCAACATAGCGGAAGACAGAGTAAAGACACTGTGGTGGCCATATTAATAAGGGAGAACAGTGTAAATGTCAGTGCAAGAGGGAGGACAGTGCGACAGTTATAGCTCATAATGGAAAACAGTGTGGAGAGAATACTATTTTGGAGGGAACAATTTGAAGGCCATGTATTATAAGAGGTACGTACAGGCACCATAATTACATTTTTATTTTAACAGTACTCTGTTGAGATGAGTTGCAGAAGGCTGGAGATGAGAGAAGTTTGCAGGGATAACTCTTAGGCCGGCGTCACACTGGCGACAGAATCGGACGACTGCAATGCGATGAAAAATCGTATTGCAGTCTGCCCTATGTTAATCTATGGAGCAGCTCCAGTATCAGATTTTTTGTGGTCCGTTTTAAACGTCCGTGTGCAATCGCAGCATGCTGCGATTGTCACCGATTGTGGGTCGACTATCGCCAATGCAAGTCAATGGGAGCGATGAAAAATCGGATTACAAACGGACCGCACGTGTGACTTGCGATGAAATCGCATCGGTGTCCTTTAGAAAAGCCGGCAATTCATCCCCGGCTATACTGTAAAATCACACTGACAGCTTTAATAAAGACTAGAAAGAATAGATATACACACATAGAATACATATATATATATATATATATATGTCATTGTGACATGTATATATATATATATTTATATTTCCTAGACTTCTACATACTGTAATAGCCGCAAATTCAATTGCTGGCTTCTGTGAAATCAGAGAAGCCGACATGAAATGATACATTGTTTCCACACAGTTAACCATGTCATTTCCTGTATTTTGATATTTGTTTAGAACTTACAATTACATGAGTGTATTTGTGCAAAATTTCAGACATGTAGGGGTTAATTAAAGGTGTAAATTCGTTGACAAAAAAATGCGTGGGCTCCCGCTGTATTTTCTCCACCAGACAGACAAAGCAAGCGAGTGGGGGCAGATAATAATAGCCTAGGGAGGGTACTTTTTTTTTGTGCCCCCCTGGCTACTAACATCTGCCCCCAGACACCCCAGAAAGGGCAAATCTATAATTAGATTCGCCCTTTCTGGCACTTTGCCCGTCTATTCCCATTGCCCTGTAGCGGTGGCGAATGGGTTAATAATCTCACCTTAATGTCACCTTAGTATTGAAAGGTGACCTTAAGGCAGGTTAATAATTGAGAGCTGTCAATTAGACAACTATCAATTATTAATCCTATTGAAGTAAATAAAAAAACACACACACACTTTAAGAATAAATAATTTTAATGAAATAAAAACACATATTTTTGACCATCTTTTATTTAAGTCTTAATCCATTCGAAGCCCTTGTTCTTCTAAAATAAATATAAAATAATAAAACAACATTATTCTTACCTATCTGGCAATCTGTCACGTCCCACGATGTAATCCTTCACAAAGGGTTAACTAGCAATCAGATAAGCAGCGCAAGTAATCCTGTGTGCTCATCTGATAGCTCCTGAATGAATGAGCTTATCTCCTGCTGACAGGAGAGGATGTGATTCATGAATGAAGCTTAATTGATTGTATCCACTTTCACCTTAGGTCAGGTCACTCAAGTGAAAGTGGCAATAAATCAATTAAGCTCCATTCATGAATCTATTCCTCTCCTTTCGCTGGGAGAGTAACTGATTCATTCAGGGGAATACAGGTCTGAGACAGCATTATTAGCTCTCTGCGACCTGTAACCTGTTAACCCTTTCTGATGGATTACAGCGTGGGACCTGACTGTACTTCGGATTGGTAAGAATCATTTTGCTTTTTTATTTTATTTTTATTACAGGAAATGGTTTTAGCAGGAAAATAAAATATTGTCAAAAACTGTGTGATTATTTCATTAAACTTCTTTTTTATTAAACTGTGTGTGTTTGATTTTTCTATCATACAATAGGATTAATAATTGATAGTTGTCTAATTGACAGCTCTCAATTATTAACCTGCCTTAAGGTCACCTTTCAATACTAAGGTGACATTAAGGTGAGATTATTAACCCATTCGCCACCGCTACAGGGCAATGGGAATAGACGGGCAAAGTGCCAGAAAGGGCGAATTTAATTATAGATTTGCCCTTTCTGGGGTGTCTGGGGGCAGATGTTAGTAGCCAGGGGGGGCACAAAAAATGTACCCTCCCTAGGCTGTTATTATCTGCCCCCACTCGCTTGCTTTGTCTGTCTGGTGGAGAGAAATACAGCGGGAGCCCACGCATTTTTTTTTCAACGAAATTACACCTTTAATTAACCCCTACATGTCTGAAATTTTGCACAAATACACTCATGTAATTGTAAGTTCTAAACAAATATCAAAATACAGGAAATGACATGGTTAACTGTGTGGAAACAATGTATCATTTCATGTCGGCTTCTGTGATTTCACAAAAGCCGGCAATTGAATTAGCGGCTATAACAGTATGTAGAAGTCTAGGAACTATAAATATATGTATATATATGTCACAATGACATGTATATATATATATATATATATATATATGTGTTCTATGTGTATATATCTATTCTTTTTTTTGTGATTGAAATACTATTCTTTTGGATCCATTATATGTCAGTTTTGCAAGCCTGCGAGAAAATCTCGTCTAAAAACGGACCGATTTTTTGTCGTTGTGTGTGACGCCGGCCTTAGATGTGAAAAGTCATTATGGTATCTGGAAAAGATGGAGGAGAACAGTAAGAGAATCAAATCAGAGAACAAGTCACGTAATAGGTAACTGGATATAAATGTTTATTTGTGATTCTAACTACAGCTAATCAGTACTGTAGTTCCTGTATGGTTCGCAGGCTGATGATGGCTGGTAACAATAACTCTCTGTATATCTTTAACATTGTTAAAGGATGTCACGATTCCTCCGCTTAGTGTGTCTTGGATGCAGTGAAATATTTATATTTGAGAGTCCTCAGTGGTTGATACCTTTTAATTGTTAACTGAAAAGATGGTAACAAATTGCAAGCTTTCCAGACTACTCAGGTCTCTTCATCAGGCATAGACTAATAATTAGTGATGAGCGAGTGTGCTCATTACTCGAGTTTCCCAAGCATACTCGGGTGTTCTCCGAGTATCTTGGGAGTGCTCGTAAATTATGTCTGAGTCCTCATAGCTGCATGATTTGCGGCTGCTAGACACCCTGAATACATGTGGGGATTACCTAACAAACAGGCAATCCCTGCATGTATTCAGGCTGTCCAGCAGCCGCAAATCATGCAGCTACGGGGACTCAGACATAATTTACGAGCACTCCCAAGATACTCGGAGAACACCCAAGCATGCTCGGGAAACTCGAGTAACGAGCACACTCATCACTACTAATAATACAAAATCTGAAGAATCACATATTTATGCACAACAGGGCACAGAAATAATGCAATAATTAAGACAGGTGATGTGAAGCTGAACTATCTTTACGAGAGAGGGATAAACAGTTGTGGATGTAAATATTGGAACAGTTTATAGATTAGAAGTGTGAAAGTTTTATTGTGCTCTGATTGGGGTCTGGTTCTGTGTTGTGATGCCCCCACAAGGTCTGAGGAGGACATTCCTTAGTTCATGTACCATGTTGCGGTACATTCTGGAATTCTCCATTTTGATACAGCTTGAGTTCTAAAGAGCTTGTAAGGGTTTCCAATACTTAGATAATGATCGTGTATCCTTATTATTTGGATAGGTCATCTATATCAGAATATTTGGGGATTTGACACCTGTAAAACATGCCTGCTCATGTGTTCTGAGTAAACAAACATTAGGGTGGGAGCACTTAAGGGCAAATTTGCAAATGGTTCCATTCAGCTTAAGGCCAGCTCTGGTTATGGCATATCATTTAAATATTTCATAAATGTACAAAATATTAATACCATTTTTATGGTTAAACATCATATCCCTTCCCTAACATGGGTGATTCTTTAACTGGTAAGTAATGCTTATTTCTTCATATTAAAACATTTCCAAAATTTCAAATTTTGGAAAATCACAGAAAATCTCTTTATAAAGGGATTAAAGATACAGAGCTGTTCTCTTAACCCCTTCATGACATATGATGTATATTTACGTCATAAGTCGTGTCCAAGCGTGTGAACCCACATCTTTCCCTGCACATGCCAGCTGATTAAATTAGCTGTCATGTGTCTTTAACAGCCACAGATGAATGGAAGCTAACCAGTTAAATCCTGCTCTCAATCTTTGACATTGGGATTTAACACTTGCCGGTCACAAGCGAGTCATAAATCCCACCCATTGACCCTCCATCACATGATCGCAGGGCGCCAATGGGTTGTCATAACAGCCATGGGTCTGCAGAAGGCCTCTGTGTTGTGAATGTGTTAGAGATGGTTTCTGAGCAGAGGCTCCCTCTGGTGGTTACAGACAGTACTGAACCTTTCAGCAAGGAGTGGCAATCTGGGTTCACTGACTGGTCTGATATAAGGGAGGTTCCCTCCCATGATGGTTGCCGGTGATCAATTGTTCTTGTCTCAATTGTGGTTCCTGGTTCATTTGGAAGTTTGCTGGAGTCTTGCCTGCATCTCCTGCTTTCAGATAAGATATTTTTTGCTTTTCTTTTTGGGCTTGCTTTTCGCACTGTTTTCTGCACTTTTGTGGAGGTCAGCCAGGTCCCCTCCTGGGGCCTGAGCTCCTCACAGTTTATCTGCAGCCACTGTTATTTGCTCATTTGCTCTTTCTTGTTTTTTCAGCGGCTGCGGCTTGGTTTTTGTTCACACTGAGACCTGATTTAGTGGGTGGCGAGATCGTGTGATCTCAGTATTTTTGTAATCAGAATTGTTGGATTTTTGTAGGGTTTTCTGGGTTGCAGAAAGTAATCTCTCCTGTCCTATCCTATTTAGTCAGCTTGTGGCCCCAGCGTTTGCTCAGTCTATTTTCTGCCTATGTTTGTATTTTCATCTTGTCTAACCGCCATTATATGTTTGGGGGCTTCCTATTTTCTTTGGGAATCTGCTCTGGGCAGATAGCTTTCATCTTTCTGCCTTTAGGTGTAGTTATCTCTCAGGCTGTGACGAGGCGTCTAGGATCAACGTAGGAACGCTCCACGGCTACCTCTAGTTGTGTCGTTAGTTTAGGAATCTGCAACCCATCAGTTACCAACATCTCAGGTGTTCGGCTGCCCTGCTGTTGTTTCTGTCCTCCTCAGCTACCGAAACATAACACCTCTTTGTCTGTCATTACGATACTCCTGTGAATGCCGGCTCGTTGCTGGCATTCATAGGAAATTGTGATTTCTGCTATACATATCAGGGCTGAAGCCCTGCTATCTGTAACACAAGCGATCACATGATTGCATCTTCAAGTCTTCTAAGGGGACTATTAAATTCAGTAAAAAAAAAAAAAAATGTAAAAACTTAAACGTTCAAATCACCCCCCTTTTTGCCCCATTGAAAATAAAACAATTAAAAAAATACACGTTTGGTATAACTGCGTTTGTAAAAGTCTAATCTATGAAAATATCAAATAAATTAATCCAATCAGTAAACAGTGTAACAATAAAAAATTTGGCCTTCACAAATTGCGATAAAATGCAATAAGAGGCCATCAAAACATCGTATCTACCTCAAAATGGTATCAATAAAAGCATCATCTCAGGACTCAAAAAATATTCCATCATCCAGCCCCAGATCCCGAAAAATAGAAACACTATGGATCTCGGAAAATGGCAACAAAACTTTTTTTCATGCAAATTTTGGATTATTTGTTTCACCACTTAAATAAAAAATAAACTATACATGTTTAGTATCTGCGTACTCGAACTGCCCTGGGTAATCATATTGCCAAGTGACTTTGAACATATAGTGAACATTGTAAATAAAAAAACCCAAAAAACAATTTTGAAATAGCACTTTGGTAAAATCAATGGTGCCATTCAAAAGTCCAACTCGTCCCACAAAAATCAAGCGCTCATATGGCTAGATTGATGGAAGAATTAAAAAGTTATGGCTCATGGAAGGAGAGGAAAAAAGAAAAAAAAATGTAAAATGGCCATGGCGTGAAGTGGTTAAGTAGCAATGTAGGCTTACAATGATAGGGGTCAAATCAACAGCAAATGTTACAGTAATCAAAATCAAAAGTGCTTTACCAGGAAAGGGTCAATATGTGAGATACAAAGTTAAAGATAGTGAAAAAGTGAAATGATGATAAAAGAATAAAACAATACTATTGCATCTAACCTGATAGCCACAAGGTTGTGCACAACATTCGGGTAAGCAGATTTAACACTGGAGAATTGAAATGATCAGGCAGGAAGGCGGATTTAATGGGGTCTGTGGCTATTCATTAGCTTACACCATCATAACTATACGGAGAGCATTTACATGGTGTAAGATAATGACTAGTTGTGTTTCATCATTCAGTGATTCTATTTTTAATCAGCATCAGTTGACCCCATAAGTCACTGTAATATGGCATCTAATGGAACAGAGTTTTGTATTAGGATTACAAAAAGATCTAAAAGAAAAATCTATACCTCCATATGAAACAGCACGCAGTAACTGGCGCACTGAGATTGTAATATTCTCATTTTTTACGTAGCTGTAACTTGTATGAGCCCTAATGTAATATTAATCGCTTCAACCCTTTACTCTAAATGTTTTATTTTAAGTTCATTTTGGCAAACAGTTTTTATCTTTCTTAATTACAGATTAGTTGAGTTTTTATGTTTTTCATTTCATGTTATTGGCTACAAAAGAGCAGATGTTGTTGTGCATGAAGAGACGAAACCCCAAAATACGTTACTCATTTGGAAACAATGGTTGTGTTCTGCTACCGTATGTCAAAAGAGAAAAGACTTTGTGCTGAGATGATTTTTCACAGTTAGTGATACTCAACTGAAAACTTTACTATACATATCACTATCAACAAGTGTTTTTTTTTATTAAGATCCAGCATAACCACTAAAATCTGTATGAGCCTCAGTTTCTTAACCCCTTAGTGACAGAGCCAATTTGCAGCTTAATGACCTGGCCAATTTTTACAATTCTGACCACTGTCACTTTATGAGGTTATAATTTTTA
The DNA here is from genome assembly GCA_033576555.1 of Oophaga sylvatica. Lineage (NCBI taxonomy): Eukaryota > Metazoa > Chordata > Amphibia > Anura > Dendrobatidae > Oophaga > Oophaga sylvatica. The sequence continues at coordinate 398,075,241 of JARQOD010000004.1, forward strand.
TGCCTTTAAATCAGAAAGATATGTCACACAAAATACTTAATAAATAACATTTCCCACATGTCTACTTTACACCAGCACAATTTTGAAGATAAATTTTTTTTTTGTTAGGAAGTTATAAGGGTTAAAAGTTGACCAGCGATTTCTCATTTTTACAACTAAATTTACAAAACCATTTTTTTTAGGGACCACATCATATTTACAGTCACTTTGAGGGGTCTATATGATAGAAAATACCTAGGAGTGACACCATTATGAAAACTGCACCCTCAAGGTGCTCAAAGCCACATTCAAGAAGTTTATTAACCCTTTATGTGCTTCACAGGAACTGAAGCAATGTGGAAGGAAAAAATTAACATTTAATTTTTTTTACAAACATTTTAATTCAGAACCATTTTCTTCTATTTTCACAAGTGTTAAAAGAGAAAATGAACCACAAAATTTGTTGTGCAATTTCTCCTGAGTACGCCGATACCCCATATGTGGGGGTAAACCACTGTTTGGGTGCACAGCAGAGCTTGGAAGGGAAGGAGCGCCGTTTGACTTTTTCAATGCAGAATTGGCTGGAATTAAAATCGGACGCCATGTCGCGTTTGGAGAGTCCCTGATGTGCTTAAACAGTGGAAACCCACCACAACTGACACCATTTGGAAACTAGACCCCCCCCAAGAAGCTTATTTAGATGTGTGGTGAGCATTTTGAACTCCCAAATGCTTCACAGAAGTTTATAACGCAGAGTCTTGAAAATAAAAAATATTTTTTTTTCCACAAAAATCTTTTTTTTTTCCACAAAAATCATTTTTAGCACCCAATTTTTTTTCTAAGGGTTACAGGAGAAATTTGACCCCGAAAGCTGTTGTGCAATTTATCCTGAGCACGCTGATGCCCCATATGTTGGGGTAAACCACTGTTTGGACGCACGGCAGAGCTCTGAATGGAGGGAGCACCGTTTGACTTTTTGAACACAAAATTGTCTGGAATCAATGGTGATGCCATGTTGCATTTGGAGACTTCCTGATGTACCTAAACAGTGAAAACCCCCCAATTAAAACTCCAACCCAAACCCCAACACACCCCTAACCCTAATCCCAAACCTAACCATAACCCTAACCACAAACCTAACCCCAACACACTCCTAATGCTAATCTCAACCCTAACCCTAATCCCAACCCTAATCCCAATATTAACCAAAACCCTAACCCTAAAACTTTAGCCCAACTCACTTTAGCCTAACCCTAACCATAAAACTTTAGCCCAACTCATTTTAGCCTAATCCTAAAACTTTAGCCCAACTCACTTTAGCCTAACCCTAATGGGAAAATGGAAATAAATATAATTTCTTTATTTTATTATTTTTCCCTAACTAAGTGGGTGATAAAGGGGGAGTTATTTACTATTTTTTTTTATTTTGATCACTGTGATAGGGTCTATTACAGTGACCAAAATGAACCAATAGGAAAAATCTTCCTATTGTTGCTGGGTTCCGGACGGCAGATCTCGGCGGGCGCACTGCGTATGTGCCTGCCATTTTTGAACCAAATAGTGGCACCCACCGGAGGATGCAGGAGGGCCCAGGAGCACTGGGAGGTACAGAGGGGATCAGTGACACTATTAAATGGCACATCGGATTTTTTTTTTTTGGGTCGCAGTTATACAGTTAATAACGGCGATCACAACACCGTGGTTGGTAAAAACCGACCCGAATCATGTTCTCTGAGGTCTTGGCTACCCCCAACAGCCGAGACCACAGAGAAAATCCGACTCTGGGGGCGCTATATGCTTTTTCCTCAGCGCCGTTAATTCACAGCGCTGTGGTTAAAGTACCCTTAACTACCACCATTAAAAGGTGTATCGGCGGTCGTTAACCCCTTCATGACCCAGTCTATTTTGACCTTAAAGACCTTGCTATTTTTTGCAATTCTGACCAGTGTCCATTTATGAGGTAATAACTCAGGAACGATTAAACGGACCATAGCGATTCTGATATTGTTTTTTCGTGACATATTGGGCTTCATGTTAGTGGTAAATTTAGGTCGATAATTTTTGCGTTTATTTGTGAAAAAAAACAGAAATTTGACGAAAATGTTGAAAATTTCGCAATTTTAAAATTTTGAATTTTTATTCTGTTAAACCAGAGTTATGTGACACAAAATAGTTAATAAATAACATTTCCCACATGTCTACTTTATATCAGCACAATTTTGGAAACAATTTTTTTTTGTTAGGAAGTTATAAGGTTTAAAAGTTGACCAGCGATTTCTCATTTTTACAACAAAATTTACAAAACCATTTTTTTTAGGGACCATGTCACATTTGAAGTCACTTTGAGGGGTCTATATGGCAGAAAATACCCAGAAGTGACACCATTCTAAAAACTGCACCCCTCAAGCTACTCAAAACTAAATTCAAGAAGATTATTAACCCTTCAGGTGCTTCACAGGAACTAAAGCAACATGGAAGGAAAAAATGAACATTTTAATTTTTCCAACAAAAATTTTCTTTTAGCATCAATTTTTTCATTTTTACAAGGGCAACAGGATAAAATGGATCCTAAAATTTATTGAGCAATTTCTGCTGAGTACACCGATACCTCATATGTGGTCATAAACCACTGTTTGGGCGCATGGCAGGGCTCAGAAGGAAGGAGCACCATTTGACTTTTTGAATGTAAAATATGGTGGAATATTTAGCGGTTGCCATGTCGCATTTGGAGAGTCCCTGTGTGCCTAAACATTGGAGCTCCCCCACAAGTGACCCCATTTTGGAAACTAGACCCCCAAGGAACATATCTAGATGCATAGTAAGCACTTTGAACCCCCTGGTGCTTCACAAATTGATCCGTAAAAAAAAGAAAGTACTTTTTTTCACAAAAATTTTCTTTTAGCCACAGTGTTTTCATTTTCACATGGGCAATAGGATAAAATGGATCCTAAAATTTGTTGGGAAATTTCTCCTGAGTACATCGATTCCTCATATGTGGTCATAAACCACTGTTTGGGCGCACGGCAGGGCCCAGAAGGGAAGGAGCGCCATTTGACTTTTTGAATGGAAAATTAGCTCCAATCGTTAGCGGACACCATGACGCGTTTGGAGAGCCCCTGTGTGCCTAAACAGTGAAAAAAAAACACAAGTGACACCATTTTGGAAACTAGACCCCTTAAGGAACTTATCTAGATGTGTTGTAAGCACTCTAAACCCTCAAGTGCTTCACAGAAGTTTATAACGCAGAGCAGTGAAAATAAAAAAGTAATTTTTTTCCTCTAAAATTATTTTTTAGCCCACTATTTTATATTTTCATAAGGGTAACAGGAGAAATTGGACCATAAAAGTTGTTGTCCAGTTTGTCCTGAGTACGCTGGTACCCCATATGTGGGGGGGAACCACTGTTTGGGCGTTCCCGCAGGGCTCAGAAGGGAAGGAGCGCCATTTGACTTTTTGAATGGAAATTTAGCTCCGATCGTTAGCGGACACCATGTCGTGTTTGGAGAGCCCCTGTGTGCCTAAACTTTGGAGCTCCCCCAAAAATAACCCCATTTTGGAAACTAGACCCCCTAAGGAACTTATTTAGATGCATAGTGAGCACTTTGAAACCCCAGGTGCTTCACAGAAGTTTATAACGCAGAGCCGTGAAAATAAAAAATCTTTTTTTTTTCTCAAAAAATGATTTTTTAGCCCCCTATTTTTTATTTTCACAAGGGTAACAGGAGAAATTGGACCCAAAAAGTTGTTGTACAGTTTGTCCTGAGTACGCTAGTACCCCATATGTGGAGTGGAACCACTGTTCGGGCACACGGGGCTCGGAAGGGAAGTAGTGATGTTTTGAAATGCCGACTTTGATGGAATGGTCTGCGGGCGTCATGTTACGTTGGTAGAGCCCCTGATGTGCCTAAACAGTAGAAACTCCCCACAAGTGACCCCATTTTGGAAACTAGATCCCCCGAGGAATTCATCTAGATGTGTGGTGAGCACTTTGAATCTCCAAGTTCTTCACAGAAGTTTATAACGCAGAGCCGTGAAAATAAAAAATCATTTTTTTCCACAAAAATAATTTTTTAGTCCCCAATTTTTTATTTTCCCAAGGGTAACAGGAGAAATTAGACCCCCAAAGTTGTGCAATTTTTCTTGAGTATGCTGATACCCCATATGTGGGGGTAAACCACTGATTGGGCACAAGTCGGGGCTCGGAATGGAGGGAGCACTGTTTGACTTTTTGAACGCAAAATTGGCTGGAATAAATGGTGGCGCCATGTCGCGTTTGGAGACCCCCTGATGTGCCTAAATAGTGGAAACCCTCCAATTCTAACTCCAACCCCAACCCCAACAAACCCCTAACCCTAATCCCAACCCTAACCATAACCATAACCCCAACACACCCCAAATCCCAACCTTAACCCTAACCACAAGCCTAACCCTAATCCCAAGCCTAACCCCAACACACCTCTAACCCTAATCCCAACTCTAACCCTAACCACAAGCCTAACCCTAATTCCAACCCTAACCCTAATTCCAACCCTAATTCTAACCCTAATTCTAACCTTACCCTAATTCCAACCCTAATTCTAACCCTAACCCTAATTCCAACCCTAACCCTAATTCCAACCCTATCCCTAATTCTAACCCTTTTTCTAACCCTAACCCTAGTGCTAACCCTAATGGAAAAATTAAAAAATATTTTCTTTATTTTATTATTTGTCCCTACCTATGGGGGTGATAAAGGGGAGAGTTTATCTACTTTTTTTTAATTTGGATCACTGTGAGAGTTTATCACAGCAATCAAAATAAATGAATGGAATCTGCCGGCCGGCGGGCGCACAGCGCATGCGCCCGCCATTTTGCAAGATGGCGGCGCCCATGAAGTATCCGGGAGGGACAGCGGGACGAACACAGGGACATCGCAAGTACCGGGGGAGGTGAGAGGGGAAATCGGAAGGCGAGGGTGCGGAGGGAAGGGGGAGGGGAGCAGATAGTGACAGCGGCGACCTATCGCTGCCATTAATCGGTGGCAGGGGCCGATCGCCCCTGTCACTCGGTGTGGGGGGGGTCGGATCTCGGTCTCCAGCCAAGGCAGATGCTATTGCAGTATCGGCCATGGCTGGATTGTAATATTTCACCAAATTTCATTGGTGAAATATTACAAAGCTCTCTGATTGGTTGTTTCACTTTTAACAGCCAATCAGAGCGATCTTAGCCACGGGGGGTTAAGCCACCCCACCTGTGGTGAAGTACAAAGGGTCTTGTACCAGGGTCACTGAAAGGTCACCCGACCCGGAGGAACGCGATCCTTCCATGACACAGCATATGCATCACAGGTCGGATTGGCACCGACTTCCATGACGCATACGCTGTGTCAAAGGTTGGGAAGGGGTTAAAGGGTTAAAGAGTAACCATCATTTTATATTTCATAGATCAATAACACATGTAAAAATAAGAAACATTATAATATATTTTATCAGAGAAATCTGCTTTTTTCTCCTCCTGGGCTGATCATTTATTCTCAAAATTCTCAGTTCACTGGTAATATCTGTCTTCAGTGAATACAAATTTTACCAGTACTATGGTAGGAGATGACATTTTGTGCTCATAAAGTTCTATGGAGAACAGCAACAGTCATTCCAGGTGAACTTGCAGCAAAATATCTGTCTGCCTCTAGCTCTTCCCTCCATAGAATTTTAATAGCACCAATTGTCATCTCCTATCTGAGCAATGGGAAGATCTGTCTTCTCCAAATACAGATTTTACCCATGGAAATCATGTATCCATTTAACATTATATAAAACATAGCAATTGCATGCCGCTGCACTGCCCCGCCGTTTATGGTCTTAATTTAAAAGGCATTTTCCCACGAACTAAGTACATTTTGATCAATAGATTGTGAGATAATAATTTCCACAAATGGATGTGTTAAATAAAATGTTTTTAAAGGTATGGCAAAATCAATTCATTTTTTGCTTTTGGAGCAGCTAAAACACACATGGTCCCAACCCAACAAGAGAAACTGTTGGGTAAAAAATAGTTGTCGCCTTCATGTCACCGCAAGAATGTTGTAGTTCTACCATAATTTTGAATATTACTGTTAAAAATGCTTAATTTTGTATATTTTTCAAGGACTTGTTACCAGATGCGATACTTTAAAGTAAATGTCACGTTTCTTATAAAAAAAAATGTAGTGATTTATTGGACTGTTTACCAAAAAAACATCATTACAGGAAAACATAAAATGAGTGAAATAGTTACGAAGAGATTGTCCATTTGTCCATAGCAAAACTTGTACACATCTTTCCTTGGTGTCCTGAATGGTAAGAATGACATTCTGGCCTTCTCAGCAGCGTCTCAGGGAAGCAACACGTGGTTACATGGCAGCTGTTCATTCATCATAGTGTCAGAGTAAAGTGTCTGTAGAAAGAGCGAGCGAGCAAGAGCCACCCCCTCCCTTTGTGTAGCCATTATATATGTCCCTTAGATCATGTGATCTCTGTATATGGAGTTGCCACTTTACCATACAGAAATAGCATCTGTAATATCAGCTGAAAGTCAATGTGCTCAGTACAGAATTGAGTGTAGAATAAATCCATAACCAATAATTAATATTTAACAATTCCCCCTTTTGAGGGTGACAGACATTAATTGGAACCCTCAAAGTAGAGAAGTTCATCTTTAGGATAATCAGATCTTCTTTCTTCTTTTCTTCTTCTTTGGCAAAATAATTTAATTTCCATAATAATAATAATAATATCAGATTATTGTTACATACACTCAATAACATAATTATGCAAATTCATGTTATGGTAAGCCGTGACCAATATTCATATAAAATATGTGTATTATACTTTCCTAAACCTAAATCGAAGCATCTCCGGTCCAGTCATCATCATCTGATGTCATCTGGTCTTCATGTTGACGTCTTGTTCTTGATTCTTTTAAAACACAGTCTTTATACGATAATTCCTTTGAAATAACATGTAGATATTGTGGAGACCGTGTGTCATGTGTCCATCAAAGTCCATAAATTCAAATGTTGATAAGAAAACAAAGTCCATTGATGAAATGAATCTTTAATATCTGAGCAGTGTCACCTTTAAGACCTGGACTTACATTGGCTCGCCTTGGATATTTCTGGAGTCCTCCATGCCATCCGCACTGGTCTTGGAACAGGTGTGACGTCTTTGGTCAGCAAAGCAAGGGTTAAAATGACTCTTCCTTGCTAAAGATAGCACCATAACCAGTCCTTAGTCCTAATGCACAGGACTCATGTCAGGGTTGTAGCTTCCTGACAATTACCTTATTGTTCACCAGCTTTCATTAAAGCTTCATAGGTGACAGGAAACCACTGGAACGGATAAAACGTGATAACACAGTTCATATTAGCATCATAGGATCATTGTCCTCTGCCATTGTGTCTGTCAGTTTAGATACTGCGATCGTGGTTGTCAGTGGTGGATACTGCGATCGTTGTCAGTGGTGGATACTGCAGTTGTGGCTGTCGGTGATGAAATGAATTGTAATTGACACAGTCTATTTTTACTCAGACATCATATAGCCTTTTTACCTTCTGGAACTTCGGCTTTTTCTTCTTGCAACTTTTTAAATTTACTTGAATTTAGAAATATGAAAAGTCTTTATTAACGTGATTCCAATATCTTGCTTGAAGTCTTCATTCCCTATTCTATACCAAATCTGGTAATTTTCCTAACCTATAATATCACAGCGTACCATAGCAATCAGTAATATCCATAGAATTATTATCAGAATAGTAATATGGAATTCATGTTTGTGTAGTAAAACAATCATAAATGATAATGCATTATTAACCATATTCTTCATGAGAGAACATTTTTATGTCATTGGTGTAATTACCTTTTCAACCCATAGGTGTCAGTGTGTTTTTCATGTAACAAGTGTTTCCATCTTTATTACTAAAACTTTATTAACCCCTTCACCCCCAAGGGTGGTTTGCACGTTAATGACCGGGCCAATTTTTACAATTCTGACCACTGTCTCTTTATGAGGTTATAACTCTGGAACGCTTCAACGGATCTTCGCGATTCTGAGATTGTTTTCTCGTGACATATTGTACTTCATGTTAGTGGTAAAATTTCTTCGATATAACTTGCTTTATTTTTGAAAAAAACGCAAATATGGCAAAAATTTTTAAAATTTTGCAATTTTCAAACTTTGAATTTTTATTCCCTTAAAACAGAGAAATATATCACACAAAATAGTTAAGAAATAACATTTCCCACATGTCTACTTTACATCAGCACAATTTTGGAACCAAAATTTTTTTTTGTTAGGAAGTTATAAGGGTTAAAAGTTGACCAGCGATTTCTCATTTTTACAACAAAATTTACAAAGCCATTTTTTTTAGGGACCACCTCACATTTGAAGTCACTTTGAGGGGTCTATATGGCAGAAAATACCCAAAAGTGACACCATTCTAAAAACTGCACCCCTCAAGGTACTCAAAACCACATTCAAGAAGTTTATTAACCCTTCAGGTGCTTCACAGTAACTAAAGCAACGTGGAAGGAAAAAATGAATATTTTACTTTTTAGCCACAAAAATGATCTTTTACAAACTTTTTTTTATTTTCACAAGGGTAAAAGGAGAAA